>CM021767.1:27146744-27226009 GCA_011076525.1 Nettapus auritus
TTTCCTTTTCCTTTTCCTTTTCCTTTTCCTTTTCCTTTTCCTTTTCCATTTCCATTTCCATTTCCATTTCCATTTTCTTCTGCTGCTGCTTTTTCTACTTTGCATTATTTCTGTTTTTTCTTATTATTTTTATTATATTATTTTTAGTTTATGTTTTCCTACATATTTGCAAGTAAAGAAGGAAAAAATGGTGTTTTTTGTTTTTCTGGCAAAGTCCATTTTTTTGGTTTTCGTAAGCCAACTACTATTGCTCATTCAAGTCTTGAATGCCATATGCTTTTAAGGCTGGGTGATTTTGTCACATGCTGATGCTGTACGTCTTGAGAAATCTTATAAATGGGTAAGGGTTGGTATCCAGGGACTGCAGACATCAGTTATTTGCCAATGTGAAGAGGCAGACTTCCTGCCTGAGTCACTACATTAAAATGAAAAAAAAAAGGTTTGTTTACCCAATATCGCTCTTACATCTGTGTCTTGGCCATGGGTCCTCTAGTTATTGTTTAGACTTATCTAGCATGTTTCACTTAAGACTCCCCAAGTATGTAAAAAATCAGTGAGTTTCAATTTAGAATTAAATTATCTTCAAATCTAGGCAAAATCTAGGACCCTGAGCAGAAATCACAAGATGGATATTACCCTTTTTTCATGTATGACTGAAGAACACAAAAGTTAAGTAAATTGGCCAAAAAAAATAAAAAATAAAAACAAACAAAAATAGCAAATAACATTTCAGTAGTTAACAGGTATGTTGCAGTTTATCTCCTTTATTTCTTCATTGAATCAGAATATTATTATAATAATTCTCAAGAAAAATACAGTTGTTTTTGATCTTCACATGATGTTTATAACCAAAATGATGAATCATAAATGCAACAACGCTGCCTGTATATCCTAATGTCAGCAAGTGATGTTCCTAAAGACTTTAGAGGTAGTTTGTCTGACAGACAAACACATACCAGTAGCAGTCATGAAGGTATATTATTATAAATCTAATAGTATATTAGATATATTATCTATACTATAGATACAGTGACAAGATCAAGAAATCTGTTGTTGCTCAACTTTGCATTGTTCTGTGTCCCCCAGGAGAGGGCAGTGGTTTGAACACACTCCAGTCAGATTTTTCCAAAGCTATACAAAGGTTGCTTATGATAACTATCAAGTCCTAGATATGACATTTGAAAACATGGGCCAACTCATATACCAGACCATATCCATAAAAAACTGGAGTTTCACTTGTACATAAATTTCAAGATTTTCTTCAGAACACAATTTTTATTGCAAATAAGTAGCCCATAGGTACTTGCTTTTATAACAGATATGATTGTTAACAGTTACTGTCACCAAAGAGGCTAGTCTTTTGTAAACTATGAAAAAAATTCAGTGTGTCTGTAGTCTAGGGAAATAAGAGATGCAATAGTTTGTAGTAGACAAAATGATACTTACAAAACAAGCAAACAAACAAACAAAAAAGACATGTAGTAAGGAGTTTGTGTGTCCAAAAGCTTGTCCACTTTTTGAGCTGTATAAATTGAATAAGAATGATTAAGGACTCCCTACAAAATTTTTTGTTTTGTTTTATGTTTATGGAGGTGATATTTGATCCACTGAAAACGTATTAAAAGAAACATTACTTGAAAAGGAAAAGAAACAAAACAAAATCCCTGTCTACTGCTTACTTTCAGGTAAATAATAGCTATTTAACTACTGAACAGAAATCCACATATGCAGAGTAGGATCTGTCACTTTACAAATGAGATACTCCAGTGGTCTCACCTAAAAGAATGATTTTGAGTGACCTAAGGAGAACAAAACTCTCCTAGGTGAGTTACACAGCTAGGTTAAGAAACTAAATTGTCACTAGGAATTTACCTTTTAATGGAACTTGTATTGTTTGCAGTGTCTATTGAATAATTTAAAAGAAATGTTACAGCAATAAAACACCATTTGGTGCAAATCACCCATCGCAATAGGAATTAATCATATAGGTTAGTCTTATTTTGGCTTAGTTTAAATAACTGAAGAACAGGCAGGAATTTAATCAAGTACGCTGGTTTCCAAACTGTACATGTGTACTTTTATTATAATTACTACTACTACTAAGTGTCCTTCTATTATTAGTTATTGAACATTTAAAGTTTTTATTATACGGTTGTGATACAAGGCCTCACAGGCCTTACATAGGTTCTGCCAAAGCACCTCCAGAAGCTTGATCTCATGTTGTTGAAGTGAATGTGATTTGGAAGTAGCCCAAATGATGGCTGCAAAAAGAAAAATACTGGGAAGGATTGTATAACATCTCAGAAAACAGCTAGACTGTCTGATAAGCAATTCTTTAGATTACTTACTGGAGTTTCAGAATAGTGCTGGGTAAAACTGAATCATGTTGGCATAACGTTCCTTTGAAATAATTGTTTTATGTTACAATTGTTAACTAATTTGTACAGTTATTGAAATATTTTTCTTTACATTTGAAAGTCTCCAGGTGCCAAGTGTGTATCATAATTTTCTTCTGCTGCACATAAAATTACTTAATGAATATTGGCTTGCAGGATTATTATCCTTCCAGCTAATTCCCAGTCCAACTCAGCTTGCCTTTTCCTGGGCTTCTTGCCACATTCCATTTTTCCCTATGCTGTTGATGTTATGTAGGACTGAAATGTGGAATTATCTACAGTTCATAAAAGAATCAAGTACCTTAGGCTGTTGTGTTCATCTATTATTAATAGACAGTAAATGCAAACATGAGTTAACAAAAGGCAAAGGATAAACACATTTAAGCCAGACCAGTTCCCGGAGAAATAATTTAAAAACTTGTCAAACAATTCTTGAAACATGGAAGAATGATGATTTCCCATAGATTCATTGTATATATTCTGGCACTGTAACTTTTGCTTTATATAATATTTTTTAAAAACTTGAATAGTAATTTCCATTGGAAGATCTCAAAGACATTTACAGATATCAACAAAATCAGACTTGTAACACCAGTGTGAAGAAAAGAAGCTGGCTAAGTAATTCATTGCCAAAAACGTATCTTTGCCCCAGTCAGCAGCTTTGTGCTATTCTGCCAGTACAAAGTTTCACAAAATACTTCATTCACCAATTCCTAATTACTCTCCTGCCTTTGGGTTGCTTTTTACAATCCCTAGTTTCTGTGGATGCTCATAGCCAATCTCTCGTATAAATTAATTATCCTCAGAGGGTTTATTTCTACATAAAGGAAGTCATTTTGTGATCCCTTCTACCACTTCCAAGCATTAATGTACGCCAGTAGTCCTGAGCTTCTGGAATGGCTTCTGAGGGCTACTGTGTCTGGGCTTCATATAGAGCAGTTTTCATCAGTTTCAGAGTTGGGGAGGAAGCAAAAGTGTCTTCATCCTGTTTTTTTTTTTCAACCAAGGCAGTCATCCATGCCAGTGCTTAGCTGATAATTTCTTGGTTGTGATTCACTGTTCAGTAGTCCCGGCACAACAAGTACAGTCTCTCAGGCTGACTAGCCCTGTACTAGTTGGACTTGATGATCCTTATGGGTCCCTTCTAACTCGGGATATTCTATAATTCTATGATTCTATGATTCTACCTTTCAGCCCTCATTGCATTTTTCTACCCATTTAAGCTGGTATTATTTTTATCTGGTCACATGCTTGGTCTTTTGCCATCTGTCATAAAAATATCCTTTTTCTTATGATTTATAATATTATAATGAAATTGCATAATATTTTTAAAAAATATAATAACATTATATGGCATGAGTATTTTCTATATAGACTATTGCATACTCACAGGCTTTGAGCATTTCTCTTATGAGCAACTTGTGTTTTCATAAAAAAATGAACAAAATACAGAGCAAATAAAAAGGAGCCTTTTCCTCCCCAAAACAAAAATAAGGACTTACTGCTGAATTTTGGAAATGGTATTAAGAAAGATCAGTGGGATCCACTGCTACCGCCTTCTGCGCTCGTATATGTTTAAATAAGTACAGTGTCTATAAAGCAATGTCTTATTTTTGTGCATCCATTTGACTGCTTTGGGCTTCCTGACACTTTTCTTGAGTGTGCCTCTTCCCTGTCCTTAGAAACAATATATTTGCCATCCCAAATAAGAAAAGTATATAGATACTTTTGTAATTGCCTCCATACCTGTGATTTTCTCTCGTCTATATGCTAATTCTATATAACTTATGTTAGTTTAATATGACATGGCATGCACACAGAAAAACCTTTGCCATTTCCTTATGTTATTCAAAAGAATTTTTCTGCTATCAAGATATTCGGGAAGACAAGCACAGTCAACCGAAATAATTGCCCAGTTGTTGTCTTTAGCCCATATGAAACAAATTATCAGAAACCCTGTCGAATCAGGTACCCCAACAACAGAGAAGGATAAAGCAAGGAAAGTGTTCATGTAAGATTATTCTTCATCATCTCATCTAATTGTGTATTGGCAATGCAAGCTCTAAATGAAAATAAGTTGTTTTTCTTCAGTTTTTCCAGTCTGAAGAGCTCACAGATCTTTAGAAAGAGGAATGATATTAACTTCAGAGCGTCCATGTCAGTCATTCAAATCTGTAATACCCATTTTACAGGTGAAGAAACAGACTCAGATAAATGAAGTACTCCAAGACCTAAAACATATATACATGTACTGCACAAACTACCACTTTAGTGTGTTGGCTAAGTTGATCCAAATGTAATTAAATTGTTACACCTTCCTATATCTGCAAAATTGATCTGGAAAAAAAAGTGCAGGAACATAGATTTTAGAAAATTTTTGCACCTAATCAGGCCATGAGCCTTCTAATAACATTTTTTTGTTACACAAAATTTTGTAAAATGACACAAAATTCATAAAGTTGTTTGTTTGAGCCTGTCACCTTTCCATCTATATTGGAATAATCAAAGGAAAAGACAAATCAAAGATGTGTAACCTCTTTAGATCCACTGGTTAAAAAAGTTCTATCTGAAACGGTTTGTCACTGCCAACTTTCACCAATGGCCTGTCTTCTCCTATAAATGTGTATATAAGAACAAAATGGACTAATCTGTAGCACATTTGACAATATGCTATACCTTGGCCTTAGAATGTACTGAGCATCCCAACTTCATTCATTTCAAATTGCTTTGGGATTTTAAGGAACACATTCTGGGTGGGCCCCACTTGGAGTGCTACATCCAGATCTGGGTCTCCCTGCACAAGAAAGGTGTGGGCCTGTTAGAGCAAATCCATGAAGTGATCAGAGGGACAGAGCACCTTTCCTGTGAAGAAAGGTTGAGACAGCTGGGGATGTTCAGCCTGGAGAAGAGAAGGTTCCAGGGAGACCTCATTGCAGCCTTCTAGTACTTGAAGGGGGCCTATAAAAAAAAAAAAAAAAAAAAAAAAAAAAAAAAAAAAGTTGGAGAGTACATTTTTACATGGGCAGATTGTGATAGGACAAGGGAGAATGGTTTTAAGCTAAAAGAGGGGAGACTGAGATTACATGTTAGGAGGAAATTCTTTACTCTGAGGGTAAAAGTGAGGCACTGGCACAGGCTGCCCAGAGAAGCTGTGGATGCCCTATCCCTGGAAGTGTTCAAGGCCAGGCTGGATGGGGCTTTGAGCAACCTGGTCTGGTGGGAGGTGTCCCTGCCCATGGCAGAGGGGTTGGAATTAGATTGGCTTTAAGATCCCTTCCAACCCAAGCCATTCTATGATTCTATGATCACAGAATCACAGAACTGTAGAGGTTGGAAGGGACCTCAAAAGATCATCGGCTCCAACCCCCCTGCCAAAGCAGGTTCCTCAGAGCAGGCTGCCCAGGTAGGCGGGCAGACGGGCCTTGAATATCTCCAGAGAAGGAGACTCCACAACCTCCCTGGGCAGCCTGTTCCAGTGCTCCGTCACCCTCACCGTGAAGAAGCTCTTACGCATGTCGGTGCGGAACTTCCTGTGCCCTATCATGTGGCCTATGCCCCTTACCCCTATCTTTCTGTCTCCCACCCCTCAGATATTTATACATATTGATAAGATCCCTTCTCAGTCTTCTCTTCTCCAGGCTGAACAGACTCAGGTCTCTCAGCCTTTCTTCATAGGAAAGATGCTCCAGGCCCCGTATCACCTTTGTGGCCCTCTGCTGGACTTTTTCCAGGAGATGCCTGTCTTTCTTGTACCAGGGAGCCCAGAACTGATTCAGAAGAGCAATGGGCTTAGACATATGACAATTGGTATTCTGGTTTATTTTTGAGAATTTCCATCTTCTCAGGTTTTAGTGAAGTTTTGGGTAAGTTTTTATTGTGTGAAATAATTGTGTGGTTAACCCACAACACCATCCCATTACATAATGTACTTACTCTAGTGAGATGCTTCTTTTTCCTCTTGTACTGCAGGGACATTTTTAAGCACCCTCATTTTCTTCTGTGCAGTTCAAATTATTTTCTCAGTTCTGGTCTCTGCATCTGCTGCTGTTTAAAGACAATGAGACAAAAGAGTTTAGTTCACTCAGATGTGGACCCATTCCTTTGACCCACTCCCACTCTCATTGTCTTTTGCAAAGTCAGTATTTGTCGTTGCCTGCAAGATATTTCTTAGCAGCTGTCTCTTTTCTTCATTAAAAAACTAATTTGCCAATCTTTGTACTCACAGGATTTGAATCACAATTCTGTGTAGTCTTTGTGAAAATAATATGGAAATAGCACTTGTCTTTTTTTCCTAAGGACAGTCATAGCTGTTCAGTGTCTCATTGTTTTGTTTGGTCTACTTCAGACACAAAAACCTAATGCTATGCGATATTGAATATCTTAAACCATGTCTACATCTACAGATGCTAAGACCCAGGAGAATCAGCATGATCTTAGAATAAATTTCTAAAGCTGTTTGTCTTCACCAGAAGTCTGAATATCCTGCTATCATAGAGTCATCTCTCCTCAATTCTAGTCCAAAAGTGGATTCTTCAGATGAGTATTCTATCTTTAAACTCATTCAGTTACAAGATCTGGAAAGAAAAAATATATATATATATATGGAGTTTAGTAGCTTTCTGTTTAATCCCATGAATTTACTCATTTCTATAGATTATTGGGCAGGTGACAGAAACATAATGTTCACAATAAATATATATGTCACATGATAATTTTTTCTTCATTTTCTGGTATTTAATAAGTGTAAAGGAGACAGGATACCTAAATGTTATGGTTTAATTTATATATATATATATATTCATTTCTTACATTGTAAGAAATGTAAAAGATTATGAAATGCTTCATAATCTTATCAGTCAAGATCCTGTAGGTAGGCTATCTTAATTTCACCATCTGCAGCTGAGGTAACCAAGGATGCACAAGGTCACTTTTGGCTGGTCTAGCAATAAAAGCTGGGTCTGAAGCATAGTAGTCCCTACAGTTCCTTGAATATTTGTGGTAAGTCTTTGTTTTTGTGGCTGAAAGACTGTACCACACTTCAGAAGAAGAACTCAAGAACTTTCTTAAATTGTAATGCCCCAAAAGACAGGTATGTCATGGCCAGACTGTATCATGTCCTGAAATGGCAACTCTGCAAGAGGAGAGTGGTATGGTCACACAACAGCAGTAAAGCAAAACTCCTATATTCAGGTGACTTCAAGAGATGCTGATAACTTTGGTAGGATTACATGAAAAAAGATTTTGGAATTGATTTTTTTTCTATAATTAGCAAATTGTATGGAAATAACAACAGTACAGATCTTAATCATTCGTAAACCAAAGCACCTGAAAGTGTGGAAGTACCAAAGTTAAAGCACAAAGTGTGCTTGCCCTGCTCACGTTGTGTAGATACTGTTTCATCCCATGCATCAGGCACACATCAGCTGTGGCAAGGGCTGCAAGGAGAAATATAATTGTCTTGAGCTAAATGTCTTGAGCCAAAATACAGGGAGCTGTGTCCCACCCCACATTCTGCCACAGCTGTTTTACATGGGTAGCGGATAAACACATCCATATCATAATGTATTTCATGTAAATTCACAGGGATTTTTTAAAATTTTGATATATGTCATTTTCCAACATTTGATCTTCCAGCCTTAGTGTTCTTTTAAAGTTGTTAAAAGTGTAATGTGGTTAGCTATAGTTTATTACGCCTTTCAGGTTTGCTGGTTTGACTCTGTGGGCCACTGATATACTTGCATCCACCCCCACAGAAGAGATTTTCTGAAAAGTTGTTTTAAACCCTTATAGGAAGTGACTCAGGATAATTGCTAGTCTAATAGACTCTCTTGGCTTCCTGGAGTCTTTTAAATATAAATCCTTTGCAAGAAGAGAGAATGTCTAGGAAATAACAGAAACATATGATGCCAGTCAACACTTAAATTTGATACAGTCCACATAATTTAACTCTCCTTCCCAACCAGACTCCACTGATGTTTTATAACATATGGTGATTGCTGTTAACATGGTGTATCATTGGTGCCACTTCTGTCTGTATGTCTTCTGTGTATGTATTTTTTTTCCCTCCACATATATCTCTAGCTTCTTTGAAGCATCTGTGCTCCAACCATGCTCAATCCAGTAAGTGTGACAAAGAAGCCAAGAAACTGTTGTCCCACAAAGCTCTCAAAGGACCCTGGTTAACCTGAATTCACTATATAGTTTTTGGTGGAAAATAAAATAAAATAAATCTAAGTTAGCTGTGGGAATAACTAGTTGGGCTGTGATATATTACCCAAAAAAAAAAAAAAAAAAAAGTTTATTTCTGATATTATATATCAGCAGAACAATTCTAGTTTACAACTGTCCAAACAGTCTGGCCTGCTCAACTCTTCAACTCTCTTTGGTCTGCTTGACTGGAGCAAAGGAGTCAGAGCTAAGCCACAACTCACAGTGTGGGACAGAGCTCTTTCTTTCCTGCCTCCTGTTCTGCCAGTGGCAGAGGCAGGGTGTGCTCAGTGTGTGCTCTCTCTGCCTACCTCCATGTATGAGTACTCTACGGCAAGGTTAAGATTGTTGCTAAATTTAGTTTAAGGAACTCAGGCTATCCCTCAGTCTCTGAGCTCTATCTGCAGTGTGTGGCAGAGATGCTGGCTTTGTAAGCCTTACTCTAACACTGTGCCACTTCTGATTGGAAGCCCTCCTTTAGTTTTGTGAGCCCCATTCTCCCCCAGTTCTCACTTTTTGTTTACTTTGATACTGGAAGAAATGGAGTGGAAGGTGCTGTCTTCACTGTCTGGATGTAAATACTCATTTGTCTAGTGTCATGCATTGATACTCAGACACTTAACCATCCTCTGCCTGATCCCATGTGACAAAGGGAATATGTCACATATGCTGTAGTACCGCACCAGAATGTGTCTCTTTCCCCCTTATCTGATATACAAAGTACAATCCCTTGCATAGCACCTGGCAGAGTCTTAGAATGATCCTTGCTGGCACATGCCCATCTTCAACATAGCACCAGCATCCCTTCGCACCTCGCTACTGGCACCTGGCAAAGCATGGTGCTTCCATGCATTAGAAGTGAAGGCCTCTAGGAGATCTGCAAATGGCTTCACTCTGGTCAGTCCAGTAGTGAATTAAATCTGGGTGCCAAAGTACACAGAGGATAGGATTCTGTCATGCAAAATGAAAGGAAAATCACCGGGTGGATTTAAAAACTACGGCCAAGGCTGTGTGCATCTGAGGACAAAGATAAAGTGCTCTGCATGCTTTGGTGTGTGTTATTCTTTTGAACATATGCCATAACTTTGCATTTCCTGACTTCAGTGGATTGGGAAAAAAAAAAAAAAAAAAAAAAAAAAAAAAAAAAAAAAAAAAAAAAAACACTGGCTGATTGCCAAAGCTGAAATCTATGCAGAAATAACATTCATAGCAAAGCAGTGCAAGGGAAAAGACAGCATCTGAATGAACCTCATGCTTCAGGGTGTAAACGATCAACTGTGGAGTTAAAGAAAGTATTTTCTCTCTCCTCTCCCCCCCCAGTCCCCCTACCAGTTCTTATGTAATGTCACAGTCCACAGCTGGCTGGATGTATCATGTTTTCCATTCTTCATGCTCTGAATCATCAGGTATCTACTGCTTGAGGCAGCACACAGGCCTAGAGAGCTGAATGGTCTGTTCCACTAAGGCAGCAAGAATGGTGTTTGAAGATGGTTTCATTTCCTTTGGTTTATTATGTTGTTATGCAGCACTAAGGGAGTGACAACTAGAGTGGTTGCTCCTGTGAATATATAACAAGACTGTTTTGGAGCTGAGGAACACATGCTCTCTTGTTTTGCCAGTCATGTGCTAGTGATGCAGAGGGTCCCACTCTGTTCTCTGCTTTTTAGGACTGAGTAATGCTTGTGTTTCTGTTGGTCCTGTGCACAAAGTTGATTTTCACCCTCTAAAGGTGCCTACCTCTAGAATCTTTTGGGAGAAGTACTGTTTTAAATGAATCATGTTTAAAATGGAGCAAATTGTGCTCATGCACACACACTCACACCTAGTCCACTGGAGAAGGTCCTGGTTCTCCTGCATATGAAACAAAATTACATATTGTCTGCAGATGGGATCGTCATGCTCTTCATATCATGGTGTTGTGTTCTGCAAAGGGCTCCTGTTGCTTCTTGTGGAAGGAAGTCTTACATGATTCAGCATTACAGGTTATGAGTATGCAGCCATACACAACTGGCTAGACTTTTTTAAAAAATTATTTTCCGGGAAGAAATACAACAGATTTGTGGAAATACAGTCTTAATCTGCAGTAACTGGAATGCTGTAGCACTTTTGAGTGGGGATGGATGTTCTGCCTTGTGTATCTGTGAGCTAACTACATGTTAAGAGGCTTGTCCCTTCAGGACAGAAATGAGGTGTGCTACTGGGACGCAGGGCAGCTTTCCCTGTCATTGCCTGTATCAGGGGCAGCCAGAGCGTTCCAGTCTCTTGGCATTTCAGTCTTGCTGCAGTCTTTTGTAATGAAGGCATCCCACTTACAGTTGGGTCACAGTGTAAGACAGGCTACAGTTATTAATGGTTTACTTCTGTGTGATAGTAAGAATTTCCACTGTTCCTCCTTTTCTACTCTTTAGGAAGTAGATGTATTATAATCCTATATATTCAGCAGAGAAAGCAGGAGTCATGGATAAACATCTTATCTTCAGCTAACAACAGAAGCATTTACTGTGCTTTCAAAAGTTTATTAACCACAGCAGCTGAGTCAGTGAAAACTGCTCAGAGGTGGAACTACCCACAAGGAACAGCTCTGGTATTTTACAGTGAAGCGCTGAATCGTTCTGCCCTTCAGAATTTCCTGCAGATTGTTATGGGACAAGCTGCTAACAGGCAGCGACTGAACTCCGGGGCTGATCCTCAAAAGAGTGTGCAGCATGGCAGGGTGGGGAGTCACATCCTAAATTGTCCTTGCTAATCTTAAAACATCAAGACAGTACCCTTGCTTGTTCAGTGCTTGGATTGCAGAGTTCTAAGTGGGTTCTTTTCATTTACACAAAAATGTTTTACTTCCTTTGCTGAACAGAATACTGCTTTGGGGCTGAGAACATTTTCTTGCTCCTGAATTTGCCAGATTCTTAGACCTATCTCATAAGTACAAAAGTGGATATCTTTTCAGAGAGACACCATTATCTTTTGGACTTTTTCTCAAGGCTTTTTGGTTGTAGTGATGATACGGCAATGTATGGGGCCAGCTGCCATCAGAAAGCTATCAGAACAAACTTGATTTGAAGCCTTTTGAAGTTGATCAGATGATTTTTATTGATTTGAAAGAGCCCTGGCCCATGCCCAAAGATGATGATGATAGAGCAGAAGAGAGAAAGCATATGCTCATGAAAAAGTAATCCACACAGCCCCACATGGTAAAATTACTCTGCCAGTAAGTTGCACAGAAAAGAGCCTTGGCTTTACATTTTGAAATAGCACTCACATCTCCAAAAGTGGTACCAGGACACATACTTCTTTTAACTGTTTACAAATGGAAATGATGGGGTATAAAAAAAAAAATAACAGTTGCTTATAATAGCAGCACATTAGTAGACTTCTCCATCCAGAAGATGTTGAGTAAGTTTTGTACTTCTTAAAGAGGTCTGTCTGTAAGCACCACTCAAGGACTTTCAACGTATATCATTCACCTTCGAGCCTCAGTTTCTTCATTTCTTAGATGGAACTATGGATACTTACAGGCTTACAGTCAAGCTCAGATCCTACATGGAAAACAAAGAGGTCATATTAGTCCAAATTTGTCACCACTTGCCTTAACAGGATTATACCATGAGAGCATTTTGCTCCTCAAGTACTGCTTAACATTAATGCTAATACTTCTGCTTCAGTTTTTGCTCTAGCATCTCATCTACATAACAAGTGGCTTTCACAGCAAGTGAAATGTATCGGACTGTACAGTAAGTGGGCAGGTACCAAAGAAATAACAGAGATGCAAATAGGCAGAGCATAATAGAGATCGAAGATCAAATGAATTTTCTGAGCTGGTATTTATCTGAGATGAGACACTTCTAGAAGGTATTTTAAAGTTAGGAGGGAAGCTGGCCCACATGTCTGGAAAAATGTTCCAGCTGGAAGGGTTTAGTGCAAAACTGAAAGAGGATGTGGACAAGATGCTTCTGAGGGCTGTTTCACTCCTCTTTTAGTTAAATCCAGTCAAAGCCTGGACACAGTGGAGGGCTGTGGGCTAGGAGTGAGGCCTCTTTGCCAGGCTTGAAGCAAACACTGTTCAGGCACAGCTGAGAGACTGGAAAATACTGCTTTCCAAATGGGGACTTGCATGGCAGATAGTTACATCCTGGGTGTGGATATAATATACCATGGGTAGAAAAGTACAGGGATTGTCTTTTGCCAGGGACTTATGCAACCACATCTGTAGTTGCCCACCCTTTCCTCCATGACCCCCCTTGGAGGGGGTTTCTATCCAAAGGTGTAAAAATTACAAATCCCAAAGAACTGCAATCTAGGCTTTACCTACAGAAACTTTTAGACCGTTCATGCCATAAATATCTCTTAGAGGCTGCCTGACGTCAGAGGATTTGGAGAGAGAGGCTGGTCTGAAACTGAAAACAGCAGCAGTTCCAGTCTCACTGCAACAGTACAGCCAGCGAGAGGAACAGCAGAGGCATTTCTCTATGTGGATTATAGGGCTGCAGAACAGGGAACAACTGCACAGAGACACAGGCAATACAGTGTAAGTGCAGCTTCTGCAGCAACTCTTCTCATGTGTTTGCTTGTTTTCAAGAACAAGCCCTACAAGTACTGCTTTTTTTTTTTTTTTTTTTTTTTTTTTTTTTTTTTATATTCTCCTCTGAAAGATCCTGAAGCCAGCTCGGCAGCACAAGGATTCAGGTTTGGCTTGATAGTTTCTCCCAAAGGTATGCAGAGGGGCTGACCATGCAGGCTACTGCATGACTCTGTAAATGGATGGGGGTGATGGGGGACAAGGGAGGCTGGGGAAGGAGAGGGAAGGACGTATCTTTGGAAGACTACAAAATTAACTAAAATCCATCTCCTTCATGTTCTGGTAGCAGAACAGCAAAATCCCATATAATCCCTGGGCAAAACGCAACTTCCTTAGTGCATTTCACAATGCAGGATCTTTTTTTTTAACTCTTTAATCCCTTGTCATATTGTGCAGCAAGTAGCTCCTCTTTCCTTAGAGGGAGGTCAGGAAACTTCCTGGCTCCCTGACAGTGCAGTCCTATCCCACTTTTGTTTGCCAGGCTCCTGATGGTAAAAAATCCTAATATGAGTATAGGATATTGCTTGCTAAGTCCGACAAACTTAGTGCCTAGAGTCTGCAATAGGTTGATATTACAAGAAACCACTGCTTCTGCAGAGGAAAGAGGCATCTCACATCCAGAAACTAGCTGTAACAGGGTGACAGATGAAGGAGGCAGCTACTGGAATTAGAGTCTCCTTGTGAAAAACCTGCAGAGGTACTACTGCAGACAGACAGTGTAAATCTTAAGGAAAAATAGTGATTCTTTTTCTTTTTTTCTTTTTAACCTCAGCAACCCAATCCTACCCCACAGGGAGGAGGTGTTTTCAGTCAACTTTATTTATTTACAATTATCACTCACCCATTTTACAGTTTTCACTCAACTTTATTTATTTACAATTAAAATTCAGTGCCACTAATCTTACCTCCCTCCACCCTCACCCACCTGGATGCCCCTCATTCACCCCCCAGCAGAGGTGGGAGCAGTTCTGGGGACACAGCTGTCCTCCTCGGTGGCATCTTTGCTAATCAGATCCTTGACCGAAACAGCTGGTTTCCCCAGGTGGGTGGAAGTGTTTGGTGCTTCCTGTGTGAAGCCGACATACTTAGCCAGCGCTTGCAGCCCTGGAAAGCTCTTTACCAGCTAGAGGGTGCTTGCTGTGGGCAGGTGCTGGAAGGAGGGCTCGAACATAAGCACAAAGCTGGGCAGGGCTGGGCTGGGCTGGGCTGCTCCCTGGGCTGAGTTGTTTTGGTGAGAGAATAAGTCTGCAAGAACTTTTCCCCCTGGAGGTGGCAGAGTGGGTTGCTGAGGCAGGGAGAAGTGAAGGTGAGGATGGGGAGGAGGGAGTTTTATGGGAATCACTCCTGAGGAATGACACTGGGCAGAATGGGCTGTCCTGAAGGCAACTGCAGGTACATCCCTATCCATGACATGTAGCCACTGTGCTGGCTGATGTGATGGGGTGGCCCTTACTGGGCAGATATTGAAGGTCTAATTGCTACTGGGGGTGCCACACCATGCAAAGCGAGTTAGATCGAGCTGAAAAAAAAGCAGCTGTACTGAATGCACATGTAAGGGAGCCTGTGTTCTCAGAGCTGGGATGAACTTTGGAAGGGGAACCTCTAGACTTGGAAGGAGTTGATTCAGGGTTTCAGCTACTTTACCCTGATATATTAGAATCCCCTTCCTCTCCCTGCTTTACTTCTTATCAGATTTTGTTCCCAGTAGTTTAGCAGCTCCTTTTCCTAGAAACTACTTTATCGTGTTGGCTGGCAATGTGAAGGAAAACAAATCCTTAAAAATGTAGTAACTTGTTAGGCACTTGTTTGCCCCAGTAAAACCTGAGAGCTTTCACAGCTGAGACAAGTATCTGGGAGCAAAGGACAGTTTTATTTGATTCAGCACTTCATCTGTTTCAAGTGCATTGGGCAATTTAGAGCTAACAGATACAGGACTGGAGAAAGCTGCGAGGGTGGGAAGAGGGACCAAGTAGGAGAAAATTCCACATTTGTGGCATATTAAGCTGACTGCTTCCTTTCCGTTTCACGGTTTCTCACTCTGTCCTCCACCCTGGAATCCCACTGGGGAATGACACAACCTGCAGGGTGCTATGAGTTCGGAAGTTCCTTGTGGGCCGTTTAGGGAAAAAGTTGCTCTCTCTGGAAGAAGGCTGGGAGGGGGACTAGAAAAGAGTTACCAATCTTGCAGGAGATAAACTTAGTGTCTCATAAGAAGTCATGGGCTGTCACTCAGCATCCTTGAGTTTGGATTCTCTGTATCAGCCAGGCAATTGCTAGTTCTTCTACTGGTGGACACTGCCCTTAGAAGTAAAAGAAATAATCACAATGCAGACAGGGCAGATGTCTTTTCAGTTTTGATTTGTGAAACAGAAAGCAGTTCCCTATTAGAGTTTACAACAGTCACAGTGCAACCCTGAGGTTTTAGAGGTCTATATTATGTGTACTGAAATGCTGTCTCATGGTTTCAGAGAGCTGAGTAAGCAAATTCTCTGAATATCTTAGTGGCTTTACCACACTGTATCACTTGTCTGCTGCTGTTCCTGCTGGTTATTTTGATTATGCTCCTCACGTAGAGCAGAGATCATTCAGTTCATCTTGAAATCTGTCACAAAAATTTTCCTTACCAAGTCCAGACATGGCATGCACTGACTGCAATTTTTTTATTATTTTTATTTATTTAATTATTTATTTTTTTGGCAGGGAGGTACAATGAGAGCTTGAAGGCATCTCTCAGATAGTTCTGTTTTTGCTCCATATGCCTTAATTGCCATAAATTTCCCCCAAGGTCCGATGGAATTCCAGAAAACCCTGTAGTCACCCCAGGCCAGCCATCTGACCCAGCTGTTGAGCAATCAGGGGACACCATTTCCTGACACTTTGGGGGAAGGATGTGTAGGAGGTTTGGCTCTTGGTGCTTTAATCGCTATGGATTTTCAAACCTGGGTCAATCCTATGGTGAGCTGACCCTCTCTCTCTTTCCCTGCTCCTGCAACCCTGGGCAAGCACAGCATGTTCCTCTAGTAAAAGAAAACTGGCTGCTCTGATTTTCATTGGATGAAACAACTTGTATTTTCTTCTGCTTTTTGTTGTGTTTTTGATTGACAGTAGTGTCTCTAATGCTTTTCTGTTTCACCAGCCATGCTTCTTCCTAATATCCCCCTCCTCTGAAACGAGGCATTTCCAGAAAACTGGTAGTCATATGACTCAGGATCTATAGTAACATGCAGTAAATCAGACTGATTTCTCGTCTTTCTGCAGTTCCATTTAATGCTGAAGTTCCTTCTGTTTGGTACTACTCTGTGTGTATCAGGCTGAGGACTTATCTTCCAAGCTCTGTGTAGGCATTAAATTTCATAGAGTTATGTAAATGAGTTAAATGGGATTTATTAGGAAGGGTTCTCAGCCAGTGTAAATAGGTGTGGGGGGCTCCCATGGAGCTAGGACAAATGTATTTCAGCTGAGGATTTGGCTCAGTGTCTTCGTAGTGATAATGAGCGGCCTGAGGCACAGACAGTGCAAGCCTGCTGTCATTTGGACTAGTGAAAGTTTTTTGTATCTCTGTATTGTTCAGAAAACTTATTCTAGGCTTCAATTAGAAGTAAGTTCAAATAGCATCAGAATTTGGTCCAGAGAAACTGAGTCCCAAGTTGTGCAAAGTAACCTGTAATTTTGGATCTTTATTTTTAGTGTCTCGTTAAGGCACTGAGATGCTTGAAAACTAAGACAGCCAAAATTATAAGCTGCTTTTGAAATGCTGGCTCGCTGGCTTGGGCAAATCTACACAGTGGGTTTGATTCTTCTCACGTGCTTTTTACAGCAGTGTAACACTGTGCAAGTCCGCGAAGTTACTGCTGTTTCACAGCAGCAGAAGTCACAGAGGAATATATCCCATGTTGCCAGAAGCTCCCATGAGCTTTGGTATGTCAGTCCTGTGCTCATATTCTCTCATATTCTGTTTTTCTTGAAATATCCAGGATGTGCCTTGCTTTGTTTTGCTGAGAACCACATGGCCACATGACCATGAACACATTGCACACCTAAACATTGCCACTGACAATGCAGACTCAAGATTTCTTAGGCCTCTGTGTTAAATGTGAGCCTGATAATGGTCAAACAGGCTTTTCCCTACAAAGTATTTCCCTTAAGATTTGTGTCCGGTGTGCATGCTGCCCAGATTTCTTGTTGCAAGTTAGATTTATATTTTCAATTTGTTTTCCATGTGGTATTTCAACACTTGAGATTCTGGCTTCTCCAGTGATATCTGTGGTGTCAGACAATGTCTTCTCATAGTAGGAGTTTTCTAGTTTGGGGACAATGCTAAGTAGCAAACTGGACCAGGAGAAACTCCTGTGGTTATTGGATTTAGAAGAAAAGTTATTCTGAGAGTATTGCAGGCTTATGCCAGTGATAACAGTTCTCTGGAGTTAGGAATTAGAGAGACTTAAGGTGGAAAGAGGGAAGTAGATAAGAGAGGGAGGAGGTGGAATGTAAGGAGTAGGGGCTGGAGATCAGAATGATGTGTTTAGACTGCGGCAAAATGGAAAGAGAGGTAACCTTGAGGAACAAAGGAAAACTTGGCAGTAGGGGAGGAATAGGCTCCCTCCCTGAATAGCAAGTGCTTGCTCACTTCCCAGTTTTGCTGGCTTCAAAGTAATAATCACTGCAGTTGATATTACTGGTCATGAGCTTTGAAGTTGACATTTGCTTTCATTCAGAGTATTTTCCTCTCCACTGTGTCCCAAAATGACTTAAATGCAGGCAATACTTGTGCCAGCCCAGCTCTTCTCTGAACTGAGGACAAAGTTTATCTGCGGAACCCAAAAGATCTCCTCTGTCTTCTTAGTATATCACTTTTTTAAGAAGGTATTAACAAGAAAGCATTTTTACTCTTACAGCTTTTATTTTTCAAGGTAGTAAACAAGCCAGATTTGAGGGGCTCTGTATTTTGTTTGCTCTTTCGAGGAACAATGCTTTTAGCTGCTTAAACAGTTGAATTAATAAGCCATAAAGTCTTAAGAGACTGAAATTTACACAGTACCCCATAGGAAAACATTCATCTTAGACAAAAGTCATCAGGTCTAGTTTTGCTTTTTAAGGTCTGCTCTGAAGATATGTTTCAGGGAATTTCTGTAAATTAAAAATGGAAATACACGTACTGTAGGGAGAAGGAACATTTCTGCCAATGAGCATAACCAAGGCTGGGTTTGATCATGCAAGCCTACATTTCAAGGCTTTGATATCACACAGCAAGACTCCCTTCTCTCAAGACAAAGCTGTGGGAAGAGATGAGAAATCTCAGGGGATAAGTCCACTAATAGCTATTAAACCTGATTATCTGGCTGTATTCCTGTCTTCTGGTCCTAAACAACTAAAAGGATTGAGCAGGAGTAGGACCAGGCTATATATGGTATTTTTGTTTGCTTTCCCTAACCATTTACAGCTGACCACTACTTGAAGATAAGATACTGGTTTCGATGGACTTCTGACCTGAGCCTTTGTAGTCAATTTCTATATTCCTGTGGTCTTCAAGAGTCAAAACACTGTGAAGATCCTTTGTTTCAGCTGTTCTATGCAGGAGAAACAGTCATATTCCCAAAACGTGGGCTGAGTAACCTGGCCAGGTACTTCATAAACCTTCAGAAACTTATTCACATTTTAGAGTCCTTTAAATGTCAAGAATGAACAAGGAGAAACTATACTTTCATTTTTAGTACTGTCTGTACCTTCTTGCCACTGAAAGAAAGTGACTGGCAGCTCTCCCTGTTCCCCATTTCAAAACTGGATTACAAACTCTCAACTTTTGCGGAAAGGATTTAATTTGCTAACACTCCTCCAGTTATTTTTAGAAATGTTTTGAGAATTTTTTTTTAGAAATTTCTTTTTGAGTTTAAATATTTCTCTAACATTTTAATCAGGTGTACTCATCAATAGTACAATTGCTGCTGATATTTTAATGAATAGAAAATATTGTCAGTACTTCCATTTTCCAAGGAAGCTCAGCACTTTTTTTAAAAAAAAGTTTAAGGCTATTTTTAGATGTTTCAGGCTGGTCTTGAAAAATCATTAATCTATTTGCACGCTCTTGGTCCTAAGCTGTCATCTGTTTTCTTTCAAATCTCCCGAAGGCTGTGACAGAAATATGTGGGAATTCCATGTTGCTCTGCATCAGCCTGCCAATTCTGCTCCTTTCCTTGTCAGGTCAAAGAGAGCAACTTTTTCAGGAAGGAATGAAACTACTGTAGAACCCTATAAGCATCTTTGCCTAGCTGATCTGTGTGTAGAAGTTTCCTGGACTCTTGTAATATTTAACTTCATGTAACATGATTTTCCTGTAACATGGAACTATTTTGTTCCCCCAAAATGTTACAACAGTCCAGTTCCTCTCTGAAAACCTGTAGTCAATATATCATCAGCCACTGGATCTGTACTTTCCATTGATTTAAGATCAAGCCCTTGAGCGCAGTGGGTATGGTATGCTCATTAACCAGATTGTTTCTGATGGACCTGAGGCAATGCTCTATTTAACCAACATGAGTTAAACCATGAGAATATTTTCTTGTCTGCAATCTTACATTATATCAATATGTGAGGATAAAGGGAAGAGATTTTATGTAGTTAGCAATTTATTTTTCCATTCAGCAGTTTCCTTTGAAAAGTTTCCAAGCACTTTACAAATATTAATGGACTTAGCACTCCATGAAACTGAGGCACTGCTTATTCAGATGCCTGCAACCTGACAGGAGTCTGCACTATTGTATAAACGCTCTCATTGCAGGTAGGTTAGATGCCCCCTCCTCCTTTTTATTTTTCAGTTATGTTTATGTCCTCTGACATGTTACTTTGAAGCCATGGCAATTAACTAAAATATTACAACAACACCTTTGTCATCGTTATCTTCTGTCTTCTGCCTTTTACGCAAACCATGTATTCACCAAAATTTTACTTATATAAGGGTGATATAGCAGAGTATATCACCCTGCTGCAAAGGATTTGTACTCCTCCCCTTTCTGAGCCACCTATGTTCTGGCTCCCCCAAGCATCTATTTATATTTCCCAATTCTTCTCTTCATCCCCTCCACCCTTCATTTAGGCTTTTGCCTGCACTGAGAGTGGTACTCAAGGTGGTATACTTAGGTACTTCCAGTAATGACTGCTTGTAAGAGACCTGCCCTAACTAAGTAGAATGGGTTTACTTGTTAAACAGTACAGAATTGTAGAGAGGGTTTGTCAGGGTATCATTCTACCTTATAAATGTTGTCGGAACGGAGCCATCCTTCAGTGCAGACAGTCTTGGTTTTCTCACTGAGTCACTGGCTATTAAGCTGGGATGCCTGGACTGTGAGTACCCTGCTTAAATCCATTTGGCAGAATCCTGACCCCCTCCAGGCAGGTGACCCCATCAGCATCTGCACAACAGATGAAAGAAAGCAAGATCTTGACCAAACATGAGGGGACTTTAGTCCTTTGCTACTTTTGCAGCCGTGTATACAGCGGGAACCAATTAAACTATGTTTCTAACAGCTGAATGCACAGAGAGACAGTTGGTTTTGTTCTCGCCTGTGCTCTGATCTGTCAGCATCTTCCTGCACTGTTATGCAGGGATAGAGTAATAACCATGCTAGGGCCCTGCCAATATGAACTGTCTTCCAACTGTGCCCTACTGAGATATGAACTTGCCCTCCTTGCTTGTTTCATACTTTTACTGCCCCAAGGGTCAGGCATCCCAATGAGTGAATTTCTCCGGCTCTGTTGTAGAGGCCCTGAAACGCGTTGCCAATGCCAGAAGTACAAAGCTTGACCTTAGCCTTTCATCGTCAGCAGGATTCAGGCAGTCTCTGTGAATGTTACGAAGTCTTTGGCACTCACCATTGCTAAGTTATAGGGAGAAAAACAGATGCATTTTCTGACTAGGTGAAATTTTCCTTGGGGGACCCATGAACTGTTTTCCAGCTGTGTCTGGGCTTATCTAGAGTAGCTTCATGTACCTGCTGGGGGACATGTGTTAAGCTATAAATGTCCAACTGTGCCCTTTGTGACACATTTTATGTTTAAACAGAGGCAAAAATTTAGCAGGCAACTCCACACTGCCTCATGTCCTGCTTGCTTACAATGATGATGTTTAGTATGTTCACAACTATTGGGACATCTCCAGAGGCCCATACTCTTTCTGATTTACACATCTGCTAGAGTACCTAAGCTACTGTGAAATGGGAGACTTATCTAAGAAAATACTTAGGGTAAATACAAACTGGAGTTGACCTAATATAAAACATCAACATTTTCATATTGTATCACTGCACTTTTCATAAAAAGTGCTTTAAGAAAGCTGCTTTGTCAGACTTGAGAGTTAATTTTACAATTATTGGCCTTGATTTTTGCAAGATATATCAACAGAGATAACTGAAGGAATGGACTTGTCTGCACCTACAAAATTCAGATTACATACACATTAGTATTTTACTTTTTCTCTCTTTTCAGATATTATCCGTAGCTGTATGTATTTTTTTTTTATCCACAGAGCATTCTTTGAAGAAGAAGTTATGATCTCTGTAATCAGGTATCAAAGGTCAGGGAGATGATACTGTATCTCTCTACAAGGAAATGCCTAATTTGTTATTGTCAGGTGCTTTAAACTAAGAGTGAGAATGGCTGCCTCACTTCAGGCCATAAAGCTTACCTTCTACTTCTCACTGGTCATTTGGAAAGTCTTACGTTGTGTGACATTAGTGGGATAAATGTTCTGTGGAGTCTGCTGGACTGCATGTCTAGTACGCAGTGTCTGGGGCTGTAGGGAACAGGACATGAAGACCTTGTTGTCATATGCTCCCATGAATGTGCATGACACAGGATCCAATTAAACATCCTACAGCCCCTGGTGACATATGGGAGTGCAGCAAATTAAAATGGAAGCAGATGGTGAAAAAGCCCCCTCTGTGTGTTGCCTTGTCTTGTCTTTCAGGGATGTTGCCTTAAGTCTTTGATCCAAATAGCCTGCTGAGGAAGTATGTCTCTGAGCTATGATGAAACAGTGCTGGGAACGCTGTGTTCAGTTCCAAGTACTCAATACTAAATGGTTACACACAATGTAAGAGGGATAGGGAGAGAGAGGCAAACTTCAGTTATCCCTTGGAGTGCTCATTAGTTATGGTCTTTTGGGATTCTTTAGCCCTTTCAGGAATACATATAATTCACAAAGAAGCTAGAGGGCGCTTTACAATTTGTTGCCAGACGATGACAACACCTCCAGAGAAATAGGAAATATTCTCAGACTTCCATTAAAAATCCCCCTATTTTTATCTCAGGCTTGCTTCTGTTGGCTGGCCACTGCTATTAATTGCCCTTAAGTGTTTGCATGTGTCAGGATCTGTGCTTTCCAATGTGTTATCTGTTTGTCTGTGTACCTGCTCACCTGTTTGTAATGAAAGCCCAGGCTGTGTGAATGCATTAGCTGTATCTTCTATTTCCTGTTTAAACTGCATAGCCCTAAGTTCATGAGTTCTCTATGGTCCCATGGTTGCATTTGGATTTCTAAAGCTGAATTTCACACCAAAGTTTTGGGGGCGTGTTTCTAGGGCCTGATTTGGCTGTTTGATTGGATCATACACACTGTATCTTGTGAGGCTGTTAAGGCGGGGAATGGTGGGCCCTGTCACCACAACGAAGCTCCCCAACAAATGTACTGGTGGTAATCACAAAAAGCACTCTTCCCAGTTCAGTGATACCTTGAAACAGTCTAAAAAGTCTCCACGTAGCAAAGATGCCAAGCTGGATTTGTTTAGGATCTCTGGACTTCAGTTATGTTCCAAGTGTCCCACGAAGCCTTGGGGTTACAATCAACATTGTACTACTCCTAGGTAAACACAGCCAGACTTGAGTTTGTTTATCGGTCACTGTGCATGGTTCTTAAAACACCAAGCTAACTTTTACATATTCACTGAGGAGACACAGTAATCACCGCATTATATTAGCGTCTGCGTATCTGACACACCCAGTGATTTGTTTGCAGACTTTCCCACACCCTCAGAGTTGCCACTTCTTAGTTTGGGTCATTTTTAACATGGCTGTGTCAGATATAATTTTCCCTCCAGATATTTTTGGGTGTAGCTGATTGCAGCAAGGACAGAGGATAAGAGAAGTCTGCTTCTTGGTGGGTGAAGTGCAGCTCACCTGAGTTTCATCATTAGAGAGCATTAGAACATTTCAGGCTTTGTTGTTTCTAGCTTTGCTTCCACACACACACCTCTACCTCCTATCCATACAGTCACAACTGTTCTTTCTTTCTGTCCTACTTCCTTTACCCAGCAGGGGAACATGATAGTCCTGAGAATATAATATGGGCCTAACCAGACCTCACCACAGTGAACTACGGGGCCAAAGCAGACCTTTCATTTTCTTAATGCCATTTGGTATCAGTAGGAAGATTTCATATTATTCCTGTTTCATCAGGCCTGTGTGCTGTATCAAAGAGTCTGTGTAGTTACCTTTATTAGTATTTTATGATTTTTTTTTGCCTTGCTTGGTCTGTGTCAGCTATTGGAGGTCTCCAGCTGGCAAATGGTGTCACAGGGCTGACTAAGTGGCCCTTGCCCTGCCTGCTTTCCTAACTGTGCTGAGCCAAGCAGTATCTGTCAAAGTACATGGAAGGAAAGGAAGGATTTTGTTTACTCAGGCAAACAAATGAGCTGTAGATGGGAGCGATGCTGCTGCTTTGGCCGTTAATTACAGGCTGCACACTTCTCAAGTAGCAAAAGCCAAGCAACCTCCACCTTTCTTAATACTTGGATGAGAGACCAACATCTATAGGAAGCAGTGGTGGTAATTTAGAGGCTTATATGAACTTTGATGCAGGTTTAAGACTGAAATCTGAGAGGAATTTGATGTTAATAGGGTAGCAGTTTCTTGCCTGTGCTCCACAATGCTTTGGAGCACTAAATTAGCCATCTCTCAGGTAAGGATTTGTGAGAAAAATCTTTAAAAATTTTCTTCAGACAGGATCTTCTGTGAAGCTATTTTATTCATGATTCAAGGTTTGTGTAGCAAAATGTGTAGTTCTTGGGTACTTGTCATGAGGAGCACTATGAATGGGACTCAGTTTAATACAGCTGCCTTTAATTTCTGGTTACTGTTTGTCCTCTGGCTGCTTGTTTCTGACTCTCCAAAGACCCTTAACAAACTGTCCTTTTTCAAAAAGATTGATACAGATCGTCCCTTGGATTCCACCCCTCTGTGTCTGAGAGTTATGTTCCACTGGTTCAACTGCAGGACTGTGTTTAAAAAAATATTCATTACTTGTGGATCCTTCAGTTTTTACATTCAAATTTTGTACAATTTGTGATGTGGGTGTCCTCTGTAGCTGCAGCTCCAGAAATGGGTCTTGTCTTTCTTAAGTAAGATTTAAACAGCTGCACTTTGGCAACAACAGCTATCACTACCTGTGTAGCAGCGATAACTACCAGCTGAGTAGGGACTATTGTCTGCTACTGAGGTCATCTCTTCCATTGTAGTGACTGTCTTTAAAATACCACAGCTTGGGTGTTGCTTGGAGTGTCCCTTCATGTGTTGGCTTGGCACTGACCTACGTGGCTGTGAGACAGTGCTTCTTGGTTACTTTCCTCAGAACTTACCGTGGTCAGCTCTGTGCAGCCCAAGAGATGGGTAAGCAATGCAGCAAGCCCTGCTTTTCCATATCTGCTGCACTAAGATTGAGGTTGCCTGGCAAATTCAACAAGTATAGAAAGCAGCATACTGGAGTAGTGCCACAGCCTCATCCTTCCTTATGTGTCAGCTGAATTTGCTGGGGAGTTCTGGCTGCTCCTTTGCACAAACACAGTAATTCCCCTGAGCTCTCACTAGCATGCTCCTGTGATTAGGGTGCACCATACTGTGCAAAAACCTCCATGTACTCCACAAATAACGTGAGCTAGGTTTTTGTCTGAGGTCTGAGAAGAACCTGACAAGTGGTGATTTAGAGCTGAACAAGAAGCAAGGCTGGAGAAGCGTGCTAAATATTTTTCTCATTTAGCTGAGTTGTCTAAACACTGGGACTGGAGAAGACGAGCTTGCACAAAGCCTTGTGATATTGACTCTGAGTCAGCATTATTATCCCTCTTTTAGAGAGTCAGAAACAAGAATTGGCTTGCCCATGCCCACACAGAAATGCACAGTCAGTGTCAGCATTACAGCTTGGTTACTCAGACGCACACGGACGTGCACCATGTATCACATTTCTTCCCACCCTGCTTGCTGTAAAGGAGGGACACTTCTCGTGCAGTGGTCAGATGCATATTCTTTGTTCTATTGCTGTCTTTCATTAGTATGTTTTTTCTCTTTTTAGTGTAATTTTATTTTTAATCTAAAAGTGTTCATGAATAAAGTAATTCTAGTCAATGTGTTGCAGTTTCATAACTGTAAAACTACAGCTCCTTGAGCCTGAAGAGTTTGTAACTGTAGAGCTTTCTGTTGCTAGCTGTCCTGGGCAAGCTGGTGTGTACCAGTGGAAAGTGAGAGAGGGCATGCTAAGAGTGGTAGAAGGAAAATTCCCTTGCCATAGCAAAGCACACCACTGAAAGTGAGAGAACAACCAATGTAAAGGAAAAAAGCAAGTTCTAAAAGGTTTGGAAAACGTCAGGTTGGTGCTGAGGTTGAGACTTATGTTTCCTGTCTGTTGATAGTTTTTGAATGCCTTTGCCTCTCCCTAGATGTTGGGCATAACTGTTTGTGTCAACTTCCCTAGGCTCAGAGCAGAATCTGCAGGCCCTTTCCTTTAAAGCCTTTGGAATTTACATAACCCTGCAATTGTAGCAATGCAAAATGTGGCTCTGGTTACAATAACACCAGTTTAGGGAACGCCGGGAGAGATTGTAGTGGCAAAGGCATGAAGGCAAAACAAAACAAAACTCTACATGCTGTTTTAATTTTCAGCAGCCACGTGAGAACTGTCCTCCAGTTCCTAGCTATAAATAAATCTCTGCCGTCATAGGAAGACAAAAAAAAATAAAAAAAAAAAAAAAAAAAAAAAAAGTTCACATTCCTCCCAGCTTTTTCTAAAGGTTATAAAATAAAGGAAAGGTAAATATTTCAAAAGCAGAGTGTGTCTGCACTAAGGAATGCCAAATTAGTACTCAGGGGGGTAGATATTTGCATCAAGTGAAAAAATTTGGCATTAAACTGCTCTTTCTCTGCTCCATCTCCACCACCTGTTTTGAGAAAATCACTTAGGACTGCATATGTATAATGTGTCGGGCAATGCTTCTTAAGCCCCAGGGGTACACTGCCCCAGCATCAGCTGAGGCAGGAGATTTCTTTGCGATGAATGAGAACTACACAGAAGCGTGCCTGTTGCTTGTTCTTTTCGGATGTTACATCCTAGTCCTGTTACGTGTCGTGTTAGGAAGATGGGAGCTTGATGCCAGGGTTTTTCCACTTTCCCAGTTACTTGGGGTTAGGCCTGCAGCTTGCTCCTTTGAAGGGATGCAGAATTAATGGGAATGCTCTTAATGCCTGTTCTCCAGCTTTGAACACTCATTTATTAGACTTAACTTGAAGGGCAGGATGGATAGAAGGCTGTATAAGGTATTAGGCATATGTTGTAGAACTGGGAGTTTTGTTGAATTGGCACTCTAACCAGAAAATAAATAAATCATTTGCGCATAAGTGATAAAATATAAAGTATCTAGGTCTACAGTACATCTGTTTTCCAGAAGCCATACCAATAGTGAAAGCTGAAAGAGGGAAGCTTTCTGGAATATACTTGTATTCCTGGAACAGCACTGGGGAGCAGATTGGGAAACTGAAGACAAATTCTTCACTGAAGCAAGGGGAAGGGAATATTGACCTGTTGTGATGACACTGGAGCAGAAGAAAAGGTAGAGGATTAACTTGATGATTTGGATGTGGCAACAAAAACAAAACAAACCAAAAAAAATAAGGCTTATGTATTCCTCTGACTGCTCTGATGCATGGAAAAATGTTGAAGTTAGTGAAGACCAGTCAAAGAGGCTGCACTTTACTGCCTAGTTTTCTCTTGCAGTGACACATCCAGAATCATAATTTCTCAAACTCACTACACAATTCAGCTGGGGATGAACAAATACCAACACACTTTCCAAGGCAAACTCTTCCTGCCTAG
Organism: Nettapus auritus; assembly: GCA_011076525.1. Classification (NCBI taxonomy): domain Eukaryota; kingdom Metazoa; phylum Chordata; class Aves; order Anseriformes; family Anatidae; genus Nettapus; species Nettapus auritus. The sequence goes on from CM021767.1 coordinate 27,174,052, forward strand.
TTGAAAAATTACCCCATATCCCCATGTAATTTTTTCAGCAGCATCAGGGAGTCAAGGGGAGAAGTGGATAGAGAATCTTGGCATCAGGTTCCGTCTCCCTTGCATTAAATCTAGCCTCCTCCTACAAAGTTGTGGTCTCAAATGAGATGTCTTATTATGGATTGAGTGGCTTAAGAAAAAAGAAAATTGCTGTATTTTTCCAGCCGTCCAGATTAATTAATAGAAATACCAGTGGCTGTACCACTGGCTGAAAATCTAAACAGAGTATTTTGACTCTCTTTGTTGAGATGAGGAATGGGTTTTATAGAGCTGTGTGACAAAGAAAGAGTGAGTGAATGAATGAATGAACACAGCTGTAAGATGCTATAAAGTTTTTATTTCTGTGTGTTTAGGATGACCACATTATTCATAAGTGGCTGAGCCACTAGTGAGTTGCTCAACTTATCCCAGTAAAAAAGCTGCATGCTTACTTGGTATCATCAAAGGTTTTAATTTCTGCCACTTTACTTTGAGTCATGTATTTATTCATGTCTCCCTTGCTCACTTCTTTTAGGTGACAACATGTATGGTAGAAACACTGTCACAAGTCAGTATAGGATTTAGTTATGTGGCCACATGTTGACATGGCTAAAATGTGCACAGAAGACTTTTGAAATATGTGTAAAGATCATGTGGTTGGTTAGTGAGATGCTGTGGCACTGGCATGCAAAGGTACAAATGCAGAATTAAACAGCCAGTGCACAGGATCAACTGCAACAATGTAGAAATAAGCAGGTCTGCTTGATAAATAAGCTTCTAATTATTACTTGTGGCAAAACAAATGTGGCTAGCTGTTCAAATTCAGTTTCAGTGGATCAGAATGAAAAATTGTTACAACTGCAGCTGTAATAGGGTAAGCTACCCTACTTTCAGATTCAGGGATGAGAAGATATAATGCCATGTGAATCACGTGGCTAAGGGTAACTCTTTAGGGAATATCAGGTTAGACGGACTCATAAAGAGCTAATACAAGGAATGAGTGGAGATAACCTTCAGCAGAGAGACCTGGACATACCAGAGAGAGTGCAACAATGGGCTGTGAAGATGATTAAGAGGCTGGAGCATCTGACATGAGGAGAAGCTGGGAGACATGAAGCTGTTTATCCTGGAGAAGAAAAGGCTTAAGGAGGTCTTATCCATGTATATAAATAGCTGATGGGGACGAGTAAAGAAGATGTAATGAGATGCTTCTCATGGTGCCTGGAGACAGGGCAGGAGTTAATGGGCACTAATTGAAATACAGGAAATTCCATTCAAACATTAAAAACAAAACAATACAAATAAAAACAACACTCTTTTACTGTGAGGGTGATGGAATACTGGAACAGGCTGCCCAGAGAGGTTGTGGAGTCAGCATGCATGGAGATACTCAAAACCTGATGGAATGGTGCCCTAAGCAACCTGCTTTTGTTGCCCTTCCTTTGAGCAGGGGCTTTGGAGTAGATGGTTGCCAGAGGTCTCTTCCAACCTCAGCTGTTCTGTGAGTCTGTGATATCTTGCTTGTTTCTTTCTTATGACTGAGTCAAAACAACTCAATAACTGTGATCACAGGTGGCAGTTATTAGCAGGTCCAAGTATTATTTGGGATGTGCTGTCCTATGTCCTCTTAAGTTATTTCAGGGCAAAAATGAGGAATTGTGGTGAAAGGTTTCTGGAGGGTGTGTAGACTTGCTTCCTGTACTATACATAGTCAGAGGTTGAGTAGAAGACTTCACTCTCTTGAGTTTCTAATGTGTCCTCTTTCATCAGTATCAAGTTCTCAAATAAAATAAATCCTGAGTTTGCCCCATGTTGATGAATCTGTGTTAAAACTGATGTTGTTACTTCAGTGGAAAATGGGGTTAGGGAAGTAAAAACAAGGCCCTGTGTTTCTGTTATCCCCCAAAGATTACAGTTTCTATGAATAATCTTAATATACCCACGGAAGAAATGATGATTTTAATGATGTTTCTCTTAAAACAGCTTAGTTAAATGCTATGGGAAGCAAACAAAGAGAAGGTCACTTTAATGGCATTTCCTAAAATGAAAGTACAGCAGCAATTGTGGAATGTCTTGGAGCACAATCATTTGGCTTTAATAATAAATAATAATAATAAAAAAACTATAACAAGAAAATTAGCTGACTGATAAAAGTAAATAATTCATAACAGATCTTCTCCTAAATGTTGGAAGTCATTTATCTAGAGCAGCTGACACGAAGAAATCAGAGCCAATAGCTCTCTATCGGCTGAAAATTATCTTTGCATATGTTAATCCAACTGCAAGGACATTTTTTTTTTTTTTCTAACAATGATCACTTATGGTCATTTCCCCATACTCAAAGGTAAGGGTTGAGTAACTGATTGACAGTTTCGCTACAATGCAGATGCAATTGATGTTGAACATACAAAGGTACCTGTGAGGTAGTCATACAAGCTTTGATTCTACAGTGTACTCTGTGTTCTGTTGAGTACTTCAGCAAAGAAGCATTTAAGGTGCTTTCTTGACTTTACATGCAAAAATAGTGCCCACTGCCTGCATCTTCTTATGTCAAGCATGTACATATCAATCATTCTGGTTTCAGACAAAGTAATTCCACCAAAATACTGGAAGACCAACCCTGTACTGAAGTTAGCAGAAGCTGTACTGGAACTTCTGTACACATTTCTTCTATAATTTCTTTTGAAAGTCACTGATACATTGTAGATGTCTTTTATATTGATAGAAAGTTAACACAAACTATTTATTTGCAATTGTTTCTCCAGAAGACCATCTCTACTGTCATAGCAACTGTACTGTCATCTGAAGGTGAGCTTTTCCTACATGACAAGGTCTTGAACTGAACACAAAGAACTATACAGAGAGAGAAGAACTAATCAGAAACTACACAGATCATTCAGGTTAGTTCTGATTTACAGGATGGGCATGGAAGTGAATATCCTAAAAACATTGGGAATGGGATTTTAGCTATCACTTTTTGTTCTGTTAAGTTTTCATGTTTTTACCTACATTCACCAGGCAAGAGGAATCTTCCACCAACTGCAAGGTGGTTTTCAACACAGAGCAAGGTTACAGCAAACACTTACTGTCCCTAATTATATACATGCCAGGTGTGTTTAGAAGCAATATAACTCCTAATGTCATTGAAATTTAAGTTCCCACCCCTTCTGTTCTCTGTAAGTGTCATCATTTAAATAAAATAGAACAAAACTTGGATCCAGGCTATGCTACAAGCGTTAGTCTTGCTGTCACTCAGTTTGAAGGACAGCATAATAACTTAGTTTTGATTAGAATTACAGTCTAAACTGGAGGTGTTTCTTGTAAGTTAGTAAATATGCAGATTGGAAATAGTAATTTAGTAATGTTTTTGTTTTTATGCTCTAATTTTCCTCTTTCCTTCCTTTTTTCACTCCTCTATTCTTCTAGAGTGGCCACCAATTGGAAGAAAACTTAGTGTCAGCATCTTCCTCCTGAGTGCAATTTAGAATCCTTCAGGGCTTCAGTCTGTTAAGAAGAGCTTGTGTATTCAATTTGTGCACAAAGTCTGATTACACCTAACACCCCATCATTTTCAGCATCCTTTCTGTTTCTTTCAAAGTGCTTGCAGCAATCACAGAGAGAAAAAAAATATCATGAAACCTCTTTCACATAATATTTCCACTGTACAGGATCTGAAATACTATGAAGTTGTGTGGCCTAGTTCTCGACTGCCACGCAATCTGCAGCAGTATTTACACGAGTTCAATGAAAGTGTAAAGTGCTGTTAAGACTGTGTGTGCTTCAGTAGATGTAAATGAGTATACTAAGTAGTAGGGCAGGGGTGAATCAGTTGTCAGGGCTCAAGCTCAACCATACTTCTGCTGAATTGAGCAGTAAGTCTCCTGCAGTTGTCTCCAGAAGCCTAATCCTCCCCTTCTGTTGGTATCTTAAATGGGGAGAACCCAAATGTTAGAACTTTACTAACAGCTGATACAAAAAAATAAAAATACAAATGCTAAACTTCAGATTCTGTTGCCTAAAACAAAGTATGATGTTTTGCTCCCAGCTTTATTTTTCTAGATGTATATTAATATGCATTGAAGAGGAACATGTTTATGCCACATAGTTTTAAAATGTTAGCATTTTACCTCTCTGAAGTCTTGTGGAAAACTAGTTAATTCTTGATTAGCTTCATCCCTCAAGGTGACTAGTTTGTTTTCTGGCTTGTGCAGTGGCTTAGGAACAAAGAATGCTTTTAGGAGCCCAGTATATGTTTATGTACCTCTTACAAAGAATTAGGGCCAGTACTTAGTTAAATATATGCTGTTTTCTTGGCATACACCAAATCTTCTGGCTCAAGCTGCCACTGATGGAATTAAACCTTGCAAAACCAGGGTGTGCCCCTCTTCATATCCCAGTCAACTGCTTCACAGAGAGAGCAATGTATTTTTTGTCTCCAGAGCAACTCAGTCTCGCTGGTTACCACACACATAACATTCAGCACCCCAGCAGAACATGGGTGCTCTGCATTCCCAGTGAACTTCACTGTCTTGTGGAGTCCAACAAAGATGGCTTACACCTTTCTTCTCCACAGCCCTCCTCCATTACAGTCAAGGAGGTTTCCAAGAGAGCAACTCAGCATCCTTTGCTGAAAAGTAAGGAGCCACATTTCCGTAAGAACTTTGTCCCATTTCCAGGACTCCTAAGCATACAGGAATTCCTGTAAAGAAAGCCAAGTATTCTCCAGGAAAGAGTGTGTCACAAATTAGGGCAGCTTCTATGTGATGGAAGTTATGTCCAGGAAAATCAGGGTGGGTTAGCAGTGGTGCAACAGAGGAAAAAGAAAAAACAGCCAAAGCCTCAAAAGCCAGAATAAAGAGCTTGGCCATAGAGTACTGAGACTAAATGTCATTTGTAATTAATTGCTGTAATAAGGTCAGCTGGCTTCTTAATTGATTTCAGCTTCTTACTAAGGGATCAGTGCTGCCAATTAGTTTGCATGTAAACTTCAGAGGATATGAATAATCAAAGTTTAGCAAGCCACACTGACCATAGCTAATAATCCCTCTTGCTCTTCTGCAAAGAATACACAATAAGCAAATGTTGTTCCCTGCCTGGCATCACAGGTGGAGCCAGGACTTGTTCCTCCAGCTGCTTACTTCCTCAGAGATGCTATAAAGCTCTTAGAAGCACGAAGAACTAGCAACCTTGAAGTCATTGCTGAAGGGATTGAGTTTCCTAGGCAGAATAGGAGCAGTGTGATAGCTCCATCACCAGTAGTGTAAAGAAAATGATATTTAGCTGGAGCTTGCTGTCTGCTAAACAGTTGTTTCAAGAGCCACAAGTCCTTTACAAACCCCAAGACTGTTCTAAGCTGGCATCAGTCTTAGTATACTATGATCAGTTATAGACTGCGAAGACAGCACGCCAGTTTAAAAAAAGCCATTACTTCACTCTGGTCTTGTGCTAGCCAGAAGTCAAACAGAGATAGAGATCTGGCCTAGATCCTGTTACAAATTAAAAAGTGGACATATCCTTTGTCTTTCCCTTTGCCTTTCCCAACTTTCAATACTTCACTGATTTTTTGTATCATGTACATTTCCAGCTTCTAGTTCCTACACATAGACTTTGCTTTGATTTTTTTTTTTGAAGGTCACTGAGGTCTGTGTATTCATAGCAAGAGAATGCCTCTGTTTCTGACTGTTCTAATGTCTATTCTTGTTTGGAACAAGACATGTTGATCTCGATCATTGCTAATTCTGTGATGGTCAATATAATATCAGACATTCTGTAAGCACTTGCAAAATTTAAAGCCAGCTCTTGAGTCCCTCCCTGCCATGCAGCTAAACAAATCCATGGTCGTTATGGATAAACAAATCCATAAATAAAAGGAAATAAATGAATATGCACACAAATGAAAGGAAATAAAATGAATACAAGGAAAAAATAGTTTTCCACAGCATCAGGAATACAATGCATCAGATGCAAGCTAACTTAAATACCAATAGGCTCTGTCAGTTTCCCTCAAACATCTACATACATGCACATATGTAAATGTACACATACATGTATGTACACATGGTTAATCAGGTGGAATACAATCTCACGCCTTTAATATTTTTCATTTACAATTAATAATGACTATTATTTCAGATGAGCATTGTCCTGATCCCTACTTTTTTTAAGTTCAAAGCATGTTCTCAAACTTCTGAAATAACACAATAATGTGGGTTAGGGTTCAAAAGCTCTAATCTGAAATACATATACCCCGGAATTGTGTATGTATACCCCTATCCTCAGTCATCAGGAAGTCAGTGGATGTGAATTCCAACCCTCAGATCTGATGGTCTGGTTTGAACCCAAAGATAAAAACAGTTTTAGAAGAATTTTAGAAGAATTATATTATCTAAAATAATGTGTATGCATGCCTGTATTGTACTGACTGTACACGCCTTGTTTCAGCCCCTCAGAGATAGGGGACAATTTCCTGTGGTTCTGTGATAAAGGTAGTGGTGCACCATCACCCATGCTACATCCAATGTCTCTACATACTACTAATAAAAATAAATAAAAGCCAATAATAAATAAAAATAATAAATTTGCCCTGCATGGCGCACTCAAGAGATGTGCAAAATACTACGTGGTGTTTCAGAGACTGGGTGTCATGCAGAAACAACTTCTGTAGGGAGGGTGTGAAAACCTTCCTAATTCTGTAGCCTGTGGTGACTGAGCAGAAGAAGCCTTTGACCCTGTGTCTGCACTGAGTGGTGGTGTCAGGCATGGAAGGCAGCCGAGCTCACAGAGCCACGGTGTTTAATCTCATTGTCAGATGGAACAGGCAGCCTGGCACTGGGTCTGCACTCACAATGGGCGCTGTTGTTGTTAGATTAATATACCCGTGTCCTTTTGTGTTAACAATGCAGCAGACAAACAACTTAGATCTCCAGAGGTGGAGCGACATCTTACAGAAGCTTTTGCTTCTGCATTCTACAAAGAATCTGTCTCTGAGCAGCACATCATCTATTTTGTTTTGGAGGTCCCTTTACCCTTTTAATTCCTTTCAGGGTCCCCAAAGGGCTCTGTTTAAATCTATATAAATGTTTGACACATTTGCTTCTTCCAGTTCAGAGCAATTAGATGTGACTTTTTGAGGGCTGAATATCTGCAGTTTGGGACTGATATCTTCCACACAAGGGAAAAATTAAAAAAAAAAAAAAAAAAAAGGCATGAGAAAGTATGAAACTGGAGGAAGTCTTTGGTTTGGTGTTGTCAGTGGGGCCAGGACTTCATGGGCTTCATCCATAGTGTCTGTCACTCTGCACAGATAATACCATAGCTTCTGCTATGACCTTGATGGTCAGAGCCTAAAAATGCTTTCAGAAGTAGGCAGGTGATTTCTTTGATGGTTTTATTCCTAAATTTTAGAGGAACTTCCCAAGTAAGTATATTTATGCAGTCCTGGGGCATAAAATCTGTCATATGCTGCTCAGAAAGAGCAACAGCAGTTTTCCTGCCTTGTAGCTTCTGAATTTGTCCCCTATAAGCTGAACATGCCAAAATAGTTCCTATCGAAGGTCACCTCTTGTGCAATGGGATTACTCTGCAGAATCAAACATTTTTGCAAAGTGCAACACTTTTCAGCTTTCACTGAGGTATCTGCAGTTCAGTCTGTACTAATAAAAAAGCTGGCTTCTCCAGCAGCCTTCATCCTGAGCTGTTATTAATACAAGTACTGAATTATATAACGCCCCAGTTTAATGTACTTTTCTGTTTTGGGAAAGTGGTCACAGAAAGGATCAATGATTTATCTAGTTGAATTTACTTCTGACTGAATATTGAAGCATGCAGCAGGATCTGAATGCTGTGTCCTTTATTTTATTTAGTATACCGCACATTTCTCCTGCAGCCGGTAATAGAAACCAGGAGTTGTGCTGTAACCATTAGACAATGCTCTGTCAATGGAACATCCAGATGCTGCGGTGAGAGAGGGGGGACGGCTTTCACATGGGTTTATAAGGACTCTAAGGAACACCATATGTAAGGAACAGCAGATATTCTTAATTTATCTTAACATTTATAGTGGTTCGATCATTCTAGTCCAATGGCACACGCCTGTTTCCTGCTGGGTGCTTTCTGGTGTTTTGCACGTTCCTGTTTCGTGTGTGTGGAGTGATGGAGCACCGCTTTCGTGCCCCCAAGGCCCAGTTTCTCTCCATTATCGTTTTTTTTTTGCTGTTCAGATCCACATCTGCTGCAGCAGCTTACTCCTTGTAGGCAGACTGCCTAGCTGTTTTGAACATATCGGCCTAACCTTAGCTGAAATACCAACTGGAGCATGAGCTCTGCCTTAAAGATGAGTGTTTTGTTAACTTTTAACTAATGATCAAGACAAAGGCCATTTGTCTTGGTTACGCTGTATCATAATAAATGGCAGAGTGCTCTAAGTGAGGTTGTGCTGGTAACGTGAGCCCGCCTAGCCTTTGTCCCTTGGCCTGCTGCTGCAGGTTTGTTTCCAGCTGGGTACAGCTCTCTGGCTCCAGGGACAGCAAGAGAAGGAACCAGTTCATCAGTTCTGCCTCTCCTCTCAGCTTTTTTTTCCTCTTCCAATGAGAAACTGAGGGGATACAGGGAAAAAGAGGGGACAAAGCCAGACAGGCAGCGCTGGCAAGAAAAGGGAGAAGGTCTCCACCTCTCTACAGAAGAACCTGCGGCATGCAGAAGGGGGAAGAGGAATGCAGGGGCAGGACTTGGAGGATAAGATGAAGGAAGCAGTGGGCAGAGCTGAGAGTGCAAACTGAGGATTAATAGACCCATGGAAATGTGGAAGGGGGCTCTGACAGATCAGAAGGGGGCTCTGACAGTCATCAGATCTCATCTGCTGTGCATCACATGTGATTTGCATGTGTAAATTATGTAAAACTTTCCCAGCCTTTATGCTGAGAAAGACAGGAGCATAGCACAGCTCATGCTAGAGGAACGCTGATGGGTCCCTGTGGTTTAATACAAGGGTATTAATGCTGAAGATTATAATTTAGCAGCATGGCTAAGTGGCTACTTTGCTTACAGGGCAGAAGGTATACGTGCCAGTAGTTAGCGGATACCTACTGAGCCTGTTTGTGAGGGACCATTGGCACTGAAAGGGCTGGATTCTCCCTTTGTTTAGCACCCACCTCCTTTCACCATACAGTCAAAGAACAGAAAGGCATCACGTTGAGCTGTTATATCCAGTAGTTGGGCTGTTACATCCAGTAGGTACTCCTCATGTGCTTTCTGTGCTTGGTGAATGTGAGGGCAAAGGTGGCAGGACAGGAGTGATTCGGCTTCATCTCCTTTGGTTTGGCCTGCTGACCCGAAGGGGGATTTTTCCAGGTAACGTTGCTTTCTCCAGTTGGACCATTACACGTACATATTTGTATGTATATGACTTTGCCTTGCGCTGTGTTGATGTGTGTTGTCAGCATGAGAGCTCGCTTATTGTAATGAAAACAAACAACTTATGCATACGGAGCGCAAACCATATATTTCCACGGGTTACAGAGAGAGGTTTTGCAGATGGTGTTACTGTCTCTGAACTTCAGCGTTCCTGTCTCACAGAGAATGTGGCTTCTCCCACTGCAAACAGCAGCACACATGGGCAGACAAATCCCTTGTATTAATCTGGCTGTTAATGTCAGGTGCGGCTGAAAGAGAAGTCAGAAAGCAGAAATGAGGCTGGAAGCAGCGGGTTACACTGCCTTAAAGCTCTCCAAAGAGTGACTGAGGAGGAAAAACTGGGAAAGTAGGGCTGTAATAGTCAAGCTGCATCCTCTCCACTACAGGGGATAAAATCCCTTAGGGACCAAAGGATTGGAGCTGTGGGGACATGGTCAATGGTCAGGGGTGTGCAGGGTGGGAGAGGAGGTGTTGAACCCCTGAGGGCTGACTTCGTGCTGGGGATGGGAAGACGAATGGGAACAGGGAAGGGAAGGGAAGGGAAGGGAAGGGAAGGGAAGGGAAGGGAAGGGAAGGGAAGCAGGCGGGCCACGGCCACACGGCAGCGCCCGAAAGCCTTCTCCGGGAGCTGCGAGACTGCCGCCCCGGGCGCGCTGCCGGCGTGCGGAGCGGGCCCCTTTAAGAAGGCGCAGCGCGGTAGCAGGGGCAGGCCCTGCCTCCTGCCTCCCGCAGCCCTGCAGCGGGGCTGGGGCCGGCTCGGGGCTGGCTCCGGCTCCGGGGAGCAGTTCCTCCCGGGCTGGGTCCGAGCGAGCGAGCGCACGCAGCAGCAGCAGCAGCAGCAACAGCAGCCGCCGCCGCCGCCGCGGCCCCGCTCGCTCCCTCCCTCCCTCCCTCAGCAGCATCCAGCGGCGAGGAGCTGAGCGCTCCCGCCTGGCTCCGGGACGCGGGATGGACGTGCCTGAGCGCTGAGCTCAGCGGCTGTAAAAAGCGAGCAGGAAAATCCACAGCTGGATGAAATCGGTAAGTCAAACGCAAAGTCACATCCTCCTCTCCGGGCTGCAGTTTTCCAGTCCCTTCATTTGTAATGCTTTTTGCAGGCCGCCTTTTTTTTCTTTTTTTTTTTTTTTTCTTTTTTTTTTTTTTTTCTTTTTTTTTAATCAACTTCTGAGCGGAGCAGCTGGGAAAACATGGAGGCAAAACAAAAGTGTAAAAAAAAAAAAAAAGTATTTGAGCATTTGTCACTGCGCTCCCGGTTTGCAGTCCTCTTTTCGCATTGACGCTTTGCTGCGGGAGTGGGGAAGGGGAAAACGGCGTTTTTTGTTTTTTGTTTTTATTACACGGGGGGGAAGAAAGCTGGGACGAGTCGCAATTGGTTTTTCTCGTGGAGATGATTAAAGAGGGAGATTTGAAAGAAAGACTTTCACGGAGCTTGAAGGGACTTGTCATTTACTTTTCCCAGAGTAAAAGCAAACGTCGTGTTAAACGCTTCTAAAGCGCAGTCATATGCGTGCGGCAGGGATAAGAATCCTTTTAAACAACGCGTTATCGGTGGAAACCTGGATGCAGAAGGACGTCTGAGCGAATGTTGCATGTGTATGTTTAAATTTAACTAAATACATTGGCAGCCCTGGAAAAGTAGAGGCATTACATGCACTTTTCTCGGCACTGGACAGAGGGCGCTGTTGCTGCATCTGGCATCACCTTGAAGAAACCAGGGAGCTGGTAAAACTCGTGAAAAATCAAGTAGAGATAAGGTGGTTTACACAATTAAAACAGAAATTTTTCACGCCTGCAGAAAACTACAGCATATAACATCCAGTCGGAGAAGTCAGTGTTTTCAATTTTGTTCCCTTAAGAGTTTTTGTGTTGTTTGTTTTGTTTTTAAAGTGACAATCTGACTTAAAAAGAAAAATACAAATTCTGATGATCAGCTCCGGTTCTATTAGAAATTAGAATTTGAATAATGTTCCCGTTATCTTTTCTGGAAGGCGTTGTGGGGTCAGCCTGGTTGAGAAGGGGAGGAAAAGCATAGAGTCTCTTGACAGAAATGTTATTTCAGTAACGATGTAGGGTATAAGGAAGAATCCTCACTCAATGTTAATCGAGATGCAGGCAGGAATTAGGCATCTGATACAGAAGCACATCCTTTGTATCCAGCACAAAGGTGCTGTGGAGGTTGGACACCTAGAAGCTGAACATGAAGACCTTTTAACCCCAGTCACCAAACCTCTTATTATCAAGTAGTTTGGGGAAAGAAGGCACGAGTTCAGGCTGGCATAAGCTTTCTTCATTGAAATGCTGGTCCTGCTGCTGGGACAAGAGGCAGATAATTGTGCTATATTATCTCCATATATAGGGAAGAGTTAGAGAATACAGTAATAGACTATCCATGCTGTTGGGCATGATACTTGCATATGCACAGCTAGGTCAGTATAATGACAGTCTGCTGCTCTGTGGACTAAGAATTTGTGTTTCCTTGAATCAAAGGCTTTAAAGGGAGTTATTTATTTTAATCAATGCAGTTCTACTGTGAATAGAGAAGGACCAGAACCGTCAAGTTTCTGTCTCATGCACCATCTATTTGAACTTGATGTTTCTGTTATGTCCCGGGGCTTTGGTTGTTTCTAGAACAAGGTGTTTCTGTCTGACTTTATTCCTGTTACTTAAAAATCACTTGCAGCGGAGTGGAAAGATTTGCAAGTTTTGAGTCCTTGATGTGAGGCATGCTGGGCAAAGCAGATTAATAGAACTGAATGACCGTATGGGCTCCAGTCATTCAGACTCACAATTACTGCACTTCATTGAGGAGTTCAGTCTGCTACAGCATCTGCTGATTCAGTGGAGTATGAGAGCAAAGTCAACTTTCTCAACTGCAAGAGCCTGTTAAACAGTTCATGTGAGTCCATGTATCCTTGAGATATTAGGATTTAATAAGAAAAAAAAAAAAAAAAAGAAAAGCAATTTCTTTACACTTGTTGTTCATTAAACACCCACATATGAATGGTCCTTTGAGATGATTTACTGGATCAAGGGAAGCATTTCCCTCTTCAGCTCATCTCACTGGTGCCTACTCGTTCAGAGATGTCTGCCTGCAGCTTCACTAACTTGTTGAAGAATCTTTTCTTTTTCCCTTCCTGCAAATTGTGTGAGATGGAATTACTCAGATGTCCCCATTATATTGTGAAGAGCATGGTGCGCCCCTTGGCAGTGGAGCAAGTTTACTGAGAATGCATAAAGCTAACAGGCTTCCTGAGGCACATTTGACCCTAACAGATGCTTCTCTTGGTAGGAGGCTAATTTATTCATTGAAAGCATGTCACCTCCACAGCCATTGATGTTCAGCTAAGCTCTTACCGGTTGCATCTCCCCTCTGTTCTGTTGGTCACCATGACTTTGATATGCTACTCCAACTGATTTCAGTTCTAATAGTTTTCCTATTTGCATATATCTCAAATTAAAATCTGTGTTTTATACATGGAAGAGACAGTTCGATGTGACTGGTCCTGTTTTTACTGTGCTCTTAGGAAATTCACTTTAGGAAGTATTTTATTGTGCTCCTGAGTGTTTTTCTTTGAGTTACTTTGTACCAGAGAGCCCATGCTGTAAGTCTGTCAGTGGCTGATGCTGGGGTCATGCAGTTAACTCCTCCAGAGTCTTCAAAACATTGGCTTAATATGACTTATGTGTGTGATATGTAAAGTGTGACAACCCCACCACTGCCTATATCTATGCCAAATTAAAGAAAGAAATTCCTTGAATAGCTTTTTTTTTTTTTTTTTTTTTTTTTTTTTCATAAGAGACTGCTTTTTTTACCCGCCAGTAGATTCTTGCGATGTTGGCTGTGACTGCTGTGAATTCTGTGCCTGCCATTGGAGTGCTTGTCTGCTACTTGCCTACATTGACACTAACTTTGCTGAGTGAGTCTAGCCAAAGTAAGACTCATGGTTACTTAACAAATTGCTGACAGTTCAGTTTCTAAAATTACTAGTTTGGGTCATTGTTTTGCAGGTTTTCATGTTCATTCAGCATTGAGCATATTATCATAGTCTAATTATTGAAGCTTGCTGTAAAATCCCTTCTCTAAGAATGTTTCTGGTTCTTGTAGAGCAGTACATTGCCACAGGTTGTGAAGGTTTCTGATGCTCATGTAGCTGAGCTGGATCTGGCCTCATTCTCCATTGTAGGTAGAACTTCCTTTTGCTTTATATAACTGAAGCAAGCTCCCAACTTGAAATCTCAGTTGCATGCCAAAGACTCGCTGTGCTGACAGCATAGTAACCTGCCTTGTTCTCTGATAACAGATTTCACAGATAATTTTTTATACTGGATAGTGATAGAGGTTGGTTTCATGTGTGATTTGTTTGCCTGTCTTTACTTTTGTAATCATTTGGAATTGGTAAAGGAAAATAAATAAGATTTAATGGCTCTGAAGGTGGAGATGGAAAGGAATTACTGCAGGAATGTGTTCCCCAAAGAATAACTGTAGTGGAGTAGAGACCTGAGAGCAGCTAGTCCCAGCCTTTCCAGGCTCCATCAGGTCAGCAATGTTTATGTGCATGAACGTCCTCTAAGGAATTAATTTCTTTCCATTTTCACATACGTACAGCTGTCATCTTGTGTCTGAAACAGTTGGTGACTGAGCTGTTCTTTTGTTTTATCTGTAGCTCCAAATTTCTTTTCTTCTTTACCAGATTCATCAGAAAATTTCTCTCTGTTCAATCTCAATCCATTATTGAGAGATTATTTCTTAAACGTCAAAAATAATGAACAAGAAGACTTTCAAAAACTTTCAGGCCTTGTACCAGTTTAATTATACTTGCAAAAACATGGCAGTGACATAATATATCATGAAATAATCACATTTAAATACTGCACTGACCTTGCCAGCCAGTAAATCAAAGCAATGGCGAAATCCCTTTTGTTCTCTTTGCTACACCCTGAAAGCCACGAAATAATCTTCTGAGCACTTAGCAAAAGTATGTATCAAGCTGATGTATTCTGGAGCATGAAATAGGGAAAAGAAGTGGGAATTTCTGGACTCCTAGGGACCAAAAAAGGCCCTGCTAAGATCCTCCTTCCTATTGTATAATCAGATAATTTCAAGAGGCGATGGTTTTTAAGGTTCCATATGAGAAGAAAAGAAAAACAAAGTGGCAGCTGGCAGTGATGTTATCTAGTACATGCTGTGCTTTTCAGTGGATTCATTGGGAAGTATGAGTTTTATACTCAGGAGCTGTAGCTTACCCTCTTGTCAAATTCTCCTTTTTGGGGGGGGCATAATCTGATTTACAGCAGGACTGCTGACTTAAAGTAGAGCATGGAGTGAGATCAGTTTATTCTGAAGTCTTCATCCATATCATTTTTAGATTCCTGCTCTCATGTATTGCTCTACTTGAGATCTGTGACAGGGTGAGAAATGTGGGTGGACAGAATTATCATCAAATAAGGCATTGTCCTTTGTTCGACGAGGTATACAATGCAATACTGAGGTGCAGCAGGGAGGCTAAGGGCACTATTTCAGGGAGGCTAAGGGCAACTGTCCTTCCCAGTGCTTCTTGTCTGTGCTGGAGCCATTGTTTTAACCAGGCGTTCTGTGGTTTAGCCAATGTGATGCATTACCCAGATCGTGTGTCCAGTTCTGCAGCCTCTTTATAGATGTATCAGGACCTGTAATTTTACCTACATCTGTCTATTAACTGGCATGATCATATAGCTGCGTTTATTTTGAAATCAACAGAAACTACATGGAGAAACACTGTAATTGCATTTTTCCAAGGGAATCTTTTCCAGCAGCTGATGAAACCTAAGCTCTTGCCAGATGAAAAGCTCTTGTGTTATCATTTTCAGTTAATTAAAAAAATAAACCCCAAATCCCTTACAGCAGCAGTTTTATAAATACCGTGCGGATGTGTGTGCATGTATGTGCACGCATACACGAGTGCTTCACTCTTTCATTGACAGCTTGTGTCTCTGACGGCAATCTGTGCATTATTATATACCTTCAGGTACAGGACTTAGTGAAACAGGAGAAGTTTACAGGGTCCCTCGTCTTCCCTCTCCTTCTCTCTGAAACAGACCCAGATAAAATCAAAGCTTCAAAATAGTTTGCATCAAAATAGTGATTATTTATTTATTTATTTATGAAGAAAACATTCTAAAGGCTTAATTTTCTCCAATCTTTTTTTTTTTTTTTTTTTTTTCTTTTCTGACAATTAGAGCAGTGACTAGATGAAATGTGCCCAATTTGTGTGTGCTAGAAGGCAGGAAGCTGGATTTACTTGGACAGAAAGGTGCGCTGGTAGCTGTGACATCTACTACCTCTTGGAATCCACATTGATCTGGTAAGCACGGATCCCAGCAAGCTGAAAGATTATTTCAAAAAGTCTTGACAGCTTCACTGGCAAATTGGACTTCTATTGTTTTCATTTAAACAAGGCAAAAGTAATTTGGTTCTGGTGAAAGGTGCTAAAGTGACAATCCTGGAAGATCACAGTGCCTTTGTTCAGCCACAGAACAAGTGGTGCCTTGGACCACAACTGAGTCAGTGTCCCCAGTGCTGCTCTCTAGCTGTCTGTTTTGGTCCAGTCAGAGGATCAAGCCTGCAGTTCAGCATCTTTCTTTTCAACTTCATTTTCTCTGAAATGCATTGCCCAATTGCCAGCGAGGGGCTGACTACTCAGTTTTGGGACAGCTTCCTATGCCAACAAAGGTCCTTGTGATCTTTTTATTTCAAGTGACAACTAATACCATGGCAAAGTCACTCAGATATCAGGAAAGCCTTGATTGATTCATTTCACAAGAGCAGCCATTAAACAGTAATTATTTTTGCTTGTTATCCACAATAGATTCAGGCTAGTGACCGGGTGAAAGGACATACTGTATTCCATTCCCAGCTCTCTGAATCACTCAGTCACCTGATGTGTTTTTTCAGTTCTCCACTTGCATTACACAGATTCTGTGCTTTTAGGCTCTGCATTCTTTGCCAGATCCAGAAGCCCTTGGGAAAGTTGCATTTAGGGCTTTTGCATTTAGCTCACGTATAAGTCAAAGAATGCAAACTGTAATAACTTTCTTGTGGACTTGAAGGTGGGATAGAGGCAGTACGTGTGGCTGTGGTGCAGAGGTTGTGGTAGTACCTAGAAGGATGTGTAATAATTTTAGCACAGACTAAACTTTTGGCAGGATGTTGCACTAAAAAAAGATACTATTTGAAAATGTTTCACAAACGTTGTATTTTCTTGTTCCCTTTTTTCTCCCGACCTTTAGACAGTAATTACCCTTTAATCACATCCTCTAGAGGAAAAAAAAAATCTGTTGATAGAGCACTTGCTCATAAAAGCCTATTTTTCTTTACTGGAAGCTGTTTTTCACTCTTTGTGCTGGTTATTTTTTAATTACACTTAATTCAGGTTACAGAGTGAAACTTGGCCAGGTACTTCCAACTTCCTGTTTCATGCTCATTTTGGTAACTGGTCTTTCATTGCCTAATACTTTGCAGTGTTTGGGTTGGAAGCTCTTCAAAGATTTACTCATTTTGAATATTTTTCCTCTTAAGAAAATACCCCCAAATAAATAAGCTCTAGTCAATAGTATGCTTTTGCTGTCCATTCAGTGTCATGCTTAAGGTGGCTGACTTGCGTATTCCTCACAGGTGAAATTAAAATGGAAAAATGAAAATGTACTCCAGGCAGGTTCTTTTTGTGTGTCTCATTTATCTTTGTAAGACACTTTAATTAAATGGAAAGAAGGCAACTGACTTTGAGCCCAGCAATAAATATAGAGAGAACAAAAAGTGTGACTCTCAGGATTTGGAGGCTTATGCTCCTGCTTGCCATTTTGACCTTTTTCATGTCCCAAAGGCCCAGACAGTCCAAATAGCTCAGAGTTATATTTTCAGGTTGTCATCCTGAGAAGGTAACTGAATGACATGACTTGTCACACATCTAATCTGCAAAAGTCTATGAAAATGTATGAAGAGCTACTTCTACCTCAGCAGTATTTGAACTCTCTTGGCAGTCTCACCTCTTGTCTTTACACAGTGGGTTAACAGAAGTCCTTCCATACTATGGAAAGATCTCAGAGCAATCTGCACAGATCAGATCTTTAAGAGAAACAAATGTTTACGGCCTTTTATGTTGTAACCTTAATTCTCTGGGAACCAGAGCAAAGATCAGTAGGTTTAAGTTCCAGTACAGGGTGCTTGCAACATAGCTGTTTTTCCAATCCAGCCTTGAAGTTACTGGTTTTGCTGAAGACTTAATTTGCAAACCATTCTGACTCTAAAAATATACTAGACCAACAACAGACCAGTGCATCATTCTCAGCACTCAGATTTCTTGCAGAACAGCAGTCACGGGGAACTGCCGAGTTACCAAGTACCTCTAGCAATGCTGCTTTTGAGGACTGCTTCCTATGGATAACAGTTGAGAAACCACTGGAACAAACCAGCAGTGCCAGAAGAACTTTCTGCATTGAAAAAAAAATCATGTCCTTTTCTGTTTCCTCAAATGGCAGAGGTCAGATCTGCTAAACAGGTTTGCTACGTGTGGACAGGGCTAGATAACTACTGCTATAAGACAGTGTGTGGTAAACTAGGTATACAAGAATATATATTGGGACGAATAGTGCTGTATGGATGTATGTCAGTATGAGACTGATCACTGCATTGTGGCCATACAGTTTGAAGGGCCTTAGGTGGATTTGATTCCACACATGGCTATGTGTGTGGAAGGGATATACATGAAGTTATCATGCTACTTGGTTTATTGAGCCCCTTATCCCAGTGTCTGAAACTGTGATTTGTTATGCTGCGATATTATCTGAAATAGAACCACAACTCACTGTAGCGGGTTCTTTCAATCCCCTGGGAATGTTTGTCTGGCTTAAATGCATGAAACTGAAATGTGTAATACAGAGCTGCAGCTTATAGATCAACATTGACTCCATTTGTGGGAATGAATGAATACCTCATGTTTGATGTGCTACGGGAGAGTTCACAGATGACTTCTTATGTTACAGTACTGTATTTTTCATGCTTTCTCAGCTTTGTGTACTTTGCTTTTTCTTCTGTGTGCAGAATAGGGTGGTATTATCCTGGGTTTTTCAATATAGAAATAGAATGTGAACAGGTTTCTCCCTGCTGACTTTCTTTAATGGTTTCAGAGACTTCTTTCCAGTAAGATTTCAGACAATCTGGAAGAAGACAGATGATCATTTCTGTACCCATCTGCACATTTCACAACTGTAAGACTTTTTTTTGGTTTAACTCAGATTCTTCCTGAATCAGTTGCTGTTTTAAGGTTCTCACTTATCTACCCCTTTATACGGTTCCTTTAACAGCTGTAATCCCTGGATACAGGTCTGTGAAGATGACTTCTCACAGTCTAGTCAAATGTTTGCATGATAGGTGGGAGGTTTCGCTTCCATGCTGTTCTTTGCAGGTGGTCACAGATATTATAGAACTTTAGTCCTGATTTAATCTTCCCTTCTGATCCAAATTTTTACCTGAAAATACTGAAGTTCCTAGAGATGAATAAATTCTGCTCAAAAAAAAACAAAAACAAAAACAAAAACAAAACCATAAATTTGCTTAATAAAATAAAAATATTGCATCTCATCTCTGGATTTTTGTATTTTTTTTTCCTGCCTTGGCTCAGCTGAGGATGAGGTATACAAGACTGAAAGAGACCTGATTCATGAAGTACAGCTTTCTATAATTGCAGAAAATTAAGTTGCAGGATTCCCTTTGTAAATTATCAGTCTCTGTCTCAAAACAAAGTGGCTTTTGCTCCTGTTGTTTCCTATTGGGAAACCATTCAAGAACCTCACTCCTCTGGTGTTTAGAAATCTGCTTCTAATTTCCAAACTAAATTTGTTCATGGCCAGTTCATGCCCATTTGGTTTTGTGCCAATGCTGGTCTCTAACTTTAATAGCTCTTCCCTTTTCTAACAATCCTCCCGTGATCTGAGAGCATTCTTGACTTTCTCTCCTTCTCTGTTTTTCCTGAAAAAGGGAACATAATTAGTGTTGTACTTCTTATTGCAGCGTTCATTATTATCAGTGTCATTGTGCCTTGGTTTGACGAATTCTGCAGTTCTGGGAGCTTTCTGGTCTTTTTGGTCAGTTCTCAGACATGCAGAAGTAGGAGAAGGTGGCCATTCATGTTTTACAAGGTAGGCAGAGAATATGTTAACCCTGGGATCAGGAGGATGAGATGCAGAGAAGGATAAAATGGCCTGCATCTTTTTGCATCTTTAAAAAGAGCTTTCACTATGGACTTTATGAAGAGTGACTTGGGTCTGAGAAGAACGTGCCTGGGGTAGGCAAAAGCATTGATGCAGTTCCTTCATCCATCCCAACTCTCCTATCCCTCTGCAAAAATGTGTTTGAAATGAACAAGCTGATAAAACTTTTGGAGGGAATGCAGTTCACAAATGAATCTTTGAGGGCAAATTTCCAGCCATTTCCTCAGAAGGAATGAGGCAAGCGACTCCCAGAGCCCCAGATGAATGCCTGGAATCTTTTTTCATCAGAGTGCATGGAGAGTCCCTGAGAAGAGCAGAGTCCTGGGGCCAATGGAGAGCTGAAGCCAAAGGCCTGCAGTGGGAACCTCCTGCTGTCAGGATCCCACGCTATGCTGCAGTCGAGGGGCAGGCATGGAGAGGAGAGAGGGCTGGGTATGGTTTGCTATGACCTTGATATGTTCACTTGCAGCTTGCTTTTCTGGGCAATGGACAGTTAGTCCCGGTCAATGGCATCACTTGAAAGATTCCTCAGACTCCCTAAAACACTGTTGTGGTTTAGCCCTGGCAGGCAGCTCAGTACCACACAGCTGCTTACTCGCTCTCCCCAGGTGGGATGGGGGAGCGAACTGTAAAAGTAGAAGTGCAAGAACTCATGGGTTGAGATAAAGACAGCTTACTAGGTAAAGCAAAAGATGCACATGCAAGCAGAGCCAAACACGGAATCCATTCACCACTTCCCATCCGCAGGCAGGTATTCAGCCATATCCAAGACAGCAGGGCTCAATATGCATTGTGGTTTCTTGGGAAGACAAATGCCATCACTCTGAATGTGTCCCATACCCCCCTCCCCCCCTGCCTTCTTTACCCCAGCTTTTATTGCTAGGCACAGCACCATGTGGTGTGGGACATCCCTTTGGTCAGCTTGGGTCATCTGTCCTGGCTGTGCATCCCCAGCCTGCTGGCAGGTCGGGCAGCACAAGGAACAGGAAAGGCCTTGGCTCTGTGCAGGTACTGCTCCGCAACAACTCATACGTTGGTGTGGTATCACCACTGTTCTTATCAAAAATCCAAAACACAGCATCATATGAGCCTCTACAAGGAAAATTAACTATCCCAGACAAAACCATGACAGAATCCATACTTTACTATGTACCATTTACATCATGCTCAGATCCCACACTTTCCAACATATCCTCATTAATCACATCCCTTTGATTAATACACAGATATCATTCCCTTAGTCTATGGACCATCCCTGTGAAATGTCCACAAAATGTTCATAGACTAACAGAACACAGTGCATAGTCTATGACTTAACTTCTATCTTTTAGAGCGGTTGCTCAGGGCAGGAGAGGTGGTGTTCTTCGTGGAGTTATTGGATGCCAAAGCCAGCTCAGATTGGGTCACTGCTGTACTTACCCTGCTTCTTGTGAGGCTTTTCCTATGTTGGTTTGAGTGATTCCTGCTATATTACTTCCTATAACATGCAACTCAGATCGTGGGGTACAACAGCTTACAGACATACCCATTACAGTCTCTATCTCTTGTCATTTTGGACCAAGCCATAGGGTTTAACACGGCAATGAACTCTGTCCCTTGCCCCTGCTCCAGCCTGGTCTTGTCCATTGGCCACAGCCTCCTCAGAGGTATACCTGCTGCATGGACTTATCCACAGCCACAGTCGCTTCAAGCTGTACCTGCTCTGGCACAGCATTTTCCATTTGGCCACGGTCCACTCAGACACTTGCCGTGTCATTATCTTATTCACGTCCAGAAATGTGGGGCAGCTTTCTGGGGGCTCTAATCAAGCATCAGTTGACTGATGCTCATTGTTCTCTTTTTGTAAACTCCTCACTTGCTGTACAGAAACTGAAGTACATGGTCATGACAAACAATGGTTGCTCTCTGAATCCTGATGGAGATTTTTGCTAGCGGTCCTTGGTCAGGATTAGTTCTATTTTCTCCCTCCAGGATCCTGGGTAGATGGTTCACACAGGACAGGCAGAGCCAGAAATAAATATGCTTTTAAAAGGCTATGTAATGGTCATAGAAGGAAACAAATTACTGGGTTCAGCATCCAAGAATGAGAAAATTCCTTGCTTTGGTATTATCTTCCACCCTCCCAGGCAAATGTGATATTGAATATACTTCAATGGGTTAAAACTTTGAGGGCCTGATGCTGGGCATTCCTCCTGTGTTTTCTTTACTTTCTCAGTAACTATGTACATCTGTGATACTCTGTGTAAGGATCAGTTGCAGGTGTCTCAGTTCTTTGTCCACAGCTCATGGTTGCCATTCATCCAGAAGGCCAAGGCAAATGACCAAAGCTGTCTTGTTCCAGCAAGGCAGAGTTTCCAGGAAAAAAGACACGCCTAAAATCTCCTGGGCATATGATAGCACTAATGGTGGGGAAAGGGAAGAGTCTTTAAAATCAATGTGATAGGTAGTTTAACCAGTGACATGAGAAGAAAGTGTAGTCTAGTCTGAGCAGAAAGCACATAGATTTTAATTCATGAGGTTGCCATATAATGAAAGACTTTTTTATTTCTGTCTTTTTTAATATGTTTCCTTGATGTAGCCTGAAGAAGAATTTGGTGGCTTGTTTTAAAAGAACAGCATCTTCATTCACCATATCAAGATCAATTGAAAGGCTAGATAAACAATCAAAAGTGTGTATTATGAAAGTTTCATTGTTAAAGAGACTTTCAGTTTCAGTGATGCTTTTAGTAGTATTGTTTTTAGATCGGCTTTTTTGGTGCTCTGATATTAGCAGCCTGAGATTTAGTTTGCAGGTGATTTCTGTCTTTTAGTCCAGTGGGCTGTCTTTCCATTCTGAAAAAGGGCTTCCTGCTGAACTGTTTTTTTCTGTGTTCTCCTTACTGCCTTTTGTCATTGTGTGCTTTAGATTTATTCATGGAAGCTTTGTGCACATCTGGCTGCTTGGTCACTTCAGACACTTTCTGATAACAGCACCAAAGGTATTTAATGTGTTTCTAATGTAGAAAGCAGGAGTCAGTGCCAAGTGTGGGGTCAGAATGACCATAGCTGTTGGCAGGTGTGGAGCCAGGAAAACACTCCTGCTGGATCTTATGCAGGACTTTATTTAGCATGTACTCTAAAGAGATTATTCCTCTGAAACACAACTGAATTTCACAGTTTGATGGGAAATGGACTGGGTCCATTCATGGTAGGTAAAGAAAAAACTGTAGGTCAAACAAAGCTGGCCAAAATCTGGTTTTACTGACATACTGTAGAGCTTTGCCACTGGCTTTGCTCTATTTCTTATGTGAGATTGAAGTTTAGCTGTTTCAAGATGATTATCTTCTTAATCAATTATGCAAGTCTGACATTCATGCCTTGCTTTTCCTTGAAAATATCTCTGTGAAGAACCCAGAGCTTGCTACATGTCCTTAATATATGAGACAAATATCCAAAATACACATAGACACCGCTCTTGGGTTATGAGCTTGCTTTTATCCTGGACATTATTTTGGTTTTTCTTGTGAAGCAGGAATATTGGTAATTCAAAATGAACATGTTTCAATTTCAACTTTGTGCAGATGGGTGCAATTTCCTTAATTAAGTTCTCTCATAATCAGCATGTAGTTTTGCTTCTGATCTTTTTTTACTCATTACCAAATCTTAATTGTAGAGAGTGTCTTTTTTAAGTGGTTTTAAATAGAGTTCTGCTTTCCTGAAACAGGCTGCAGTGCTGTTCTCTGGGCAATGTTTACTGTTGTTTTTTTTTTTAATTATCAACATGAACTATACCCTTCCCAACCTGTCTGAACATAATCCAGTTCTGGGTTTGTTCTGTAACCTGGAAAGTGGAAGTTTATGGTACTTTAGCTTTTCTTACAAATAACTAAATGTCTCTTTTAGTGAGATCTCTAGGGTCAGCCTGAAACAAGAAAGCTCTTATCCCAGTTTTCTTTGAATGACCCAGAAGCAGCTCTTCTTCCTTTCCTCTTGTTTTAACTTACAATTGTAATTTAACATAATCATAATTTAATTATGAACTCATTCTCTTACGCAGACAGAGATCGCAATGAATAACATATGGCACTCCAGACTTACCTTTTCAAGGCAACTTGTAGGAGAAACTATGCATTACTGCACTCTCCAGTCATTCCTGGGTTGTTGAGTATATACTGTGTGCTTTTCTGTGTGGTATAGACGAGTGGTGTGTGAGTCTGAAGACTGGCTCTCTGTCTAACTTTGGTGAATCACCTAACTATTCTGAGTGGGATCCAGACCTTGTTAGAGTTGGTGCCAGCACCCTTTGGCTTCTCTGAGAGTCCATTCTTTCTCAGTGAGTGAGATTTATTTCTATGTAATCATCTGTTTTGGAGCTAGATTTTTATCGAAGTTCTCAGCCATCATAGTCCTACATGTCACAGATGCATGTGGTACTTTCCAAAACTTGACAGTCTGTTAACATTTGTTTCTCTGTCTGTTCTTTCTCTCCTTTCAAGAGTGGGTAGGCATAAATGGGTGGATTTAATCCATCTAATTGTGCAGAGTCCCTAGGATGAAAGGAATATAATACAGTGAGAGAAATGGTGAATGAGTTTGAAAGCTCCTTTCCTAATTAAAAGGGATGAAATCCATCCTTGCCAATCCATCCTTACACATAACAATAAGATTGTGTGTATTTAGGCTGGAGATTCAAGTCATTCCATGGAAAATTTTCCCTCTTCCTCACTTTTGTGTTGCATGGATACACATGTACATGTGAACTTGAATGGCTTGAGATTTTGCTCAACCACATTTAACTTTTTGATTAGGCCCTCTTGAAATATCTGTCCTCTCAGAATTTGTAGCTCTAATTAGTCTTCCATTCTCACCTTTCTTCCATTTTTTTTTTCTCCTTTTAAACTTTTTCTTAGCTTGTGATTATTTGGTTGTGCATTCAGACCTCCCATCTCAACCTTCCATGTAGAGGAATAGTATAGATTTTCCTGAAGTTCATTCTTCCACATGAACTCTTAATGTGACCTCTGTGATTATGTGAAGGTGATTCTGAGGCAGTCTGCGATACAATAGCTGAGAAAATTACTACTCTGTCCCACCAAGAATGAGTTGAATAAGAACAAGGTTCGAAGACTATCACTTGAATTTGATGAATTTACAAGGTTTGATGATTCAAACCATCCAAGAGTAAGAACAGTGCTTATGTTACAATTAATGTGGTGCAACAGTACTTCTTTGTGAGATAAAGTGATTTTTACTGCCACTTTAGAGGCAACTCAATTTTAATTCTGTGCCATGATGGACACTACTGAATACCTTACAGTCTCCTCTTCTTTCTTTCCATGTCTAACTATTAATATGTGTGTCACCTAACACTAAAATGAAGCTATGGAAAGCAATGGCAGTTTTACCAGTACGTTATTTTGCACCACTGTTTAGGACAGGAATTGCATGATATACAAAGACCTGAGCTAACTTTAGGCCAGGCAGCTTAGAAATTGGTGGCAGTGAAGCTGTGGTGTCATGGACTTGAGAACATATTAGACACCTCTGTGAATAAGCTGACTTCTAAGCAGGCTAAGGCAGCTTCTACAAAAGGCTCTGCAGTGATTCCTCGGTGCTGTTTTACTCAAGAAGCCTAAACTAAAGTTAGCAGGCAATGGCTTCATGAGCCACCATCAGACCTTTAATTAAGCTAGAAATAACCTCAAATCCTCATCTAGCCAGTGGGTTAAAAAAAATAACTGGCTGTCCTTTTTGGGGTCTGTCTTCATATTTCCTTGGTTTTACTCTGCATGAAGAGTCTCTTGCTCTTCTGTATCTCAGTTCCTCTATGTACACATATCCTCTTTGTACCTTGATGCTTCAGAGACATGAAGGGCTGTGGTCAACTGAATTGTGGCGCTAACACTTCACATTTGCCTAGTTTAACAGTCACGAGCATTGACCCCTTTGTCTGATGTCTCCATCTGTCTCAGCCTCTCTGCCGACATAGCAGGAAAAGCATAGAGGAGGATTAGAATAAGTCAGTACAGGGTGGCAGCAAAAAGAATTGTTCTGCATAAACTTCAGTGGTCTAGACTTAAAGGCTGGCAATTAGAAACCAAAAGATGAAATAACCTGTTTTCTTTTTCAGCTCCATCTGTAAAATTAAAAATGATACTAAAAGAGATACTATTTCCACACAAAGAGAAAATCCTAAACCAATGCTGACAAAGTTGAAGCAGCACAGACATGTGCAGGCTAAAGCACCCAATCAGGCCTGTGGTCTCTCTGAAATGACTTCAGTGTTCTTAATGGCCAAATGTCATGTTTAAATCCTAATAATAGTTAGAAATCAATAGCAAATCTTTTTTGGAGATCTCAGTCCATGTAGGTGGTTTTCTGGAAGCAGAATCTAAGATACATTCAGATGGGAATAAACCTAAATTGGTGATCCTAGAATCACAGAATGGTTTGGATTGGGAGGGGTATTAAAGACCACCTAGTTCCAAGGTGGTTCCTACATGGCAGGGACACCTCCCACTAGACCAGGTTGCCCAAAGCCCCATCCAACTTGGCCTTGAAAATCTCCAGGGACGGGGCATCCACAGCTTCTCTGGGCAACCTGTGCCAGTGCCTCACCACCTTCAGAGTAAAAAATTTCTGCTTAATGTCTAATCGAAATCTACCCTCTTTTATTTTAAAACCATTACCACTTGCCTTATCGCTATACTCCCCGATAGAGAGTCCTTTTATGAGTCCCTCATGAGGCAGTTAAGTGGTGTTTAGTCTGATTTAATGTCTGATTTCCCATTAAAATTAAAGATTGCAAATGGGTCTCTAGATAAATTCTTTTCTTCTTCTTCTGAGTGTCTTTGTTCCTGGGCAGATTTATTTATTTATTTTTTTTTCCTCCCAGTTTTAAGATCTTAGTGCATGTCCAGCTACACAAAAAGCAGAGTCAATTTTTATGCCTGAGATTAACATTTTCCTCACCACTCTCTCCTTCAAACAAAAACTTTCTTAAACCCCGGATGGTCAGAAGATGATATCCCCCTTTCTCCTTCACTCTCCCTGCCATGATAGCAAAGATCACGAACAGTATATAACTGAATAGAGTGAAAGTGGAACAGTTTCAGTCCACAAACATCAAAAGATTCTTTTGGAATTGGCTGGTCTGCAAACATTCCCTTGATCCTGAAACTTGGTGCCTTTATACAGAGCTTTAAATTCATGGATGTTTCATTATGTGGTTTGCCCACGATTCTTTCAGTACTTGCTGCTAATGGGGAAAACTGATCATCACTTTTGCATTGGGGGTCTAAACACAAAGGTCTTAAGGAGAGGCTGTGACTTGACACTTCTCACAGTAGGAACCCACTAATTACACTTCTTATATGACTTTCATATCTTCTTCACTGAAGCTGTTCCAAAGCTACCATCCTCTGTAGAAGTGGCATAGAAGTGATGACATGGCAGGGAGGCAAGCATTAAAAATAGCATGACCCAGGGATCATTCCCTCTTCTTCCCCTGTGGCATCTAAGCTTGAAAAATTGTCTGGATTCTTTGCAATCCACATACTTCAGAATAAAAGGGAGTTGTGTTCTTTAACTGAGCTTTGCTTGGAGGACAAAGCAAAAGAAAGTGACACTTGTGTGACTGAGATCAATGCAGCAAGTTGGAAAATCTGATAAAACTGGTGTATTTAAAGTTGCTTTCAATCCCTTGATAATGTGTTTTTTTTCTTCTCTATACACGTGGCTAAACATATTTAGGGAAGAATACCTGTCATCAGGTTGCTCTTTTATCTAAGGTTTTTCATGGCATTTTAGCCCTGATAATGAAGAGTTTCCAATACCAGACTTGAAAGATCAGCGTAGGTATTCTTTGCTGAATTTTGTTTCTCGGTGTTTAGAGCAACGCAGAGTGTTTCTTTTCACTTTCAGTCTAAGGCAAAGTCAAAACAAAACAAAAACAACCACAAAAACAAACAAACAATAACAAAAAACACCACCAAAACTGTTTGGCTGGAAACAATGTTGGCTGATGGAGAGCTATCATCCTTTAGCTGGTGTACAATGAGCAGTCATACCTTCTGAGAACCCATCCTTTCCAGCATCCTCCGAGGATGTCAGTCTGCCGTTAGGGTCACTGGCACAGGGGTTAAAGAAGTACCAATATTATTCAGTGGTAAAGTTCTGTAACATTTGATTTCTTCTGCGAGTTTCTTGCTGTTCAGAGTTGATAGAGATGACAAAGTCATTGTCTCTTCCTGCTGCAGAACATTTGTTAGCTGGAATAATTTCTTGTTACTACAAAGCAAAACCAGCTTTTAATTCTCTGCCTGGAATTCCAGCGGCGCCTGCTGAACGTTGCTGTAATGCCTCAGGCTTCTGTCGTTCCGTTGGTGGGTTAGAAATTGTCGGGACAGGATACGGATCCCGTGGCACAGCTTTGGGAAACTGGAGAAGATAGGTTCTGTGGTTTCAGGGACCTTGAAAATTTTAGATTGGTAGCAGCCCTGAGCAGCCAGAGCAGCTGTTTGCATTTCTAGTCCTTTGTTTTATTAGATGGCCTAGAATGCTCTAGAAAGTAATTAATGTCTGTGAAAGAAGACACATCACAGAAAAGCACAGTTTGGGTTCCAATTGAAGCAGCCAGTGGCTTAAAAAAGTAGAAAAGCCATCCAAGACCCACAGCACTGCTTCAAAGCCTCATTTGATGCTGTCATATACAGTGAAACGTACATAATCCTCTTCTGTTTTTATCAGAAATGACTGGATTGTATTATGTATGTCAGAAGTCCCAGGTTATTAATACAGTGCAGGCAAACTGGATAAGAGCCTGCAGAAGCCTCTGTCTTCTTCCACAGTCATCAAATGACCTCACTGTGGTTTTGACTCTGCTGGAGTTCACAGGAATAAAGATTCTCAAGATTTCTCTTGGAGGATGCTTGCCCTGTGATTAAAGCATGTTCATGCCTTTCAGGGTCTCAGCCTTTATGGTTTAAACCAATTTTGGTAAGCTTGCCACTTTTTTTTATTTTTATACTCCTTTTTTTTATTATTTATTTTTTTTCCTTTCCTTTAAGAAAGAAAGAAAGAAAAGAAAAGAAAAAGCTAGAGCTGTTCCTGGAATATACTATGACTTCATGTCGGCATGAGGTGCCAACATGCACATGGAGTGGAAGAGCAACAAGAAAAATGGCTTTTGCAGCTTGGGTGGTATTTGCTACATGAGAAACATCACTCTTTTCTGACTGCCAAGTTGTAGCGCTCAGGCTCTAAATCTGTGTTTTGTATACAAAAAAGAAGCAAGAATTGCATGTGTGTGTACTTGTGTTTCTGCCCTCGTCCTGTTCGACCAACATGTGCACCCCTTGAGAATGCGACAGGGCATGTGATTGCACACTTTATCCTGGGATAAATAAGCACACGCTCATGCTCTTCATCAGAGATCTGCAAGTTTCCTCGCACGATGCTGTGCATGCACATCATTATACAAACCCACAAATGCATCCAGCTCTCTCTTCTGCAGAGCAGCGGGAACAGATATTTTTGATTTTGAGGAGAAATCGTGGATCTGGGACCTTCAGCATACTTTGATGTTTTTGCTATTTTGAAAAATCCTTACTCAGCTGCTGTGTTGTGAAATGTGGCTGTGCGAGAATCTCCTAACTGTGAAATATGAGGATTTTTTATTTTTTTTTTTTTGTGCTGGTCAGCAGTGGGATTTTGTGACCTCCAGTTGATATCTGTACAGTACATCTTGTATGTGTGCATTAGTGAGACAGCACAGTGCCTCCAGGAAATGCATTCTTTTGCAGTGGGCCATATGGGTAGCTTTGCATGTTTATGATGAAGATAGGAAGATAAGGTTTGTTGCTTGCTCTTTTTCCTTTCTTAAAACTTTTTATTGCGTTTTGTTCTTGCACGTAGTTAGGCATCCTAAAAGGACCCTGGAGATAAAGCAGAGCTTAGCCCCTTAACCAGCATTTGCAGCAGACTGCTGGATTGCTCGAGGTCACTTCTCTGTTTAGAAAGAATAGTTTTTCATACTTGGCTATCACGAAAAAATTTAATAGCAAACATGCCAGCCTAACTTCAACAGGTAGGGAGTTGGAAACTGAAGTAGTTTGCAACCATATCAAGATGGGACTACAGCATACACTAAAAAAAAAACAAACAAGTAGCCTTCTATCCAAGTAGTGCATGCGGATACTTGTCCTGTGTTTCTGGCATGCAGAGATCTTAGGATATCAACAAGAAAATTATAGGCTTCCATGGCTTTAGATAAAGGAGCAGCTTGGCTAGTTACTTATTCCTACCCAAACAAATCCAGGTGTTGGAGGGAGAGAAATGTTCACGTGCTAAGCCATTCTGTTTCAATAGGAAACAGAGAACTTGTGTGGAAACTTGGATAGTCTTCCTCAAACTCAGGGGAAGTAATTAGTGCTGTAACTGTGCAGAAAGCGCTTTCTGGCCCATATCTTAAAGGTATTACCAAATGTTGCTTTAAGATTGGAAAAAGGATGTCTCCAGTGCAGATGATAAAGGGAGGATCATGCTGTAAGAACTCCAAGAGGAAAAAATTGGAGATCTTTACCACTGCTTCTGAAGTCTTCTTGCCTCAGGACCAGCTGCCCTCCTCAAGTATACACCTATGTAATTTGGGGACCCTTTTGTCCTATTTCTGCCCCACTTCCCCCTCCTTCCTTCAGATACATTCTCCACGGAGGAAGTGCTGCTCTGTGAACTAACAGGCGGGCTCTCAATCTCCAATTGAACTAAAAACATTCTTTGTTTCTGCATCCTAGCTCTTCCATCTCTGTCAACTGTCCCAAGTGTTAGTTTGTCCTTCTCCTAAGTGGAGGAGTGCTTAAATCAGTGTCTTGTTATCTGAAAAACTGAGCTTATTTAGAGCTGAATTTTCTTTTTTTTTTTTTTTTTTTTTTTTTTTTTTTTTCCCCTTTTTTTTTTTTTTTTCATTCGCCTTCCTCTCTCTCTCTCTTTTTTTCTTTTTTTTTTTTTTTCTTGTCCTATAAAGGGATTTTTTCAAGCCATGCATGAAATGAACACAGAAAAACAGAACTCATAGTTCTCTAGGACATCCCTGTTTTAGTCATTGATGGATTTTATTACAGTTGATAATCCAGGATGTTTCTCAAGACATATTCACAAGTTACTTGTTCAGCCAAGTACAATGTTCTTCCCCGTGTTTTCTTTAACCCCTCCCTGGTTCCATTGTACCTTCTTTTCCATCTGACTGTGGTGGGGCTCCGTATTTCAGGATGTTACATTAGCAGCAACTTCAACCAAAATCCATGTTGAACCAGTACAGAAAGAGCAAGGTTAGAAAGTCCTGTTACAGTAGCAAAGTGTAGCAGTTCAACAACTGTCATGCCAAAAGGGACCAAATAATCATTTCAGCTGGAATCTCATCTCTGATGGCAGCCAGTCCACGTTCCCCTGCATTCCTCACACAAGCAGCTTGCCAGTTACAGGGATAACTGTCCCTGCTCTCAACCTCCGCCCAGCTTGCATCTTGAAGAATAATGACTTTGGCAAGGAAGATAGAAAAGTGTTGTGCTGAGGAAAGGATGAGCTAAGCTTTATAGTGTTCCATCATCTCAATCAAACAGAAATCGCAGTTTAAGATTCCCATTCTTTATGTTTATTGGAAGAGGTCATGCTTCTTGTCCTGTGATCTGGAGCCATTCAACATAGTTCAGATCTCACAGGGGGTTTGTTTGTTTGTTTGTTTGTTTCAAGTAAAGAAGAGTGGTAGAGAAGACATACTTCCTGACTCCTTCAGAGATTGGCTTATATCCTGAAGGTTCCAAATACAGTTTTTCATATTTTTTTTAATGCTAGTTACTCTGCTTATCTCACATCTCAAGGTGTTCTTTTCCACTGTGTCCCCTTAGCACATACAGCATTTCTTTGGCTTCGGAAATGTTTGTGATGGTGATCACAGTTTGTGCCAGACGTAGTGGAGGAGCCTACTTGCTGTTTCTGAGAGAGGAAACTTCATCAAAACCAAGGGGAACTTAATGCAATTCAGAAGGCTTGAACTAGAGTGCTCAGACTTGTTCAAAAGCAAAGTGGAGAAGGAGGCTGTTCCTTTCTAAGAACACTGAATCGTGATTATGGCCAGCCTGGAAAATGACAAGTATCCCTTAGCAGGTCAGCAGGAAAGCCACTTTGGGTTAACTGGAGCAAAATAACAGCATCATAAAAATTGGTGGGAGTCCTACCAGGTAGTTGGGTCTTAGTGACTGTAGGTAATTTTGGATCAAATTCTTGGCTCATTTACACCTTGCCCTCCCACTGGAGACCAAAGGCACCTTTGAAATACCAAGAAAATCCTGCTGAAGACAAAGAAATTTGTTCTTCCGTGACCAAGCAAAGATTTTGTCCAGAAGCAATGATATGTCCAGAATTTGTAACTGGTGCTTAGCTTTGTGGTAGTGTAGATGTTCTCTGTCTTGTCACAAATACTTACTAGACTGGAAGGAAAATTGTACTTAAGCAGGATTCCTTTATGTTTCCTTTGTGGTGTTTGAGAATCACAGCTAGCTAGACTCGATCAGCTGCAATTTGGTAATCTACCAGTAAGCAGAGATCAGGGAGGGGGTGTTTGGTGAGCTGTAGAAAGATGTTTTGTTGTGAAGCCCATATCCTGCAGATTCAAGGTTGTATTATATTTACACAAAAGGCAGAAAACATTTTAGAAGCATTGTAGTATGGCAAAATTTGTTTTGTGCATTTTTATTATTATTATTTGTGGGTTTCCCCACACGTTAGGAGACATCTCCTGGCCTCTTGTAGATGAGAGTCAGAAAAAAATAATAATAATTAAAAAAAAGCTTGTATTCCACTATGCAATGCCAGCTCTGTTTCTATCTCTATGAGAGACAGTGGATGCAGAAATTATTATATGAGATCCTGCACTTTGTGGTCTGCAGAAGTCAGGTTTGATGGCCATAATGGTCCATTCTGACCTTCATCTCATCTTTCTGTTGGGTGCTGGGGAGCAGGGGCTGTGCTTTTATCCATAAAGCATGAGGCTTAGAGCCGAGTTAGAATATGAAACAAAGCATCTCCTGCTCATCATTCAGAATACTTGCAGTGGTCCTTTAGAGTAGACTTGTGGAGGGGGAATGGGCTTCTGCAAGGGGGTGTAATCCAAAGGGACGAGTGCAGCTGTTTTCCTCTGCCCGCTTTTCCTCTGCCATTTGCATTACAGTGTATAGATTTTTGGAATGGAAGACATCATGGCGTAAAGCCTCATGTGTGTAGGTATTGTAATCAGTAAGTAGCAATGCTAGCCTGGGTTGGTGAATAGTGGGGAGTAGTGCCTAGTATTTCATCTCAATTGAATTTGTTCATCCCACTGCCCATGTGTTCGCTGTGATACCGTTCTGGGTGGTCTGGTCTTAGCAAGGTTTTGGGAAGGTGTTGCTATGATTAGATGATCATAATCAATGTGTTCAAAGGCAAACTCATCACTCTGAGGCGAACAAAAGCTGTGACTGAGAAAGCCGAAGAAGCATAGGAGAATATATTTAAGGTCAGAGAATTTCTGACGCTTTCTCTGGGCTTTTTGCCTGGCCATAGAAGATGTTGCCAATGCAGATTTGACTATTATTCTTTGTAACTAAGCTCCAATGAGAAGCAAAAAGAGAAGCTGCCACTGCTCCAAGGAACTTGCAATATAAACAAGCTAAGGAACTGATACAGGAGAGTTTGTGGGAACATTACTAGCCTGAAAAGCAAAATCAAAATCAGGACTGGGGTTCTCTTTTACGGAGGTGAAGTTTAACACCATTTTACTGTTTAGAGGGGGGAAGGACTATTATTTCATGAACTGTGGCCAAGTGGAATTTCATGCTGGACGAGGCATTATTGTGAGTTCCCCAAATGCTTCCTATCTTAGAGGGCTGTCCTGGTGCATAACTGTTCCAGCACACTGCTCTGGTGGAACAGAGGGTTCGGTTCCAAGGTAAACACTTGCTGGCTTCCAGTTTCCTGGGTAAAATGTTTTTCATTCAGTCCTGAACTGTGATTTACCCCTAAGTTCAGTAGAAGGTGGGAGTGAACCTTGTGCCAGTCTAATTTCCCAGGGCTGAAAGCAGAGGCGCTGCCAATGAATGCCTGCCCTACCTCCTGAAACAGAGAGACCTCGACGGCAGAAGCCAGGTGAAGCCTGAGTATTCTGGCTCAGGAATGAGCAACAGGGTGATGGCATGTAAGCATAAGCATATCTTCCTCCAGGGATGGACTCAAGATTCAGTGCCTCTGCTTTCTCCTCATGCTCTTTTGAAAGATGAATGTCTTCTCATCAGGCAGAGATGGTGGTCAGGGATGACAGAGTACGGGGAAGCAGTGAGCCTTTCTGCTTGCTTGAAGCTGTTCCTGTTCTGCTGGTAACCTTATGTGCTTGCTCTGTGCTTGTTGTTAGTTTCATGATATCTGCAGCAGTGAGGTTTCAAATTGCCTCAATACCTGTCAGTTATGGTCAGTCCAGGATTTCAATGATCAGCATGGAAACATATGACATCAAAAGGCAATGAGTTACTTTAATATTTCAACCTACACTCCGGTAGGAGAATCGATGAGAGAAGTGTGTGGGGGATGCTTTGTGCAGGGTGTCTAGAAAGTTATTAACTAAGGAATATTTCCATTTGAAAACTTAGAGAAATACAAGTAAGCAAGCCAAATATTGTTTCTGTTGACACTTGCTAAACAACAGCAAATTCAACTGCATCTTTTTAACACCATCTGCCATTGTGTTTTCAGAATTGAAAGGGCCCTGGGCTACTGTAGTTGTTCAATAACATATAATATAACTGAGAGAAAAAAGTGTTCTGGTTTACTCAGTCATTGCACAGATCTCTAGTGCACCTACCTTTGCCCTTGTCTCTAGTCATGGACCAACAAACAGTGCTGGTTTTAGACAGCTTCTTCAATTTTCTTTTTCCTCTGCAAAATCTCAGTTCATAAAACAAGCTAAAGAATGTTAACAAGGGATGCTTCTCTGACAGCTGTGTGATATGGTGCTATCTTGCATGTGAGGAGTATGCATGGAGTCCTCCAAAGTTTGTGTAGACACAGTCTATGTGTCTTGTGAAGACACAGGGGAATTATGTTATAAGCCTCGCTTTCCAGGAAAAGTAGAATCTAAGTCCAGGCTTAACTTCTGCCTTGCTGAGTTGGTGTTCTTCTTGTGGCTTTCATACCTAGTGATACCTAAAAGATACGTTAACTGGAAGTTTTGGTCTGTCATTAGTAAGCAGTTCTGGGGTGAAGCTACAGGAACCACAGCCTGAGAAGAGAAGAAATAAAGTAGTACCAAGCAGGTATGGCGAGATGCATTTTGGTTGTAGCACAATGTGTTTTTTTATTATTATTTATTTTTTGCAATTTGACCAGAATATCACCAACGTGTTCTCTGATATCCTCTGCTCAGCCCCATACAAATATGGCACAAATAGGGAAAGGCTGATAGGTGCTCTGTGTGCTGTGCAAAAATGCTTTTGAGTTGCTCTGCTGTTTACTTTGTATGAACGTAGGAATTGCAAAATCTTTCAATGTAATCTTAAAGAAGGTTGAGGTTCGATAGTCGAGGATTAGTTGTTTTGAGCTGGAGAGTAGCACACGTGGCTTTGGCACATGCATGTAAAATGTATCTTACAATGCTGGCCGCAGGGGCATTTCTGTGGGTAAATAAGATTTCTGTCTCAAGGGCTGTCCATATGGCCCCTTTCACCAGCACTAATTCCACTTAGATTAACTGCACAGCACGAATGTGGGTCAAAGCCTGGATTGTTGGGAGAATGAGTTCCTGCTTCCAGACTGCTTCCCACAGAAGTACTTGTTGGCAGCTGAGATCATAGTGCTCACACTCCTCACAATAACCCACTTTGAAATGTATTTAGAGAGGGGTCTTGGCAGTCTGCTTGCTGCTTTTCCATACAAAGTGCAGGCCCCAGTTTGTAATCCTACTCGGCACGTCAAGGCATTGCTGCTGGGCCATCATGTTTTCTGACTTGGTGCAGCACAAGGCGAGGCGTGTGTGTTTGGACCAGTGATGCCAACCCCTTTGAGCCAAGTTTTCTCCTTACTCTTCAGTGAGAAGAACTGCTCTTTGCAGTACTGCTTTATTTACACAGAAAGCCACTGTGTTGCTTCTGTGAACACTGCCCTGCTTCCAAGTCAAGGGAGATAGAGAAACAAGGGGAAGCGGGAGGGGACAGATCTCATGGTATCCTTGGCTTGCATGTGCCTGTAGTTCCAGTGAAGATTGCTTCTCGCTTTCTTTTTCTCCTTTGCCTACTCCACTGGTGGCAAAGGCTCCTCACTGGAGTCGATCAGCATGTGGCTAGTTTGGTTGTCTCCTGTTACGTTGGGATTCCTTAGCTGGGAAATACAAAACCTAGCCATAAATTGCCTGCTTCACAAACTGGGGCAAAGCTACCAGGTGGATATACTCAGCTCTTTGTTTTTAAGTTAACATTAACTTTAAAGTTACTTATTCATTTTCAATTCTGAAATGAAATCAAATCTTCAGAGTCCAGTTTCTCCTGACACATACCTACATTTTCACCATATCCACTTGTACCATTTGCAAAGAGAAATCCCTTTGACCTGGGCCTGGAGGTGCTTTCAGCACAGGTTACCCGAAGCAGTTGGAGGTAGAGGTCAGGGGCTATAACGTGTCCACAGTGCAGCGAGTGCTGAGGTAAAAATATTCCAGTGTTTGTCAAAACTCTGTGTTTGTCACTGGTCTCTTTCCTTCCAGGTAGACAATTCATACAGCTGACTGGGAAGTAAATTTAAGTCATCACAACACAGACAACTTTGTTGCTTCAGATACAGATGGTGGGCTGCAAGGACTTGGTAACATAGGTGTAGTTTTGATGTGAAGCTGCTGGCAGCGTGGTTAGCATAGGAGATCTGCATGCCCCTTTCTGGGGCTAATGCTGCAGTTTAGAAGGAGGGTTGAGAGCAGAACATTATTCCCTGTAGCTGAGGGCATCATGGGCAGGAGCACACAACACAGGGAGTTGCCTCTTGCTTCCGCTGCTGGCTTGAGTTTGGATAGCACTCAGTCACGTTCTGTTTGCATGTGCTGTGCCCCCTCCTCCACCTCTGTACATTAAAACCACTGAGTAGTTATTGAGCGGCTTAAAATT
This sequence comes from Nettapus auritus, assembly GCA_011076525.1. Taxonomy (NCBI): domain Eukaryota; kingdom Metazoa; phylum Chordata; class Aves; order Anseriformes; family Anatidae; genus Nettapus; species Nettapus auritus. The sequence goes on from CM021767.1 coordinate 27,210,879, forward strand.
AAAGCAGACAGAGCAAAGGTGGATGCAGCCTTGAGGAGATGTTGAATCCCCTCACCTGTGTCTTGGTGCATGGTTTTGGGACAGTGTGAAGCCTCCTCCCACCCTCTGCCCCCTGTAATGTGACACAGGACAGGGTGTCAGCCATGGATGTGCCATTGGGCTGCCAGTTTCCTGACTGGGGACTGGGGAGAAGCTGAAGCAATGTGGCGGGGCTGGGTGAGATGCTGCTCTTGAGGCAGGATGGATGGTGGTTGCAGCCTCATGCTTCAGCAGGTATCCTCTCCTCGTCATCTCCCATGGGCTTTGGCAGCCTACCTTGTAAGTAGTGCAGACACAAGCCAACATGCTTGAGGAGGCCTTGTTGACTTAGTTTAGTGCATGCAGTAGTTATGATAGCTGCCTGTGCTGCAGGCAGTCACACTGTGCAGGGATTCCTGGCAGCTGGGAGAAGCAGGGTATAGAGAAAAACTGGAAAAATCTGACTGGTCCGTATGGCCTAGAAGATGGACTGTACCATGAAATAACACGTTTCCTATGCATAGCTGTAAAACACTTTGGGATCATTAAAGGACAAATATTTGGGGGTAGTTTTGTTTTGCTTTCTTTATGAGAGAGAGTGTGCTTTTTTTTTTTTTTTTTTTTTTTTTTCCCTCTTTCCCCTTAAAGCCTGCTACTGCTGTCTTGAGACCACCATACTAGGAACTTTTTTCAGTGTTTTCCCATCTCTTTCTCCTTCTGAATGCAGGAAGCACGAAATACTCTTTTGGCATTTGAGCTGCAGTTATTTTGAGTGGCTCCAAACAGAGGGAAATGTGTTTCTGCGGTAGTTGCTGCAGAGAAAGAATTTTGCTGAAATGTCTCTCCCCCACCGCCCTTTGGTGGCTGCAGAAAAGAAGCCAGTGTTTGAGGCCCCTGCTCTGTGCATCTGCTGGATCAGTTTAGGCCAATTTTCCCCCTCCCCCTTCCCCTCTTTCCATTAGCAAACTAGATATAAAACAGAAGCCATTGGATAAATAGGAAAAATGTGTAGCAGAGGAAGCCCTTGTGATTAGGGAGCTGTTAACCAGTTATTTCATGTCCGGCTTTCAGTGTATTTATAAAAATGATGCTATTCAGTGACACATCGAATTACTATAAATGGCATTGGCTCAGTTGCTTTCTCATGGAAGCCAGCTTGCACTTTATTTTTAACATGGGCCCACCAAATATTTTTAAAGTTAGCGTAGTAGTCGTTAAAGATGCTAAAACAGCGGGCAAAGCGTAGGCAACAGACGTGAACTCTCCTTGTGCCCTGTCTCGTCAGTGCCCTCCAGAGTCCTGCGGCAGCACGCTAGGAGACAACAGCTCGGGCAGCCTCTGTCCGCACTTCTTGGCCGAGCAGGGGAGCCAGCTGACTGATGTGATTAGCGGCAGCTGCAGCGCTTGGTTTGGTGATGTGGGAGCTTGTCCATTAGGAGCTGGCGCGAGACCCAGTAAACTTCGCCCTCCCCCCTATTTTCTTTCCATTGATCGCCAGCAGCCATCACATCGTTACATGCATTTATAATGTCCTTGTTGAGACTTCAGCGTGTGCACATGGTTTAAATCAATGGCTTCCCAAATAGGGGGAGCAAAAGCACCAGTACTCCCTACCTGCCTCCAACAATATGCTTGTAAACTTCAGGGACAAGCAGAAAGAAAAATACAGCTTATGGAAAAGTGCCAGGGGGTTCTGAGTCTACAGCTCATGCTAAGTTTTGGACAAAGAGGTGAGTCTTGCATCATGGTCTAAATGCGATGAGGCGTAGTCTCCCATATATTTCTTCTGAAACAAATGTTGCAGAACAGAAAATGGTCTGTGTGGCATTGTGGCACCTGAGGCAGCTTCTCAAAGATGTCCTTGTCATATATGGCATTTTGGCAGGGCTAGTGCACTCGATGAACGGTGGTTAATAAGGAACACGTAGAAGTGGGGAGGGAGGTCACTGACAACCCAGTGCACAGGTATTGTCACCCTGGCTTTATTTAGGGGTGGAGTGCAGCTCTCATCACACTTTCAGGAGTTTCTAGGTCACCATCAGAGCTATCCTGAGAGGGACTCTTAATTAATGAAATACTATGAGACTAAAGCATTGTACAAAACTGCCACAGTCAGCTCTGGCCTGGGTTGCAAACTGCAGATATCATGGATCTAAAAGTCACTTGGAATCTCATGTAAGTGCTAGGGAGCCATTTCCATGCCAATTCAGTCCCAAATGTAAGCATTTTTTCCAATATCTGGTTTCCAGTTATATTCCATCAAGGATCAATATCTGTGCAGTAGGTCTACCACACATAAAATGACAACACTAGAAATCTAGATTGGACTAACCACTCAACAGAATATTGTACAGCACAGTGGTTTTGCACTGGGACAAACAGTGTGTAGAAGCCTGGTATATCTTTCACATTGTTTTCTCTGATTCTGAGAGATCTGTTGCATCATAGAAAATGTCATTTTCAGAGTATTCAGTGTGTCCTTGGTAGCCATCCAGTTTGTGTGTCCTGAGAGATCCCTCTTCAAAATATTTATATTTAATATTCTGATTGGAATGGATAAGACAGCATTTGTTTGTACATTGCTGGGGTGAGAAATAGAGTTCTTAATCATGCTACGGGACAGCCTATTTGTTAACAGGCTCTTCTAGTCTGGAAGTTTTATAACCTACCCTCTTGGCAGAGATTTCATAGCAGATGCATTTGTGTTGTCTCCTCTGATTATTCAGGTGTTATTATTTAACAATGTAGGCAAAATGTAATTAAGAAGAATTGAAATCAGTAATTTTTTGACCTATGTTTACTCTTACTTCTACCATAGTTGACAGCAGAATTTAGTCCTTACAGCCAGCTAACTGGGAAATGGCTTTGTCTTGTCCATGCCTCAGTTTCATCATCTGCCTGATGGAGGTGGGGAAGGGGGTTACAATTTTGCTTCAGATTTCTGTTTACTAAAGAAATAGTATCACTTTTGTGATGCAGTAGCCCTTCATTGCTTGTTTTGTTTATTTGCTTGCTTGTTGATTCCCTTGATTTAGTAAGTTCACGATTGTAAAGGTCCTTCCAGTACATTAACTACTTACATGGACTCATTAGAAGGCGCCCTCTGTTATTTCAGTTAGGTAATGGAAGTATAAGGAAGAGGAAAGAAGAGAAAATAAAAAGTAAGACCATACGTGGTTCAGCATCCTGCTTGGAGCCCAGCATGGCTGCGCTGGAATCCTGCTGATGGAATGTCCTGACATTATGGTGTTTATTTCCACCACAGCCCTGAAATGTAAACAGGACATCGTTGGATGCTAATCCCAGGGACGGGAAATGACTGAGAATCGTGGACTCTTGGGCTATTGGTAGGATATAAGGAATTGAATTTTACAGGAGGAGTGGCATACAGTACCAGCAGTGCATGAGAGCACATGCCAGAGGAGGTGTTTTCAGGAAGGGTATCTGACGCATGCTTATGGGGAGGAACAAAACACAGCAGCATTGGCATCAATATACACAGCAATATTCAGGATATTCAGCATGCTAGGATGCTCTGAGCATCCCATCCTAACAGGATGGAAGCTGAAGAGAGAACTTGCCTTGAGCTTGAAATGTATACAGATTAAATGGCAATTTATCACTGTGGCATTTATTTTCCACCATGCCTTACAATGCTGGAGTGAATTCAGCTGAGGAACATGGAAATAGCAGAGAGGGAAAAGCAGCAGCTTCTGCTCCAGGCCTGAAGCCCAGAGGGAATGGGGTGGAGGTAGCACAATGAAGGGAGTGGTGGCTTAAGTGCACTGGAAAGCCATCTACAGCCTCATGGGCAACCCTAAATAAATCAATGGCGTAAGGACAGTATTGAACTTCCAGTCATGACTCCCTCTCCATGAAATGGAAAGGGGCACGTCCAGGTTTTGTTTGGGGAAGAGGTGGATGAGCTTCTAAGAAGCTCTTGGCACGCGGTGTAGGGCACTTGAGGCTCATGTTTCTGGAAAGAGAGATGCACCCCACTTTCATGCTGCTAGAAAACCTTGCCTTTTCCAAGCAACAGCTGTGAATCCCTCCTCTGTAATCCCCCTTGCAGTAGCAAAGACAGAAATGTGTTGTAATGAGTATAAAGGGAGTCCTTTATGGAGATTGCTGAACGTGTACAGACCCTGTAATTCACACTGGCTCTCCAGCTTCCAGACTGGCTGCCTGCTGTTGCCACACAAGGTCTCCCTAAGTCTTGGTCTGGTGTCTGTAGCAAGAAAAGGACCGTCAGCTCTACTGGCTGAAGAGAAAATGAATCCCATTTTCTGTGCTTTGAGAGTTGTGCACTGTGTTTCTTCAGTAGCTCCCTGCGCATGGTGCTGGACACGTTGTGCAGTGAGGCGTCGTTTTTGGGTGGGCGTCTTCTGATTATTTTCACGAGCGTCTTGCTGGCGCAGTTGCTGGTGTTGATGCCTTTTGAACCCAGTGCTCTGAATTGTGACTCTCCTATGCTGTTAGGGCTGGGTTTCCATCCGGATCTGAAATTGGAAATTTATTACTTGGAACTGTTTTTTAAAGGTGAAACTGACACCGGTTTCTTATTACTTACCAAGTCCTGAGGGCAGAGTTACATTCCTTACGCTGCTGTAGGTGTTAATGATTTCATCAACTCAAGAAGCCCAGAGCCCTGAACTCTGCTCTTGGCAGCTAGTAAAGAAGGGAAACTGACTTTCAAATATTTTGTTTTTAAAGTTGTTTTTCTTTATGGTGTTTACATTAGCGGGCTGGAATTTGTGGGACAGACATAAAATTGGAACTAAGAGAATTTGTTGACTTCTTAGTTCTTAGAAATCAAACCGATAGTAAAGCCTCAGTAGGCTGCTGAACCTGGTCTTGGCAAGCACCTCTGAAGCTGCAGAAGAACAAGAATCTGCGAGTGGGCCTGTTGTGGGTGCAGGCCTCAGCATTTCATTTGCTTGGTATGCTTTCTATGCCTCAAAATAATCAGGAAGGATACTATTATGCAGATCCCAAGATTTTTTCTATATTACTTTCAGTTGCATGCAAATAACTCTCAAACCTTGCTTGATGTCTGGAGAAATTCCGGGATGTGGGTTTTTTGTTTTGTTTCTAGCATAACTCCTGTCTTGTATCGTGCAGAAGATGGCATTATGAACAAGGACGGGGGGGTTAGAATCAGACTTAGTTGGTATTACTCTGGGCTCTGCCACTTGCTTGTTGTAGGTGTTAAGCAGACCATCATTGTCTTCATGCCTATATTGTGATATCCTTGTGTCTTGCCAGGTAGCCATGATATGCAAGTTCTTCTGTTTTAGATTTAAATAGTTTTTTGATCCAAGAGCTAGCCACAGTGAAGTGACTGCCCTACACGTGACAGACTGCTGTAGAAGTGCTAAATGGGAGGTTACAGAATTTAACATTGATTAATCCCCTCTATTGATGGATGAGACTCAAAAGCTTATCCTTTAATTATTTAAGGAGGTGCTTAAAAGGTGATTTGTTGATCACCATTTATACTTAGCTATATAGAGAATATTTGGTGATAGCATTCTTCAGGCTAGGAAAATCAAGTCAGGAACCAGGTTCAGGGGGATTGAAACTTGGCAGATGAAGCACAAATTTCTAAAGTGAGAGACAGTTTACTGAGGGTTGTGGTAGATTTTCTGTTGCTGGAAATCTTTAAATCAAATGAGATGCCTATTGAAAATTATATTCTACTTCAGACAGGAATTAATTTATGGCAATCCTGTGGCATGTGTTATGCATGAGGTCAGCCTAACTGATTGGTACATCCCTTTCAGCTTCATAGTTCATAAGATTGTCTTCAGATTTGTGACTGCAAGTCTCACTGAAGCCAGTGGAAGCAAAATAAAGCTGAGGTCAGAGCTTTACACTGCCTTCTTTCAGACCCTTCTTGCTTGCAGGCTGTATTGGCTTGTTAGCTAGCTAACACGTGGAAATATCCTCCCTCATTGCTTTCATCTACTTAGCAGTGCCTTGTGCCACTTAGCTTGCTATGTACTTTCCACGTGTGCCTGTAAATTGCGGGATGTTTCTTTTTAGTCATTGTTGTTTTGTTCATTTTTTTGGAACTGTGAGTTGAAAAGTGAGAAGGCTTGAGCAGATCTAAAAGGAAGCAGATCAGATTGTGGACACAGCTGGACATTCCTTCTCTGCTGTCCCTTTGGCAATGATTGATGCGGGATGTGCACGTGTATTTGTGATGATGGTTTTGTGTGTCTTTTTTTTTTTTTCCAATACCTTTCAAAAATAGCAAAAGAAGGAGTCCTTGAATGTGAGATTGCTCCCCGTGCTTCAGACATTTGCCCAGCAGATGAGATGGAGATCCTCTATTTCTCCCCACAAGGCAACTAGCCCAGTCGGTCCGTTTAAAAGTCTCCTCCTGTTGTGCTGTACTACTTGTTCAGAGTGGATCAGCCAGCTCAGGAGTAAAGTAGAACTCTGTATTCCTGACCAAACTAGCAGCTAAATGACTGCTGTTACTAAAGGACCACAGCTGGTAATAGCCTACAGGTGCTGAAATGGCCACGTAGGTTGGAAACAAGAATCCCTTGGCTGATTGAGCCACTGTTCTGAGAAGACAGACCAGCTCGTGGTAAGTTCCTGTGCCTCACTGACACTGGTGGTTAGGCTTTCAAAAGAGCTCAGTATGTCTTGCACATTTTTCCATTGAGATTTTCTCATGAAAAGGTCTGATCTCAGAATTGGCAAATTTTGAAGAAAACAGAGAGTTTCCCGAATGTTTCCACATTCTTATGGGAACTGGATATTTCAAAATTTGTGATAAATCACACTAGAAACATGTGTTTATTTGTAACTATTTTCTTATTCTTTTATGTTGCCAAATGCAAAAAAATCAATGGTGATAGGTTATTCTAAATTATTTTTATATTTTATTTTCATTCCTTTGGGGTTCAGTAGGAGGGAAAGTAATTGGTGAAATGGGAAATTTATTTGGTTTTTATTTTCCTTAAAAACAAACAAACTCAATAGGCATCTATAGAATTCTGAGCACTAAAATAGCCAAATAGCCGCCTTTTTTTCAATAGATTTTTTTTTTTTTTTTTTTTTTTTGAAGGCAGTTCTTTTTCCATTGGAGCAGCCCTGTTCATTCTTTTTGGACATCTGCCTGCTGTTTTGTGCATGGAAGCTGGACAGTTTTGAGAAAACATGCTCTTGATGGCAAGGGCCAAGCTCTGTTTAAAATTAATTCTAATTGTTGAAATTCAAGTGTGTCTTGTACAAGCATGGCAAGTGAAGTTTGCTCATCGTATGTATAATCCCATTCTTATAAGTGACAGTGGTGAAGAAGAATCGGCTGCAGAGCAGACTGATAAGATCAGTGCATTTAGAGAAAGGATTTCCTGCACTTCCTCTAAATAGTAAAATGCTCCTTTTATAGCATACAGTTGAACAGAAAAAGCAACATCTGATTGAGATGTCCTCTTCAATTAATCCCCATTTTGAATGAGTGCCCTGCAGGGCCACGTATAACTTGGAAAGGCTGTTGCATCTTTGCAGGCATGGTTTCAGGTAAGCCTTTAGAACTGTGTTGTGCCAAATCCCTCTTACTCTTCAAGGACTAATTCCATTATGCTACAACAACCCCGCCATGCATAAACCCAGCTTCTCTGTGTGATCAGCCTGGCCCCAAGGGATGTTGGCCAATTTTACTGGAAAGCACCTTATGCATAGCATCTTCTGGGTATAGTCTAGCAGGCAAATATCTTGAGGAGACTAAGTGATGGCATGGTAAAGGGTTGCCTGAAGAGAGAGAACACCCACCTTTTAGTCCCTGGGGGCCTACTTGGTATTTCTGGCATAGGGGTGCACACGACCCTGTTTTGGGATAACCTGAAATGTAAGGCTTGCTTTTATTTTTCCTCTGTCTTTTAAGTCTTCAGAGATAAAAATCAAGCTGTCTTGAGGGGAGGCACTTTTGATTTTTGAAACGGTTATGAAGAAGACATCACCCAAGGGCACTATCTGAAGCATATCTGAGAGATAACATATGTAGTGCAGAAAGGTGACAAGTCAGGGCCAAGTGTACGTTCACTTGGCACATGATGTGTCGGTGAATGGGAAGAGTGTGTTTGATTTCAGGATCCCTTGGGGAGCGGCTTTATCTGCAGCAGTGCTGCACTGGTGTGGGAGGTAATACACTTTCCTTCAGAGGTGGTTGGGTGGAGAAATCATGTGTTCAGGTGTGCTTTGGGTAAACCACAGACAAGAGAATAAAGTTAGAAAGTAGAAAGAGATGGAGAGTGCGAGGGCGTGAAGATGACCTTCTTGCTACTGGAAAGCTGTTGTTTTCAGCATCATGGTCTCTCCAGCCAGGTTACTGTGGAGACCATCCCTAGTACATAAACCGTCAGATGTTTGGTGAGCTACATGCTGCTGAGCAGGAAATCATTCACATTCCTTATCTTCCACACAACAGGCTCAAGAGAAATCGTGCCAGAAAGCTTGCTCCCAGACCTCAAGGAACAGGGCTTGACCTCTGGGAAAGGGTTTTTTCTGCGATTTACTTATAAAAACTGAATTCAACTACTTTCTGAGCATTTGGCTTGAAAAGTTTCCAAAGGGCAACTACTAGATGGTAGTGGTTAGGAGTCCTACTGTGGCTAAAATCCCATCCTGTTCCCACAGAAATCAGTGGTCAAACATCCACTGACTTCGGAAGTACAAGCAGCTGAAGGATACAAAGGGAACAATTCTGCAAAGCCCTAAACTTCTGAAGAATTAAAATCCAGACTCAAGTTTCCCAATTTGGATAGTCTCCAGGAGCAAAATTTATTCCCAAGCAGTGAAGTAATGAGGCTGTAGACTATCTGTCTAGGGAATGTCTTAGAGCAAGCCAGTGCATTAGGAATGCACTTCTTACCTGGTATGGGAACCAGCAGACTTATGTGTCCTTTGTACTTGTCACCATCTCTACCTGTGTTAATGCGGGGATGGTGTGGATGGTACTAGAACTGCAAACAGTCATTTGATAAGCCCTACCAGTCAAGAGCTTTTCTTTAAGGTTGCTTCTATTGGTGTTTTGTACTGTGAGTGTGGCTGAACACTGGCACAGGTTGGCAGTTTGTGGGGCCCCCATCCTTAGGAATACTCAAAACCCAACCAGACACCGTCCTGGACAACTTGCTCTAGCTGACCCTGACAGGGGGGTTGGACTAGACAGCCTTGAGAGGCCCCTTCAAACCTCAAACTATTCTGGGCTGCTGATATCAATCTTGCAGCATTGTCTTAAATGCCAGCTACTGTCTGTCAAAGCCTTACCTCAAAAGCAGCAGCTGAAGTTATGAAGATTTCTTTTCACACACAGTTTGTGAACTACATCTTGACACTTTCCCTTTCCTTAGCTCCTCAGGGTGTGTAGAGGGCATCTTGACCATATCAATGTTTTTGGCATGTTGCTTCTGGGGTAGGGAAGGTGGGCCATACTTGGAAAGGATCCTTAGTTGCACACCTTGCCTCTAAATGCTGTTTTTAATCCCCCTTTCAGACCAAACCCTTGCTTTTCTTGTTCTTAAAGTGGAAGTTTGAGTTGTCATTTCACACTTTCCTTTTCTCTTCCTCTACCAGCTGCTCGGAACTTGTTTATCAACTTCTGAATGAAAGGTGTGTCATGGCTTAATGGCTCACCCCATCTCCAGCTGCTCAAGAATTGTTTGGTCTGCTTCTTAAAGAAAACCTTTCAGCTCTTTTTTGTTAATCTAGAGATTGTTTTTTTTTTTTATTTGTTTCTGTTTTGTTTTTAGTTTTACACTGCAATGTTTGCGAAGAAAAGAAATTATCTTTATAAGTGTGTGAAAGAAGCATTGTTGCCTGAGAAGTATATACATATATATATTTTCAGTGAGGATGCAGGCAGTTTGTTCATTTTGGTCTTCCCTCTAGACATTCTTTTTCTTCCATATGTTTCATATAGATTAGCCTCTATTGTCTGGTAAAATAATGTAGACTGTTTCTACCTTTCAGATAGGAGCGGAATAAAACTTGTACCGCTTGGGAGTCTAATGGCCTAGCAATGGAAGAGAATGTATTGGAGCATAAGATGGGGCATCAGAGCCTTGGGAGACAAGGCTCTTTGTGTGTGTAAAGCTGTCGTGGGTTGTAATACCTGAGGGAACCCTGGCTGTTGTCTCATCTCACTAAGGCTTTGAGGGGAGCAAGGTGCTCCAGCTATTCTGCTGTGTTTATTTCAAAGCTCCCGGGTTTCATCCCCAACAACTTCTGAACAGGATAAGCCAATGCAGTTGGTCTTTCAGCTTCCTTTCAGATCCCTTCCTTACAGATCCCTTCCCCTCATACTGCTTGGGAAAACTGTATTGATGAAGAAACACATGGCACAGCACAGGCCAAGCCTGGAGAGGACTGTACATCACTGTACATCCCTCCATACAGATATGCAACATTATTCTTTTCTGCCCAGGGTAAGTTTTGTTTTTCTCAGGAGTGTTGGAAAGCAGGTGGTATAGAGCGTGAAGAAGAGGCCTGAACATTTGGGTGGGACTTGTTTAAGGAAAATTTTAGCACTGTGACCCTAGTGAAGTTGCACATCCAAAATGCTGGAGGAGAGCCATTAAACAAAGTGGCATAAAATAAACTTACTGTGCATGTTTTCATACTTACGTCCACGGCTACTTTTGGTGTGTTTATCAAAACATCATGGGCTTTTGGGTCAGTCTAATTTTGGGAATGAGAACAGGGAATGATACCTATCAGGACCATATTAAAGCTTTATTTTAGGTCCTCTATCTTTAACTCTCCTTACCAAAGTAATTCCTTTTAGAAATGATTTGGGTGATGGTCGTGGGGCGCTCATTTATTTTTGTTAGCCTACAGATATTTACTGTGTGCAAACACCTTGCACTGAAAGCAAGGATATGCAACCAAAGCAGTGAAAGAAGCTTACAATTTTGACTCTCATTCTAGTAGCTGAGCTTCAAGTATATGTTCTACCAGCCAAATTTGTTATCTATTTTTAATATGTTTATTCAAAAGTTATTTGTGGGAGCTTAACTGAGCAGCAGAACAGGAGGACACTGTTTTATTATTGACCGGCTGTCTGACAGTGCCTTGGGTTGTGAATGCATCAAAGTTATTCATGGATGGCTGAAGCTGAACAGCTTATGTGCTAGTTCCTGAGATCCAATGAATTTGTTTCCATGGGATTGTCTGAGAAGTGGTAGGCAGGTGAGAGTCATTTTGTTCAATGAACTTCAAGGATATAGCAGGTGAAGAGAATCTATGAATTGAAGTAAGAAGTGAAGACACAGTATTCGTTTAAGACCAGCTAACACACATTCATAACACTTTGGCATAACTCAACAAGTTTTTTCATCAATGGGAAAAAGTCTGAATCTGAGGTCACTTTCCCTTGTATGTCTTTTGTTAGTATCCTCTCCAGTGTGCGTGCTGCTTTTTTGCTGCTGCACTGTGACACATTGAAAATCTCTGGGTGAGGGAGAACAGTGAGGAAACTGCACCTAGGTCTTCGCTGGTAGTGGAGACGTGCACAGGATGGAGAGAGCTGAAGGTTATTGCAATGCAGTCCATGATGTATGACTGCGGTCTGGCACTGAACATCCAGACAGTAGCTGGTAAAGGTGCAGAGGCTCCCCGCAGGGTCCAGAGAGAAAGGAAAGTTTTGACTTTCTGTGCAGTGTGAGAGCAGCTTCTGCTTGCAATGATGATTCTTCCCTCTCTTTCTGATTTAAGACAAGTTGGTTGAGGTTTTGTAAGCAACATGAGAGAGTATTCCTGGGCAAGGATGGCTTAAGGGGAAGGGCGGAAGGGTAGCTGAAGCATAAACCTAATACTGACACTATGGCATATATTGCTTTTCTGAATTTGTGGTCAGGGACCCTGACAGAGTTAGGATTATGGTAGGAAACTAAACCTTTTTGGAGTACATCCAGCTGGACAAGAGGTCTGTGCAACACTAACCACATACATGAATGCTTTCTTGCTCCAGTTTACTACCTCAAATTTAGATTTAGATTTCGGCTTCACTATGTTGCTTACTTCTTGAAGTGGAGTGAGGAGAACAGCTTTATAGCCCAAATGAAAAGATGTTTTATCTCCTATCCAACTGTTTCTTTTAAATCTCAGCTATTAAAAGAAATAAGTTTCTCTGTCAACGCTGCTCCTAGCATAGTCAGATTTCCTTTTCCTTTTTAATCATAGAAATTGCATGGGTGAATGCAATTAAAAAATAGGCATTCGTACCAGCCTCTACTGAAGTATATATATGACTTGGAATACATTCCCCAGGAGTCAGGAGATGATGATTTGGATGCTCTATTTTGATGTTGCTAAAGTCAGCTCCAGAAGGCCTTTGCAGAAAGCGAAATGTTTCATTTTCTAAGAAAAATAATCTCAGGTGCCTACCTGGCACCGTTCCACTGAAGGATATTTTGCCAGAAATGAACTGAGTCCAAGTTCTGTTTGGAAGAGCTGGTGTCTTGTTTTACGAGGTTATGTGTTTCCATCAGCATTAATAGCAGTCTGTTATAGACTCAGAGTAGAAATTATATAAGAATTGTATGTTGTTTACCCATCAGACGAATGAAAGGCTGTTGCAGAATCTCTGTAACTTAATTCCAACAGTACGTGCACCCTGAAATTACTGAAATTATCAAGGGATAAGGTGAACAAAATTTTGAGTATCCCTTCTGGTATCTTCCTGTGAACATGTATATGAAATGCTTCCGTCTTCTTTCCTCTTCTCTTTCCTCCTAGTTTTATCTACAGAAATGTTTTCTGGGATTCCCTAACCAAGATCTTAAGTCATTCCTTTTACAGCGTGTAAGACACTTAGTACCTGATAAGAGATTTCCTCAGGTGTCACCTCAGCCTAAATATTTGAAGAATTGAATACAAAGGCACAAGTACATTTTCTTGACTGAACCATTGGCGGGTTGATTACTGACTTTACCTCCACACCAATGTGTGTGTCCACAACAGCACATGACTAGCTGTAGTGCTCCCACAGAGTTTGGGAGCATTCTAGCCAGAAAAGAAACAAAAACAAAAAAACTTTCATCTTGCCCTTTGTTCCATTTCCTGTGATAAGCAGATTCTTTGTTCATTTCTTTACTAACTCAAGCTCAAACTTTGGTCCTTAGAGATACTCCTTCTTGCTTTCAGAATGCTTTCTTTGGTCCAGAGTGGTCAGTTAGAGGGTAGAGACATCTCATTTCCAAGATGTTGTCAGTGTTGGTTCCTCTCTATTAAAAAGGTGTCAAAACTGCTTCTCCAGGTGTATCCAGTCCCAGTACTAAAGCTTATTGTTGTTGTTTCACTTGAGCAATGTTACATTTTCCAACCTCTTTTCCAGAGGTTTCTTAACTGCTCTGAAAATCAGTCCCTTGCAGGTGACCTGGTGGTTATCAGGCTGGTATTTGATGGTTGAGATCTGTTGCCCATGTAGTTGTACTATTGCAATTCAAATGGGGAGAAACTCTTACTGTAGGAACATTCCAGTAAAAGCTGGAAATGTATCCTGCAATATTGATATGGATATGAGATGTGCTTTGGGGATTAAGAAGAGTTAGTGCTGCTATTAGGCCCCATTGGAGATGAATTGTTTCCTTATCGTGCATGACCTCTTAAAAATGTAGAAAATCTTTGTGTGTGTTTGAAATCTCAGCATGAACAGGATATTCTAAGACCTCATGGACTCTCTTGCCTGTCTAAAGAACATTTTTTTTTTCTTGGAAACAAAAGAACGTTCCTTTAAACTACTATCCACACCGACGCCCCTCTCTAGACTTGCATTGCTCAGTTTGAGTTGTTTAGTTCTGGGGTTATCCCAGTGGAGCTTTTTGTGATTAATAGCTGATAACAGTATAAACCCAGCACTAAGAACATTTCCTGGGCAGTAGCCACGCTTCTTGCAGGCTCCATTTGACTGATGATAGGGTACACACAGAACAAGCACTAGAGAAGAGGTCGCCCTGAAGAGTGTCTCAGTGGTGTGGGTTCAGTGTTTGCATTACACATCTGCTGGTTTATCTTCTTTTCAGAGATGGAGCTCCTTCTCTTTACAGCTTCTTCTGTTTTAAGCATTGCCAGGCACCACTGTAGTATATTTGTACCCTTTGCTTGTATTATGCATAGCTAAGGAAAAATATAAATTCAAACAAAGGAATTCAGTAATGTTAGATAATGCCCTTTTCATATCGTATTTGCTGGTCCAGCAGCCAACAGTTAAAATTTAGTGATAGCCTGGCTGCCTGCATGCAGATTTTTCAGCTGTATATAAGATATTTCTGCTTGAATTTGCTATGCATATGTAGTTGTTCTCATTTTTTTTTTTTTTTTTTTTTTTTTCAGAGCTTCTGACATCTTGCAGTTCCACTGATTATGCTGGAAGGTAGGTACGAAGTGCCAAGTGAAGAGTCAGGAGTGCTTCCTTGTTCAGAGGGCTTTCTGTGCAGAGGGAGAATCAAATGCTGGTACTACTTCTTGTCACTGGAAGCGTTTTGGTGCTGTTTGCCTGTGTCTTCTTGACAGCAAGTAGATATTGGAGAAACAGTAATTTCAGTTTTTTCTTGCAGTGAGAGATATTCTTGCATAATATGTATTTAGTTTATAAATGTCCCTGCACAGTCAGAGCAGCAGAGCCAAGACCTGAACTGCCTGTTAAGAGGCAACGTTTCGACTGTTTGCTGTCTTTGGTTGTATGTATACTATCCTCAAGTTTAAGATGTAATATATATGTAATAAATACTGATTTAAGTGACTTTTAAATATGCCTCCCAAGTATCAGACAAAACAAAATATATCAGGTAATGATTTGGATCATATCCTGTGCAATCTGTCAAATAATTCAGTGCTGTACAGAGCTGGAGATAACAAGCAGTGATATCGGTACATGTTCTGCAAAGTCATGCATAACCACATATAATAATAATGTTTGCAGCCCTAAGGGAATAAAGATGATGTTCCTTCCCTAAGAGAGGGTAGAGTTCTGTCCCATTTGTATACAATGAGCCTTCTTTTCAAATCATGTCAAAGGACTGTGTACCCAGATCAAGTGGCTGTTTAGAAGAAGGGTGTTTTTCTTCTTTTTTTTTTTTTTTTTTTTTTTTTTTTTT
>CM021767.1:27226109-27369932 GCA_011076525.1 Nettapus auritus
TTTTTTTTTTTTTTTTTTTTTTTTTTTTTTTCTTTAGTGTGCAGCTGTTCTGGGGAGCTAATGGAATTTTATAGTGCAGTCTGGTCTTCTGTGGACTATACTCAAATCTTTGTCAATAAGATGCAAGGGCTTTGGTTCAGAAGTTGAAAAAACTTGTTGTGTCTTTGGGCAGGCTATGGGCTTGCCGCAGGTACTTAAGGGGTCCAGAGACAATACCCAAACATCCGCTGTATGCAGCTTCTCTGTAGTCATTAGGCAAATGACTTCTCCTTGGGAAAGAACTGGGTGTTGGTCAGTTAGAGTTCTAGGAAATCCTCCCTACTTATACTTCACTACTTAAACTTTTCTTGATTGTGGGCAGTGAAGGGCCTTGAGGTGGACATGGCCTCTTGCCATGAGAATCTGGGAGACCAGAACTAACAATTTGCAAGCTGCAGAAAGCAGTAAAATAGAGTTGGTAGTGACTGGCATGGTGTGCAAGGGTACCACTTTCTTGTGTATGATATGCTCCATACTGTGTCGTCTGTGGATATATTTGTGGATATAGAGAAGATCCCCACATAGGGTATTTTAGGGGGGGTTCCCCCATTCTCCTCCATCCTTCCTTTTATTACACTCTTTGCGACATACTGCTGCTGGCAAAAAGAACTCACTGATTATGCACGGAGAAGGTGGCTGGTTTTAGGTAGCAGTTTCTTTTCAGACCCTCATAATCACTACCTGTGTAATTCAGAGCATTATCTCTATGGAATTTGACCTAGATGTAGATGAGGACTTGTTCACCCTAATGTCATAAAACACCAGCCCTGAAACCTAAAGCAGCAGGTCACAGCTCTGAAACCAGCTTTCAGTGTTGGTGTACAGTCTCCTCCTATAAATATTACAGCAGCCAGAAAATATATTTTATCTGGATACCACTTAAAAATACATACAGAAAACAACCCAAATCCTTGAGCAGAGCTCTTTCCAAATATCCATTCTTCATGAAGACACGTTAGGTTAAAAGTTCAACGACTTCACCAAGCTGCTGGCTTGGAGTCCAAACCTACTTGCGTAATGTTGAGGTTTCAGGGCAATGAACCCACATTATCCCTTGTCAGAATGTTGAACAAAAATAAAAATGCTGGAATAAAGTACTGTATGTGACCTTTTCTTAATTTCACTTTCTGGAGTGAATTTATTGTTGGTGCCAAATTGACAACCATGGAATCTGAGTAGCTTAAAAAAAAGGTATATAAAATCAGTGACACTTTGACCCTGTCTGTGCCTTGACCTAGAGAAACCATCGCTAAGATGGAGAGAGCATTAAAATCTCAAGACCTGTTCTCTTTGTGCTGCATCTACTGACTGTCTTTTCCATTTACTGGATCACTAAAGAAACCTTTTAGCTATCATCACATTCAGTTGCTTTTCAGTATATGGAACTGAACTGAAAACCATCATCATTATTTACATGTTTGCAGTGACAAACAGAAATACACTCTACTTTGGCTGGTGTGTTAAATAGGAAAGCAGCTGATCTGGAAAGTGGCTTTCCCAGGTGGCATTGCTAAACAGAAGTTTTAAGGAGATCTGTACCACCCCCAGAAAATGTAAAAGTTCACACATTGTCTCTGTTGGATTTCTCCCCAGTTATACCCATTTACTATAAAGACCAAGTTACTCTTTCCAATTATAAAACTCAAGGAAAAATTCACCAGTGCAAATAATTGATTTTCCTGTCAATAGGGAAGATTATGCCTGTATACCTACATCTGTGGCTGGTTGTCAGTGGTTATAATCAAGGCATATTTCCAGTCAAGTCAAGCTTTGATGTCTTGTACTGGCCCCGAACCCAATTTTAGAATGGAAATCAATTTTTGTACTTGTGATGACATCGGACCAGGGATGAAACATTCTTCTGCTAATTGTCTGAAAAAGAAAACAACATTTTACATGGAAATGACCTGGAGTTTGGGAAGATGTAATTGGACTTTTACCATTTGTTTGTTTTTCTTGGAGCATACTGGCAGCTCTTACAGATTATTTCTCTCTCAGCAGAGGCACTCTAATGCCCTCAGATGCTTATTTTGTTTGGAAAATTCAGGCACCCAGGATAACGATGACAACAACAGCAACATTTTGACTCCCAAATCCCCTGGCAAAATAGTTACATCATGTCTGGAAATAGTTGGGCAATGACAGAATGGAAAAATTATAATGACTCAAACAAGACAGGGATGCTCTTAGTAGTGGGATTTTGTTCATTCATTCTTCTGAAGGTGGTGGTACATAATGCTACTGGGAAACTCTGAACTGGTAATCCTTGTGACTAAATCTCACTCTTCCCAATAGACATACTGTGGCGATGTCAAATTCCTAGACCAAGTTTTTGTACTAATCTGCTCTACCAGAATTACTGATCTTTCGGCATAGGGGGATGAGCGAGACAGTTTATTTTCCAGATCATTCTATCCCTGGCTTCTTTCTTGAGGTGATCAAAAACTTATCTCTGGGGTGTCCATATCCTTTCTCTGGAGTTGGTTTTACGGACAGAACTGACAGCCATTACTAATCAGGGCCAGTTTCAGACCAATGGCATTAAAGGCATTTGATATTGTAAGACTGTAAAACTCATAGTGCTTCATCTTACTGTAGCGGAAATTAGTCTTCTGCGTTGGAATTGTAGGAGCCATGTGCTGGTTCTGGCAATCAGCATGTATGTCTGCTTTACAGATGTCATCACGATATATTCATTTTCAGTCTGTGAATTTATTATATCAGATAAAGGGTTCACCTTGCTCCAGCTTCCAATGCGCTGGTGCCTTGTCTCTCTTGTGAAATTGCATCATTGTCATACTCAGCACCAACAGAGAGAAAAGAAAGTTGGAGAGTCTAACCCAGGCTATGCTGTTGAGATCCACAGCTTGCAGAAGAGGTGGTTCAGGCCAGCTCAGTTGGGAAGTATAAATGAAGCTTGGATCACAGTCCTGTCCTGAATTTCATGGCCCTAAGATTACAGTATATTCCTAAAACCAACATTTTTATCACGTGATGGTTTTCAAGAATAAAATCTGGGTATTGCAGAGTGCGTTTGCAAATTCTTCCTGCTGGATGGTCTTCTCCTTGGTTATGATTGCATCCGGGGGTGACATCTGTGGGGTTTGTGGGATTCTTTTCCCATGTTTGCTTTTATGTAGTTTATTTCCCACAGGCTCTTACAATCACAGTGATTTGGAGAAGAACAATGACTTACAAACCAACCCATCTAGTGAAGTTAATGCTGTGGCAGGGGAAACCATCACATAAATTCCTTTATTTCATAAAACATAAATTTATTCACACTGGATTTGTAGACACTGCTACATGCTGCCCCTACAGCTGCGTCACTACTGGGGTGTGAACCACGGTGTCCCGAACAGATTCCAGTTGAGTGATTACATTCTGCAAACCAACTGTTATTATTATTATTTGTAGAGTACCATAAATCTACTTGGCACTATACAATAACTGATTTAAGTATGTAACTAAGACCCTACCTGTGGCCTTGGCTAGGGCAACAGAGTGTAATACAGCAAGCCTAAAACATACAGAGTGTAGTGCAGTCTTTGCAGCATGTGTCATGCAATGGTTTTCTCTCTCACTTTTTTTTTTTTATATAATTTTTTTTCTTTTTCTTTAATACTTCCTTACTGAAATTGTAGTGCTACACTTCTAAAAGACTTGGAAGTAGTGACAGAGAGGGGACAAGGAAAGAAAGACAGTGGGCTCTAGAATACTACATTCAAACAGGAAGGTTGCTTATGTCTGGGGGTATGCAATCCCTTTGGATTCACCATCTAAAAATAGCAGAAAGTTTGGGCCTGTTGAGAGTGAGGTGTTGGCGAGCTTACCTATGCACGGAATTGATGAATTGGAGGGAGGGATCTTACGGTACAATAAGCACTAAGGGAAATGTATTTCAGCCTCCAAACTTGCTGTTTAGTCAGACATATCTGCCTCCCCTCTTGGCCAAATATTCTGTACGCTTACACACTGTGGTGATGAAGGATATATGCATACTGGATAAACACTTAGGTTGTTAATTTTACTTGTTTTGTCTGCAGTTTAATCTGCAATGGTCACATCACCATTCACAAATGTTACAGGTTTACTTGCATCTAAATAATATACAGGATTTTTGCTTTTGGTGTCTAAGAGGACAGATTAGTTTTGGCCCTTCAGATTGGATGGAGTCAGAGTTATAATAAACTAGTAAGTTTGTGAAAAGAAAGTAATTTCTCGCAGGTAAAAGAAGGAATGGTTTGGTCAGTCACTTCAGACAGATGCAGAGAATTGCTGATCTGTACTTGATTAAAAGGTGAGAAAAATGTGTAAAGACATAACAAATAAACACTAAGAGGATTTATGATGTTGACTAACTACTTCATTGCTTTCTTTGCTCTGGGTTTTGAATCTTGATTTGACCGTGTTCTTTTGAAACTGGTTTTCTATAAAGGTAAATCAGTGGATTGGGAGGGACATGAAGAATGTGCTGGTATTTCTTTGTTATTTTGTTTGCTTGTTTTGTTTTGTTCCTTGGCCATTCCCAAATGAACACAGCAAAAGAGGTGCAAATTAGCCTTTGAGAAGAGAAAGAGGGTTCTTGGTAGCTTTTTTGTATTGATCAGCTGGTGTCAGGTGAAAGGTAAAACGCTACTGGATTTGTGGGCATTAACAGACTAACATTAGTGGTCATTAGTCATCCAGAGCATACCGAGCATCATTAAAGAATTAAAAATAAACAGAATTTTGACGGACATGTTGCACTAAATAGGTTTCTGGATACAGTTACACCTGACAGTCTTCAAATAGCGCTTGCATTTTCTCTCATCCTAGGCCGTATTTCCTAGAAAAAAAAAATACTGAAAAACTGAAAATTACATTCTGTTTAGTATTTATAATATATAATGCTATGTATATAGTAGGAGACAAGCTGTAGGTGTGTGGAATATTTTGAAATTCTGAGTTATCTCAGTTTTGATGGGGCCAGAAGAATGGTGACAGACAGCCTGGGAGCTTGTGCCATGAAGCAGGCTGTCAGGTGGCTGAGATTGAGTGGAGCAGAGTGCCGGGGCTGGCTCGCAAGGTGCTTACTCCACCTTGAGATCTGTCCCCTCATTTTGATGTGGTGTTTGTGGGGACACCCATGAGCTGGCCTCAAAACGTGCAGTGCATGGCAAGCTGAACTCTCCCCTCTGAAGGAGTCATTGAACATGGGTTGTGGCCCACAAGGCCTGCGTACGTGGCTGTGGCCCCTCATGCTTTCCAGGATTTTCTTTCCTGTAATCTGTTTACTCAGGTCTTCTGCATTCCTGTTTGACGCAGTAGGCAGGTGTGCTCCTGAGGAAGGACTGCCCTCCTTCCCGAAAGAAAGACTTTAACTTAGTGGGTTTTAAGTAGTTTAAGTAGTTGGTTATTTTGCTGCTGTTTTGTGCCCTAGAGACCAGGACTCCTAACTGTGGTGACAAAACCAAATCAAAGGAGCTGAGTTAACTGCAGATGGAAGAAATGGATTGCTTGCACACTCCCTCCCTCTGTCACCCCCCATGCTGCAAATGCCTCATATTACATGACATCTGTCATGTTACATGTGACATGTGTGGAACATACGCATGGTAATTGGAACGTGCCATGAAGCCCATGGTTTCACCATCTGTGTACTGAAGAAGCAATGTGGTCCAGGGAACTGAGCATGGGATTAGGAGAACGGAACTGTTTAGCTTTAGCCAGTATGTACATTTTGATGATTTTCAGCATGGTGCTTATTTTCTTGGTTTCACAATCCAGTAAGTGAAGATGAAAGTAACTATTATAATACCACAAAGTTCTGATGGTTTATTAAATAGTTGAATAATGTAGAAATGTAACTTGGATTTGGGGTGGTGGTATTGATTTCTGCTCCAAGTCTGTCCAGATTCAGGTTTCTTTCTATTTCTGCAGCATTGTATCAAATTTATGCATTCCATCCTGCTGTAGAAAAAGAGATCTATCAGGGAAATGGAAAAGGCTCACTTTATTTCCTCACCTGTTAGAATAAACCTGTGGAGACAGTGATTCTGCATCATGCTGTCCCAAGCTTACCATGTGGATGAGAGCCTAGGTTGCACCCACTGACATTTTGCATCTGGTGATGATCAGTAGGTATTCAGCTCTGGAAGACAGTGCATCAGTGGTTTCCATTAATGCTTCCTTATGTTGCAAACTGTTTTTTTTGAGCTGTGTGTGTTTAGTCAGCCCACAGAGTTCTCTCTCTTTCTTCTGTTTTCCAAAAGATGGTGGGTATGAAAGTCAGTTTCTCCGTTTTGGTTATGGTTATGCCCTGGCTGTTTGCTATGGTGAAAGAGAGGGCAGCGAGGTAAAATGTATGATGCTCAGCTCTCTTACACAGCATTGCTGCTGGCACAGCATTTTCAGGTGTCTTGCTGTCTGTGGAACACTGCCCGGTTAGGATATTTTTGCATGAAAAATGTAATTTCTGAGAGAGAATGAAGAAATGAGACAGACTGGAGAAACAATTAGGAATCTGCAATTGAAAGAGGAGCCTTGTGTGCAGTCAGCAGGGATCCCATCCCATGTGGCTAAATCTTCTGATAAGACTTTAAAAAAAAAATAAAAATGCATTAGCTTAATTATGTTTGGTCACTGGGCCAAATGGTTTAGAAATGAACACGTACGCTCTGTCAGGGGAAGAGGACGTTGTTATAATTAGGCCTTAGGCAAAGTTCCAGACTATGACTCCTGACCTGAGCCGAACCACAGATGGGGCTGGGAAGCATGAGGGGGCTTGCTACAAGGCAAGGATGTGCGGTTACCTGTTGAAATGACAGAGAGTTCTTCGGGTTGTGCAAAAGGGCAATATAATGCAACCAAGAAGAGCTTGGGAAGGGAGTTATGTTGAATAGTGGGATTCCCTCCAGAGAGAGATTTCCCATTGATTCTCACAGGAGGTGTTTAGAAATGGATAATTGCACGTTTGTTTCATTTCTTCAATTGCCTTGCTTGTAAGAAGTTGAAAGGTAATAGATCTTTCTTTAGGAAAATATAAATATAAAACTTATGTTATTTTTGTGAGCTTTTAAAATAATTTTATGAGAGCTTTGTTATTGGCTATCACTCTGGAAAATGAAAGGTGTTTGCTTCATGTTTCTTTTTCCCTCCCTCTTTCTTTTTCCCTTTTTCCCTTGGAAACACCTTTTTTTTTCCGCCTAGATTTGATTATTGAAAAAGAAGGAGATGTAATTGGTTCTTAAATAGGATAAACAGTAAATATAATAAATATTTCTTAATATTGAATAGTGTAACCAGTTACTTAAGTAAATGCTTCTCTGCATCCTGTGGTTGGCAGCCTTCATCTTTAGAAAGACAGTGCTCCCGCCTAGAAACATGTATTAATGTATTCAGTCAGTCAGTGATTCAATTCTAAATTACCTATGCTGGATTCCTTTCTAGCAGTTCTCTCTCCCTCTTCCTCCCTCCCTCTCTCTCTCTCTCTCTCTTTTATTTTTTTATTTTAAATCCATCTAGGCACCTCACCTCTCTAGAATTACAGTGTTGCAGCAATACAGAAGGGCCATGTAACTCCTCCTTGTCAGTATTAATGTCCTGCATGCCTCTTAGAGATGGACCTGGAAAATGCCAGAGTACGGGTTGTGCAATGGAATGATATTCTGTGAAAGCGATGCACTACAAGGCTTCTCCTTGTGTGAGCTCTGTGTGCTTTTGCAAAGTAATCAAAGCTGAGTAGCTTTGCTGACTGCTTAAGTATGGATCCTACGGAACAGGTGCCAATTTTATAAAAACACTGCAGGAGCAAGTCTGTGTATTTTTCAGTATTATGAATGAAGAAGGCCTAGAGAATGACTGCCCATCTCTGGTGAGCCTGCTTAAGATGAAAGCTGAATGATAAAATGTCAGTTTCAATGTGTCCTGTGGTGCCCTGACCAGTGCAGTACTTTACCCACAGAAAATGGTGACCATCATGGCCTTCTCTGTAGTACTTATTTACTAGTAAGGTACCTCTTTTGGAGGGGTGCTTACCAAAATCTTGACCTGAGCTCATAAAGAAAGATATTATGGCCCTATTGCTTCAATCTCTAAGCCAGTTTTCCCAAGGAGCATTCACTCTTTGTGCTCCCAGAGGATTCTGGTCCTTTGGTGGTTGGCGAGGAAGTATCTCAACAGTAGATCAGAATTTAGTTGCAACTAAATTGATGGAAATGTAGTTAGACTGGATGTAAATCAGGCTTGACTCATTGGTATGAGTTCCTTCCAAACTGATGGTATGTCAAAATAATGGGTTCTGGCCTCATCCATGGCCAGGCTATAAAGGACATAGCACTCAGAGAACGAAGTCCCTGAGGAGACAATCTGCAGTGAACAAGATCAACTTCTTCTGAAGTCCTCTTGTGAAATCTTCTAAGAACTCAGGCTTTTAATCTACCCCACTGAGAGGAAATGAAGTTGTGTACATCATTATGCTAGAACTAAGGACGTTTTGCTTTTTGTGAGACCAGTGTAAGAGGCCAGGTTCTGGGGTTAAGCTGGCCTTTGGCCTCTTAGTGAAAACCTGATGATTCTATCAATGTACTGGTGAAGCTGACATCATGCTGCTTTGTTGAGTCCTGCTGAGACATTGCAAAGCTGGCATGGAGAGCAAAGGAAAATGGGCATGCACGGGGCCTGATACCAGCTCAGGCTGCATGAGAGTTGGTGTACTCCTGTGTAAAAAAGGAGGCGCTAGGTAAGTTAGTTCCAGCACAAAGAAACCTTCTGGTTCCTGCCAAGCGCATAGCGCATCAAGGCTGGGGCTTGGGGATTATTTTTTGTTTGCTTGTTTGTTTCCTTTTTTTTTATTCTTAAGCAAGTGTGCTCAGATTTCTACACAAAGTTTCCCTGGAGAGCGTCTGGCTGAATGCAGTATGTTAAGTCCCACTATGCAACTACTGACCTAAAGGTGCTTTTCCTAGCACAGCTACTTAGTCTCTCTGAGAGCTCAAAGCAGCCTTGTTCTGGCAAGAAAACAGGCCAAAGCATTGTAGGGCAGGTTAGGGCAGCAGCTGCTCCGATGACAAAGCTCAGCTGTGTTGCTGCACTTACAGCATCCAGCATCCCGTGGCTCCGTTCACCTGCCACCTCCCTCGCTGCTCCTCCGCCTTGTGCCCAGGGAGCCGGGCTTCGCAGCAGGCTTTTATTATTTACTCTCTAAGGATATGGCTTATTCTGCAGATTAAGTGAAAAAGTGAAGTCCTTAAAAAATATAACACAAATAAGCCCCTGAGCTGTCAAACAACAAGTCCCTTAAAAGGGCAAAATATGCAGCTCTCTGTGGACTGCACAGATCCCTCCTTTCAAACTGCTGGCAGGAGGCTTCCTGTTTGGATGGGCTATTCACAAACGGTGTTGTGTGGTGAAATCAGTCACTTTCCAAATCCAGCTTCAGGCCTCCTTTTGCCTCCCTTTACGCTCCTGATACCAAAGCCCCTCAAGCCTGGGTCCTGTCAAGATTGGATCTGGCAGCTCAAATGTAAATCTGAAAGCGTGCATTAGCACTGTGCAATTTCTCCCCTGGATACATAAAGCAGCCCAAACTGGTTACGTGTGTTTGAAAACATGATAGACAAAATGGTCCTACTGCAATAGTCGTGGCCATAAAGGGATAAGTGAATGTTTGTCAGTCTGCCTCCAGAGTGGTGAAAAATGATTTCTGTTTTGTTGTTTCATTGTTGATATTTTTGTTGTTGTTTTATTTTGATCAAATGGCATGTCTTTGGAGGTTTCTCCCTTTCCTTCTGGGTAAATACTCCAGTACATACTTTAGTTCCTTTATTCTAGCAGTGAGCAAAAGTCCAAAACTGGCATCCAACGATAGCATTCAACCTTGGCTGGTGAGCTTTACTGATAAATATGTCTGCTGGAAGATCACATGCTGAGTTAGTAAAACCTTTTGAGAAACTTTGGGAGAAGTGATTCTACGTTGCCATTGAAGAACATGTTAATGGTTGGACTTGATGATTTTGGAAGTCTTTTCTAACCTAAGTGATTCTGTAATTCTATATTAAAGCAAACTACCTTGTCTAGCTTGAATGTTTATTTTGCTCTTTTGTATCTCAAATCCTTCTGTCCCAGTTATTACACCAATGATGACCATTGTAATTGCAGAGAGCTGTACAAATCTGGTGGAGTCTTGCTCATCTTTTTTTCCCCTCTTTTTTTTTTCCCTGCAGAACATGATCAGAAGATAGCATCATACACAATGATCATGGCCCCCCGGAAGAGGAATCGTCATGCGTTGGGGTTTCTTTGTTGTTTTGGAGGTAGTGACCTCCCTGAAATCAATCTCAAGGACAACAACCCCCTCCAGTTCCTCGAATTTTCTGTCCCAATACCACCAGCAGAGGAGCTCAATGCCAGGTTCTCTGAACTTGTGGTAAGTTTCTGCTGGCAGATTGTTATATTTTAGAGGGTGGATGAATTATACAAAAAATATAATAAAATATAACAAAATGCTTAAATATGGTGATTTATTCGGATAGGACTTTTTCCAGTTGTAGGATTGAGTGTATTGGAAGAAACCTTGTAAGTTCTCTAGAGAACAGATCCCTGACAGTCAATAAGGACTATACTGTTTTATTGATGAGGCATAACAATCAGGTGACCATGCTAATTATGTTTCATCGGCCTGTTGCCTTTGATCCATGAACTATTGCTATTGCAGCAGCAGATGTAAACAAGAAAAGAAGCAGTTATTTCAGATGAACTTTGTTGTTTGTTTCTGTGGTAAATATTGTTATGGATTACCAGTAGCAGTCAGTTGCTATTCATGCCTGGCATCAAAGAGCCTTGCTGTCTTTGCCCTCTTGTTCAGCATTTGTGCGAACCCCTGCAGAGGTCATAGGACTGTGCTGTTTTGGAATCTCCATTGGAAAGATGATGACTGTTTGATGCAGCTGATCAGCTGTCTCATCATCACTCAGAGCTTGGGGCTTATGTAAAGTGAGGTACCTGTCATCTATGCCTGAGTTGTGCTACTGAGAAATAGCACAGAGCATACTGGATCTCAGAGTTTGGAGGAGTTTGCCAAAAATCTTTCTATATTACACTTACATAACATTAGCCCAGTAATTTTATTTTTTATTGTTATTATTATTTTGTATGAGCATGGCTTCAAAGTGCTGTAGCAATAAAAATGGCTATCTAATTTGGGTATGCAGGTGGGGGTGAACATATGGACAACTATAGTATGTCAAATCAAATATATGGGCAGCTATAGTTTGCCAGATAGATGGTCTGCTCACCTAGCCTGGGCTACTATTACAAATGCTGGTGAAAAGCAGATGCCCTGGGAAGAATGCAGAAAAAAAACAGACGCCCAGGGTGCAGCCATAGAAAGGCCCTTGCCAAAATACTCCCCCGCCCTCTAGTAATGTGAGCTCAAAGCATTTCCTTGGTCAAAGCTGCTTTCTGTGTGCATATAGTAAATTGGTATGAATTTCTTTTCTGTGATCTCTTTCTGTCCTCCCTAGAAGCTATGAAAATGTTTAGCATTTACAATGTTCAGTGGCAGGGTGTGGGAAGGAGGTGGTAGGATGTGCAGGAGGACATCCTGTAGAGTAGGATGTTTCAGGAGGAATAGGGCATGAACAGAAGATGGCATCTCCTTGCCTCTGGCTAACCAGCAGATGGGGAATCTCTTCTTACGAGGGTGGCTCACAAAGTATGGGTCTGTATTTGAGTCAGTTTGCTTTCTCTGTGAGGCTGCTTGAATTCCTCTTGGAAAGTGCAGCACAGGAGAATTGTGCGTGGTGACAGGTATCTGTCCTGAGTAAGAGCATAATCTGTAATCTGCTCTGCTATTTATTTCTGATGCTGCTTAAGAATTGGTTTTCTCATCCAAGGCTTTAATAGCTGTATGAAAGTTCACCCCTATCCAGTGCCATTGAAGCATTCAGTCTAGCCTTCCTGAAGATGTCACCAGCAGAGGAGCTTTGCTGCTGATCTTGGCTTGCTCTAACTTGAACTTGACACCTTCAGGTCCTAGTGAAAGACCTGTTTGTATTTGCTGCTGGGCTTTTGCTTACTGAGAAGGGTATCAGGTTCTATGAGGGGTTTGAGTTTGTGGTGGTATTTAGAGTGCTTTTAGCTTTTTGCTTTATGGCAAATATTTCTCTTGTATGTGATTGTGGCAAAATAACTTGCAGCTGTCCCGTGGAAGTCTATTAAACAGTAAGATTTATAATGTTTTTGGTGCAAAATTTAATGACAAGTATGCATGATGATCTGCAAAAAAATTTTGGCCCAGGAGTTTGTGAGTTGTTAGTCTATGCTATAACTTCTCAAGTATGCTGACAGCCTGTAACTGGCATATGTATTTCAAACAAATGAAGCCACTGAAATAAAAATGGATGAAATTCATGTTCTTATATTTAATGATAGTACTCTACTCATCATTACATGAGAAGTGAGCTGGGAGAGAAAAGTGCTGCTTTTTGGAGGTTAATGAAGTATATCACATTTTTATAAAGCAGTCAGGTAGGATGGCTCTGTGTGTCCGTAGGAGTTCCTGTGCAGGCAAGTAACGTGAGATCAGCAAGAGCTTTATGAGTGGGAGAACCTAGGAGAGAAACTGGGCTGGCAGAATGCAGAATTTGCCCAGAAGGGCTGGTTTGTCCACAGGTCTAGATTAATGCATGTTCCATGAGACACTAAAATAAAACAGGCTACATTTGTATTGACAGCTCAGATGAGATTTTAATTGGATTAGAAAGATTCAGTCTGTAAATGTGCCCGTGTAAGTCAGCGACCTGGAAGTGCCTGAGAGGGCTCTGTGCTGAGTACCAGCCTCCCCACTGCTTATCCGTTAGGGTGTAGTCTGGGTGCACTTGTACTATATAAAAAAGAGATTTGAGTGTAAAGCCTTTTGACCCAAATCCCCAAGTGAAATGATGACACCAACATCATCTGAGATCTGTAGTGAGAAAAGCATTTCCGTTTGCTCCCTGAAGCAGGCCCAGAGGATAAATCCTCATCTTGCCATCTGCTCTACAAAGGGTATAATGAAACATATTGGTGTGCTTGAATGACTTTTTAAAAGCCCCATTTTCCCCTTGTTGCAGTTAAAATCTGGGGCATTGTCCTATACAAGAGTTAATGACAAAAAGAGGTAAGCCTAGCTGTGCTGGAAAAGCTTCCCCTGTGATGGGTTTTCCAGTCCAGTAAATATTCAGTACATTTCCATCCCCTTTTTTGAAGAAAATGGACACTTTAAGGTACTTCTCTTGTCTTGTGGCCTTTCAACTGGTATCATAAAAATGCAGTTGGAGAAGTATATGGTGCAAGAGGAGTAGACTGAGGAATTAAGAACGTGTTGGGATCCTTTTTTGGGGGTGCACCCAGATCAACCAGCTGAGGAATGACAGCTGCCTAACTGGACTCTTTCTGAGGCAGTGATTGTCAAATGACAAGCTGATGCTGATCTCAGCTGAAATGTCTGCTCTCGATGCTGCTCAACCAGAAGAACAGTTCTAGGACAGATCTCAAGCGTTTATGTTGCTGCATATGTCTAAATGCACAAGAAGCAAAGCAAACAATTGCTTGTAACCACAAACTTTGCCCCTCAAAGGCCACTTTCATGCTTCCAACTGAAAGAGGGGAAAACAGCTGGCTTTAACATCTCTTCTTCAATGAACAGGCAAGGAAGAGAAGCTCTACACAGTAGGAAGGGTATGTGGAGTGGCCCTGTACCTCATAAATTGTGAAAATGGCCCTACCTGACTGTCAAGGTTGTTCTAGCCAGCATCACTTCTCCTTTTCCTTCAGTCTCTTCTCAGCTGGCACTGTGGGTACTACCATGCAGTAAAGTGCTGCTGCAGTTGGTGGTCTATTCAGCAAGTGCCAAGCTGGTTTTGTGCCTGCTGGCAAAAATGGCTGTACTAAGCACATGTGTTTTTCCTTGCACAGATTTATTGACTGAACAGGAACTGCAGAATAATCTGGAAGAACTATTGCAAGGCAAGGGAAAATCAATTTTTTCATGAAAATGCTTCTCTGACTCCTTGTTCAAATTTGCTAGCAGTGGTGTGTTCTCGCCATAGTGGATTCTGATTCCTTTTGTTCAGTATTACAAGTCTCGGACTCTCCTGTTTGTTAATATGGTGGCTTGCTTGACAGTAAAGATGTTGCCATCTATATCTCTCTTACACCAGCAACTGCATCCCAAATGTGAACTCAGACCATACTAAGAAGGGCAATGTAGATGCTGGAAATTCAGGGAAAGAAGGAAAACGTAAAGAATGCTAGCACAGAGGAAAGAGCAATGTAAAGTGTTTGTCCTTTTGATGTTTTTCTCTTTTTCCATTGTTAATGTCTCTGTTGAGGTGGTCTTGGTGTTTGAGAAGGTGGAATTCAACATTGTTTGTTTTAGGAGAGAAGTGGAGTTGTCATTTTAAGCTGCCATTTTCAAAATTGATCAAGCTACTACAATCTGCAAACTTGGATGATAATATCCTTATCTGAGTTACCTGTACCATACTAGATTCTTACACTAAGGTTTGAGAAATATTTGCCTTTATCTCCTCAGTCATTGGAGCATTTTGGTATTTAGCTGAGGTAGAATATTGACTGGATTATTGTTTTGCTATTATGGTTTGCTTCTCTGACATTGCATTTAAACCTGGGTTGTTGTATTTTATTGTTTGTTTTCTTTTCTCTCCTCAGAACCCCTAAATAAGAGGTTGTGTTGACTTTATAGATTCACAAAAGCTCTTTACCGACTTTACTATTTACAAACCTCCCTATCTTTGCTAGAACTAAACTTTAGACCTTATGCTGCTCACAGTACCCACTACCACTAAGCTACATTAGTTAAAGGTAATGAGCAGCATAAATACATTTGAACACTCTGTATTTGAAAACTTCAGAATTACCCAGCATTTGTCTTGGTCTGCCTTTATGTTTCGTCTTATTGATTGAAATGACAGCTCCATATAGGGCCCTGGCATTCTTCAGTTGCCAAAAGAGGTACATTGCTACTTGGGTGAGGCAACCCGCACTCTTCTCTGCCTTCCTTCATCCTTCCCACCCTCTCTCCTTTGAATAGATCTTGCTTTCTGGCCTTAAACCCCAGCTTTTGTTGTCATAGAGAAGACGCACACTGAATTGCTATGTGGTCCTGATCAGTGAGACCACTGAAAATCAAAAATGCATGGGACTATCTGAGAATTCATTAACTTACTTCGTCAGAGAAACCAAAACAATTTCTGAGCAAGGCGTCAGTGCGACACATACTGTATAACACACTTTCATCAAGAGCCACAGGGAGATGAGATCCAAGTCAAAGTAACTGTAGTAGCAGTTCCCACTGCAAACAGCTGACTTGGAAGTAGCAATTTTCCCTCTTGCTTAGCTCTCCCTTGCAGGCCATTTAATGTAATGGATACAACATAAACCTCAGATGAAAACTAGGCTTCACCACATTGAGTAAGTACTCCCATATATCACCAGTCCCACTCAAGCTTGCCAAGTCCTAGCTGTGGCAGTGTTTGTGAGGCCCCTCTTTGGCTCTGCAACCTGCAAGAGTATTTATTGGGTAAAAAGTAAAAGAATTACTTCTATTGTGAATATAGACTGCCTTAGACATTAGTCTGTGTATGTAGGCAGAAGAGGACATCAGCTGCCTTTCTCTGTGCGTGTTGACAGGCCTGGAGAACAAAGTTCTCCATTGTTCCCCAGCAGCCTTCCAGGGGAGCTGAGGGAAATGCACATGGAGTTGCCTCTTATGTCTCTGGGTGCCCGATGTGGAGCACCACCTTTCCAGAAAAGTATCCTTCATTTCTGAAGCTGATTTAGTCCCTTGTTTCTCACTGAAAGTTTGTGGCTTAGAAATACATCCATAAGCCCTCCCTTCAAACCCCAAACACGTGTCGTATATTGATCACAGTATTTAATCACATTTAAATTCAGGCTTGTTGCCAAGGTTTGAGTATTTCGGTTTCACTTTATCAGTCTTCTGAGTCATTCTATCTTCTTCCTGGATTCTTTTTTTAATACAGGGATTTAATGTGTCGCTTGTGTTACATGTAAATCGTAGTTTCAGACTGTACCTCTGACAGGCCTGTGGCTTTGAGTTGTTATCAATGCAATTTTCTCTGCAGCCATATTTTCAAAGTGCCTTTGTGTCATTTTTCCTGTAAGATGAGTCTCTTTATTCCCTGTGCCCATCCCTTCTGCACTTTCCTTTAATGAATGACTGTACCTAATCAGTCTGGAAGGTTGTGTAGTGCCAAATGCAATCAAGATCTGCAGAGGTCCCTTTTTTTATTTGCATGTAATGAGCTCTGACTTCAGCAAACTGACTGCTCCAACTTGCTGGCCTTGGCCCAGTGGAGACTCCCCACCCCAGTTATTGCTCTTCTTTTCTTTCACTTGATGAGAATGTGCCAGTGAAGGCTAGAAGAAAATACAAAATATGAGACTAAGTTGGATTTTTCATGATGGGAGGCTCCTATCCAGGAAGAAGGCTTAGCATTGCTCTCTGAGTGTAAGGCACTGTCTCCAAAGGCAGAAATGGGCAGCGCTTTGAGGCAGCAGATTGCTTTCCTAGCTGATGGGGGCCAGGCCACAAAACTTTCCTTTCTCTTGGGTTAGTTTGTAGTTGTCAGATTAACATTTTTCATGCATTCAGATGCACTTGTCTTCTATTATAATCATGGCAGAAGTACTGGGTGGTTTAAGGTTTCTGAAGCTGGTTTCTAAGGCTTCTGAGGCTTGGGAGGCAAAAACTCTCCCTAGTATCACGGTCTGTCTGGTTATGCACAGATGTTCCTTTATGTCCAGCACAGTTCTTCAGTCCAAGATTGATACTTTTTTAAACAACAACAAAACAACCGTTTAATTGCACATATCCAGGATCCTTGTCTCTTTCCCCCTCTCTTTTTTCCTCTTTTCTTTCTGCTCTTCAAAGAAAATTTTTCATAATGTCAGGCCTGCTTTACACATGTCCCACGTGCAGTACGTGTCCAAGTTCTGATTCTAACATGTATCACTACAGGCAGCTTTCTGGAGTTACTCGGGTCCTTCTACATGAGGTGTGTCACGTTTTAGGTTTTGTGGCAGAGATAACTCTGCCCTTCACACTCACCCACGCATGGAGTAGGTGAAAGGCTCGTGGCACTGAGTGCAGCACTGCACTCTTCCTGTCTCCGGGCTCCTGTCCAGTAGGTGCAACTGGTTGGCAGCTCTTAGCTCCCCAACTGGCTGTGTGAGGAGCTGAAGATGTGTGAGACCCAGATGCAATGAGAAGAGCATGAGATGGGAGTCAGCAAACCATGTCTCACACTCCATGCATGACAATCAGTAGGGTCATGTGAACAAATGCAAAACCAGACCTAGGATTATGTGCCAGATTCGGATGTGAAGAAGCCAGGGGTGTTTCCAAAGTACCTGTGTAGTTACAAGGCTTTTGTGCAGGGATATATTGCTTTGCAGATCTTGTTGCTTTACTGAGAGACCTATGGACAGATCCTTAGCTGATAAAAAGCAGCTTGGTTCCGCTGAGGACAGTAGCAGTGTTGCATCATTCTGTGTTGCCTGAGATTTGGACTGTGTGCTGTTTTCTGTGTCTGTGGGGACTGCTGGATGCTGAATATCCCGAGCAGAGCATACTGGCTGCCTTCCTGAGAGGTGGGGAAGATTGTGGTCATGTTGGGGATGTTTGAAGGGAATGTTCAAACATTCCCTTTTGTGTATGTTCTGGGTATGATTTGCTTACAGTAGACAGGAAACACCTGAGGAACACCTACTTGCTGGGCTACATGTTTGTAATGGGATAACCATGATGTTCCCTGATTGAGGAAATGCGTATAGTTCATCTAGGGCATGAAAGGAGCAGCACTGGATTTTGTAAACACAGCAGAAACATAGCTTGGGGTGCAAAAAGAGGGGAAGGAACACATCCTGGCACTAGAGAATCGATGTGCTTTAGAAGTCTATCTTGTGTCTTCCATCTACTGAACATTTGAAAACTGTCACGATATCCCCTTAAGCCATTGGTAGGGCGGATGCGTTTACTGCTCAGACATCTGCCCAGGTATTTCTAATACATTATCAGCTGACTGGAGAACACTACCAAGTTTCAGTACAGCTGCAAGTGCATTTAGTGCTAGGCAGTGTTACATAAAAATATATACAAAAATAATGTAAAGCTTTACCATGCCTTTCTCTTGTTAAGGCATTAGTACTTTTAAGGTTTTGTGTCTCTTTATGTCTGTAATGATGAGCCAGGAACTTTCTGGACTGAGTCTGAAGGTTGCTGAAGTGATAAAACTTTGAGATGATATGATAATAGGTAGGAGTCATATGTGCTAACTGGAAGGATCAAATTAATTTATCTCAGCTTCCCTGGACTTTCAGCTCCACTTGGATAGGTACAAAGTAGAAAATTTCCTACCTTCCTTCTAGAATCGAACCATCAATCTTATAAAATTCCTGCCAGTTTGACATCTGCTGACTTTTAAGTTCTGCCATCTCTAGTGGAAACAGAGCCAGCAGCAGGACAGAGACATTCTTCTGGTCTGCGCCTTTGATGTGGCTTCTCTGGGCATGATTCTTGCCCTTCTACAGTTTCTTTTCTTTCTTTACTTCTGTTTATTAGTGTCTTATGTTATTCAAAGCTGTATTAAATGTCCTACAAACACCCTTTAGAGAGGATGTTTGAATTCTAGATTTGGTTTGAATTCTAGATTTGGTGAAAGAGGTCTGGGTGTGAGTGTTTTGCAGGGTAAGCAGTCACACCTATTGAGGTAAAGTTTAGCTGGGGTACAGGAAAAACTGTTAGCAAAATAAGATAATTGAATCAAAAAGTAGATAACAGTAAGAATTATCTATTTAATGTGTTGATTCAAATCAGTTTCTGTATGTGCTCATCTAATAGCAGTTTATATCAGATATAATAATTGCTCAAATAGTGTCTAGTATAGCCTGGGGGGTGGAGGAGGGAAGTTTAAAATTATGTCATGCCTCTGCGTCCTTCTCTAGGTGGATTTTGTCTTCAAACAGTGCTCAAGGCTGCTTATCATTCAGGTAGTTATTGTTACCTGTTAAGGTATCTGGCATGATATCATTCAGTGCTGTTGGGAAATAGCCACCTTATCCTGTTGTGTGCCTGGCCTGCAAGACTGCAGAGTAAGGGAAGCAAGGTGCCACAGGTGAGGCTGAGTGGATGAAGCAGCACCTTTTCAGGGTACGAGGTTTTCCGGTCAGCAGTTCCCAGGTGTCTTCCTCCACAGCTGCTGAAGGGGAGCTGTTGGTGTAACTAAATGCAGGCAACAAGTGGCTGTTCTGCTCATTGCTTCAGCACCAGATGGGAGCAGCGTGTGGAGGGCAGGCATCAGAAGGTGCTTTTTCTGTCACTCATCGCACCGGGCTGCATCCACAGCTGCTGTCTTTTACGTGTTTAGTCCAGAGGAAGTACAGACAGATGTCTTCCACCTGGCACAGGAACAGTGCTTATCCACAGCTTTGAATGTCAGGTACTGCTACTTCTCTAAATGGCAAAGTCTGTAAGCTTGCTGGGAGGAAATCTTATTTCAAGAGCGCTTTTTTTTTTTTTTTTTTTCTCTCCAGGATCCTTTTCCTAGATCCCACTTACACAACTTGTTTCATGCATTTGTGAGTTTGCTCCCAAGTGTGAAACAGGGAATAGTAATGCTTCTTAAACCAGCTTTAGTACAGATCTGTAGCCAGATTGAAAAGGTGCTGAAAAGATGCAGCACATGGAGGTCGCAGGAAGAGCAGGATCCATTCAGTGGCAAAATGTGTTGTATTTGAAGAGAGCAAATCTCTGCTACTGCATCCTGTTGTACACATTGCCCTGCTCTTTTTTCAGGTAGAATCTGATACAAGACACTGTAGACTTCCTGGGCAAACTCTCCTTTCTTTCACATGTGGACCCAGTGCTATGTGCTAAAGAAAGAGCCCTAGCCAGCAACTGTATATTCTAGGCACTTCCATATTAAAAACACTCAAGGGCACCTTTTTATTTTGCAATTTCCCATAATTTGTTGACCACATAAAGGGAGAGGCTCCCCAGGCTAATAACACAAACATCTTCTGAAAAGAATTTAGCAGTGCGCACAGCACTGTTATGCAATGGTTTACTAGGTGGAGGTTTGAAGTATAACTTCTCCAAAGGAAATTACAAGGGGAAAGCAGATTGCAGCTTCCCAATTTGGAAGTTGTCCAGGGAGATCCCTGAGTCATGGAAAACCATTGGGATTGCTTTAGTGGCTGTGTTTCAGCATTACATCTTGTACAGAGAGCAACAGCTGGATGAGTTTGTCGGATGGTGTAAAGTTGTTGGCTTCTGCTTCAACAAGGAGAGAGAACTTTGGAATTACAAATGCTTAACCAAATAACAACAAGTCGTCGTTGCGTTTAGGGGACAAATTTGGTCTGCAAGGTGAATGCTTGTCTTTCTCTTAATCCTTTTGCTATGTTTTCTGAATGTTCCTGATAAGTTCATTCTTAAAAATACTTAGAGAAGAAAAAAATTGGCTGGTGTTTTCTGAAGCCCAGTGATGTCAGTGTGGTAGTTGCTGTTCTGATTATCAGAGTACTTGAGCAATGAGACAGGACAGGGTGTGAGTGAATAACCAAATATACTGTCATGCCTTCAGCTCAGTTTTTGACTGTGGAAATACTCAGTTTGTGAGCAAGAGTATTGTGGAATTGTCCTCCACCTCACCCCAGAGGAGATGAGAGAAACCTCATATGTGGGTGTTCTTGTAGCTGATCTGGATAGATTAATAGTAAACACAGCTCATCTCCATTTATTGAAGTAGAAGTTAAAAATTAGCAAAAAGGGGACTGATAGACTGCTAAGTCTATTCTGTTCCTGAAGCCTGGATTGTAGGTGGTTGAGTGAGCCTGTATTAAAGGTTGTCTAGCCAAGAGATTTAGTCTCCGTTACAATTTAAAGCAGGTAAATTGGGATAGATACTTTGCACTGGTGTAAATCCAGGGTAACTTCACTCACTTTAATGGAGTTGGGGACACATTCCGATTGCTGGTTTGCACTACTAAATCTGGGGTAATTATTCTGAGAGCAAGAGAAGGACTAAAGCCAGCTTCTAGTTTCACTTCTATCTGTCTAAACCTGAACCAATGCCAGAAATTATGTTGATTTATTGGAGTTTCTTTGGGTTTACCTCTGCATATAAGAGCTTATTTCGAGCATGTGTATTTGAGCACCACAAACAAAGCTTGATAAGATATTAATTTCACTCATGAATTTCTTAATCAACCTCTCAGTTCCTCCTGCCCTTTACGTAATATTTTATTGAAGATTTAAAGGTCAGCCAAGCTCTGACGTACCCTTGTTTTCCTCCATGGGGGCATATGGCAAATAGGATGTGCACAAGAGGATAAAGCTGGGAGGAGAGGGGTAGGTGGCACCGACACCCCTGGAAATTCAGCCTGCCCTTGGCACAGGGCTGCAGCAGCAATTCCCAGCCCACGTTCTGTGGGTTGAGCCAGCAGAACTGTGTATGGGCAGGAAGCGATCAGAGAGGTGTGTGCCTGTGTGCTTTGGCTCAGTGCTAGCTGTGAATTGCTCCAGCATAGGAACCTCCTCTGAACTCATTAGTATTAAAACAGAACAGAAGAGACTTTGTAGGGAGGGAGAGGGTGGGGAAGCCGGAAAGGTAGCAGTTTAGACGGCCATTTCCTAATAACCTTTCCCACACCTAGCGTCCCATATGGGGTCTCATCTAAAGGACCTTGGCATGAAAAACAGACCCTGGCCCAGGGAGGGGATGGGGGGGCGGGGGGTGAAATAAGGGGAGGAGAAGGAAGGGAAACAAGGGGTGGGGAATGGTCACTGTGCTGAAACAGCAGATTTATTGTTATTTAGTGTTATATACAGTGATACTGGGAGCGCTGTTTGAGAGGTGTCTGATATACTGTGCATAACCTGAACATGGAGGTAAATGTGCTGCTTGCCTCAGAGGACTTGCAACTTGTCACAGTGGAAAGATGTATCAAGCAGAATGAATGGCTTCAGGTCTGTTCAGTGTGTTTGTTTAATTGACTGAATAGTGGGACACAGGGTGCACCTATCCACTGTGCAGATGGCACTAAGCTGAAAACACTATGCATGTTAAAAGACAAGCTTAAAACGAGGAGAAATTGCATGAAAAAGGGTAGGCAGATAAAATGGGCTTCTTTTAGGAGCAAGTCTGATAATGCAGAATGGGAAGCAGCCAGGTAGGTACGCTTCTACAGAAAAGAAAGTAAGGATTATAGTGGATCACGGGTGAGCATGAGTCACACTGTTTCTTTGTTCATTAAAATAAATAGTAATAAAAATATAATCATCTTCATGGAATATATAACCAGGAATGTGACATGGAAGATGCATGAAGTAATCTTTGCACTCAGTATTGATAAAGTCTCGGCTTGAACACTGTCCCCGCTTTTGAACAGTGCACTTCAGAAAAGAAGTACTTTGACCGGGGATAGCCCAGAAGTCAATTAGAGGAGGAATGAGAGGTCCAGAGGATGTGACCTCTAAGAAAGACTGAAAGAGCTGGCCTTGTTTAGCCTCAAGAAAGAAGACTGAGGAGGGACATTACAACAGCATTTAATAGGCTTGAAAACTGTTATCAAGAGGAAGGAAAAAATCTGCTCACCATGTCTGTGGTTGATAGGGCCGGAAGTAATAGGCTTAAATTGCAGCAGCAGGGATTTAGATTAGACATGAGCCTGACTATTCAGTTTCCATCCCCATCCCTATCATTGGGCTCGTTCCAATTCACTGACATGGACACACAGCCCATCTTAACAGAAATAGCAGTGATGACAGTCAACTTTTTGCATTGTCGTCCTCACATGCCCACCCAAGAGGAGTATCTGTGGATCTTCCCTCTTGCCGTACCCATATCATATCCCTGCATATGTGAGAATGTGTATCTAAAGCATGATCTCTCTGCAAACATCTATGTGTGCTGTTGCGTAAGTAGGTACTGGTTTTCCTCATTCTTTCTCTTTCTATTTGCCCCAGCAGATTGTTGTCTTATCCACGTGGTTTGCCTGCAAAGGGCAGAGAAATGAACAGCAGACAGCTGTTTCTAGTGGCCTGTGAAAGGGGACTGCCACAGTCAGCCTTGCTGCTTGTATGTCCTGCTATGCTGTCAGGCCACAGAGAGGAGTAGGAGCAAGACAGGATTTAGCTCTTCTCTGGGAAGCAAACAAAACAATTAACCTGTGATTAAGGAGGAAAAATGGGAGCAATACAGCAGAGGGTGGTGGTGGCTGTGTTTGCAGGGCGGGGTCCTGGGCAAATAAATGACTTTTTGTTACATACATTTATCTGCCAAAAGCAGTGCCCTTGATAGATGAAATTCTTATGCTGAAGCTGAGTCATAAGAATGAATAATTTATATGTTGGCAGATTAGAGGAGAAACATATCTCCCAGTACGCTAACATCAGGTGCTTTCTGCTTTGTAATGAGATGTTATAACTGACAATCAAGAGAATTGGGCCCCCAATACTGAAGGTGTTTTAAAGCTGCATCTCTTTGAAAAAGCAAGAAGGAAGAAGAGTATAGTGGGAATCAAAGCCTTTAGTCTGTCTGCTTTACAATCAGATCAATGGCAGTAGCTGAAACAGAAACATCACTTCTTATGCCAGCAGGCTGCTGGAGAAACTCCTGCGAGCATGGTGTTTTCATCATGCACAAATGTAACTATAAAGCACTGTAGGTATGGATGGATGGTATATGTGTTATATATATAGTTCTAGTGTACTTAAGGTGTAAGTGGCATATGCATCTGCACATACATATAGTGGGTGAATGCAGAGACATAGAAACCCAGTGATGTTTACCAGTGATCCGACTAATTCTTATTAATTGGGAAACTGATCAAAATGTTGCTCTCCAGCCTCATGTGGTGCGTTATTTCCTCGTACTTTGCAGGGACTGCTTTCAACTGCAGAGGCTAGGATGAGGTGCAAGAGCTTGGTGGGGAGAAGGGTTTGTTTTGGGTGGATTCTCTTGCTCTTTTCCTTCATGGATTGCCAGAAGACTTGGGAGATAGATCAGGTGCCCAAGTGGGAGCTTTAACTGACCTGCTGCTTGGTTAAAATTCATGGCAACCAGCCATGAATTGTGCCAGGCCCAGTGCTGAGACCCTGGGACTGGGAACCACTTGTTGTCTAGAGAAGAGGGCTCTGTTTCCCTCTCTCTCAATGCCTGCCTCAATCACACTGCTTGCATATATGCAGGGGGCTTTGCTGAGTGCTACTTATTTCACACTGCTCTTGGCTTCAGTTTGTATAGTCAAATGAACTTCATTTACTGACAGCTTGGCCGGGCAGGCTGTCAGAATGCCTCTCCAGCCTCCTCAGTATCACAAATGGGGAGTGTTCCAGCAGGCTGCCTCTCATATGTCAGCCTGGTGAGCTGGACTGAACAAAGCCATGGAAGGAAAACTGTAGGGGAACAATCCTCTACTGTCCCCTGGAGGTGATCACAGTGACTAAATAGGGAAGGTTTTTCTTCTTCAAGGATTCATAAGCTCTTTGCAAAGAGACTCAGATCTGAAGAATAATTTTATTTATTTATTTTTTAATTCACTCAATGCAGTTGTCTCCAAAGCAGATTTTCAGACAGCTGCCTGTGGATCCTGTAATGAGAATCGCCCTCTGTCCCTTCCTCCCTCCTTCCCCAGTGGGCAGGCAGCTAGAACGTGGCCACTGCCCTGCCTGGCCCTTTGCTGAGGGAGCATGGCACAGGCAGCATGATCTGGGGAGGGCCAGGTTGCTGGGTACTGTTGTTAATGTAAAAGGGTAGCTCTCAGTATAAATCACGTTAGCAATGTGGTCTTGCACAGTTCAGTTGTTAAAGCTGTAATAGTTAATGCTGGATTGGATCCTCTACGGCAAAGGCTTGAAGCACACCGCTGACAGCCCCCTCCCTGATCTCTTACCTCTGCTTTCCCTTGCTCTGTTGTCCCAGAGATGTCAGAGCTATTTATCACATATCAGCCTGAGCTGTACTCATTATCAATTAACCCACCAGCAGCTATTCCCTCACAGCGACTGCACAGAGAACACAAACCTTCTTCTCTGGGGCCTGGCAGCAGGTGCTGGATTGGATCCCATGGTGTGTCACAATCACTATTTACTTCATACAGGATTTAAATAATTTCACCCAGTGCATAAGGCCATCTTTTTACTGTGCTACTTGAGAGCATCAGTGGAACTGGAATATGGCCCTTCCTTTGGGGCATGGTGACAGACGTGTATAAATGACCTTGTGGAACCTGAGGCAACAGGTATTATACGGTATGGGGAATTTATTATACTCGCAGCAGTGTATTATACTGCACTTTGTAACTTGGATGGTTTTGATGCCATTAAGAGATTGAGAGAATGATTGATGAGGTGGGTGAGGGAGAGGGCATTTGTGTGTGACAGGAAAAAAGGGTAAAGGGGAATGAGAAAAGGGTTAGAGAGGGGAACAAAAGGTAAAGACATGTATGTGCAAGAGAAGGAAAAATAGTGAATGGGGATGTGAACAGGAAGCAGGATACAAGTGATGCATTTAACTACAAGTCATACAGTGCAAGGTCATAACGTTAAAATCTTGGAACCTGCATTTTTGCGGTAGGTATGCAAGCAAGTTATTCAAACAAATTTTTCAAATCATGGAGGTTTTCTAGAGTCTGTTTCTAAAGGCACCTTAATATCATTTTTACTTGTTCAGTTTTGTTCCCTGTTTGGTGGCTCGCAGAAAATCATGCTGGCATGACTGAGCAAGAGAAAAAATACTTGCAGATACCAATACTGTCCCCATCTTGGAAGGGACCTTAACTCACCTGCGTCACAGAATCAGCCTGACTTTTGAGGCAGGGAGTCAGGAAGTATTTGACTGTCTACATAGTTTATTCCGTAGCTTTGAACTTGCAGGGCTTTTGCAGAGCCCTCTGAAGCTCATGGTGCTGGTCGCAGCTCAGATAACTGCTGGTCTAATTTGTTCTGGATGAACGTGAGTTCCCATTTTGAGTTTAACAATGGAGAGTGAAGTTTAACTTTTCTGTGGAGCGTTGCCAGTTTGTGCCATCTGAGAGTTTGGTTCCCATGGTGCTTGTTAGTGCTAGGACCTGGCTGTCCTTTTGCTGGAGTACACATCTGCTTCTGAAGAACCAAATGGTGCAGCAGAACTGTAATCAGACAGTCAAAATAGGCAGCTCTGTGAAGAGCAGAAGTAGTGATTTTATTTGTCAATGTATTACACCTCCCGGATGCTTTCTGTGATGTAAAATAATGATTAATTTCATGCCAAAGCTATTCCCCTTGGTGACAGCAGAAGGTTTACATTCTGTAATAGTTCTGTAATTATTTTGTAATAATCCTTTAATAATTGCATGGATTTGTAGGCAAAAGTAAACACTAAAAAATGAGAATGTGCTTTTAAATGTTGTTAACTGCTTCCAATCATAAAAGCCATTAAATGTGAAACACAGGCCTGAGATGGATGGTTAGAAAAAGCAACCATGGAAAGGATGTGCTTTCAAGAACATTGTAAGACAGAGTGTGAGCTACAGACAGAAATTTAAA
The DNA here is from genome assembly GCA_011076525.1 of Nettapus auritus. Taxonomy (NCBI): domain Eukaryota; kingdom Metazoa; phylum Chordata; class Aves; order Anseriformes; family Anatidae; genus Nettapus; species Nettapus auritus. Next base: position 27,252,745 of record CM021767.1, read on the forward strand.
GTGTAACTCAACTATCCATAGCTGAAATCCTAAGAACTTAATGAAACAAGACAGGTATCCAGCTAAACATAAGAAAATATATCTCCTGGCAAAATGTGTGTTGCATCCATGCTAAAGAAATTATGGCCTGTAGTGAACAAAACATGTCAGAGTTCTGTGCCACATTTTGCTGGAAATGCTATGCATAAATCATTGCAGTTTTATGATTTTTAGTAAGTTTTAGTGCAGATTTTGAGGTTATATTAAATTAGAGCTATGTTTCAATTTCATGGGAATTTCTTGATGGTTTTAAAAAAAAATTCACTCCAAAGCAGATGAGTGCGAGGGTTTTCTATATTTCTTCTGGAAAGGGAATTTTTATTTACAAGTGTATTTTTATTTACATAATGTAAAAACAAACAAATCCTTCTGAAAGTTTATTTGCACTTAACTTTGTCCCATCCTTCCATAAATGACTGAATGGCAGAGATGCAATGTACATCTCGGTACAGAGGTCTTGGTAGGTATTAAAGATTCTCCAGAAGAACCACTGTTCTGCATTCCCAGAATATTCCTTTTTCCTCTACATTATTTCATTTCACATCACTAAGAGAAGTGCTGCCCAGTCTAGGTGAGAAATGCCTTTCTGTTCAGCTCTTTTGGGGCTTTGAGTGATATCATTATCAAGCCGATGGCTACCAAGCATCAGATCCAGCTTTCTCACTTTGATGAATGTTCCCAAAAACAAGGGACATAATGTGGTTTTAAATCCCACAAAATACTCTTTTATGTTTCCTGCCCATTCCTCCTTCTCACTCCCTTTCTTTCTCTGTCTCTTATTTCCTTGGTTTGTAGCCATTTTGAATGGAGGCCATCTTCCCTTTTGGCCCAAGAACTGGGCTGGAAATATTCAAACCTTAAATCCAGCTCCAGTACATATTAAATGTTTTATCATTGAAATTTAATCTCTCAGTAAAAAATGCCCACATGAAAGTGAAATTAACTGAATGTATCCTTCTCTCTGTAAATAAAATAAAATAGGAAATAAATAAAGGAGAAAAATGCAAGGATTATTAACTGGAGGTACTTTACATCTCCCTCAGGACAGCCTGGCAAATGTCTTTTTAATCTGTATTTCATGAGAACACTTGCAACATCAAGTATTTTAAGAGCCAGGAGGCTGAGATCCATTGTGCAGGGTCATGCTGGCATGAATTGCTGGAGCTGAGCCCTCCATCCAAGGCATGGCAGAAGAGCTACTACGCTTCTGTTGGGAAATGGGCATGGGTGGTAGAGGAGGGTGTTTTCGCCCCTTTGTTCGGACAGACCCTATTTTCTTGCCCTTCATGCTTGCTTCCTGGACATTCGGTCACATCAGCTTCCTTAATCTGGCTCCAGCCCCAGGCTTGATGACTCCATTCAGAGTCTGTAGTTCTCCGCTCTCCTGCCAATCTTTGCAGTTCCTTTCTTTTTCAGTTGCTGCTTGCTGTCACTGAACTGTCTTCGGGCTTGAAATTCTACATTTTGACAGGTTTGTCTCTGTAGTCATGTCAGAAGCAAATTCATGAAGCAAATTACCTTTCTGAAATATATTCAGCTTTTTCTGTAGCTACTCCTGCTTCCCTTGAAAGCGGCAAGTTTCTTTACACGCTATCTGTTTGGATCCCATGTCCAAATAGGAAAATGCTCCATCTGATGAAGGATCTTCTTTCTCAGCTAGGTTGTTGTTACCAGTGCAGTCATGGAGGTCTTCTCTTCTTCCTGCTGCAGAAGGGGGCTGCGAATAGGAGAAGCAAGAGAATTCAGAGGGTTCCCAAAGGAGAGTTCCTATCTTCTGTATTTTGCAAGGTTTTGTGGTTCTTCATAAGCTGGGTTTTGATAAAGGGTGTTGGTAGAGCAGGGCATGTTATGCCTGGAACCTAGAGCAGCTTTCTGTGTCGTTACTGTGCAACCTGAGCTAGTGTGATGGCTTCTCGCACTCTTCTAGCTTCATCTACATTCCTGAGTCATGATGAAGTAGGGTGCAGATGCCCTTTGTTCCAACTGGATCTACCATCCCTTCAAACAGCCTTTCTAAACTTATATCTTGAAAAGAATGCTCTCACGATGCAAAATTGCTTGACTAGAAGTTGCATATTCTCACTGCCCCACTGAAGGCAGAGCGTTCTTTATGTCCCCGATACTGCCAGTGTCCGTGGGAATGTCCAGAAGTCGCTAAGTGGCAGCATCCTGCCCTCCGGGTGTGTTCAGTCAATAGGAGCGTTCTTTTGATGAAATGATTATCTTGTGCTGGATTGCTTGAGATCATCATTTTTGAGAACAGGCTAGCAGGCTGGTCTGGTGGGCAAAGCTGTTGTGAGAACCAAGCAGAATCAGTTAACCTCTCAGCTTGCTGCTGCAGTGGAATTCAGCTTTTTATTATTATTATTATTATTATATTAAAAAAAAAAAAAAAAAAAGGCCAAGATCATTAAGCTGTTCAATAAAACAATCGTAATTTTTCTAAGAATTTAGCTGAGACCAGCCAGCCCTTTTCAGATGTGTATTCTGGCCCCTTTGGTGGTTCTTCCAAACCTGGCATTTCTGATTCCTTGTCTGCCCCTCCTTTCCCTCCCACATGCTTGACCTCCAACAGCATTCCTTTGCTTGTCTTAAGACCTTACATGTCGTTTCACTCTCCCTCTCTCCCCAAGAATGTGATCCTGGCCTGAGCTTTCTAATTGTGTGTAGCAAGGATAAAACTCCTTGCCTCGCTTGGCTGCCCTCTTGTTTGGAAACTCACCCTAAACATTTCCACATGGTTTGTACTTTTTTTTTTTTTTTTTGCACAGCTCAAGTTTTTCTCTCTTTTTTTTTTTTTATTTTTATTTTTTATTTTATTTTATCTTTTCCTTTAAACTTCTTCTTGTATTAAAACAAAACAAAACAAAACACTCCAGCTTCTTCTACCTTGGGCTGCTGGCACTGACCTCGCCTTGTTACTGTTTGCATTTCTTTTGTACCTTTTTGCAGCTGAAATCTCCATGGGCTTTTAAATCTGTCAGCAGCCGCTACCAGGCTCAGTGTGCAATTTAGCTCACTGTTTTCACAAGTTTCCCAGCCCTGAAAGCTTTCCAAATGAGCCATTGTTGGGCCGAGTTAAAGAGGTATTGTCTGTGCTTGGGTTAGGTTAGTGTGGGTGCCAGAATCTGCATGTGTGGCATTCTCAGTGCTGCGATGTCATCTAGATACTGGGCCCTCGATGCTTCCTTCTCCAAACACTTCCAAACAGATAGGAAGAAGGAATCCCTGCCAAAACTGATTAACTGAAACATTAATGGAAGCTTGTCTTTTTATCAATGTAACTCTCACTTAGACATCTTTGTCTGTCCCTGCTCATGCAGGCTGCTTGCTCTGAAGACCATCCCTGCTTATTCCCACCAGCACCTGAGATGGCCAGCTGGGACTGGGGTCCTGTTCTGGTCAGTGCCAAGTGAGCAGAGAAGAAGAGGCAGTCTCTGCTGGGATGATTTATAGAGCCATGAACAGAAAGAGAGGCTATTAGTATCTACCTGTTACAGGAGAGAAACAGATGGTAGGGAACTCAGTGGTGTATCCAGAGGGAGCTCTTGACGAAGTGGGGAATCAGTTCCAGATCACAGCAGTATTCTTCATTTTGTTAATGTGGCATTGGCTAGGCTATAACAGGGTGTCTTCTGCTGAACTCATTTCTCTTAACAGAGACTGAATTTGCTCATCTGTTTAACTTGATGTGAAGTTGTGTGGAGTTAGGTCCTCTGATTCTGAGCTACTGTTTGTATTTTACCAGGGCCTGTATGGTTCAGAAGACAAGCACAAGCGTACTGAAACCTTTGCATCCTGTAGGTTGCTGATGACATTACTGCCTCTAGACCACAGTCTTGTGACCTTTGTTTAAGATAGGGTGATTTCACTGTTCTTGTTCTAGATCGTTGTCAGCCCTGGGAAGAAACAAACCACTATTTTTATCTATCAGTCTCTGCCCAGAAAGAGAAGAAAGTTGTGTGTGCTGTGAATCCATTGGTAGTTTTAACTGGAAAACCAAGCTGGTACTACAGTCCAGAAAAAAAAATTGTACTGGATTTTTAGCCTTTGTCCAAGAACCTCAAGGAGTGTCAGTATTATGTAAGCCAGTGCTTTGAGTTCTTAACTTCATCCCTTTCACGTGGTCTTTCCCATCCCTCACTATTGATGAGTAATGGAAGTCTGACATGGCAGTTGTTCAGGCTGCCTGCTTCACATGTTCTGCGCTGACAGGGAGAGCTTGCAGTAGCAAGGCAAAAATTATTAAACCAATAGTATTTGGGGTCTTTGGGGGTGCACAAAGTCTTCTGCCTTTTGATTGAAGGTTACTCAATGTACCTGTTTCATATTCTTCTCAATACATTAGAAATTTTCAATGCAGCTGTTGACCACGTTCTTTTTTTCTTTTTCACAATCTCCAGGATGAATTGGATCTTACAGACAAGAACAGAGAGGCTATGTTTGCACTCCCTCCAGAGAAGAAATGGCAGATTTACTGCAGCAAAAAGAAGGTATTACCAATGTCCTGACTGAAGTAGCTCTCCAATAAATTATGTGTGCATTAATATATTCACTGATACATATCTAGATGTGAATTATAAGTTTACCACTATTTTCTCAATAACATAATTGGTTTAAGGATTTTTGTTGGCATGAATATGGTACAACTTTCTCACAAGTAGTGTGTGCATGTGTGAGTTCTGAAGAGTTTTTAATAAGTTAAAATCATATGTTGCCCCATGTTGAAGCTTTTAGATTTCTTATTTGAGCTGGAACAAAAGCTGTAGTGGAAATGCTTAAAGGCATTTTTGAAAACTTTTGTAGATTGCTTAGAATAGAAAACTTATTACTGAGATATTTCAGGATGGCTTCAAATATCTGTAAAGTGCATAATAATGATATCTTAAAACCTAGCTGTAAAATCTTTCAGAGCTAGTATGAAAGGCTCTGCATTGCATTGGAAATTGAAGAAGGACTTGCTCTTGTCATTTTCTGTGTGAAGTTTCTCCAGTTGAAGTTTTCAAACCACTGACAAAACAGTGATAGGGCCACAACATCAGAGGCTGGTACCTCACATTGGGTGTTTTGTCACTAGAAGAATGATGGCCAAGTGAACTGAAAGGTTGTATCACTGCTGTGAAACTTGTAAAAGAGGAATTTCTGCAGGAGTGGTGAGGTGGAAATTTTTTGCTGCTGTAGGAAGGAAGCAGGTAATGGGAAGCAAAGATAGCCCTCGTAGCATGTATTCATTAACAGTAAATGTTAAAAAAAAAAAAAAAAAAAAAAAAAAGTAAGTTCATTAGTTACATTTCCCAAACATGCAAGTCATACTATGAGAGCATTAGTCTTTTTATGTATGTTTGCAAAACAGAAACTGAAAGAGGAAGTTTAGTTTTCTATACTGAAGGCGGGACATTGAAACCCTGATGATGGTCTTTCCAAGGTCATTGTGCTTTTTTTTTTTTATGAGTAAATGAAGGCCTTTGGTATCCGAGACTGCTGGCTTGGCTTCTTTCCTCAGCATATATATATATATATATATTTATGTATATATTTATATATATAAACATATAACATCAGCTTTCTTACCATGTAATTAAATAAAATCTCAGTCAAACCAATCACATGGATGCTTTGCATGTATCTTGTTTTTGTTTGAGATGCATCACACAGGGAAGTTAATAGCATCAAATTAGTTACAGTGCCTCTGAGCTAGCAATAATTCAAGAAGTGCATAAAAGCAGCCTAGGCTCAGTTGTGCTTGGTGTTCTTCATTCATCTTCCTGCTAGTACATAGAGCTTGCATGTCGAGGGAAGGTGCAGGCTGCTGTGATCAATGTCTGCTTTACATTTTTGCTGGCAGGCTCAGCTGGCTTTTTCAGCTCTGGTGGGAGAGGATCTATTTGTAGTCGTCTTAGAGAAACATACATTCCATCTCCTGGACCAGTCAGCCTTGGCAGGAAGATACAGGCTTTAATGCATTTAATATGTTGGTTGGATTCACTACATTACACTTTTTTTTTTTTTTTTCTTCCCTTAAAGTGGTGGATTTGATATAAGAATCCGGAAGACCTCCAGAGTTAAAGGAGCTGCATACTGGAAAATCTTTATAATGCATTTATACTGAAACCTCAGTTAGCTGAACTCCAGCTATCCAAAATGATGTGCTAACTGAAACACTATACTGTTGCCAGATGACTATTCATTACATTGTAGATACTTTCAATTACTTGAAACCTTAACTGTCCAATGTTATTCATTGCTTCCCTTCACAGTCAGTCAGATGATCGGTGCTGACACGTCTCTCTCTAGCCTACTACCTAATCCACCTATCATTATTGTTCTACAGTGACATATAAGCATGTTGCAACCTTCCCTGAAGAGTTCATAATCTGATTTTAGCCACAAAGGACCCGATTTCTCACTTGACAGAGCTCTGTCAGCCATCCAGGACTACCCCAGTGAGCTCTGTCTTGTTGATTCCGAGTTCTCTGTTTTCTGGGTAGTGAGGGCTTGCATCCACCGTGAAGAAAAACTTTGTAACATGGCAAGTTAAAATGCTATGAACTAGAAGGTCAAGAAGTACAAGTTGAGAAAACTGTTTGTTCATTAATCCCAGATTCCTTTTCTAGTCCAAAAAATAATGGAAGGTCAGAGCTTCCCAATCGACTCCAAAGGTGGCAAGATTAGTCAGCAGCCTGAAGTAAACAAATGTCACCTGCAGAAATGAAGAGCACTCCTTATTGTAGGCACACTGTCTATTTCTCTGAAGTTAGACTTCAGTTATAGTCTTTCACATCACTTGATCCCCCTGTACGGGCAGAAAGTCACTATTGTGTCAAAAAGCTCATTCCACCTGATTCTGATACCAACTCTTTCTAAAGAAATGAAGACAGATGGGTCAGTGCATTTAAAATTATATGCTGGGGGCACAGCTTGCCAGCCAAAGTTCCCACATAATCAAAGGAGACAGTTCTGGATGGGAGTTTTGTAATAGTGGGTGATATCTACGAGGGAGTGCTCTCATTGTGTCATGCAGCCATGCTTCCTTTGGGCACTGCTGGTCATTCTAGGTTTGCACCTGAAACCTCCAGTACTAAAACCATAATAAAGGAATAAAGGTTGCTCTGCTGGAAAATGGTAATGTGTTCTCAGTCTCAGACATTCCTCTACCCTGCCTTTAATCTATATAGACAGGATAGTGAGAGATACAGTTGTCCATTACAACTGTAATGGACAACTGTCCAGAACAACCATTAATCAGTCCCCTTTTTGGCACCCTGACGCTACCCAAAACACCAGTCCTACATGTTTAAATTGCCTCTGTTTCTGCACTAAGAACTTCCTCTGATGCCATACAGTTATAAGTAGAGCCATATGGAGACAGAATGCAAATGATAGCATCCTCCCCCACTTCAGGTACTTTTATTCTGGTTTTGTTTAGGATGATCTTAGTGACTTGCCACAGCTGAAATTTAGACTTACATAAAACTTAAAATTCACTTCCATAATTCCTTCCTGTAAAATCTTCTCTAGACTCCCTGTTGTATGTTTTGTAGGAATTAGATCAAGTACTAGGCCATGTTTTTAGATGTATTTGAAAAGGGTAAAATTTCTGATGCCAACATTTAGAAAAATACAGTTATTTAGTACTGTTTTACCTGGAGCTGACACTAAGGTAGATAGTCTAGTTAAATACTGATCAACTAATGATATGGAAAGAAAATGTTGCCAGCTCAATTATTTCATCTGTAAATCAGTTCATAGTGGGATTCCAAAAAGGATACAAAACTCACATATTGAACTGCTTTGACACGTTCCTTTGGATGCAGCCTGCTTTTCTAAGAATGAGGCCTCAGTGTGCAGGCAACAGCTTATTGCCTCCTGTACTATCCTACAAGCTCCTGGACTTTTTACTGTTGGATAGCAAGTCGTTTTTTTTTTATGGACTTTGCCTGCCTCCAGAGGCTAATCTGTATGCCTTCAGTTGAGCAGATTTCAGTAGGAAGAAAACATATTTTGCTGAGTTAAACATTTTTGTTGTTGTTGCTTTTAACTTCCATGTTTCTTGGAGGAAAATTTGGTAGCAAATCTCTGTCCAAAGTACAGTCAAACTGGACTAACTATACCATACAGCTTAGCTTCCCTCCAAACAAACAAACAAAGCCAACTAAAAGCTCAGTCCTGATAACTGTGTTCAACTTTCCTAGATACGTTGGGGTTATTTTTTACTTTTTTGATTTTAGTTGTACTGGACAGTAGCCATATTGAGTTGATCGTGCAGTACTGCTCTAGTGACATCATTCGAAGTCAAGTAGTGAAGCAATAGTCACAAAACTGCAACTTTCTGGAAAGAATTATGGCATTTGAAAAAGTGTACATGTGTATAATCCTCAAATTGGTTGTACTTTTTCTGCTATCAGAAGAAGATCCAGAGAAAGACTTCTCTACAATAGCAAAGTAGGCTTAAGAAAAATCTGATGGAAAATTATTTAAAATATATGCTCTGCCAGCCAATATGCATAAAAAAAAAATCTTTATGAATTCATCACCTGCAATTATTTTTTTTAATGTTTGTCAATTATATTTTTCATCTATGTGATGAATAGGAAAACTAGTAAAATGAATGTGAGAATAGGAGTCAGGAACTTGTTTCTAAAAGACTTTGATCTAAATTGCTGTATAATTTCAAAGAATTTGTCATTACTATGTTTATATATAAAAGCACTTCTCTCTATCTAAAAGAAGAATAGTAAAATAGTAAATCTAGGGAAACCTTGTGGCAGTGTTCTGGCCATGTCATCCTCTCATGCCTTTTTCCCCTTTTGTATACACATGCCTTGACTGCACACCACATACCCATTATTATATTTTTTAAGAGACAATCTCAGATATTTTCCGATTAAGCACTGTTTGTGATTTTACATCAACTTAGAAGACAGCTAGGTTTAGCATTCTTGTAGTAAGGGATTTTGTGATGAAGTATCTGTACTTGGGAGAGCTCACTGCAAGGAGCAGGAAGAATGGAGTGGAAGGCACTTCTCTGCATTACACTAGCACTAAAGAGCTCAAGTCCTTTGGACTGAGTCTCAGATCAGTGCTGAGGCTGTATTCCAGGTTCAGTGTCCCAGACGTCCTTCTAAAAAACATTTACACTTCTTCCACCAAGAAGCAGCAGATACTGCTGCATCACCTGATGTTCAGTTACTTTTTCCTACACTGGCCTTCAAAATGCCCTTGGGAATCCTATCCTTAGTCTAAATCTTAGCAATTTTTCTGAAGGCTTTTTATAACGTTAGTAGTTCCGTTTCACAAACTCCCACTTCAGTCCCATGATGGCTGTCTAACATTAATGAAGGTAATGTCTACATTTCACTTTATTGTCTTTGAGAGTTTCTCTCAGCTTCACCCTTGTGGTTTGTGTTGTCAGCAGAATGTCACCATAAAAAATAGAACATGATATTGTGCAGCTGGATATAGCGTAAGATACTTCTGTCCTCCACCACCATGCCCAGGCCTGCCTTCAGACTCCTGAAGAGCTCTAAGCAAAATCCCCAGTCCAACACCAGCCCGTGTTACTGCTATCAACCCTGCTTGAAACCCAGCTACAGTTCCAGCTTCCAGAAAATGCATTTCACCCTCTACATAGGATGCATGATCCTGTAAAAAACTAAATATAAAAAATAACTCATATACATAATATCAATTCATATACACACACACATATATTACATTATGCAAAATTCGTTGCAGCTGCATTTGCAGCTTTTGGTATCATTTCCTTAGCCTAGTGGGAATGAAGTGGAAGAGGGATGCAGGTATAAAAGCTGGAGTCCCCCGTGATTTGGGAGGAAGCTTTCTGAGCTGAATGCAAATTTCTGCACCTACTGTTTGTTCTTGGGTTGTTCTGCTCTTTGTTTTTCCATTGTAAAGTGTAGTATCAGCTTGGCTAAGATGGAGGGGCATGAACTGGTAGGACTTTTCTTCCAAAACCCTGAGGTATTTTCTGTGCATGTAAGCGTCATGTGGAGGCTCTAAGGCAGGAAGTTGCATTGCATCTGCTTCGTTTAGATAGGAGTTCTGCAATTCTTGCTATAGGAAAAGGAACCTGAAGAAATGTATGTTCTTCATAATGCATGGAGATATTCAGAGGAAGATAGATATTCCCTGAAGAAGAGAGAGAACGGATCTTCATCTGGTCTCATTTAGTGATACAATATATTAGATGAAGATCACACCATTGTGTTGTCTGAGTGTGGGTTTTTGGTTTTGTATTGTCTGAGCCGAGCTATGAAAGCCCTTTGGGGTTCATCCTTTCTGTACAAAGAGTGCCAAGCACGTGGTTGTCTTATAATAAATGAAGTGGGTGGTTTGAAGTTGTATTGTTTTCAATTCTATCTTCTTGCAGTATTTTTTTCTCTTTGAAATACTTTTAGAGTCTGTTACTGATTTGGAATATTCAACTGTTTTGGTTATGGATTTATAGCTGTAAGGAGCACTTAACATGTTGCTTACAAGTTCCCTTCTTTAGAGCTGTTATTCCACACACTGTTTCTGGGAGCAGCAGACATGAACACACAAAGTGATTTTCTACAGTATTTGAGAAGCCCTTTGTAAGGAATCTCAGTTTGACAAAGCTTGGATGTCACTTTGTGAGGGTTTTTCTCCCAGCTTTGCATGAAATGTTTGGGGGGAGAGGGCTGTTCCTACTCTATCTTCATCTGGGAAGACAGGAAAAAAAAATAGCACAGCACACATGATAGGCTAAAACCAGGAGCAACTGGTAGACAGCAGGAAGCTGAAGAAGCTGTGTGGGACTTGGAGAGCTGAGTGCAAGTGCATTGCTGGCAAAATGATTAGGTTATCTGATGCACCCAGGGTAAAGCCTGCTTTATATGATGGAGCTGGACAGTTAGAATTTATTTCAAGTCTTTGGTGCTTCAGGTAACTGTTTCTGTTCCTACTGATGCTTTAGAAGTTCATGGCAAGAATTCAGGTCTACAGTCAGCATTTTGGTTGAACTCAGTATTCAAACCTTGACAAGGACCTGAATAACTCGATCTAACTTTGCAATTAGCCCTACTTTGTGCAGGTCCTTTCTGCCTGAGGCCCCTTTCACCCTAACTTGTTCTGCAGTTCTATGAACTGACCATACTCCAAACTAGGAAAGCAGCTGTATAGCCCTATAAAGAAAGGGGAAAGAGTAAGGCTTTGTGCAATCTACTGTTTCCTGTGTTACTGCTATGAGACAAACTCCTTGAAACAGGCTTTAGCAGAAGTTATTTGGTCCCCTCCCAGAGCCTGGGATCCATGGTTGCTTTTGGTCTGAGTGACTGTCTGACTTCCTTAACTCAGGAGACTGCTGGTGAAACAGTCTGAAATGTGGAACTTCTCAAATGAATTCTCTGAAAATAGCCTTGCTTTCTGTTAGCCTATGGCTCAGTGGAAATCTTGTAACTCTGGTAAGTCGCAGTGGGAGGATGTTGCCCTTTGCAAACCGCGGCATTCTTTCAGCTGAATGTCTGGAAAATGCCAGCAGTTGTGGAGTTAACTTGCTTTTTTCCCACCAGCATCTGTTCCTTTTTCTGTTAACAGAATGACTTCATGCTCAGATGTTTGGGATGATTTGTTAGCTTGATACTGACATTGGGTTATTTCAGTATCCTTAGTATAGGTATGGAAGATGTGCACAAGGCTTCAGAAATTACTCTGTAAAAAATGCAAGTAGGCTTTAGAGCAGAAAATTCAGAACCTATGATAAACACTGAACAAGGTGGGAACAAACAAAATGTACTGAGTGTCACTAATGCAGCAATTACACATATTTCCTGATTATTACTGTACTTAGATCTTTTCAGCTTGAAGGAGCTGTTTGATTGATGGCACTTTCTAATGTGTATTGTAGGCTGAAATAGTAGCTCCCAGATTTGGGCAATATTGTTAGAAGAATGTAAAATTAACCTTAGAACAGTTTGTATTTCCTTCTACATCACTTATTGAAGAGTAGGTGTTTTGTCTGCAAGAATAAAACTAGAAATTCCTCTAAGACACCATCTCATTCTCATATACTTCTATACAATGAATTTGGGCTTCTTCCTCATCTCACATCAGTATATTGATGTTGACCCCATTACTCCTTGGGCAGATCAGCATTCCTGAGGAGAAAATTCGTCCATTGTTTGTGAGTTGCTTTAATTATATTTTTATTTATTTTTTCCCCTATTGATATTTTCCATTATATAAGTACCCCAAAGAGGTTACTTTGAGAAACAATGTAGTAGGCATAATGAAGAGAGGCACTTCTCTTAAAAATATGTTTTTAGCCCAGATTTACTCTTGTAGCAGTTTAAAGAATGAATTTGCTGTTGAGGAAAAAATGGTTACACAGTTCAGCTGATATACTATTAGTACAGTGTAGAATCATGATACCTGAAAAACCACGTTGTAGCAGTCATAAGAGATTTTTCCAGTCAATTTTTACTTGGTTTATGTTTTCCATGCTGCAGTGCTAACAGTTACAGACTCATTTATTTATTCTAGTATGAGAGGTTATTTTGGGTCAGGGCCTTGAAAATATATATTTATTTACGTATAATCAAAAAGTCTTCTCTTCCCCACCCCCCCCCATGGGAACAGCATGGAATATTTTTAGTTCCTTCCTCCCTCTGTCTCTCTCTCCAACAAGAAAAGTTAGTTGTTGCTTAGAAAATGCCTTCATGGATCTTTGGTTCAGACTGCTGAAGACATAAACTCTATAAGCTTGCTGTGGTATTTGCTGTAGATACTTTGAGCATGTAGAATTTGAGTGCCCATCTTCCAGATTCTGCATTTTTCAGGTGTACTACTAGTTCTTCCATTGAAGTTAGCACTCAAAAATTTGGCCAAAAATAGTCACAAGTTTATACAGTGATAGCTGGAAAATTGTCATCATAGTGCCTAATGTTGTGTTTTGCATTAGGCTTGCATTCTGTGGGAAATTGGGAGAGCTCAGTGGGAGCACATTTGACCCTATCATGGAAAAAAAAAAAAAAAAAAAAAAAAAAAAAAAAAAAGAAGAACAACCATCCAAAACATTTACCCAGCTGTCATCCTTCTAAGATGGCGTAATTTGCTGTACTTAAAAGCAAAAATACTGGTGAGCAATCCGATTTTGCTGTGTGGGAAGTACATGTGAATGCTGCTTGCCTGATTTAGGTGCTGCCCCTGTGTCTGTTCTGTCCTTGTCTATCCTCTTTTGAAAGTTCTGGGTCTCTACAATCCAAGTATGAGTCGATCCTGCTGATGGTATGCAATAGTAGTAATGCATGCTCTGTGCAATGTAGTTCTCACTGTTCTGACTAGTCTCAGGTGGATAAGCAAGAGCAAAGAATATGTAAATAACGAGTATGTGTCTCTGGTATGTGAGAAGCAGATTTGGCACAAACTGGAGCTCATTTTTCTCTGCATTCTGCATTTCACTGAATGCTCACCAGACCTTCAAAAGCCAGCGAATACTGAACAAGAAGAGTTACTGAACTTCTGCTGTTTCATGACAAGTTTATAAACAGTCACAGTAAAGAATTGTTGCCAGGATCCACTGACAACCATGTTTTCATTACAGTCAGATGTGGCAGTTTCACCTAGGCACCTGAATCAAGGTGAAAATCACATCATCTTCCCTGATACTAAGTCACTCATTGAAAGGAATCTGGGATCCCAAAAGTTTTACAGATAAAATAAGTGAGAAAAATGAAGGTTGGGAGACAAGATACAGTTTTATCCAAGTTTATGGAAAGGGGAGAGACCCAGCATCTAAATGATAAACTCAAATATTTGACAAGCAATTTAAAAACCATTGGCCCCCCAGTCTCTATTTATTCCATTTGTTCACCTGTCCAACAGCTCTTAACTCTCCTGGTTTTTCAAATACTGAGTTTAAAGAAAGGAAAAAAATGGAAAATATGTGGCTATTCTCACCATCCAACTTTGTCATCCCTCTTTGTAGAAGCAGAAGCGAACTAAAGAAAGAAGTGGTGCCACTGAAAGTACAATGGGCATGTTGTCCACATTGCCCACGCTGTTAAGACAGTGAAGAAAAACCTTTTAGAGTCTGGCATTAACTAATTCTGTGTGTTCCCAGAGAGATTTGTCCTAGGTACCTGTGCCGACTCTAGGTAGTTGTGTCCTAGGTTGTTCCTTGTGCCTTTCAGCAGGGCTAGTGACCTTTCATTGCCTTCATCAAGCAACAAACAGGGTGACTGCTATGAATGGTAGGTGACTTTTCATTTTATTTAGAGAAGATTGTAAGTGGTTGCTTGCTGGAGATAAACAGAGCAGGACAAAAAGATAAACTTTGAGCACAGGCATGTGGCAGGTGGGAGGTTTGGTTACGCAGGCTGGGCTTGCTGTGCAGCTTTTCACTGTTGGCAAAAGAATGGCAGGAGGAGGAGGAGGAAAGGAAGTGAGGAAGGAGAAATAAAAAGGAGTTTTTCCTCACAGCCCAAAATAAATAAAGTACCAGCAGGGTATAGTTGAAGAAGTGTTCTTGGAAAGGGAATAAGGTAAGCTAAAAGCAGCAAGCCAGCTGTGGGGTAAGAAACTCCCTTTCTGTATTTACAGAAGGAATTCAGTTATGAGAAGGCTGTAAGATTGTACAGTGAGATGGTCAATGCTCGAACGGAGATGTATTCACAATATTTTTACGTAGCACAGAGTCAAACGAGTAGTAGGGACAAGGCAGACCTTGAATGTTAGTGAAACTGTAGAGTATGTCCCACTGATGCTGCTTCTTTGAAGTTGTTGGGATAGAGGCAGGTTGTTGGCTTCACCTTCCACAGGAATTACCGCAGGATCTTGACCCTGACCTCAAGCTCACCACAGGTTTGCAGGGAAAGAGCTGTGGTCCAGGAGGACAATCACACTCCCAGGTCACATGCCTGAAGAACAGGCTGTGTCATGAGACGCGTTTTTCCTCCTCTTGAAGACCTTCTGTGTAGAATGAACCTCAACTGACTTCTAACTAGTAGGGTGCTTCACAGTGGACATTTCCCTTTGTCTCCAAAAGAAGATGAAATGGAGTGAGGGACAGTTGTCTTTTAAGAGCTCCTTCACTGAATTTATGGAGAATCCATCAATTGCTTCATTTGACAGCTCATTATTTAAACTATACACTTACCAACTGCAAAATATCAGTTGACCGGGGTTGGTGGGAAGTAGAGCAATAAGAAATTTTAAACATGAACATGGAGTTCAATTAATAGGAAAGAATGACTGTAGGCAGCAAAATAGTCTGTAGAATATGTTCAATGGGAGAACAGTTTTCAATGAGAAAGGTGAAACTTTCACCAGGGAGCAACATGTAATACTGGTAGGCTTCAATTTGGCAAGTAAGCTTTATCCTGTGTAAGGAGTAGCATAACTCAGTGTGGCATCAGTTGTAATTTCAGTAGATCTGTAAATACAGGCAGAATCTCTTCTCTTGGTCACTGCACTGTATGCATAAATCAGTGCCTGTTAATGGGGGATCCACATCCTACAGTAGTGTTAAATGTGTTTTTCCAGGGACAAGCACACTTGAGCGATGTATAAATAACAAGGGGGAGCTGATGCAGTCAGCCCTGGCGCCCTGGCAGCAATTTTACATGTCTGCGTTGATGAGGATGATAAAAAAAACAACGGAAGAGGGAAGAGAATTAAACATAAGGACATTCTTAAAACTTAAAATGTGCTATGCAATCTCTCTGTCATTTAAAGTTCCTTAAAATGGGTTTCCATCCAGTAATCTACAGAAGTCTTGTGCTAGGCACAGTTATTGTAAAACTTAATTTTGTTTTAAATACTTCAGTTATACAGTTTAAATCAGTGATTGAGATTTCTGATCTCTCTCAGTGTCAGAAAAAAAAATATCCCTTATCTTCAGCTCATTAAAGTGTACCAGCAACATTTCCCCCTGTCAGTTAGGGCAATCCAGTCCATTTTTAGTAAGAAACTATTTATCTGTGTATGTGTCTATGCACAGGATCTGGGATGTTTTCTTGAATATAAGAAATAAAAGCATGGTTTTCATCTTTATTAGACTGTTACTAATTAGAAGTAATTATTTTGAAGTGGTTTTGAGTTTAGATGAGGTTGGAAATGGCACATTATGTGTGTACAGTGTAGAACCTCTGCAGTGTCTGTGAGTGGGGAGCAAAAATGGTGATGGATGGTATAAGCAGTTCAAAAAAAGCATGGATTTAACTGTGTTGGAAAATATTCAGCCTGTGGTAGGGCAAACCATCTTTCGCAAATGATTGATAATCCATTTTAATTTTTAAAGACTGGTGAACTTGAGCAGCATTGAAACTTCTTTCAGTATTATGAGAAGATTTATAAGAAGGAATCTTCATTCTTCAAAAACTGGATCCCTTTGTCTCTTCTATGCTTTTATATTCTATTATATTTTGTGACAGTGAGTTCCACAATTGGTTTGGCAGTATAAGGCATTTTCTAATATGAATAATAATTTGAAGCCTTTGATTCTTCCCTTGAAAGACTAGTTAGTAACTAGTACCAGAGGTCATTGCCAGGCCAGTCAAGTTGCTGTCAGCAGGGCTAAATAAAGAAAAAATAAAAACAGAAAAAAAAAAAAAAAAAACACTATGCTCTCTTAGGCAGAATATTCCTTTGTCATAATCCAGTGAACTGGGAGCATGTATGGCTATTCCTGACCTTTATAAGAGGCCATTAGAACTCCTCAGTTACTTGCTCCATCTGGTAATTAACGAGTATTCCATTTTAATAAGTTATACAGTAGACTGCTTTTGTGGCAGAAGGATTATTATCTGCACATCAATAACTTAATTCTGGGGAGAGAAGTAATGTTTGTTTTTCTCACTCTGGATAAATTGTGCTTAAAGTACTTGGGTATAGCTCCCTCCCTCCCCCAAACCCTGAGAATATTTGTGTAAATG
Organism: Nettapus auritus; assembly: GCA_011076525.1. Lineage (NCBI taxonomy): Eukaryota > Metazoa > Chordata > Aves > Anseriformes > Anatidae > Nettapus > Nettapus auritus. Next base: position 27,269,697 of record CM021767.1, read on the forward strand.
CTAGTCATGGTGTCTGAGAAATGGAGCAGTGACCACATCTGTCTACTGAATCCTACAGTCCTACAGTCTGTCCTGTTTCAAAATTAGCATCTCCTGGGACATGGCTGCCTTTTTGGACGTGTAAACTGTCTGAAAAGCTTGGATGTATTTTAGCTCCACTTCTGAATTACTGTTTCATCCCACAGCAGATCAAACACATTTTTTTGTCTTTTAATGAAAGTGCTTTTTATTTATGCAACTTTGGCTTCTCTGAACTGAGACAGATGTTAATGGATGAACAGTGTGTTAATGAACAGGTAAATGTTTCTTTGAAAGTTGTACTTCTCCTTAAAGTGAACTTCAAGAAAAGGCAGTAAGTCAGTCATGGAAAAAAGGGAGAATGGTGATTTGGATGAGAGTGCAGGATGTACGACTTCAGTGTCGATTGATTCTTGGCTGTACTACAGATTTCCTGTGTGACTGCGAACTCTGTAATTGTCTGCATCCCATTTTCCCTCTTTCTGCTGATCTCACTGAAAGGGAGACTGAAAAACCTAATGCATGAATTTCTTTAAAGACCTTTGACAGTGCAGAGTGCAAGGTGTTACAGGATTGTATTGTATTCAGCATTAATAGCAGATGTTGCAATAAGTTGAGTCATTTTACAAAGCATCTGAAGGGAACAGCGTAGCACTTTTGGGAAATGAAACACAAGTGATAGCCATTCTCCACCCCCAAAACAATCAAATACCCAACCTAGTTTATAGTGTCCAGAATATTCATGTGGAGAGTAAGGTTCATGTACTTCACTTTGAAAGACGCAGAACATGAACATGGGTCTGAATTCTGCACATCTCAAATAAACATTTTACCAGATAGGCGGTTGATCTGGAGAGTGTGGGAGGGCTTCATCCAGAAGCAGAGAATTTTTCCCCAGCAAAGCTTTCAAGTCAGCTGATGTTAGTCACATTAGAAGTCAAAGTTTCAATGAACTGGAGTTAAAAACAAACAAACAAACAAACAAAAAAAAACACTGCAAAATCCCCACTTATTCATAACTAAGATCCAAATTTCCATTGCCTTTTAATAAGAATTATATAAAAAAAAAAAAAAAAAAAGTTACAGGGACTTATTCTGACAAACAAATAACACATTCCATTTTTTCTTAAAAGATAACAGTTTCTTACATTGACTTATATTCCATGATTTTTATCTTCTGAACTGTATGAGATGATGGTGACCCTTTGAATTTAATGGTCTTTGTAGGTCCTTCCAAATGTTCTACTCTACTCTACTCTTTACACCACATAACCTACTTTTCAGTTCTATGAGGTAGTAGAATGGTGCATGCAGGCTGCTGAGAGGAAGAACTGCATTAACCTTAATGTGGGTTCTGCAGAAAAATTCAATTCTTTGTGACCCAAGTATAAATTTAGGCATATAGTCTCTGGACACAATACAGTGTACAAGCTTGAACAGCAATTTATATTACAGTAGCCTCATTTCATATTCTTCATCTGTGCTTGCATGTTGTTTTCACTGATGTAGAGGAACTCAGTGACAGATACAATGGCTCTTTGCTGACAACAGGTTTTAAACTTCCATTTTTCAGCATCAGATACATGGCTTTTTCCCATTTTGTTCTGAACAGTGCAAAGCAGTAAGGTCAGCTGCTTGCAGCTCTGAAGAGATGGTTTTGAGGAGAAAGTCATGTTTCCAGTGAATAGATATCATCCCTATGATAATCACAGACCATGGTTATCATATGACATCCATTACATGTAGTATATGTCTTGATGCAACTGTTCCAGGAGGAAGTGTTATTTCAGTTTGTATGTTAAAATGCTTCATGAATCCTCAGCCCTGGCAATTTCCCACAGGACTGTGTGTACAGGTAGGAGCAAAGTCCATGCAACGGTTGGACACCCAGGCATGCCAAGCACACAATGGTCCCATGGACCTGGGATTTGTCAACATTGCATAAAAACAACCTAATATGGTGGAAACAAGATAATCCTGTATTCAGTGTCAGATTGGTGCCTGTTCCTAACTCTGCCAGTGATTTCCTGGATGAGTTTTAATTGCCATGTCACTCTCTCCCTTCCTCCATCTGCAGGAAGGAAGCCTTGTACTGCTGCTAATTTTATGGACATATTTCTTAACGCTTACACATGGTCAGATTTTCAGGAAACATTCTACAGGACTGCTTGACGTTGTTTGGGGTCTTTTTGGTGCAGCGTAAAATACCAATGCATCTTCACTGGAAACTGAAACCCAGCACTTGCCCCAGAAGAGCATCAGTGCAGGCAGTTTTGTCCAGACTTTCCCTGTGTTATTTCTTAAAATACTCAAAACATCTTGAAAGAAGCACTCATATATGCAGCGGCTTTCATTTTCATTATCCACTAATTCAAAATATTTGCACATGGCTTCTGCAGTTCTAGTGTTTGGTACTTCTAGATTATGACTGTGATGATGGCAGTCTTTGTATTCCAAGTGCTTGTTCTGCTGATATGGCAGCCACTAAAGGTTTCTGCTCTCTAGAGAACAGCTTGCCCAATGCATCCAGTCTCTCAGGATTCTCAAAAAGATTTTAAGGATCAGCTTAGCTGTGCAGACAATACTTTGTTCTATTTTGTTTCATTTTGATTGGTTCAGATGGTCCAAATACTTGCCCTACTCCATTCAAACCTATTTTGGATGAAGTCAAAAGTTCCCCTTTCCACCAAGGGATGGAGCCTGTCCAAATTAGTGTCAAAGCCTGTATAATACCTTGGCTATATTACAGGCTTGTATCGTATCAGGATCCTGTTTTCACAGCAGTTACATAGTTGTTACTCCAGTGAAGAATGATATGGCCCCTTATAAAGTCCACAAGCTGACGTCTGTTTTTTAATGTAATATTTACATTATTCAAGGAGCTAAAAGAAGGCTTTGCTTTAATAGATTCCTTCAGTTGATGTTTTCCCTTACACAGATGGGTTATTGTTTCCAGCTCTTGATGCCTATATGGCTTTGTATGTTGTATGACCTCTTCTTTTTTTTTTTTTTTTTTTTTTTTCTTTTCGTTTTTTCTTCTTTTTCTGAGTCTCCTGGAGCAAGGAAGGATTATGCCATCATCATCAAGTTGTCTGAAGTTCCTGAGGTTTTGTTTGAGGATCAAAATCCTGAAGACATTAAGGAAACAAAACAAAACAAAACAAACAAAAAACAACAACAACAAAACAAAACACAGAATCACAGAATTTCTAGGTTGGAAGAGACCTCAAGGTCACCGAGTCCAACCTCTGACCTAACACCAACAGTCCCCACTAAACCATATCCCTAAGCTCTACATCTAAACGTCTTTTAAAGACCTCCAGGGATGGTGACTCCACCACTTCCCTGGGCAGCCCGTTCCAATGTCTAACAACCCTTTCGGTAAAGAAGTTCTTCCTAAGATCCAACCTAAAACTCCCCTGGCGCAACTTAAGCCCATTCCCCCTCGTCCTGTCACCAGGCACGTGGGAGAACAGACCAACCGCCACCTCGCTACAGCCTCCTTTGAGGTACCTGTAGAGAGCGATAAGGTCACCCCTGAGCCTCCTTTTCTCCAGGCTGAACAATCCCAGCTCCCTCAGCCGCTCCTCGTAGGACTTGTTCTCCAGGCCCCTCACCAGCTTCGTCGCTCTTCTCTGGACTCGCTCAAGCACCTCCATGTCCTTCTTGTAGCGAGGGGCCCAAAACTGAACACAGTATTCGAGGTGCGGCCTCACCAGAGCCGAGTACAGGGGGATGATCACCTCCCTAGCCCTGCTGGGAGAGCACCAAACACAATAAACACCACTGTCATTGCCCCCCCCCCCCCCCCCATTCCCCACTTCTTCCTCCCCCAAAACACATCAAATAAACACAAAAAATAAAATAAAAACAAGGATTTGCTTTCCATTTTTGGTTTATCTTGCCTTCTCTATGAGGATACACGGTACAACAATTTCTTACTATCAGCAGCACTCATCATAATCTGGGCAATGAAATTTTCTCCACTGGCTCTGATACTACAGGTGTGAACTGGTGTCTTTTGTGAAAATGCTGCCTCTAGTGACTGCTATAAATAACACTGTGCCACCTAATGTCTTAAGGGGACTGGATAAAAATCTGTATGTCCAGTGAAAGTATAAGTACTTTTGTGGTGCTTCATAATGGAAATAGCATACCAGTTTTAAGTATATAATCACATTTATTCTAGTGAAGCAAAACACACTGACATCTGTAAAACTCTGGTCTGAACAGACTGTATGGGGGGGGGCACTAAGGTTAGATAGGCTTTTCTGTTCAGTATGTTGGATCTTCTGCTTCTGGGTCAAATCAACTTTAGAAAGTAAGGACTGCAAAGAGGATTATCTGATCCAATTTTTTAACTTCAACCAATATACAGTTTCAGTCTGAGCTTCAGAAAAAAAAAAAAAAAAAAAAAAAAAAAGCTTACAGTTTCTGTGTTCCACTGAAACCAATTTTATTCCAGTTCTAACTAAAACCAAAAACTATACCATCCTTATGGGCTAAAAATTAACACCAATTTGTAATGGACAGAGAATGGTCAAAAGCAGGATTCACCTTACTTCTTTTGCCAAACTAACCAAATATACAGATAAAATTTAGGGTATCTGAGTTTTCTCATCTGTAGTTCTGATTGTGAAATTTCTAATGGTTTGGGTGCTGGTAGGAAATCATCAGAATTCTGAATATTTTAGTGCATCTTTCCTGATGTTCTTGAGGTCACATTTCTATACTAGATACCTAGAAAGATGAGTTGTATCATTCTGGATTTAATATTTTTTTCCTCTTTAAAGACTTCTAGGGAGAAAAGTATAGTAGCTTATTTTCAGACATAAAGGATGGATTCAAGAAGTCCTTAATTTGTCTGTAATTGTTTCTTGGAGCTTGGAATGGAGGCACAAGGAGTATAAGGAATGTACGTATTCCCTATTTCAGCAATCACAGAATTATTAAGGTTGGAAAAGACCTTCAGGATCACCTGGTCCAGCCATCACCCTACTACCAATGTCACCCACAAATCCATGTCCCTAAACACCAGGTCCAACCTTTCCTTGAACACCCCCAGGGACGATGTCTCCACCACTTGCCTGGGCTACCTGTTCCAATCTTCTTGTTGCTTGTGCTGTTCAAAAATTACAGCTGTTATTTGCACTTTTATAATTCTATGCAGAGAAAAAAACTTCAGAAGGGCATATGAGCATGCCTTGCACTTCCCATTTGTGACTTAACGTGGTTCCCTACAGAATGACCTTTACTTCTCTACCTCTGGATTAGCTCCCCATTTCAATTGTTCTCTTTGGGGCTGATAAGATTATCTTCTAAAAATTATGATGTACTTATCAGTTGCAAGCTTTGATTTATTTTTCCATCAGCAAGGTTCTATTTTGGCTTTTGCATGGGGCGTTATAGTCTGCTGAGTGCAAAATGATTGTCAGGTGTGTTACTGCCACTATGTATACTACAGGGAAATCAGCCACTGAAAGGCAGTGTATCAATAACATGTGGAGTGGTGATTCTAACTGGCTACTGGGAGGGAGTTGCAAATTTTTGTACAGAGCTTTCAGGTGGCAATGACATGGTTGAGAGCCTCTGGGTAAGGATTAAAGGACAAGCAAATAAAGTGGATATTGTTGTGGGAGTCCACTGTAAGCCACCCTGCTAGGATGACAACACCAATGACTTACTCTTTAAGGAACTAAGATACCTCTAGATCAGCTCTTCTTGTCCTCATGGGTGATTTCAGCTTGCCAGACATCAACTGGACATACCTCAAAGCTGATACAAGCAGGTCCAGGAGATCCCTAAAACACCTGGATGATAATAACATCTTGGTATAGGTACTAAGGGAGCTGACGAGGAAAGGTGCCCTCCGTGGTTTGTTACTTGTAAACAGAGAGGGACTCATGGGTGAAATGGCAGTTGGTGGCTGTCTTGGTCATAGTGACCATGAAGTAGTCAAGTTTAAAATCTTTGGTGATAGGAGAAAAACTGGCACCAAAACTTCAACCCTGGATATGGGGAGAGCAGACTTCAGGCTGCTCAGGGAACCAGTTAGTAAGGATGCCTGGAAAACTTCTTTTGAAGGCATTGGAGTTCATCAGTGCTGGTCACTTTTTAATTACCACCTCTTAAGAGCACAGGAACTGGCAATTCCAAAATATTGGAGGTCAAGCAGGTGAGGCAGAAGGTCAGTTTGGCTGAGCAGGGATCTTCTTCTAGACCTTAGAAAAAGAAAATGTGGAAAAAAGAAAGTGTATGGCTGCTGGAAGTGAGGTCAGGCAACATGGGAGTACTACAGAGATGCTATTATCCATTGTAGGGAGAAAATTCATACACCCCAAACTCCATTAGGGTTGAAGCTGGTCAGTACTGTGGGGGACAATGTAAAGTTTTTTTAAAAAATACGTTAAAAGCAAAAGGAGGACTTGAGATAACATTGGTCCATTACTTGATGAGGATGGTCACCTCAAAAATAGGGACAGACAAAATAGAGATGTTTAATACCTTCTTCACCTCTGTCTTCAACACCAGTAATGGAACCCTGAGCTGGAGGACCATGACCGTGGTAATGATAAACTCCAACCAGCCCCAAACTTGTGTGGGATTTGCTACTCCAGCTGGTTGCATATGGGGCCTGGTGGGATTTAATCCAGGGTACTAAAAGACCTGTCTGATTCTATTGTGATATCTCTTTCAATTTTTCAATGGTCTTGGGAATCTAGAGAGGTCGTAGTTGACTGGAAGCTGGCAAATGTTCCAATTTTCACGAAGGGAAAGAAAGAAGACCTTGATAATTACAGGCATGTTGGTCTCACTTCAGTGCTTGCTAAAATTATGGAGAAGATTACTCTGGGAGTTATTGAAAAACACGTGAAAGACAATGCAGTCATTGGCCACAGCTAACACGGGTTCATGAGGGGAAGGTCCTGTTTAATGAACTTAATAACCTTTTGTGACAAGGTCGCCCATCTAGTTAACCAGGGGAAATCAATTGATGTAATCTTTCTGGATTTCAGTAAAGCTTTCAATACTGTTTCTCACAGTATCTTTCTGGATAAAATGTCCAGCACACAGCTAGACAAAAACATAATGTGATGGATGAATATTTGACTGATGGGTTAGACTTATAGTGTTATAGTAAACGGGGTTACATCAGGCTGGTGGCCAGTCACTAGTGGAGTTCTGCAGTGCTCTGATTTTGGGCCTGTTCTCTTTCATGTTTTCATAAATGACTGGGATGCAGGACTTCAAAGGTAATACTAAGTAAGTTTGTGGATGATGCTAAATTGTGAGGAGCTGTTGAATTCCTCAAGTGTAGAGACATCTTGCAGAGAGATCTTGACAAATTAGAAGGTTGGGCAATCACCAACCGCATGAAGTTGATTAAGAGCAAGAGCTGGATTCTGCATCTGGAACAGTGTAATCCTGGATATATGTACAGACCGGGAGCTGAGACCCTGGAGAGCAGCCCTGCAGAGAGAGATGTAGGGGTTCTGGCTGATGGCAAGTTGAATATAAGTCAGCAGTGTGTCCTTGCAGCCAAAAGGCCAACTGTATCTTGGGGCGCATCAGGCACAGCACTGCTAGCCAGTTGAGGGAAGGGATTGTCCTGTTCTGTTCTGCACTGGTGTGGCCCCACCTCAAGTACTGTGTGCAGTTTTGGGTGCCACAATATAAGAAAGACTTAGAACTATTAGAGAGTGTCCAAAGGAGGGCTACAAAGATGATGAAGGTTCTAGAGGGGAAGACATATGAGGAGCATCTGAGGTCCCTTGGTTTGTTCAGTCCAGAGCAGAGGAGGCTGAGGGGAGGCCTCATGGCAGCCTGCAGCTCCCTCACAAGGGGAGTGGAGGGGCAGGCGCTGAGCTGTCCTCTCTGGGGACAGTGACAGGATCCGAGGGAACAGCATGGAGCTGGGACAGGGGAAGATCAGGATAGATTTTAGGGAAACGTTCTTCACTGGAAGGACGGTTGGGTACTGGAACAGTTTCCCCAGGGACGAGGTCACAGCAGCAAGTGTGCTGGAATTCTAGAACACTTTCAGGACAGTGGTATCAGACATAGGCTTTAATTTTGGGGTGATCTTGTGTGGAGCCAGGTGTCAAACCCTATGATGGGTTCCTTCCAACTCAGGATATTCTATGATTCTGTTATTTCTGTAATATGTCATTTGGCATGGATTTGGGTTCATCAGATTGCTCTGACAATGGTCAGGAATGGAAATAAGAGCAAAACTTATTACTTCATTTGAGAAAGGTCATTCTGTTCTTAATTCCTACTGTAATTGAAGGGATGCTGTTCTGTTCCTTCAGTTTTGAGGTTTTAAATAACTTTTATTATTTTTCAAGTCAAAATGAGGCAGCCTTTTGACTTCATTTCGGATTTCTTGACTTTTTTTTATTTATTTTTCCTCCATAGCAGAGGTTAAAGGCCTTTATTGGTGAATCCCACCATCACTTCAGCAGCAGTGAGGCAGAATAATTTCAAAGATATGTCAGTATACAGCTACAAAATGTAAACCTGTTATCTATAAATGTGCTATCCTTCTACTTGGAAATGTTGTCAGTATGTTTAAAGGGTTAAGGTTTGCCACTTAGATGACAAAGATAAGCATGTCTCCAACAAACTTTGCAATTCTTTGTTTAATAACTGTAGCTGAAGAGAAGTCTTCTTTTCTCTGACACACCAAGGTGACAGTGCTAGTATTACACCTTCAGAAATGTTTGTAATAATGGACGTAGGCTTGTGGTGTTTATACAAGAATGTGGGGAGGAGATACTACAGTAAAGAACAGCGCAGTGAAGAATCCCAGGTGGTTCTACAGTGGCACTTCATGCTACAAAGACTTCTTGTGTAACCTTATTTAACTTTTCGTTTCAGGAACAAGAAGATCCCAATAAGCTTGCTACCAGCTGGCCAGACTACTATATTGACCGCATCAATTCCATGGCAGCAGTAAGTTACCTCTTCTGCACAACAGGGAAAATTTCCTATAATAGAGATCTGTTGTTTTTTTTTTTTTTTTAGGAGGAAAACCCAAAAGAACGATGTGAGCCCAAGTGCATAACTTGTTTGAAACAGGACTTTGGAACGAAGAGCATGTGTCTTAAGAAAGGGCCCTGCTTTTGCAGAAGAAAAGACTAGATAACACCAGGCATTTTCTAGTTTTTATTTTAGTGATATAGAGTTTTAAATTTATTTCTACCTAATCTTCAAAATAACACTGGGATTAATAGCTTATTAAAAAAAAATAAATGAAAAGTAGTTCTTCATATGAGATAATAGCCACTTATATAAAAGTAGGTAACTGGAGAAATATAAGGCTATAACACCTTAGATACTGGATACAAGGCAGCAAGTTATTTGTGATAAACTGTCTTTAATTGTCCTTGTTCAACAGCTGAGGAAGGTGTGCCTTCCTCTGAAGCATGCTGTAGATCTGGCCACCAGCACAAGTAGAACACCTGCATGTAGTATTCACTGATCTCCTGTGATATGGTAGACCTTACATTTTGGAATTTGATCCTGTTACTAATTTTATAGTCAAATTTTGCCTCCAGTTATTTACGTGCAGTGTCTACTTAGCTTTTTTTGTGCAGTGGTGATGATAGAATTCAGTTCCTAGCATCTTAAGTAGCACACTTTGCTTGTTTACTTTTATGTTTGATTTCTAAATGCTTCTCTGCACCTTTTGTGTCATGGTTATGAGGCGTAAAATAATTTCATAAAAATAATGCCGTAATGGATACTTAATATGTCAATACTGATATATTTCTCATAGTGAAATATGTCTTGCTCAGTAAAAAAAGAAGACTTTACAAGCCACTATAACCCATTATAATAGGATAAAAGAAAAGCTGCTTTCTACTCTGAGTCATGAATAACCAAAATGATCACCTTCCTTCATGCCAGATTTTTTGATGGCAGAGTAATGGAACAGAAAGTCTATGGGCTGGTTTTGAGAAAAGAGGTTGAGATTTTCTGCTGGCATGGCATTGTGCTTTGATTTCCTGATTGAACAAATTCACTCTACAAGGGCCATTAAGGAAAAAATAAGTATGAAACCTTGCAAAGTCACTGAGCCAAATACTTATGGTAGGATTTGATCCAAAGCCTTTTGAATCTACTGAGTTTTTTCCATTGATTTCAGTGGCTTTTGGACTAGTCTTTAAAATGATCTTGATGTAAATCTGGAGTGAGTATATGCATGTCACTATTGTAAATCTGGAGCACTTCCATGGAATGAGACTATATTTTGGCCCATGTTTCTAATTTTAAACACATTTTAAGAGCACCAATAAACACCAGCCCTGGTAACGTTGTTTTCATGGCTCAGCACTGAATGACTGATAACCTTTTACTTGGCTTCAAACCTCATAATTTACTCTTATATTTGAAGTATTAAGGAGATACAGTGGGGTTAAACCCCTGCTTCTGATTTTCCACTTAATTGCTTCAGTTTTAGGCAGGTGAAACTTAGTTGACTTGATTTCACAGGAATTGTATCAGCGGAAAACTGGAGTAACACAGCTGAGAACCAGTTCCAACACACTTTAAAAGACGTGTTCTCTTCATTATTATTTAGACCTCTGAGATTCTTAACTTCCAAATGGTTATTTTGGGTCCCTTATAATTTCAGTCCTAAATTTAGTGATGGAGGCCTTTTTTGTATTTTTTTTTTTTAACTTCATCCAAGTACAGTTGGCTAAGAAGTGGTGAAAGAAAAGCATGTTTCATGTTGCTTCCTGACACTGTCTAGTCTACTTCAGTTTGCGTCTCCTGGGCACTATCAGGTATTGCTGTATTTTAATTAGAAATATGGCAAGAAGTATTAGAGTTGAAATGGTGGTAATAATCACAGAAGTGTTAGTTTAAAATGCTTTAAGTCCTTTTTTTTTTTTTTTTTTTTAAAGTAAAATTTAATCTTTGCATCTCCTGTGAATTAAGTACATAAGAATCATTTTACATGCAGCTTTCACGTCTTTTTTGATATAATTTTCTTTAAATATGAGGTTCTGTTCTAAATACTATCTTGGCAAAATAGTTCTTCCTACCCACTGATAAAATGAAAATGGCATCCCATGGATATCATTAAGTATCTTTCTGTGGATTTCAGGAGGCCAAGGCCCCTGCACTCAGGGATCATTTTCTCAGAAGATCTGCCGCAGTGTTACCAATCATATCTGTTCCTCATAGATTATGCTTGAGAGCAATGTGGTGATTCCTGACATGTTTGACATTCCCTACTTGTAACCTTAGACCACTATGTTGGGAAGCACTTTCACAGTAGTTCAAAAAACCATGCATTTTAGGCACAAGTCTGTTCCCACAATTGTTTCTATTACCGTGACTTTTTAAATGTTAGTAGTTTTTAATCCTAATTCTCATGAGAATGTATAACAGTAAAACTGGATCTCTTTACTAACCCGTAGTACACAATTCCTGTGGTGGGAATATCCCATCCTTCAGGTAGCCTGGCTGGGAGGAAAGGCTAAAGATGATCCTTGGTAGAAAGTCTTCTAGACCCACCCCTAAGAGAAAGGGATGGTTGCTAATGATATCTAAGTTAGAAAGAGAAGCCTCCAAATTTGCCCAGTCCTCTGATGTCAACATGCTATAAATAAGGCTGGTGACTGCAGGCAGGTTGCAGTCCCACAATCAGAGACCGTTTCCATTATCAAGGTCATTGCTATCTTCTGCTGATTCATCAACAGACAGAACTTCTTTTCTAAAAATGAAGCAGCTGCCCTGTTTATATCACAAGAAACTTCCCTGTGCTCCTCTTGCCCTCATCAGTCCATGATACTGTCTGCTTGGCAGCACAAATAAACACAGTCGTCATTTTACTGGAAAGGAAAAGTTCTGACAGCACAGCAGTGCTTTGATGAGCTTGGCTGTGCCTGCATTTCCAGAGAGCGATTTTCAAGTGAACAGTTTTTTTCTGGAGAGATTGCTCAGATGAGAGTATGAGATGGGTGGATGCCCATCCACCAGAATTCGGCAAGAGGACGATAACTCTCCTCTGTCTGGGTTAGGTGACATCTATGTTACTTTAAAATTATTTGCCTTAAAGGTTTTTTTTTGTTTGTTTGTTTGTTTGTTTTTGTAATACATCTATTCATAGTTTATTCATAGTTTACGATTTTGTAGTTTACTCTCTTAGTTTGACCTCAATATAGCTAGAGATGTAATTCACCTTGAATTCAACTGACCTCTTTTTTTTAAAGAAATGTTTTGAAGTAGTGTTGTCCAGATATGTCATAGGAGGCATGCGATACAATAATTTATTATTAAACTATAATTTTACTTATATTTGTTTGGAAGTAATTTCAATAGTGATAATACTTTGTTAGTTTTAACTTAGATAAGACCTAAAGAAAGAGCTTGGACTATAATGATAAATGGGAATATCCAGGTTGCTTTTTCACTACTTATTCTGTTTGCTTCATTTTTCTTTTCATCTGTGTGAGATTGGCATTGAAACTAGGTCAATCATATAGTGCCTTTCTGCTGCTATATGTTTATTGTTATTATTGGTGTATCTTTCTTAATGTGCTGTCATTATAGTGCTCTATTTGCCTACCCAGTAGTTTAAGGGAATGATTAGCTATTAGAATAAGGTGTGAGAATTTACTGGATGCTTTGAATAAAACTAAGATTTTCAAAAGAAGTTTCTTGGACTACCTGAAGTTTTACATGTATAGTTCTGTGTGAATGATTTTTTCACATATACGTTTGTTTTTTTTGTTTTGTTTTGTTTTGTTTTTTGACTTGGCAAATCAGATAACTAGATGTCATGCTTTCCTGGGTGATGCACTTAATCTGGAAAATTTTAAATATGCAAAATGTGCTTATGAGAAAGATTCATATGTATACTGCATTTTAGGGACCAGATGAGGACCTGGCACTGTTTTGCTTCCTCTTCCTTGGGTGTTTGGTTGACTGACAGTAGCTAGCTGCATCCTCAGCCCAGCAGACTTTAGTCCTAGAGTACAGTTTGTAGTTCAGTGCAGCAGTGCATCAGTCAGCCACGCTAATGAAATCCAGCCTCAAATAATGACACTTCCCTCCCCTCTGTCTCCCAGGGACAGTTGTGTTTTCTATAACTCTTGCCGAGAAAGTTATTTCATAATGTAAATGCATGACTGACGAGGCTGTCTTCAGAGAGGGCATGAGGATTTGAGTTCCTGGCCATGCACAGGAGTGAGAAATGAAGGGCTCTTGGCTGCCTGCAGCTTTAGAAAAGGGGGTTTCTATAATCGCCCTCAGTTGTAAAGGCAGGATTATTTGTATTTGTTTCATTTGGAAATGGGCCTTTTTCATTCTCAACGAAATACTGTTGAGCACCTTCCTGCCATCCATACGTTTCCCCCCCACAATGGCTCAGAGCAGAAATTAAGCTGTTGTAGGAGTGGGAGCCTTTCAAAGGAGCATTAATGGGCCAAAGGAAAGGTGACCAGATGGGCTGTCACCCAAGAAAATACAAATCAAACCCCAAATCACACCCCAGGATTCTGCCATTGAGATTCTATAATGCCTGTTCAGGATTTCTGTTTATTTTTCAAAGAGGGGAATCATATATGGCTTGGCTTAAGCATTTCAATTTATGTTTCTGGCTGTCGGGGGATGCTGGCAAAAGATAAAACATCATCAGCTCATTTTCCATCAGTAGCGCTCTGTCATTCCATTAGGGCAGGAAATAGCTCGCTCTGTTACTGAGTGAATTTGACTTTAGCGAGGATCAGAGAGAGGACCCCTAGAGTTAAACACATCTCCTTATGCCAGCTGTTCAGCATAAGACAGCAACGGCACGTAGCCAAATGACCACCCTCAGGATCTGACATGTGTTGGCACCACAGGGTTTGCAAAAGCAAGCAACATGGGAGCATTTCCAAGGGAAGTGAGGTGGTGGGGTGGGAGGGTGGGAGAGTTAAAGGAAGTTCCAGCCAGAGGAAGGTTTCCTTTTCGGCATGCTAAATAGTTAAATAAAGACTTCTATATTTCACTGTAATGGGCCATAATTGTAGGTACTCAGGTTCCACCACAGAGAGGTATAATATCTGACCCTTGATAGATAATACTAGTTTAATTGGGGTATTCATTCTGGAGGGGGTTCAGAACTGCTTTCCAGATACCACTGAGCAATATCCCCCAGAACTCCTGCCAATAAGAAAGGCTTTTATCCTCTTTGTTTTACAATTAAAGAGGCTAAGAAGACATTGGTATAGGCTTCACATTTCCAGCATTGTCTTGACTGTTTATGAAGCCACTCATTGAAGTTGTGAGCCTGAATGGTGCATGGATGGGTGCTGAAGAGTCTTGCTTCATATCGCAAGGTTGTGGTGGTGCTAAGTGTAGATCTGGAGCCCTGATTTCCTGCTATACTGCTTTTTTCTTAATGGCCTTGTCTGATTTTCAGAACCTTGTATTTTGTGTGTATTCCCCTCATCATTTCTCACCCTAATTTACAGTGACCCACAGATTCTTCAGTTCCTGCAAGCTATGTACCAGATGGAAAAATGACAGAGGTAGCTCCCAATAGAAAAACGTGAAAATATAAGCTGTAGTTTCTGCATGCTTCAGTTTATGTGTTAAAACACAAGGACAGGGATTTTATGATGCTCTCGCTTTTTGTAGTAAATGTTTCTAATTAGCAAGGACAAAGTGTATAGAGAAAATTAATATCTTAAACCAGATTGAAAAAAAAAAAAGGATTAAGAAAAAGAGTCAAACTTTTGGGTACACAAACTATAATTCATGGTACTTGCAGGCTGTCTAGTCAACTGAAGAAAAAGCTTTTCTGCTTTGAAACCTGACACAGAAGTCTGTTGTCTTTTTTTTTGTTTTGTTTTGTTTTGTTTTTTTGTTACTCCAGATCCCTCCAGCCATGTCAGTCTAATAAGATTTTGCCTCTCCCTACAAACTTTGCTTCATATATCCATAGATCACCACAGTGGATCACTGTTCCAAATTAGGTACAGTTTTCTGAGGGCATCCTGGCAAGTATGATTTTTGGGAGGTAATGTGAGAACCCTAGTTTTAGCCAGTGTGGCAAGGCTCTATGCTGCTGCCAGTCCACATGAGCAGCCTCATCTGGATTGAGTTTTGTAGCTGAGGCGCTGCTTTCCTGGTGAGAGGTCGGCAGGCACTTCTCCGTGGGTTGATAGGATAGTTGTTTTTCATAATTTCTGGCCTGTCTCTTAGCTTCCAGGCAGCTCAGGTTTTTCTGATTGTCATCTCCATTTCTGAACAGATGCAGACGCTGTATGCTTTCGATGAAGAAGAAACAGAAATGAAAAATAAAATAGTTGAAGACTTGAAGACAGCTCTGCGGACTCAGCCCATGAGGTAATGTTGTTCATCTTTCATCACAATTCACTGCCTCCCAATGGTCAGATGGGGCACAAGAAGGACTGGCAAGGACAGAAACCTCTTTGTCTCACCTCACACAAGCGTTCTCTGATAGTTCAGACAATCCACAGAGAGCCCTACAGTTCCTGTTCTGAACCTGTCTAGCTGGAAGGGCACAGTAATGCTAAAGCATATAGCTTCAGGAAAATAAAAGGCAAATTCTGTTCTGAAAAACATGTGGCAGATCTGTGCAAACACAGGTAAGGACTGTGAAGATCAATCTTACTGACTTCATAGACCCCTGAACATCCCATGTGATTTGACTCATGATGGGCAAGATCTCAGCCTCTACTATGGATTTTGAATTCAAGCTTCCTCTTATCTTTAGTAATGTGAACTTTTGGGGCACAAAACAGCTAATCTATCTGACTTTACCTGGTTTGGCATTCTTCCTGCCCTCTGTGTAACCTTGGCATGCAGAAATGTTAAGTGTCTTTATTGTATACAGTGTCTTTGAAGGTAAGGTCATCTTTGTTTTTCTGGGAACAATGTTCTGAACAATTGCAAACTAGCTAGCATAGAAATCTTTTGCATTTAACACTTAGAAGGACATTGTGCTGAAGCAATAACCATAGTTGATACAATTTTGGGAAATATTCACTTGATCAAAAAGTTTCTGAATGTCTTTTTATTCAGCCCAACATAAACCAAATGTGCTTACATCCACACTATGTTAAAGTCATAGTTTCAGAGGCCTTCAGTAATGCCTAATCACATAGGTATTCTGGAATTAAAATAAATAAATAAATAAACAGAACAAACAAATAAATAAAAAAAAAGAGTAGACCACAGAAAATAATCACAAGAGAATTTGCACTGTAGTTAGGTTGAGTGGAAGTGAAGATATTTCTGTGAGGCCTTGCAGAGCTAAGTGCTGATTATATTCAGCTCTTCCTTTCATGATGTTTAATGTTTCTTCTGGGCAGGAACAAAAGAAAAGCCCTTTAAGAAAGCACTTGGAGAAAGAGTCCTCCTTGACTTCATGCAGCTGAGCCTGCTCCTCTGTTGCACAAAGCTAGATGTGAAGGAGACTGAGGGAGCTCTAGGAATATAACGTGCTGGAACATCACCTCTCTGCAGCCAGCAAGCTAATACAGACGCCATCATTAGGGTCTCTTCCTTCATGTGTGAATGACAGGATACTGAGTGATCACCAAAAGATAAGTGAAAAGGTAGGAGGAAGTCTCCAGCACAAAGGAACTTGTGCTGAGATTCAGTTGCAATCACACCTTGTGTGTTGTAGCTCTTTGTGGTAGGAAATTTGTATCTGTAGCTGTATTGCAGGGGGCAGCATCTTCTCTTTGGGCTCAAATATGTAAATGCACTCCCTTAGCTAAGTTACTTCATTATCAGCAGAGCCTCTAGCATTGCCTGCATGGAGCTTCTCAGCTCACAGCAAGTGCAAGGTTGAACACATCACCTTAAATGTTGGTGGTTTACCTCCTTTTTCAGTGGGCTGTAAGAGAGCACAGACAGATTCTGAAGCATAGGGATTCATCAGGCCTTGGTAATTTCAGTCATGTGGATACAGTAACTGCTTTTAACATGGAACTGGAGAAACAGTAGCCTTTGCTGAGAAAGAGTCTTCAAGTCTTCAACTGTCAAGTGACAGTTTGATCCTATCACTATCCTAAAGTAAAGAACATGGTAAAATGCAGCTGGAATTTATGATAAATGGAAGCTAAAGACAACAGCCACACTCCAAACTCGTACTGGGATTTTTAACCAAAGATCTGTGCCACTGAGACATTATGTAGCAAATCTGTTACATTAATTTGGAACTGGTGTGATGTTTCCTCTGAAAGCGATAGCTTTCTCATATCATTGAGCATAAGCAGAGCAGCCAGGCATCTCTGTTCTGTCCAGCTGAAATACTTTAGTGGCCACCATTTGGTACTTTTACTCTGTCATTTTGAGTAGGATAGCTTAGCCTCTTTTCTGAGGGCAAGGCAAAAAAGAAGAGAGAGAAATGTCTTTTGCTCAAAATCTTGCAAGGTTTTCCAGACCAGACCTATATTGCTTCTGCTGGGTCCCCTTGACAACAGGCTGTTGCTTCATCTGTTTATAATAACCCCAACAAGCTTCAGTACAAGCATCTATGAGCTGCTCTATAAAGTGTTCTCTTCTAAATCACTGGCGATGGTTATGGGGCTTTTTTTTTTAAAATAGTTAAGCCAAGCCAAATTTTGAGTTAAGTCCTATGTCTCAACTAATTTCCAGCGACTCAATTCGTTAGCTGCCAAATGGGCTTCGTGCCAATGCCTGATCAACAAGCCAATTTCTTCTTGATGGAAAGGTTGCAGTAGAGAGGCCCTCAGCTCCATCAAATCCCTCTCATAAGCAGTACTATAACCAAGCCTTCAAAATACTAGTCTTTCTAGTTGAATCTGGATATCAAATCCTGTTTTCCTTGCCACTTCTGTACATCAGAGCTCTGAAGAAAATAGAGACCTAAATTCACACAGGATAGATTGTCTGGAATCCGTTTATGGTGGGTAGGGTACATAGGGTCTCTGACAATTCACCAACAGGGTCCTCTGCTTGAATTTTCCAAACTAGAGGATCCAAAATAAGAAAAATGCACGTTTGGCTCTAGGTTTCATTTTACTGTAGAACTGCGTCTCTTCTAGTGTAAAATGCAGAGTAATGGCACTAATCTGTGCCTATATTCCAATCTACTATTTCTAAACCCAACAAAAACTGAAGCAGATCTTCCTCAACTCAAGTTCCTTTTCCCCTTAGAGAAAAAGTAATATAGAAGCATCCCTGGGCAGCTAGTTGGCCCACTCTGAGAAAATCCATTTTGTTCTGGTATTTAGGAGCTGCCCTGAAATAATAAAGCCAGGTTATGTCCCAGCACGCAGGAACAACCCTAGCCTTAGAGAACAAAACCCCCACATCTGCATCTTGTAAGGAAACAGATTTTCTTTTAGGTTTCTAAGAACTTATGACTATAAACAAGTGCGATGACAAACTGTTGGACAGAAGCAGGGAGAGAAGAGCGCTCTTTTTTTTTTGTCCTTTTAAAATTTTTTTTTAATGCCCAAAAATGGAGGTTCAGAAGTGCAGCAAAAGCAAAAATTTAGAAAGGTCTGGAAAAAAATAACTTTTTGGACTCACAAAGGAATACCTCCCTTAGTCTGAATCATCAGCACTAGCTCCCTTTGCTGTCTGCTTTTCTCCTTGTGTTCAGATTTACCTCTTGTTATTTTTGCTTCATTTAGTCATGTTGCATTCCAGTTCATACTGGAGATGAACATTTATGTTTCCAGCAAGCAAAACCCATTTTGATGAATTTTTCAGCAGTCCAGTAGTTGTCAGGATTATGTGTGTCCCCTGATTCTTTAGGGAAGTGCAACCTTGGCTGTTAGCAGGGTGGGAACATCCTGCCTTCTGCACACCCACAGCATATGATCTTTCTGTCTTCCCTGCACTGGATCAAGCCTCACAGGGAAGTTTTCCCCCACGGCACTTGGAATCCATCAGTGGGTCATTACCTCCTAGGCTTCATCTGTATTTGGATGAAAGGTTTGTTATTAGAGCTAGCTAACACATTCTGATCAACACTCTCTAAAACTTGAAAGACTAAAAGGTGCTGTGCCTTTTAATGTGTGCTAAACTAGTCAAGTGAGAGTCTGAGATGAGGTTAGGCTTTAATATGCTTGTTTAGCACCTATTAAAACACACCCTACTTTATTTAGACTTGAGTTTTTACGTATGTTAGCCAGAATGCACTGGCAAATATGCTTAACTTTACACCTTTCAGTCTAGAACAAAACCTTACTTTGCAGCACACAGGGCATATAAGATGGCAGTTAGTTATGGCATGCATATATAGTGGGGAAGAAGGTGGTTTATTTGCATAAGTTGGGTTTGCCTTTGCACATGTGAGTGCATATACACACATCTGTGCTTACAGGCATACAGATACACAAACATCAAACAGCATGAAGATTGTGGTGCTCAGCCTGTCAGCTGAACTCCCACTTCTTTTTCTTCTCTGTACAGACATTTACACATATACTTCCCTGTTCACATCAAACAGATCCTAATATTGAAACTGTTTGCCCAGAAATTGCTATCACCATTTCTTCCTTTATCTCCCTCCTGCATGATTTCTGTCTTTTCCAGAGAATAGGGGACTAAGTGTTTTGGAAGGAAGGTGAAAATCATCATTAGATTCCTGCTTCTGATGTCAGCTGAAATGGGAAGGTACTTGGTTTTGCTTCCTATTGAGTAATGCAGCTTACTGTTTGCTCTTTGGATTAGGAAGAGCACAGGAAAATCCCAACATTGTTTTAAATTATGTCATTAATCAAAGTCTGTGACACACACCACCTTCCTGCGCATGCCTTCTGTTTGGAATGATCTCATCCACAGAATATATCAGACAGTGCAAACATCCAAACAGTCCTAGAAAAAAATTGCCAACAAATTTAGTAAGTTATTGTACTTAATTGGGACAATGTGATTTTTGTGCATTTCACATTTTTTTCATCTGTTCATAAGAGCAGGCCAAGATACATAAAGGTTGTAGTATCTTATATGTCTTGTCACAAGAGCAGGTGTTACATCTGAAAGTAGGTTTAGGGACCCTTTGTTCAGCTGCTTATTAAGGATGTTTTCTTTTGTCAGTAGAGCTCCATGCCTTGAGAAAGGTATCCATCTTATCCCTTCCCGCAGCCATGAACTGAGGAATACAGTAAAGCATGTGCATTTTTTTTATTTTTATTTTTTCCTTTGTGTGTGTGTGTGCACAAAGGGATTTGGAAGGAATAGCTAAGGCATAGGGTGTATTCATAGAACTGAACTTTGGAGGTAAAGAGGAGCAAGGAGAATTTAAACTAGTACTCCCATAGTATAAGCAAAGATCCACTCAGCTTTTTAGTCCCAGTGTTAGAGAACTGCTCTAAAGGCATCAGCTTTGCATTGTTTGAAAACAAATTGAGGTCGTGCTTATTTGGGTTCCCAGGAATTCCTTAGCAACTCTTTTAGCCATGAATGTGCTTATTCCAGTCTTTCTTTGCATTCTAGAAGCATTACAGAAAGTGAGCTAACTTTTTATATTTCTATAACCAGTTTAAGTAACAAACTGCTCGAAGGGACTTACTAAGTTCCTGCTACACAATGTGTGATCCCATTATCTAGCCTAGAGGCAGAGGGGCTTATCCTCCTATGATTTGCTAGGGTAGACAAGATGATGCATCCAAAGAATGTGCAGTCAGACCTGTGTGAAACTTGGCAGGCCATCTTAGAAGGGTTCAACTAAACCTTGTTTTCATTTTTGGTGTGCATGTGTTCCTGTGTGTGCTTGCCCTTACTCTGATATTCACTTTGAAATTCAGTTTTGAACAAAATCCAAACCTCAGACTGAAGCTTTGTTGAAAGCACCAGGCTTTGCCACGTTTCTGGTCAAAATGCTGGCCCAAATAAGCTGAAAGTTGGCAAATCCATCAGCATAATGAGCATAGCTTTCAGGTAGGCCCTGAAAATTCCTATGTGGTGTGAGGTGTAACCACATGTGTCAAGTCCGTATTATCCAGGAGATATATGTCTAAGGTTTGTCTTGCTGGTGCAGAGACATTAACAGAGATCACTGAAATGTTGGGAGTCTTTCAATATGGTTCTTCCCCACCTGATGGATATTAGGAACAGCATCTCACTTAGATACAGACTTCATAATACAGACTTAAGAATACTTACGTATTCTTAATTTGTTATACATGTGACAATTGTTAACAATCTTTTCATTTCTTTGAGATAACTATCTATGTTATGCTGTTTAGGACATGGTCATAGACATATTCTTGATTGCATTTTGTTAGATTCAAATTTAATTCACATGGGTTTGTATTCAGGCATTCTAAAAAAACTGCATCTACCTGAACAACCTGCTAAAGGAGGCAGGAGGTAAACAGAGTTATCCTGAGAAATTATTTGAAGCCCATTTCATATCTTTGCATCCCCATTTTTAATCCAGGAAACTCAAAATGAAACATTGCTAGAATTATTGGTTTGAACAGATTTGTATAACTCCGTCAGTTTCTGTTGACTTGTCTAGCAGGCTGTCTGTATTGTCTAGTTTGAATTTCCTCTATATTATTTCCATACTCAGTTTCCATGATCTTAATCTGAAGAAAGGCAAATTTTATACTAGAATATGGTAGAAAAAGAACTCCAGTGATCTCAGTAGTCAAAATAAACCTCTTCCAGTGTAGGCTTAGTCTTTTGTCATTAGGTAACTGAATAACTCTATATTTCTGTAATTTATGATGTTTTTACAATACATATTGCTACTGCAGGTTGACAGAGGCCCTACTCCATCCTTAATATACCTCCTCAAACCAAAAGCAAACAAACAACAACAAAAAAACACCAATGCAGCCAAGGCCATTGTAAGAGCCTTCAAAAAACATGTGCCTCTTACATTTAATATGTTCCTTTGCATATGTCATGGGATCCGAGTGTGAAGTCTGGACTTCAGTCAGTATAGCTGATAGTTGCAGTGAAACTGTGGTCGTGGTTTCTTTCTCTCTTCCTCTCTTTTTTTTTTTTTTTTTTCCTTGAATACTTGGGAATTACCCTGTGATCTTCAAGCTAGCCAGCTTTTGCAGATGTTGGAATCACAGGGTTGAATATCTTTTGAATAAATAAATTGCCGTTGGATTGTTTTTGTTATTTTCTCTACCTGCTTTTTCAGGTTTGTGACCAGGTTCATTGAGCTGGATGGCCTGAGCTGTTTGCTGAACTTCCTGAAGAGCATGGACTATGAGACCTCAGAGAGCCGTATACACACATCCGTTATAGGGTGTATCAAGGCACTGATGAACAACTCCCAAGGACGGGCTCATGTCCTGGCTCATCCAGAGAGTATCAACATCATCTCCCAGAGCTTACGGACTGAGAACATCAAGACCAAGATTGCTGTGCTAGAGATCCTAGGGGCTGTCTGCTTGGTACCAGATGGTCACAAGAAAGTCTTGCAAGCCATGCTTCACTACCAAGTCTATGCTGCAGAAAGGACAAGATTCCAGGTATGGGGAGGATGCTTGGACAGGACTAGCCATCTCTGCCAAGGAGTGATTTTTACAGTGCACATATTGCAATACTGCTAGGCAGTAAAAAAGCAGTATTTCTCATTGTGTTTTAGGAAAAACACTTCAAATAGATTATCTTCTCTTTTTTTTTTTTTTTTTTTTTCCCTCAAGATCCGATTGCTTGTCATTAATGCTGATTTATAGTCTCCTGTATTTTACGTTAGAATGGGGGCTTGCTAAGTTAAGTGAAAGCTGTTAATCTGTTCATACTCTAACCTGATGTCATTGGGGTGCTAATAATTTATTTTGCCCTGGAAGCTGAAGCCGCAGAATTCCAGGAGCCTGTCTTGATTTTAAACTCCTTTATTTAGTAACACAAGTGGTGTGCATTAAATAATGGCAACAGTGGATTCAATAATGAACATTATTGACTTATAGCACTTAAATTATCACTTAAGAGGCAGTTACAAATCATCACTGCCTATCAAATGCTGACTCAGACATCTATTCACAGAATAGAAGGAAAACTCACTGAATCTCAGAAACCTTAGTAGGTCACTAGATTATTGACAGGCTTTTATTGTGGATAGTGCTGGCTGTTCCTCTTCCTAGTGAACTGAACACCTTTACAAAAAGATGCAAAAGAATCCATTGCTGTGTATGAACCTGAAGTTCCTAAACTATGGGGTAACCTCACCCATTTGCTACTCTTTCTTAGGTGAAATGATAAGAGTGGTGTTGGACCAATAGGCCTTAGATCCTGGTCTGTGTCAGCCATTACCTTCTGCCTCAGTACCTGTTGGTAGATTTTGGGGTACAATGAGCTCACAAACGTAAAAGTGAATGGAGAACAATCTGTGCTCAAGAACAATAGCTGCCAATGTTTGTCATTAGGACTGAATACACTATGAAATTCAGTGGCTGTGACTCAGATCTTCTGTGCTGCGGTGTTAGCTTGCCCTTGTTTGACCAAGTGACTCTGCTTAGTAAGTTCATATGGGAGATAGACGCCGAGTTTACTCAGTGTTTCCTGTTTGAGTGCTCTGTCTTTTTTCAAGGTTGGCTTAAAATCTGCTAAGTGACAGATAAGTCATTGCTGGGCAGGTGCACTAGCACACATCTTATCGTACAGCTGAGCTTTTGAGAAGTTTAATGTAATGATTTGCAGGTGCTTTTGTAAGTCTGGAGACACTTAGCAACTCTCACATTCATGAAAAACTAGTTTGTATCAATTCTTTGTCCAAATTATTTTCCTTTGGAAAAAAAAGAAAAAAAGAAAATTAAAAAAAAAGAAAAGAAAAAAAAAAAAAGAAGATAAACAGATACTTTCTCTTTTTTGCTTTCTTAAAACAACAACAGCAAATGATTTAGCAGGAGGGTTGCATTCTTGTTTACAAACACTTGTTTGTGTCTTAAAGCTGGAATGTTTTTTTTCCACTACACTCAGTGGTAGCTTGATTTTTAACATTTTTTCTCATAATTTTGAGGAGGTAAGTGTTCATCCAAAGACCTCCTCCATTCATCTTCAGTCATTTTCTTCTAACAGAGGAACAGTGGTGATATTCAGAACACTGATTGAACAAAAGTGGTCATGGTCTTCCTTAGATTTTAGTGGAAGGTTCTCTGATACTCTAGGATTTGTGAGTTAAGAGAGTGCTATATCTCTTTGCCTCTTTCCATTCAAGTATTTGGCTTTGTTGACACCTGTACCTCAGAATGGTCTTGCAGCTCATTATCAAGAAAGAAGCATCCATTGTAACTCTACTACGGGAGGCCAACTTAAAGAAATGATGAACTGACTGCTTATCCTATGCCTTTCTGTAGACTTCAAAGATGTACAATGAAGTTGTAGACAAGCTGGTGAAAACCTCTTTTTTCTTCATCCTAGTCCTGAATGTAAGCTTTGTAACCTAGACTTTGCAAATACTAGAAGAGCTCCTTCAGATTTTAAATCAAACTCCTTTGGGAGATATTTCCTGTATCTTGAGCAATTAGCAATCAGTATATTGAAGCGTCCAAACAGCTTAGAGCTTGCAGCTTTAGGTTAACTCTGACTGGCCACACCTAATCACTGTTATGTTGAAAATGATCTCCCACAACTGGGGATCTGGCAGGACAGAAAAATTAGATTTTTTTAAAATTTATTTTTCTGTGTAAAGTAATAAAAAGAGCTAAACTGCAGGAATGGGAGAAATATATTTTGAATGTGCAGAATAGGAGCAAATTACTTTGGCTCTATGGTTCATTATTGAAGACTGATCCTAATGTGGAAAGTTTAAAAAAAAAAAAAAAAAAGAAAGAAAGAAAAGAAATTCTGGGACTGTAAAGGCACTGCTAGATGTAGTTCTGTAAGACAATGACCTAATTAGGGACAAAATACCCAAGAGGAGAATAATCTCAGACTTTCAGATTTGGAAATCAAACAATCAAACTCAATTCTTGTTAACTAAAAAAGCACAGGGCCTTCTGGAAACTTTACTGAGCTTACTTTTGTTGTAATATCCAGTAAATAACTTAGATGTAACACTGACCTCTGACAACATCAGTGCAATTGGTCCTCTTAACTTGCCCTCCTTACAACAGTGGTTGGTAATATTCTTCACTCCTATCAACCTTTTTGCTGTCAGTTGATTAATCCTCATCTGTGAAAGCTGGCACTTTGTTTGTATACTATGCGTTTGGATTATTTTCCACTCTTGCAGATTGTAGCAAATCTTAGTGTTCCATTCTCTTCATATCATCTATGGTGACCAGCAGTGTGTACATTGAGAAATCAAGACGTAAACATGAGAAACGTGGAACTGCTTTTCCCAGTACATTTTGTCTTCTCTCTCTCCCTTCCTTCCTTATTCCCTTCCTTCCTTCCTTATTTCCTTCCTACCTTTTCATATGGATGTCATGGTGCTGAATAAAACTTGTAGGTTGTATCGTTCTAATTCCACTCTGTTTTGTAAGAATGAGGAAGTGAGGTTCAGAACTATTTACTGGCAACCATCTAAAACATGACCTCGTGGATAACTTGCTGCTGACAGCTTTGGATTGAAACACTTTATTTCCAATTTGCATACGTTCAAGTGTGGTGGAGTGATGCACAGATCATATATTTAACACAGTACCATAAAACATTGAATGTTCAGATGAATGTCAGAAGCTGTTGCTGCTCAGTTGAATTGGTGAATTAGTAGCAAAGGAAAGCTGGGACCTCATGTGTGGTTCTTCCTACACTTGCATCATTGCCTGTGTGTTGTTACAGCTCCTCGTGTTTTCATAGGGAACTTGCAGTTTTATATTTGTGTTTCTACAGTCAAAATCCAAATTACAGTGAGATTCCTGGCTGATTTAAACAGCTGTAATCCCAATTTAATTAAATTGCACTAGGTTACAGCAACTGAAGATCGCTATTTTAAAACTGTGCTGTAATGTTTTGGAAAAACTGCCAGCATTTCCTTTATGGATTTGACTGGAATTTTCAATGCAATCCTTAACTTCCGAGACGAGTCACTTTACAGATATGGGTGTAAATACCTAAATACCAGAATTTACTCTTCTCCTTTGAAACTTCAGTCTTCACTTAAATGAATGCCTTTGAGTACTAAAACTTCACTCTATATCTCCACTGCTCAATGTGTTCACAGGGCCATTACAAGCAGCTTTCTCTTCATACTTGCAAGAAGAGTCTATATTCTGTTTGTGATTGAATTTATGTTGTGGCTATTCCTATTTCCTCACATTTGTCAGCTTCTTGCCTGAGCTGATCCCTTTGCCTTCTTTAATTTTTGACCTTTTCTTTATGCTGCCCTTCTGCCTGGAATAATTCTTCTTTAAATGTCCAACAGGCAGTCTGCAGTTCCACTTTTAAAATACTCATTGAAAATTGTCCTCTTCAGGAAAGTGTTCCATCTTTACTCAAATACCACAATAATGTAAAGACATTCCTTAAATCTCATTCCTGAGGCAATTTGGGAAAAGCTCTGCCTTTGCTTCACCTAATTTTCATTTGAAATGTGCTTATTTGCCTATAAATCCTGCTCTGCACCTTAAGGAAGAAAAATGAAAGAAAAAAAAAGCAGAAATAGTGGAGTCAGTAGGATGTGCCCTTGGTATCCTCGCTGGAATTCTTTTCCGTCTGATGTATTCAAAGTTGGTATCATTCTGTCACTGGCTCATTGTGTGACCATGAAAATGTTGCTTCATCTTGAGTTTCTTAGGTGCTTTTCTTGTGAAGGTGAAGTTCTCTAAAATGCTACAAAAACTGAGAATAAAGAGTCTCTGAGTCATTCATGTCTGCATTACCCTACAGAATAAAATAGAATAGAGTAGGTCAGCTGGAAGGGACCTTCAAAGATCATCTAGTCCAAACTGACTGGTTTTCACTGTGAAAGGAGCACAGTCTTACTCTTCCCTAATTTATTGCCTTTCTGATTACTGCTTTGCTGCTTCCCCTCATTGCTCATGTGGAGTGAATGCATACTGTTATGATGTTGTAACATGTACTTCTTAACATGCCACATTTTGAGTCAAACCAATGTTGCAAACTCATAGTGCTATAGTGGCCCATAGAAGTATTTCAGGACATGCCAGTACCCTTCCAGCCTGGCTTGCTGTCTGAAACACCCATACAGCTGTGGCCCCCTTTGGGGAGAAAGAATTTTCCTTTTAGTCTGGAGTCAACGTAGATGTTCAATTCAGACCGAAAGGAGCTGATTTCACTTGCTGGTGAAAATATTAACTGGGCTGCTTTGGACAGAACACTTGTTTTTCCTCCTTAATGCTACTAGAAATTGTAAAGCTTAAGGTGAAGGAGTAAAGGAAGTTTGATATTGTTGGTCGAAAAGGTGGAGATTAGGAACATTCCTTCCAGAGCCCCATTGCCTGGTTTGCATTAAGCACCATCAGTACAGAGCATGTTCTGTAGAGAGAAATCTGATCAATTTGGAAATGTAGTAGAGGAACTAAAAAGGAACAAATTAAAACGCTGTATTCCCACTTGAGTTGCTTATGCCCCTCAGGGCTCATCCAAAGCCTTTTGAGGTTTGCTGCAGATTGAATGAAATCTTCCTGGATGTCAGTGATGAGGAATAATGGGATTAAGTGAGGAAAGTTTTGCTTAAATAGTAGGAAAAACCTTTACAACCATAAGATCAATTAGGCCACAGAACTAGCTGCCAAGAGGTGTGGTGAAATCTTTTTCACAGGAAATGTTCAAGTGAAGACTTGAACCTCAGCCATTTGCAAAGGGTTAGAGATACTGGAATTCGGCCATAGTGTGGGCGTAGAATATGATCTTTAGGAATTGCCTGACCTTGTAGTGTTTCCTTCTAGAGCTGAACAACTACATGAGGATGCGCTATTCTTCAATGAGTGTATTGCAAGCTAAGCTTTTGTTGCTCTTGCTCTTTGGCTTGCCTCCTTGCCCCTGCGTTCTGCTCCTACTTCAGCCTTCTAAAATAGGAGATGATAGAAAACTTTAGCTAACATCCTTCAGCCTCTTGATGCTGTCATGTAAGTCATTGCATAGATTCTAGTGTGCTCTGAAAAGTCTTTAAGAATATATTGTAGGAATGAGGCCTATGAAGAAAACCAACAAAACATTCCTTTGTTTTGATGCTTTTATAGTAATGGCTGTTTAAATTATTCCAATACATGTATGCTTTGTATTTCGGTGTCAAATCTAACAGTAACAGAACTAAATACTCTAATTCGTTTCACTTTTGTTTATTTTGCAAGTTGAAGAGTAAAACTGGGGATGTGGGGGGAGTTAAAAACTGCTTTGTTAGTTTCCTATTGCCATTGTCAGAGATGGACTGGAGTGACCATCAGTCTGACTCAGTAGGCCATTTCTTGTATTTTTATGTAAGACTCACTCCCACTTCTAACAAGCTTGGGGGAAGGTTTGCTGTTTGGTCATAACATGACTACTGGGAAATCATGGACATGGTGGAAGCTTAAATTCCAGGAGAACGGACATACACAGGTGCCATCTGGCCAATTTAGAAGATGCAGGAAAAAGGAGTTTATGAAATCAAGATAGCTTGATAGTAAAGTCAAACAAACTGTGCTTAGATATAAGAACAGCTGTCTGTAGCATTGTAGGATAGATCAAAATATTTTTACACAAAAACAAGCAAAGGGTTCACATGAAGCCAGGAAGGCTTTGTTTCCCCAGGGGATGTCCAGGAGGATATTCCCCCTGCTTCTTGAGACATATTTCCATGGTGATATCCATTTTCTACAGGAAGCAAGATAGACCTATGAAACTGATGACTAGCATGGGAAAGACGTTGCTATGAATGAACACTTTCAGTAGCCAGGGAAAGAAGACTAACTAAAGGAAAATGAACTTCTTTACTCAGCATCATAGCTTCAAGATGTTATTTAGATGCATCTGCTGAGCTGAACACTAAGAAGTTATTTTTGTCTTCATTCTCCCTTTGTGGCCAGAACTTCTTGGGAAGAGTAAAAAGAATTCCATCTTTTCTAGTGCATCAGCAAAACAAACATCAGTGTGGTGTGTTTATTATTAATGCTGGAATGAGATCCATACAATTGAATTGACAGAACTCAAATGGAATTTGTTACTCTTCCAGTAAGGAAAATCATCCTTATTTATGAACTGATCAGAGAAGATCCTGAAGAGAAGATTCACAGTCATCAGCACAAAGCTATAAGTAGAGTTGCTTCTGTGGCTAATCAGTTCTTACATATAACCTCTTCAGTAAATATTCAGTTGGAATTAACCCTAAATCAACTGCATAGAGCAGAGGCTACCAACATTATTTGCCTAGTCTTTTGCTTTTTTCTCCTCTCTTCTGTCTCTTGGTGTTCACAAGATTATGGTGACCTGTCTATATATATGTAGAGATTAGACCAACAGTATTTCTGTGCTAAATATCCCCTGAGTGCTAAATACCCCTGCTATTTGGTTAATAGGGAGACATAACAAGGAAATAGGAGTTTAACTGCACTTCCACTTGAGCTCAGTAATTCACCTTTAAGCTGCAATAAGTGTGGACCTGGGGATATTCCTGTTATTTGAAAATCCTTAGAAGGAGCTTACCAAGGGGTAGGTAATTGTGTACTTCATGTGAAATGGTTGTAAGTGAAGGAACAAAGAGAAATTTTCCAATAAATGTTCCAAATAGGTTTTATTCCTATAGACAAATAAAAAACAGTGTTTCTTTAGATTTTTTCCCGTGTCTACACAAGTGCAATCTATCCTGCTGAAATCCAAGAAAACAGTGAAAATTACTCAAGTGACGTAAGTAGAAAGGGTCTATGAATCTGATGGTATTTCTCTGCATGTATTTCACATACAGAGTTAACTGATGAGGACAGATATCATTCTGTTGCTTTCTTAGATCACATTGGCAGGAACTGTAAAGGGCATCTGCTTTTTCTCAAATAGCTTGTAATAAAAAAAAAAAAAAAACTTTTTTTTTTTTTTTTTTTTTTTTTTTTTAATTAGGATCATGTGGGCATTTTATTCCTATCACTATTCTTCTTTAGTTACTGTGGCATGGCCAACACTGCTAACAATCTTGCCTGAAAAAAAAAGTTATTTATTTAAGCAAGTGTATAGCAAATCAGAAGATGACTGTTTGCAGATTCCATAAGCAGTATGCGAAATGGTCTAAGGAAATAGATTGTATCATCTAACCTAGTCTATTGTTCTGTTTCAGACATTGTTGAATGAGCTAGATCGAAGCATGGGGCGATATCGAGATGAAGTAAATCTCAAAACAGCTATCATGTCCTTTATCAATGCTGTTCTGAATGCTGGGGCTGGTGAGGTGAGTCACTGCCCTAGAAATTCCATCTCAAATGTCATGCTTGAATTAATTTACCTTGGAAAAGGCTAGCAGATTATGTCACAACTCTTGTGTTCCTGAGTAGAAATAGTTTGTGTAAAATAATGCTTAATTGTTAAGTTCAGTCTTACAATGTCTTTTCGTATTATTTAATTCTCCCGTCTCTTCTAATTCTTCTAATATAACATACATCATTGAAATGATTGTGGGTTGCTTTTTTTTTTTTTTTTTTCCTTTTCTTTTCTTTTTAGGAACTGCAAATCATTTACCTTCTTCATATCAGCCATTTAGAAACCATCTTGGTTTGAAATGTTTTGAAATATTAGTATGTTTTGACTCAAAGCCAAACTCAAAACATCTTCATTTAAAAATGTCAAAGGCTTTCAGAAAAGTCCATTTGTTGTGTTTCATTCATTAACAACACTTTCTTTTGTGTCTGGAGAATAGTTTAAGCTGATTTTGTTTCACTAGAAGTGTTACTTTCACTTTTTTTTCTTTCTGGTTAAACCACAGTAGACAACAAGCTTGTAAGAGCTCTTTCTGGGAGTGTATTTGGCTCTGTCTGCAACAGCACTGTAAAGTCCTACTGAGTAGGTGTCATTTAGCAGAGTATATGGTGAACTTATGACAAATATTTATAAAAACTATGAGGATGAACTGCAGTTCTGTTCATCCGTAAACAGAAGGTAGATCTCTAATTGACTAGCAAGGCAAGTACTCATAACTTTTGTTCTTTTTGGAACATGAAGTGTGCTATCCTTGTGACTGGCCTTGCAGAACTCATTGTAGGTTCAGGAGGGCAGTATTTTTAAGAGAAATGGAGGCAAAGGCTTTATTTTTTTTTTACTTACTTTACTAGAATCCTGTAATCAACCTGTGTATTTGGTGTCAGGATAGAGGATATTGAAAAAAAAAAAAAAGAGGAAGTATTAAGGATTTAAGTATTTTTTTAGTGTGATTAAAAGATTCTGGAACCGTGTAACTTGTTTTCCCCCACTTTATAAGGACAATTTGGAGTTCCGATTACACCTACGATATGAATTTCTAATGCTGGGAATTCAGCCTGTTATTGACAAGCTAAGAGGACATGAGAATGCAACACTTGACAGGTAAGACATTTTCTGAGAACCGTCATTTATCAGCAGAAACAAACGTTGCTCTCCTATATTTGGGTTTCAGATTTAAGCACAAAGTTTGTCTCTGTCTCTCCCTATAACTGTCTCCCTTTAAAGACAAAAAGGAGATTTGTCCTTAAAATTAAAATCAGCAGATGAAGTAGGAAACAAACATACTAAACTGGAAGTGGCTGTGACAAGGATCTCATTAATTGTTTTTCTTCTAAGCTGAGGATGACAACCAGAATGAAAAAAGAAATGTAATTCTTTTTTTGTACAGCAGAAGTGAAACAAAAGCCTGTCCTGGTAGGAGAGAGATAAACCAGTTCATTGATTTCATTGAGAATGATTATGTGTGGACATCATGCAGGTTCTGGGTTTCCAAGATTTTTCCTTAACCTCACTTGTTTTCATGATCTATCTTGTAACACAACCTCCCAAACAGTAGCACTGGCACAGCTGTAAGAGAAAAGGAACCTGTGGTGGGCAAAGGGGTAGAGATGCCAAGCAGGCAAAAAAGAACAGGTAGCTATTTTAAGTGTCTTTGCTACTGCACAAAATTTAACGTTGAATGGCACCTTCAAATTACTGTGCTATAGATAAATGTTTTCTTCACTCAAACTCCACTTTACTGGCGACCCAGGTTAAGGTCACTAGCAGTTCCATATTTTGCCACGGTAATTGAAGCTGCTAATGACCTTACATTTAAATCTTTCACAAAGCCATATGCTGAAGTAATCATAGAACAGGCAATTGCTCAGAATCTGAGCAATTTGACTGAGACACATCAAAAAGATAAAAGACCCAATGAACTATTGAGGAGCCTGGTAAAATCTATTTGCTTAATAAAATGAAACATTTTAAAGTGTAAAGGCAGGCAGCCACAGAAGTCTGTCTTCTCCTGTGACCACATTAAGCTCTGTGGAGAGGGACAGACCTGCTATCAGGTCATACTTGATGATAAGTGTGCTGCTGTCCCTTACTGTCTGCTACACCAAGCCCCATCCTACAGAGCAAGGCTGGTCTGTAGGTATCTATGACTTTCTAGGTAGGAGTGTCAAGTTTGCCAAAATATATGGTGAAAAAATACTAATCAGGCCTGTGTCCGCAGCTTTCAAGGGACCATTTTCTCAAATATCCACTTTTAGGAGTTGCTATAGGGTGATGGAGCTATGTTTGGGGGCATATAATGCTTCTGGGATTCTGCATAAGCACGAGGTTAGCACAAACTGCCTGTTACAAAGAGGGACCTCGCATATTTGAGCAGGGGGAGGCTTGTATCTATGTATTAATGCTACAGGGAAAGATTGCATACAGTGTTGTGCCTGTGTTTGCTGAAAAGCTGGAAAAGTAATGTTGCTTTTGGTCTACAATATTATAACCAAGAAAGTAATCTGTTCTGTATGACTCCCTGTTCTTTTGGCTAGTAACCAGAACATACAGAAAGAGCTTAAGATCTTAGGAACTTGTGGATCTTCAAGTTGTAGCGATGAGAATGATACAGAGGTTTGAGAGTATCCCACATGTCTAGATTATGTAGGGTGTATGCCAGGTCAAGAAAGGGAGGTGTGCCACAGCCTTTTTCCACAGCATCGGATGTGCTCTGATCTCTGTGAAAGATAAGTCCATATGCCTTGGTTAACTGCATCTCTCACCAGGTACCCCATATCCCACCAGAAGCATGCTGCCATGCTTATCAGTAGGTATATGGAAAGGCAGCTGCAAACTCTGCTGTTTATCACAGAATCATAGACTGGTTTGGGTTGGAAGGGATATTTAACTAATCCACTGAATGCATCTCTACTCCACCACATAAAAGAAACGGCTTGTTAATGTTGCCTGACATGGCATGGACTTACTAGATGCAGCTAATGTTGCCTAGGTAACAAGTATGGGGTAGACTTTCTAGAATGTATTACCAATGTAGGCACTGCATTCATCACAAGTGGAATATCCTTTTTCGATTGTATGTTTATTTTTAGCCACTTACTTCAACACAGTGACTTAGCACAAGGATTAAAGTACATTTTTACCTCAGCTGGTCATTTCTTTTGGCCTGTTACTGGCCCTCATGAGTTGCTTTGCATACATATTCCAACACTTTATGTAAGAAAGGCTTGCCAACTTCCAAGTGTTTCTTCTTCTATGCTGGTGAACTTAGTTTAAGTCTGAATTATGTCATTACCATTGGTGGGTTTTGGTTTTCTTTTTCTATTTTCTCTTAGGCACTTAGATTTCTTTGAAATGGTCAGAAATGAAGACGACCTGGAACTTGCCAAGCGGTTTGACCTGGTAAGATTTTCTGTGGTGTACCTGAACTCGCCAAAGCTGAACATCCTTTCTGTATCTTTGATGCAACTTCCCCTTGTGTTCCCTGAAAGCAATGATTGGCTTTGGTGCTAAGGGTGGCTGGTACTCTTGTTTTCAGTATTTCTCATGTAGCAAGTAGGTGGTCTCTGATCTATGAGCAATTAAAACAATGATCACAGACAGGGCTTCTGCAGTGTCTTTGACAAAGCCTTCTTTATTTTGTTTAGCCAAAGGTTTAGGAGCAGAGGTGGTTATCAACACTGTTATGCATGTTTTCAGTCCTAATGATCAAGATACATTCTAATTTCAGACACCTCTATCACAGGAGTATGGGTTCTTTACAGGACTTGGGCTCATTTCTGATGCTTTTACCCATAGATCACAGGAAACTCCTGAATACTGCCACCTCAGAGACTGTGGAGAGAATCAGTATTTTAGAATGAGTGGAGTTTGAGATGATCATAAAACAAGGACAGTTTCCACAAACTCTAGCAACAGTAAGGGGCTGTAGGGTCCAGAACAGTTGTAGTTTCCTCTTTCTTTTGAATCAATTCCTGCCAAATACTGATACAGAACAACTAATCCTTCCCTGCTTATTGTCTATTATTTATGGCACCAATTCCTTGGACCCAAAGGTTCTCACAGAATCATTGAATGGTTTGGGTTGGAAGGGACCTTTAAAGATTACTTAGTCCAACTTCCTTGCAATGGGCAGCAACAAGCATCTTTCACTAGATCAGGGGGTTTGGAATTAGATGATCTTTAAGGTCCCTTCCAACCCAAACCATTCTATGAATTTATGTTGCTCAAAGCCCCACCCAACCTGATTTTGGACACTTTGAGTGGTGGGGCATCTTATTTATTTATTTGTTTATTTTGCTTGCTCCAGGACAGCTCTTGGTGTCTTGGTGGCTCTGTGTGACTTTCTAACCACCTTTCTAACCCTTTGCCTTGGGGATCTTTTCTGTTCTGGAGTAGGGCAATGCTTATCTCAAAGACCCATGTGCAACCTCCTCACTGAGATTATAGCTGGACGTTGCAAGAGACTGCAGAGGTCCAGTTGCTGAAAACTTGTCTCCATGTTGGTCTGACCTTTCACAGTTAGTCTGTGCATGTTTTTTCTCTGACTTGTCCTTGCACTGCCTTCCCTCACTTCAGATCCACATTGATACAAAAAGTGCCTCTCAGATGTTTGAATTGATCAAGAAAAGATTGAAGCACACAGATGCCTATCCCTATTTGTTATCCATCCTCCAGCACTGCTTGCAGATGCCATGTGAGTACATCACAGTTTTTCAGAGGAGGGGGTGTTGAAGAAATGGGTGAAGTTTTGGCATGGGTGCAGGGTCACAGTTACCAGGACACACACTGCTTTTGTCCTCCATTCAGAACTTGGCAGTGCCTAAGGGACTTAGTCTCTTGCACTGATCCCATCCTGCAGATTTTGTTGCAATACTTAAAGCAGCAGCTTGACTTCTTTGCACTTGCAAATAAAACTAAGTAGCTGGAGACATTCCAGTTTGTCACTGACAGAGCTCTTAGTGACTTTAAATTAGGAGCTTTAAAAAAGAAAGAGCCCTTGTGCTTCAGATCAGAGAATTCTCAGAAATAGACACCATTTTGAATGTTAACAAAATGCAGTGAGGAATTTTTCTGGTGAAACAATACAGTACTGAAAGCTGTTCTTTCACTGGGAAATTCCACAATAAGTCTTCAGGCTGCTATCTTGTGGCAAAATGTCAGTGGAGGGCTCCTGAACTCAAACTGAAAAATAACATTGGCATTTGTTTTCAAGAGAGGTGATAGGAATCTACTTGTTAACTGTAATAAAGTAATTCAGTCACGTTTCAAGAGTGTAACAGCTGCATGAAAGCATAGCAAGATCACCAAAGAACTACCTGCCTTAATCCTGTTAGGTAGTGGGGGCTGGTTTTGGTTACTTTCAGAGATATTTGAACAGTCAAATTGAGAAGTCAACGTAAGGAAGAAGTATGCAGTGAGCTTTTTCAGGAGGTAGTGTGGTATGTTTTCAGGCACTGATTAGGCTTAAGTACTGCCATGCACAAATTCAAGTGGTTGTTTTTCCCAGTGGCCTCCTTGCTATTACAATTTAAGACAGTACTTGAACTTTGGGTATTGACCTGGAGTGTTTGGTGGCAGAAGAGTTAAGTCCTTCTAGGGTAGGACAGGATTGTACAGGAGCAATTTAAAATAATTTAACATCTAGGTTATGTAGCTTAGGGAGCTAAAGTGAATTTTATGTTCCTCTGACTCAACTTTAGTTGACATCCATGGGATCAGTCCTTTTTGTTCAGTTTCTGTTCTTTCTCACCACACATTTTGATCATGTTTGTCTTTTGAGTTTCACTGATCTGCAGACAACTGAATAACTGAGTATGCAGATAGAACATCTAATTGTTTTTATAGTGCTTTGTCACAATATTACCTAGGTGAGTAAAAACAAAACAACCAAACAAACAAAACACTATCAAACCCCATAAATTACTGAGTAACATCCATCATGATCGTGACAGAATCACTTCTGAATGCATCAAAAGTGCAAGCTGGAGCTAGTCTGTCAAAACGGTTGCACAGCCTAATGTACAAGTCAGGCATAGAGTTGCACATGCTTGTTACGTACTGTTCTAATATGCCAAGTGTTTGTAAATAATCTGTTAGCAACAGATCGGTGTTAGGTGCTGTGTACTGTAATTTACTACATACAAGATTAATATGGGAACCGGAAAGGAGGGAATGCCAGTTTGTCAGTAGATCTGTGCACTTTGGCATGAAAATTGAAGTTCTCATGGGTTGGTCGTTTTCCATACAGATAAGAGGAATGGAGGAAATTTTCAGCAATGGCAGCTGTTGGACAGAATACTCCAACAAATTGTTCTGCAGGATGAACGAGGAGATGATCCAGATATAGCTCCACTGGAAAACTTCAATGTCAAAAATATAATTAAAATGTAAGCTGCAGTATTATTGTTTGTTTCTGTTATAAAGGTGTAAGTATATGATAAATATGCAGGTACTTTGGAAATAAAATACCATACCTGAAGAATTACCTGTGTTAATTTACAGCTTCTTGTTGACTAGTCTTATAGCCAGTTTTCCTCTAACGACATCTTTAACAGATGTTATTTTCTAGCAAAGTCCTTGCCTTTGGTTTCTAATTTCTTTTAATATTAGTTAGAAGAGTAGAGAAAAAAAAAAAAAGTGATAGTATAACAAAACTACCTCATTTTTCCTTTTTCTTTCAAAATGTTGATGAAAGCTTTCATTGATATTCCCCCCAAAATGCTGTCATTTCTACTTAGATCTGATTCCTCATTAATGAGCACATAGTTTAGAAAGATTTGAAGTGGTTGAAAACAGTCCCCATCTAGCACATAAAACCTTTTACCTCTCAGTAAAGCATCTGCATGTGTTCACCCACAGACTTGGCCAAGGGTTCTACGATTATTTTTTCCCATAGGGTGCATCATTTGAAAAGTCTAGCTACATTAGCTGGCTCTCATCTCTACTTCCCTGTTCACAGTCCTTTTTTAGCTAAACTTTTGGAGTCTCCATCCTATCCATCTACCTCTGCAGGTAATTCATGGCCCATTAACCTTCTGAAATATCCACTGGGTAGAGCATTCTTATAGAACATAAGCCTCACATGAAATCACGTTCTCCTGTACTAAAAATCCTACAGTCCATCCTGGTACAGGCATGAGTCAAAATCAAAACTGATTTCTCATTATGGAAAAATACACTGGTGCTGATCTCTTTCTGTCTGTCTGGATATCACACTCCATTGTAGAACTTGTGCCTGATCTTCCATTTCTACTTTCATAGCTACTACTCATTTTGCATATCTAATCAACTCTCAACATGCCCTGCATATTTTCTGTCAGTAATAGGAAATAGCTGTGCCATATTGAGATATGAGCATTGCCTCGTTACTGATATATTACCCAACAGATAAGCATCCTCCCTTATCTTAAGAAAGAAAAAAATAGAACAAAAATTAAAAGAAAATAAATAAAGAAAAAAAAAAAAAAAAAGGCAATCCAGCCTTGTATTAATGATTGGATAATTTGTATGCCATGGCAGGATTATTTTAGCTATGACTTCTGCCTTTCAAAATAAGTATCCTTGGCACCTTGATGGTATTACCTGAAGAAAGGAAAATGCCAGGATTTTTTTTTCCCCAGACATTCCTTTATTCCTCTTCGGGACTTCAAGCTACAAGATATCACCTTTTTAATATAAGCTGTTAACTACAATAAGGATCAGGCTCTGGACCCAGACTGACCACTGGTATGATCCTGATTAAACACGTAATTCACCAGGTCATCTTTTGCTGATCACTTCACACAATGGCCACTTTCCTTTCAGGCTGGATCGCTCAGAATAAATTTAAATGATCTGATTTTATCTTTCAGGCTGGTGAATGAAAATGAAGTCAAGCAGTGGAGGGATCAGGCAGAGAAATTTCGGAAAGGTAAGTGTGTCCTTTGTGTTTGGGGATGCAAGAGAGAAAGAGCATGATTCAGTCACAGAGCAGCGGGCAGCAGAACTAGGCACAATTGGCTATTGAGGTTTTCCTTCATGAACTAAACCTGCTTTGTCCCTTCCAGTATATTTTGTCTCATTTGATCAGTTTATCTGCTTCACAGGATGGGGCTTCCTCCTCACATGAAGTGATTTTACAATCTAGGTGAAACTTGGGCATTGCTCTATTGATCACTGAAGATTACCATCAGAACAGTCAGACCCCATTTTCTTTTCTCTACTTCCATTATATATCCCCAGATGAACTGACAGAGTTGTCAACTTTATTTCAGTGTAACCTCCATATCTTTGGGAACTGTTCATGAGCTTTATTTCATTAGTCCTACTTGCCTGTTCTTCCTAGATCATGCTGAGCTGATGAGCAGGCTAGAGAAAAAGGAGCGGGAATGTGAGACAAAGACCCAGGAGAAAGATGAAATGATGAAGACACTGAACAAAATGAAGGATAAGCTGCAGAAGGAATCCTTGGAGTTGCGCCAGACCCGGGACCAGATGAATGACCTGGTAGCTCAACTTAATGAGTTCTCGGTAAGAGACTGGGATTCTTCCCAACCTTGTTTAAAGCCTGCTAACGAGTGAATGATGAACAAAAGTACATTATGAGTGAAACTCTTTCCATGGGCTGTACAGAAAGAGTTTGTCTAGCCAGCTACAAAAGCTTAGGAGCTGTTTAGCTTTCAGTAGAGACCAAAATCCCTGAGATGGTGGTTTGGAATGGGTAATGCATGAGTTGCCTGCTCCATTCCTTCTTCTCAGCCACCCTCTCTGTAGAAGCTGCTGAGGCACACGTGTCCTCTGCTAGGCACTATTTTTACTGCTGAGGTGGCCCTGATTGGAGGAATGTTTTGGTGGAATAGAGAGAAATCTCCCAGATATGAAAGTAAATTTAGTGACGAAAGAGGATTCCTGCTGTGCTTCAGGAGGGTCTGTGCCACCCTGGAGCTCGGCAGAAGTGACATTTGCATCTGCTTCTTCCTTCCCGTTCCTCCTTCCATCCTAGTAGTGTGCCTGAGCTTCAGCTTCCAGGACGCAGGCCTGAAGTTAGACACTGCAAAAAGCAGATTCATTCCCTCCTCCCTCTCCAACTTTGTGTTGGTGGAGCCTAATGACAGCTATTCAGTATTTCAAACCCAAAGTTTAAAACCCAGGAGTTCAAAAGTTCATAAGATTGAACTTTTCTCTTTTTTCATACATAAGGAGAAAATAATACATTTTGGCTTCTTTTACTAGCTTTCTGTTTTTCTGAGCCATTTATGGTTCCCTTTTTCAAGCTCTTCTCCACAACTTCAAGGGCTTGAAACTTTCTCTTAAATGAAAGCTGAGATTCCTCCCTTTATTGCATGGCTTTGAGAGCAGGAGGCTTTAAAGAAAACATCAAATATTTTGAGACTCGTAATAAAATCACATCAGCTGGCAACATGGAGTTATTGTGCCTTTTAAACCATTTTCTTTCTTTTTCTGTGTGTTTTTTTTTTTTTTTTTTTTTTTTTTTCCAGCACGGGGGGGGTATTTCCTTCCCACCCCCACCACCCCCTCCTCCAGGTGGCCCACTGGCTTTGTCATCTTCTCTCATGTCTGAGAATTTGCCCCCGATGCCGCCTCCTCTGCCCTTCTCCAGCTGTCCCCCTCCTCCTGCTCCACCACCTCCTCCAGGAGGACCTCCTCCCCCACCAGGAGCACCACCCTTCTTCAGCATGGGGGTGCCACCCCCTTCAACAACCACCTTCAGCAGTGGCACCAGCCTGAAGAAGAAATCTATCCCGCAGCCTTCACACCCACTGAAATCCTTCAACTGGGCTAAGCTGAGTGAGGTAAGAAGCTGCAGTACTCTCAGCAATTAATTGACTTTCCAAGTATAAATCAGTGTTGATTAATGCCATGAATTGCAAGGTGACAGAAGCCAGTGATATTGTGGCTTTCCTTAGGCTGAGCCAGTAGGAGTCGGTAACTGTCTTGAGGGAGCCTCCCCAGTTCTCCAGTGGCAGTACAGCACATCTCTTGTCATGACCAAGGTGCTGGTTAGGTTGAGCTGCAGTAGGCATACCGGTGGTTCAGCACAGCTGCAGTGGGACTAAATATTATAAGCCAGAGCTGGACATCTCCAGGGCTGGTACGCCAGAGCTGCCCTCACTTGCACATCAGGGAAAAGGATGGTCAGAGCCAGCGTGGGCAAAACTCAGTGAGGACCAGCTTCCAAACTAGCCTCCTCTACCTTGACAGGAGCAGTCTCCAAGGAGAGAAAGGTGGCCTGTTTCTCCTCACCATTCACTCATGGCCATGAGGCTAGCTGTCCTTCTCCTTGCATGGTTACAACTTTGCCACTTGGGAATAAAACTCTGAAGTGGAAATAAAAGCAGAGGAATTTGATTCCTCCTGTTGCACTCATTTTCTGCTATCTTGGTTGCCTTTACCTCCCTTCCATTTCTCTCCTTGATTTTTTTTTCCTTTTCTCCCCTTCTCTTTAGGTCTTAATTTTTTTAAACTGATTTACAAAGAAAAAAAGTGTCTGTATTGAGTTTGGATGGATGCCTAGAAACCCAGGTTCTCTTTTAGACTGAAACTCACCCAGGGCCCAACTCAGGCATTTGGAATGAGTGTCCAGGGACCTCTGGAATGCCACAAGAATTCTTTCTCCCCCTCTCTCCTTTTCTTTAAAATAAAGTGAAGTGAAATATTTGCTGCACCGTCTGTGCTTGTCTGTCAAGGCCACGTGGGGGGTGTGGGAGAGAATGTAAAGACGGGGATTTATTTTCCTTTGCAGAACATGGGACTTAGTGCTCTGAAAAAAAAGAAATAATAACTAATATATGTGTATATATATATATGAATATATATGAAAAAGGGAGAGCCACAGGTGTTTCTGTTTAGTGTACAGTAACTGTAGGCTTATCCTGCCCTCTGGTTAGGAGTGAAGGCAGCTGTACTAATAAAATTGAAGACCTGGGTGGTGAAGTAGGTAAAAGATGGTATTTTGCAGAAGGCAGAATAGATGGAAAAATGGACATAACAGGGAGGAGTTTTCATTTTGGGGTGTTTGTGTTAGCATTTTGACCTAGTAAGGTCCCTGCAAAACTGCAGAGGTTGAGGTGAAGAGTTGCATTTGTCTTGTTCTTTGGGGTGCGCTTTGTTATGGAATTAAGTAATTCCACTGACTTCTGGAGAAGGTGCTGGATTTTGGCCACCTTCATCAGTTATCCTGGATTCTCTGCTTCAGTACAAGGCACTTGTTTTCTGTTCACGTGGATATGAATCTTCTGGATACAAAGTCATGGGTAGGTCAGATAGCCTCATCTTGCATTTCTTTAGTATTGCAGCACTTCCACAGCGTTCTCCTGAACTGTCAAAGTAGCAATAAAGTAATGAAGACTTAGAACCAGCATACTGGCGGGGGGCAGCGTATCTCCAGTTCTTGAGCATGGGGAAACTGAGGCCTGGAAGTGTGCATAGTATTATTTTATAATATTATATAATAATATTATATTATATTGGTTCATGGTAGCGCTTAACTTCCAGTTCACATGAATGCAAATTTTCCCCACAAAAAATAGTTTGAGAAAAAATACATCTGATACCACATTTTTCTTTATCTTTAAAAGCTGGTCCAGTTAGCAGAGTTCAAGGGTGTGCTTGCACCAAGCAACACAGCAGGGTGCAGTGACCCAGTGCTGGAAACAGAGCTGCACATGAGCTTAGGGCTGTAGCCAGGTCAAATATGTTATTCAGCTCTTTGCATCCTGTTGAGCCCACCCTTCTCAAAGTAGTTAGTGCAGGCTCCCTGTCCTAAGCTGTGTAGTAAATGTGAAGATGATGCTCTGACTGAGGCAGTCCACATGGGTTTGACCCCCTTTCTGTCCATGGAGTGAAAGAAAGCTGACAGAGCCCAAGAGGAGTGTGAATAGGGCTGACCATGAGGGATTTGTCCATGGTGTACTTTCTTAGTAGAGGAATCAAGGCTGTTCTCTGGGGCAATTCATATTACTTTTTCTTTTTTTTTCTTTTTTTTTTTTTTTTCTCACAGCACCAGTACTGTCTTAGGAATGAAAGGACTGATCTGCTGGGCGTTACAAGAATAATCAAATATATTCTAACTCCCTGCAGCTGACAATAACAGGCTGTCCACGGTTCCCATGGGTACAATTAGAAAGAACTTGATTGGAAAGTATTCATTCTTCAAACAAGGAAACTCCAAAAAACCACTAATTTCTTCTGGGAATTACCCATTTTGTGCTAGCTTTGATATGAGATGATGGTCACTGGCAAAGCCATTTGGATGCATACGTGGGCTGAATTCTGGTTAAGCCCTTCCACACCATAGCTTCATTCATACAGCACTGTAGCATTGTCTGTGGATTCCATTCATACAGCACTAGAGTAGTGCTGGTGCCAAGGATCTCTGTTTTTCAAGAAAAAGATACTGCAATGTAACTACTGTAATGCCCTGGAAAGATTCCTTTCTTTGTTTCTAAACAGAATGTGGAGTTTGCTCTCCAACCCCAGATTTTACACAACAGCCAAGATCAAACAGGGTCCAGACATCTATGGTTCATCCAAACAATGGAGTGGCTTCAAGCACTCTGGAAATATGGATTAGTATAATTAACTCTTTAATAAATATAAACATATTCATTTGAAGTTCTCAGAGTAAACCAAGTCAACTATCAACTGTGATGCTTGTTATCTCATGGTTAGAGAAGAAACATCCCATTATGAGACAGGCTGGTAATGACTCCAGCAAATGATCTAGACCTGGGTGAAATTGTGCATGTAACGTTATTGATTATTCTGATTTCTGGAACTTTCTTCCTAAAAAACAGCCTGAGGATCACAGAAGACAATGATACAGGATTTCTGCCAGAGATTCAAGCTTAATGGAAAGATTCCTACAAGATCTCTGTGTAAAGCTGCTCGTAATAGCCTTGGTGGTGCCCACTGAGATAAAACAGTTGTCTCAGTTAACAAAGATGCCAGAAATACAATTTTTGTGCACAGTGGATTTTTTTTCCACTGAGAAAAGGATCTGATACCAAGAAAGAAATTTTAGAATCATAGCATGGGTGGATTGGAAGGAACCTTAAAGATCATCCAGTTCCAACCCCCCTGCTATGGGCAGGGATGCAACCCACTAGATCAGGTCACCCAGGGCCCCCTCCAAACTGGCCTTGAGCACCCTTTTTCAGATACATAATGGAATTATGAATTGAAATTCTAAGTTTTTACACTTTTTGATGGTTTAAATTTACAAACATTTGGGTATTGTCTGGTCCAGTACTTGCAGAACACTCGTAGTTTCTATGGTTTCTCTGGCCCTGCAAGACAAATGAAAGGCTGACCCAAAGTACTGTTAGCTTTAATTTTTCTGTGAGGTTGTTGAGGTATGATGGATTTTGATGGCTTGCTGCAGAGTAACATTATTTGTTCTCCAGGGTAAATAAAATCTCCCATCAGATGTAGCAGAGGATAGCTTGATATGATTTCTAGCTCCAAAAGCACTCCTATTCTCTAATCTTCATTGTTTTGTCCACAAGTCGGGCTTCATTACAAAGGTGGAATAACAACTGTAGCAGCTCCAGTGAGCTAATTATTAAATGCAACTTACCAAAACTTCAGCTTGATGGAGCAAATGTCTTGTAAATAA
This sequence comes from Nettapus auritus, assembly GCA_011076525.1. NCBI lineage: Eukaryota > Metazoa > Chordata > Aves > Anseriformes > Anatidae > Nettapus > Nettapus auritus. Next base: position 27,313,594 of record CM021767.1, read on the forward strand.
TTGTTCTGAAAATAAGGTATTTCCTTAACTAGCATGTACTACTATTCTGATAGAACTCCGGGAAATGTAGTTCAGAAGGTTTGTTTCTTAAAATGGGCCAAGGCTTTGCAAAGCAGAGAAACTACAGATCTTGGTAGACTTGCCGAATGAACGAATGCATAAATAAATAAATAAAGATGGGGGAAAGCATGTTGATTAAGTGATCTCTCTTTTTTCTTTTTTAAGGAGGAAGAAAGGAAGGGAAGAAAAAAACAAGAATTTTCTTCATTTTTAAATTTTGAATTAGGGACCATAAATATTCTTTCTGGTGCTGAGAGAATCATTTATCATAGCAATCATAGTACACAAGTCTGTTTCTCCTAAAACTCTCAGTCTCTCTGGCTGATGACAAGGCACTGTCAGCCAGTTAATCCATAACTGAGTAGGAAGAGTTCAGTGTAGGAAATTATCTGACAGCAGCAACAAAATTTTCAAGGGCAGAACTTAGGATAGAAATAAAAAGGACAACCCCACTGCAAGCAAAGGTTGTTTATACCTATGCCTGCCTAAGTTTTTCTTTGACTGGACTAGTTAGCTTGGTTTTTAAGCACTAAGTTGGATTCCTTGGGTCAAAGTTCTGTTTGTGCACACCATTGCAATGAGTGCTGCTTTGGAGTTTGTCTTCATGCTTCATGTAGCACACAAACCAGCTTATATGGGATCAGATTCAACCCAAGTCTTAAAATTAATATGAATGAAACGGGAATAATTTTAACTTCCTTGGTTTCTTTTTTTTCTGGAAGATGCAGATAAGAACCACTCTCTGCGATCCCTTTGTGAGTCTCAGAACTGCCTGTTCGGGCACCTCTGCAATCCAGTAAGACCAGCCCATTCTGTAGTGCTTTCATCAGTCTTGCCATTCATGGGGAAACTTCACTCACTCCCATGAGGGCTTTCCAGCCTGACAGGTAAATGGGCAAGACTCTCATGAGTAGCTGTCGCTTGAGTCACATTCAAGCACAGCATGCAGCTCCCGGTGCCTGCCAAACACAGCACGTAGCTCTTGGCATCCCCAGGGTTCTGTCCCAATGACAGCTCTATGGACACTTCCTGAAGAAGGTCCAGACCCTTTAAAGGCTGGATGTGGTGTTTAGGGACATGGTTTAGTGGGTGATATTGGTGGTAGGGGATGGTTGGACCAGATGATCTTGGAGGACTTTTCCAACCTTAATGATTCTATGAATTCCAGACCACTGGCTCCCTTCAAGATATATTTTTCCATCACAGTGTTTGATGGGACAATATGAAACGGAGGAACTCAGAGAAACATTCCCAAGTTCAAATACATCCCTCAGGATTTATAATGCAAGGTTTATAAAGCCAGCCTGGAAACTGAATGAGATTGAACACCCTGCCTGGATGCTTCTGGCTAAGATTGGCAGTAGAAGCCAACATTGGGATAAAACAAAACTTAACTTTGTCTCATATTTCTTTAGCTGAGATGAGCTTCCCAAGCTTGTTTGTTCTGTTGTAGTCATAGGGTCATATTTTTGCTGTTATGGAAAGGAGAGCCACACTGATTGCAAGGAGTGATACAAAGATATCGGTGAGCCTCTTCAGGGGTACGTGCTGCTCCCGTCTAGCATACACTCTCACTGCAAAAAGCACTGCAGCAATTTTAGCCAGACAGCCCTCCCTCCCCTCGGGCACTCACAGGCTGCCTCTGGAGGGAGGGTGTTGGTTTTCCTCCACAGTGTCTGCCCCGCCAGGAATTTCCTCCAGAACACTTCACACTTTTATTTCCCCCTCATTTCATTCTCTCATCAGGTGTTTTTCCTTGCTCCTTGAGCCTTGTGGCTTAGCACATTTCCCTCATTCCTTTGATGGCTGTGAATGGGAAGTAGAGCCTGTTCCTAATTAGTTCTGATAATGAAGTGTTAATGCACTTTGCTGTGGAGGTGCAAGTCAGGTACTTCAGAGCTGGAGCCTGTGTGAGGGTTTCATTGCCATTGCTTGCTGTTCCTGGCTTTCTCTCCATCGGTGTTCTGCTGTTTTTTCATCTCCTGAGGTTTCCTCAGGTCTCTTTACAATCCTTTCTGTCCTTTCTCTCTTTCTTTTAATCAACACCTTCCTTATTTTTTCATCTAATAAAGTATACATTAAATGTACACTTTATTAACTAAATGAACTGAAAGACAGAGTGGTCAGGTGTGAACCCCAGGGAATTTTAGGTTGGATCTTAGGAAGAACTTCTTTACCGAAAGGGTTGTTAGACATTGGAACGCGCTGCCCAGGGAAGTGGTGGAGTCACCATCCCTGGAGGTCTTTAAAAGACGTTTAGATGTAGAGCTTAGGGATATGGTTTAGTGGGGACTGTTAGTGTTAGGTCAGAGGTTGGACTCGATGATCTTGAGGTCTCTTCCAACCTAGAAATTCTGTGATTCTGTGATTCTGTGAATGGGTGTGAATGAACCCTCTTCTAAATGGGTACCTACCCAAAGCTTATCCCACTGCACATGCACCTTAACAGTCACCGGGGAGGAGAAAGTAGCTAAATCATTGTGTCCTCTTTGCTGGCAAGGACATCTGTCCTGAGAATATCAGCAGGAGACCCCACATCCTCTCTTAGCTTAGTGTGACTGCTGATTGTGGCATGGGGATTGGAACTAGATGATCTTTAAGGTCCCTTGCAACCCAAACCATTCTGTGATTCTATGTTTTAATGAATAGATAATGCCTGTATTGTAAGAGCTTATTTGGTCCAGGGCTGGTGAACAGCAAAATTGGAGGAGGAGTCTGTGCTTTTGAATATTTCCAATTAGTGTGGATGATGCTCTCTCAGACATCTGGGTATAGCTTGTGTATGAGTCAAAAAAAATTCAGATAAACAGGAGAGATCACATAACAGGAAACAATTTGACTTCAAAGACTCAGGGCCTTAAAAGTGAAATAAAATCTTAAATTACTTTAACAGGCAGGCAGAAACCACACACCCTTTGGGGTTTGCACCAGAACCTGGCAAAATTTGCAGACGGGAATACATGTCTTGGGTTTGTCATACGCTAATGTCCTTCCTGAGCGTTTTCCTCAAGATGATGACACTTCTTTCATGTGACCATAGTCATCATGTTGAACAGATGTTCAGTCTTGAAAGAAAAATTACTGTAGAATCATGGATATTGCTTGAGATCTGGTCTGCTAGTCTTGGAATGTGGCCTTTCATCAGAAGCTTGCTGTGAAGATTTTTCAGGCTATTTTTTCATACTAAGTGTGTTTAAAAAACAAAAAACAAACAAAAAATCCAGCAACACCAAAATGGCATTGGATGTGCTTAGCTAAAAGCTTTTACTATCTCATTAAAATATGTCATTTTCTTTCAGGAGAGGATCCATGGCACAATCTGGAATGAGATTGATGATTTAAAGGCATTCAAGGTGCTGGATCTTGAAGATTTTGAAAAGATGTTCTCAGCATATCAGAGACACCAGGTAGGGTTGGACTCTTCCATACCTTGTCTTCCTTGAATTTCTGGAGGAGAAAGGAACACTTGCGACAGTGATATGGATTCCTGCCCACCTGCAGTCAGGCTGTATTATTTGCTGTTCTGTCGCTGTTTACAAAATCACAAGATCAAAAGATCAAAAGAAGAGGGGAGGATACAGTGGGCAGAGTATAACCTTCTGTTATCTTAATACTAATAGACAGCTCTGAGACAACAATCCCCAACAGGTAATGCTCAATTTGACCTCAGCAGCCACTGGCTTCCAACAGCTCCTGAGCTTTATGTTCAAGCTTGCTACCCATCTTTTTATTTCTCTCATATCTTTCTACTTCTCTGTTTCCCAGGGAAAAAGTCTGTAGTTGTCCAGGTACTGAAGCAAGGTGACTGAATTAGCTGTCTTTTGCTTTGTATCTTTATTTCTTAAACAGCCAACTGATCCAACTGGCTAGGTGACAGAAACTGTCCGAATGAGAGATTATAATACAAACAGCATGCTTTAAAAGTAGCCATTTATTAGAATGTCTTTTTTCCCTCTTCTTTTTCTTGGAAAGCAAGTCACCTTCAAGCCATCTATCTCCATTGAATGAAATTTAGCAGGAGAGGAATTGTGCTTGCATTCCCTGAACTCCCCCAGCTTTCATTTGTTTTTGGAATGTGCTTGGAGAAATTCAGTCTTTGCTACTCTGTGGAATCAGATCATTGCTTTGGAATTTTAGACACAGATATAATTGCCATAAACAGCCTTTTTGATTAAGCTCTACATTGATGATGGTAACTTCGTTGTAATTATTCAGTACCTTAGAATTAACATGCAAAACCCTTGTCTTTGGACTTTTCCATCTGCTCTTTTCTTTATCTCTCTCTCTCATTTTTTCTTTCTATCTAACTCAATGAAGAGAATGAATAACTAATGAATATCTGTTCTGATTTACTAGCTCACAACCATCTAGATAAGCATCCTAATGTGAACTGTGAAGACAGCAATGTTACCCATTGCACGATGAGATTTAATTTCCTATGCTCCTGCAAATAGCTGTTGCTGTTTCTGTGGGTCCCTCTCTTTCTCAGCCTGTGAATCCCATTCATTGAAATATGAACTTGGTTCACAGAGGGAAAGAAAGGCACAGAAAACTGCACTGCTATACAGGATTGGGTTTAGACCCTGTGCCTACAGCTTAGTTATGGAAGTGAGCTCCCAGGTGTCATGAAAGTAGCCAGACTGCCATCTGTGCACAAGAGAAACTGTCAAGGTGCCATTCCAGTGTAGTGGTTTTGTGTCAACACATGGCATTTCAGGTGCAAACATTGCAGTTTCCTCACTAGAAACAACCTCCCTTGCCTCCTGTGGTCTCCAAAATCCAAAACCGAAGGCATCCTGGTCTGCAGACTCTCAGAAGTGAAACATTTATGGATGTGTTACCAACCACTGCAAAGCCGCCTAGCCTATTAAGCCATACACAAACCTGACCTTAAACAGACCTTAAACCTAAATCTTCCCACTGGAATGGAGCCGTCATCAGTGACCTCCATGAGTCTCAGAAGAGTCCTCTTCAGTCCTTATTAAGCACACTTTATGACAGTGGCTCCAGACACTGGAGTGTCACTTGTGTAAGCTCATCATATTTTTATGTAGTTAAGTGTATTGCTACACTTCCATCTTTCATTTTGATTTTACACTGCTAATTTTTTCCTTAAATATCGCATTGTTTCTTTAATTTATATTTTCTATTTCATCCATACTTACTCCAAAGCAAACTGGATTTTAATCAACAAATCCTTGTTAATTTTTATTTTTATTTTAAGTCCAGGCAACCAAATTGCTTTTGAGTCAAATTCTTATGAGAACTTTTCCAGTTGATTCACACATAATCTTTTCTCCTCTTTTCTTTCTTGAAATATACCACTCTGGCCAAGTATGTGTTTACCCTGGGTTTGTGACTTTTAAACTTCATCCAAATGTCTATAAAGTAAAATGTCAATGCAACACTCTGCTCTTTTACATATGAAATGTTGAATGAATTCAAATAAAGACATTTCTTTCTTTGCTGCTATTAACATGATCTTCATATTTTTTCAGTTTCGTTTATATTAAACAGCTTCTTTTCTTTCTTCGTCATTTTTTTTTTAATGTCAAAGGATCTTTTCTCCTCTCTCAAGCCCAGTGTGTCATTTTGGGTGCCTATCAGGGAAAGCAAAATTGTCCAGCATACAGAATACTGGACCAAGAGTTCTTAAAACTTGTCTTTTGACTTTGCTCCAATCTGACTGTGTAATATTGACCTTTCAATTCAGTATATTTGATGTTTTCCTGGAGTACGAAATAAGTTGTGAAACAGTTGGTGTTTGTTACCCAGTGGTGCTGTAAGATTTTTTTAGTGGTTACAGAGTGCTTTTGGCTATAAGTTGTTGGCTATAAGTTGTTAAAGGGTATAATGTGCTATTGAAACAAGTTGTTACTGTTAACGGCAAACTGTGCCTGTGCATCAGGAGAGGAGAACTGACCCTTGATTTTTAACCTTGGCAATTCTTTCAGTAAGGCTCTGGACTAGATTTGTAAAGGTATTTAAGCATTATTGTAGTTAATGTTTCGAGACCTAAGAGATTTATGGTTTGGAGACCAAATTTATTCTTTTCAGAAAAGACCAAAAACTCTTATTTCCCTAACACCTGCTGATTTAAAATATGCAAAGAAATGCTGAAATACCTTTAAACCATCTGGCCCAGTATTACTTGCTAAGCATTTTATTCTCTTAGAAAACAGTGTGTGTCTAAATTCAGCTGCCTTGTTAAACTTGGTATCCTTCACTATGACTGATTCTTGGCATGTTTCCTTCTTTGTTATTTGCGGCTGCTGCCTGCATAGGACCTGCTAACTAACCCTTCCTCCTGTAAGCAGGTGAGTATCATTGTCTGCCTTCTGATCCTCTTAGTGCTTGGGAAGGTGAAGCACTGCACCGTGCTGTTACAGGATCATGCCTCGTCTCATGCCAGTTTTTCATATGTCCTTGCACCTCTGCTTTCTGGGTGAGGGAGGTGGTTAAGAAAAAATATTAAAAAAAAAAAAAAAAATTATTTGGTTGTATCAGCTCTGCAATAGGAAGATGTACTTCCTTTCTTTCAGTTAGCTATAACCTCACTGTGCTTTCTGCCCGTGTCTCTGTAGTTCTCTTTTTGATGGTCCTGACCAAAAAGACCAGGGACAGAGGAGATATGAATGTGAACTCTTCCTTCACCATGGTAATAGTTTCTCCAGTGGAGAACAAAGGGGCTATAAGGCAGCCTTCATTCCCACTGTTCCCATCTGTGGTGCATCTGCTTTGGACACGACTGAAGTCTTCAGATGTGTTCACTAGCCACAGGCTTCCTGATAAAATCTTTCTTTCTGTAGAACAAGGATGCACTTCAGTTGGACAAAAGGATTTGTGCCAACTGAGGGGAGCAGAAGGGTTAGAGTAGAGGGAAACCTACCACATTTAGAATTGACAAAACCCTCAGAGAGTTCAGTGCAAAACTGAAATAGTGTTTAGATGAAGCAGAGATATCAGACTGCCAGTGTGTCTTCAAACTGGCTACCTCTCACTTTATTCATCATCTTAAGCAAAATTTTGGGAGAACTTTTGGGAAGAGCAACACTCTCATAAAGGATTTTTTCAGATGTCATCCCTCTTGTCTTTATAAGAAAGCAGTCCTCACTGTCATTGCTCAGGGAACTGTATCTAGAAAGTTTCCTCTGCCAGTGGAGGAGGCTCATACATAGATCGGGGTCATGAACCTGCGTTGTCATCATGGTAATGTGCACCATGATGCAAGTCAGTGTGGTAGAAATGGTTCCCTAAGTATTGATAATTACTAAAACCTGGCATACTGCTGTGGTACCAGACCACGTTTTGCAGTTCACCAAACTCAAACTGTATTTGAAACAGTACAGCAGCATGAGAAATGTATCCCACATGTCTAGTCATACCAGTAGTGAGTTTTTAACTGATCTTTGAATTTCCAATTAAAATCTCAAATATTAGTCCACATGGAAAGTTGGTAAAAAAAGATGGAATAAAATGTAGGGATGTTGTCTATTAGCCTGACAGCAGTTCCAACTGTTCTTGCTTTGTGTGCTTGACTTACCTCACAAAAGCTGGTCACTACTGCCCCCTTGCTCCTCTTTTTCTGTCTAAGAAAATGTAGATAGTCCGTATGCAATCTGTTTTCCTTCAGCTAAACTTGAAATCTGGCTTCAGTAAAACCTGAAGCTTCATCTGCTTTTGCTTACACGTAACTCCAAGTGTCTATAAATACCCCTCTCCTCAATATGAGTTCAAGAGAATATATTTTTAGATGAGACCAGCCCAATCCTTGGTCACAAGGAGTGGGCCATGTCTGAATAGTTCAGGTATTCATCTCTGTTGAACCTTCAGGGCTGGGGAATTGAAACGGGATGGAGACTGTTACACCAATCCCTGTTGCATAGCTTTAGGGGAAACCATCTGAACACACACACAGTGCATAGCCAAGCCCTGAAATTTTATTTAATTTTTTTTCCTTGGGATGGGTGCTGGATAATGGTAACCAGCTATGCTTGTCTGCAAACACTAGCCAGTGAGGGGCAATGAAGCTTTTAAACCAGGAGCAAAGCACAGACCCACCAATACCTTTCTTACCTCTCACTGTTCAACAGCTGCCTATCGCCCTATTCCCCTGACATCTCTGCATGTCAGATATACGTCCTGGGGATGCACTGCTCTTTGCTTTTGTTAGTTTTCCTCAAAAATAACAAACTTGCCAAATGCTCAACTTTTTTTTTTCTTAGAAACACTATTTCATGTATCCCGTATATATGCATTTTTTTTCTGCCAAGCTAGACACATTGGGTACCTCCAGCAGACCTATAGTGTGTGCGTCTTCAGGTGGTGCACTGTACCTGCTTAAAAATGCTGCTTAATATTGGTGGTGGCTCACTGGAACACATTTGCATGAACTTGTATGTTGTATGAATCCTTTGTATATCCAGCAGCAACACAAGCTGAGTGTAGCTGGTTGTATCATGTATCATGTATCAAATGACAAGTAACAGTATTAATCTCTCTATGGTTCACATTTAAATCTTAAATATTTGCATATAAAAATTCTTGAAGTGGGTTAATTAGGAGAGTAGTAAACCATTCAAAAACATCATATTAGGAGTTAGTAACTAAATCAGACACTAATGGAAGGAAGGCCTGATCTGCAGAACTTTCAGTCCTGGGAGTTAATGCTGGGAATTCCATGCTTGCTATGGTCTTATATCTTTCCATGGGTATCTGCTGCTGATCTCACTCAGAGACAGGACAGTGGGGTATACAGACCCAGCATGCTTGCTGTTATGTCCTAAGAAAGAAGACAAGTTGTTAGTGTGATGGATGCATTCAAAGCTGGATCATACTCGTTAGTTTCAAAATCTCAAGAAATTACAATACGGGTATCATGGAAATGCATTTTTGAAGAGGTTCCAGCAGCTGCTAGCTGGGAAGATAAAAACGGCCCTGTTTCCAATTTCCTCTTCTCTGTTGGTTACAAGGGAGCTATAATCCAGGATTACCACTTTTTATCATTACCTCTACTCCCTTTAAGGAATGGTGTTAAAAGACACTCGAAGTAACTACAGAAAGCCAATCTCTGGAAACGAAACAAAAGCCCTGAGTCTGGTGTGTAGGCAGGTCAAGAAGTCAGAGATTTCTGGATGGTCAGACTGGGTCTGCAGTTAGTTTCTGTCTATGTTCTGTGTCAAACATTTTGGACTGGGATTTTCCAGGGTATTCCCAAGTTGTGAGTTTGGCAATGGGTATATACAGAAAACTTTGGGAAAAGTAGTTTCTCCATGATAATGGTATTAATTCATTTTAAAAGAGAGGCTGGTTCAGATGTAGATGTTGACCTTTTGGTAAAATACATTTGTAAGATAAATGGCATCCTGCCCTGCTGTTTGCATCTCACGCATAATATGGATTGGACTGGCCCAGTGGCAGCTTTAAGAGATGGTGGAAGCTTTTTTCTTCATAGGGCTGCAGCCTTTCAAAAGTGCTGTGTAAACTCTGCAGGAAACATCCACAGAAGGATATGCTTTGACACCAGTGGGCTTTACCATCATGTGCCCAGTTTTCCTGTCACCCTAATTTTACACCAGAACATCATAATAATACAAGTGTTAGTAGAATGAATCCAATAGGTTAGAATCAGGTCCAGTATTTTCAGTTAAAGATGATCTTATAGGTGGTAATGAGTTACTTCTGTTTGTCTAGTAATACAGGCTCTACTTACATGTCTTCTGGCCTTCCTGTCTCCTTTTCTCACCGTGTGGGTGGATTTTCCCAAGTTGGGATGTTTTTTTTTTTTTTTTTTTTTTTTTTTTTTTTCATCACACTCAGCTAAATCTATCAGTATTGGGTGAGTAGATGAGGAAAAACATGATACTGACTGTTTTCCCCCCTTTTGAATTACATGCAGAAAGAGATGGGTTCAACAGAAGACCTTTACCTCTCCACACGCAAGGTGAAAGAGCTCTCTGTGATTGATGGCCGGAGGGCCCAGAATTGTGTCATTCTCCTTTCCAAGTAAGTGTGCTGACCCTTAGCTCGCAGCTTATGATGTGGTCAATGTAGAGGCAAGAGGGAATGAAATTTAACAAATGGACATGTTCTTTTCTCACCTAGACCTGCTGTCTAATACCTGTTGCACTTCAGACAAACCTCTCTTGCAGTGTGATAAAAGCACGTGCCTCTGGTGAAGTGTTAGCGCTCTTAATACACACACACACAAACACACACGCACACACGTTTTGTGTATTGAACAGATAGATAGAGACACCAGGATGTATCTGAACACTTATTGCTAGAAAACTATCAGTACTTATAGGCAGATGAAAGCAGCTGCTTGGCAGTGCTTCCACTTCACTCTACGTGATGTGTCCCCCACGCTTTTAGTATGCCATTTGGCTCTGCTTGTTCTACATGTTGTTTTCTAAATGCTAATGTGAGCATCTCCCTGGAATACAGCAGTGTTGAGAGTGGTATTCATCTTTGTTATTTTTGGCACTTCAAGGGAAAGATGATAAATATAAGAAAAGATATTCAAGAATTAGGTCTTGTATTTGCAAGGTAGACTTTGGAAACCATCATCTGTCTTTGCATGCTCCTGCAATGACTCTAATGTGTTCAAATGTTGTGACATCAGAGCTCTCTGTATTGTTTTCTGACTTTCTACCAACAAGAGTACTGGGCTGGATGTCTGTCACTGAGCAGCAAATTTGTGCAGGCACTGATGCACCTGAGAAGGTTGCTTTTTCTGCCAGAGGAAGGATAGCAAGGCTGGAGACAAATGCTTGGAAACCTGTGACAGTACTGCACAAGAAAATATTTTAATTGATCAGCAGAAAATACAGTTTCATGTGATTGCTTGTCTGCTCTAGCAAAGTAACAGTTAAAAGCAAAGTTGCAGCCAGACCACCAGGATTGGAATATGTTCTTTCCACTGCTTAGTGAAAACCATGGAGGCTCTCTCATTATGCTACTTATGTGGCATTAGCCTGCATGTCAGCAGGACCCCTGCCATCCAAACTAGCAAGGAGAGAAGGCTTACATTTCTCTCCCTGCAGTATTTGCCAACACGTCTTTGCTAGTGTTGGCAGCTGTCTGCAGACTCAGGCAGAGGGATGCTGAAGGTATAGGGGCAACAGGATTTTCATGCTGTTTGACAGACCTGTGAAAGTGTGTCTGGGTTCAGATTAAGTCATGTAAGCACATGAAACATTTCCTAGAGTGGTAACATAGTGTGTGCAGGTGGCTGGGCTGAGGAGGATCCAGGAAGGTGGTCCATGACTTTCTGTGACATGAGATGTTTATTTTTAAATATTTGCTGTCCCCAAAACAGTAGTGGTATGGATGACATCAGCATGTTTGTCACAAATCACCTCTTCTGCCATATAAATCTGGCCTAATCCTCTCTAAACAGTGAGAGAGAGACAAAGGACAGTTCCTGTGCTTTGTCTTCCACCCTATTGCCTCCAGAAAAGCAGCCTTGGAGCATTAGCTTTGCACTTCAGGGTTTACAGCATGTAGTCACTCCAGGTGTGCCATGACGCCCGTCTGCCTCAAGTTGCTAGTTTGAACTCAAGAGTTGAAAAGCTGTGTTTTATGTCCACCAACTTCTCCAATAAGAAATATCCTGGTCTTATTGTTAGCAGGCCTAACATGGATGATGGAGATTTTGAGACCGATCTCACTGTCCCTAAGGATCATGCCAGTTTGCATCGTACCCTGTTAGCTTTGCTGTGCTATGCTATAGGAATGGCCTGTCACCAGGGCTATCACTGGCTTAGATCATTTAATGTTTGTAATGGGTAGTGTTACACCCAGGATATCTGAAAGATCTTACAGCTTGGCACAGGATTGCTACTTCTTCCCAAACCTCCCTTTTAAAGTAACTAGAATAGCAAAAATTATTGGAAACTAAAACTGCACCTCTGTCTATATTCATGCCTCTTACTGCTGTTTCTGCTTATATGGATCTATTGTTAAAGATAGCAATTGGGAGGATTGGCTGTAGACAATGATTGACAGGATTATATGACCCCTTGCAGCTTTTTTTTTTTTTTCCTTTTTTTTTTTTTTTTTTCATTACTCCACTTCTTCCTCCTCCATTGGGTTAAACCCTAAACCCTGAGAGAGACTCCCAGCCAAACCATCCCTGGCTACTGCCATGTCCTTGCTTCTCCCGCAGTGCACCTTACGCATGCACATGTGGGTGTGCACACACACACAATGAGAAGAAATTTAAAAATGGTGACAAACAAAGGGAGTTTGTGCAACCCTGAGCTGGAGCTCCGGCATTCGCGTTGCCATAGCATCTGCCAACAGCTGTTTCCAATTTACTCTAACTGTGCATTTATCCCTGTAGTTTATTCCCCCTTTGTTTACACTAAACTGTCGTGTCCTTTAAAGTAAAATAGCTGCATGGGATGGGTTTTCTTTCCCTCCACTACTCAAATGTTTTTGTTTTACTAACACTGTGTTAGAAGGGGTCAGGCAGAGCTCATATTTCATATGGTCCAACAAGCCAAAACTTAGCTAGAGTGAGAAATAGATGTCTCTTGCTTTCTTTCACAGAGAGACTGGAGCATAGTAGACTGAAATTAGATGAAAATTGAATTGTTAGCTAATTTTTGCTGACACTTAACACTGCAGTTTGTAAGATCTCCTCCCTGTTCTCATCTCTGTTTTCATAGAAGGCTTTATTTCAGCTATTTGATAACAACATTCAGTTTTCCTTCAATGGAAGGATGTACTTGTCCATGTTTAATGGGGTCTGATGGACCCAGAACCAAGCTTTGTCCCATTGACCAACTGTAAGGGTTTGAACAGGCACAAGATCAGTTGATCTCACATTATTTCCAGTAGGCTATAATTCAACCAAGACATGGAGCCATCTGTCTGTGGTGAGTCCAGGCGCCCACCGTCTTCGAGTTTGGCTTTCTTAATGGTGTTTCCAACATACAGTTATTTCTGTCACACTGGAAATCTGGTATCCCTCATGAATTTCCTGATGTCTTCAGTTTCCACCAGGCTGGAGATTTACTGTCAGACTTGTGTGGTCTGGAAGAGCCATCCCAGATCCCTGTGCTTCCCTGCTTCCACCTCACAGCTGGAAATTTCTCTGACCTCTCTCACCAGTATGGCTTCTCTCCCTCTATTACTTAAGCAACAGAGAGTATTTTCACTGCTCTAGTGTTTTTGTTGTAGCACATCTTTAAATGTTCTCTGCAGAACATGCCTGTAGCGTACATCTCTCACTGTGAAATGCTCTGGTTCTATGAGACACATTGCTCACTTTGAACATGGAGGTTGAATGTATATTTATGGAACATTTTTGGACAAGTTATGTGAATTCCATCAAAATCATTATGTCAGAGTTGTTCTGAGATGTGTTTATTATTCCTGCGGCCCAGCTAGTTAGCTGAAACCTCCTCAAGAGGCTGGAAACAGTAGGAATGCTAGGAAAATGTCATAAATATAGTAGCAGGAGAAGGCTACACAATTTGATTACACAAAAATAGTTTCAAATATGAATATAATAGTCATCAGATACTGTGAACCAAGCTTATCAGGCAGCTTTACCAAATGTTTGTGGCTTTCGTGACTGTTGATTCAAACATCTATCAGTAAGGGAGAAGGGACCAGTGCATCATTTCCAATGAGAACACTAAAGAGACCAAGTATTTTTCTCACAGAGTTCTGCCTGCTCAGAAGTTCTAAACCCTTTCAGTTCAAACGTTAACAGGACAAGCTATTCGGCCAATGCTAATAACCATGTGCTGTTTCTGCTGTGCCCCCAGCCCCCTGTGTGCCTTTCTGCCACATGGCAACATATTGTTCACTCTTTTATCGAGGCAGGTCCCAAGCATTATGGTAGTTTGGGGTACAGATGATATCCTGATACAGAAACAGATCACTGGACTTAACAGTTCAATTCCTCAGTGTGCTGCTTGAAAAACACGAGGCTATAAACACTGCTTCTTGGTTTCTTGGAGGAATTTTTTGTTTTTAAGTAAATGTCCACAATAAATGACATTAAGTGCTATCCAGAGTATGATAAACCCCATGGTTAAACTGAACACGTCAGCCAATGCCATCCTGTCTTAGACCATGACTAGGAACTAGTAGGTAGGGCTGTCATAAAGGATAAACCACTGTCTCATCAATATGCCACTGTAATTTGGAGATTCCCAAGTTTGTCCCTGCTTTGCTCAGCTTGGCTTGGAAAGATGGCCATTTCAAATCCTTCTCCATAGGAAACTGGGAGTGTTTGGATAGAAAGTATTTTGGCCACTTTCTCTGAAGGCCAGCTTTCACTTGGCCAGCTTTCTCTGAAGGAGTAAAAGAAAAGAAAAGCCTGTTTCTTTATGCACTTAGCAAAATACTTTCACAATGAAGCGCTGGTAGATTTTTGCCCAATATGTTGACATAGATGCATATCCCAACTGTTGTTCCCCAGTCTTCTTCACTGGTAAGATGTGTTGGCAGCTAAGATAAGGAGATGCAAAAAAAAGGCTTCAGTGTCTTCTGGGTGAAATTGCAGTTACACTAGCCTGACATTCCTGAATGCTTCTTCTGAGTGCTTCTTCTGAAAGTAGAGAGAGTATTCCCAGAAGGTAGCTATTCAATATCAGCCTGCAGCTTGGCAGTCATACAGGACCTTAGGAGAGCTCAGGAGTTAGAGAAGGTTCGTGTCCCAGAGTTTGGGAGCAAATTAACTAAGAACCTGTGTGAAATGAGTTGTGGAGATGGAGAAGTCCGCAGTCAGCAAAAGCTAAGATTTGGATGAGCTGTACAAACTGGCCTTAGGATGCAGCTAAGTATGTGCATGTGTGTGGGGTCATGCTCATGCATGAGGAAGGGGCAAGGGCTATTTCACTGCTGCCCTCTCTACGAGCTGCAGCATCACAACTGCTACTGACAGCATCTTTGGAAGCACTGTGGTTCAGTTCAGTTAGAAGAGGAAATGGTCTCGATAAATGACAACCAGTCCATTTCTCCAAAGAAAAAGGAAGAGTGGGAATGCGATCCATGTGGTATGGGATATTAATGCAGCTGCAACAAGATTCAGGGCTCTCTGGTAGCAGACAGCCACACTTCTTTCTCAAAAGCTAAGCAAGATCCAAGGAACAAACCCATGAAGTGACTCACGTTTTCCTCTATGGGGGAAGATGGCTAATGAGCGACAAATATTCTGTTTTGATCCATGGGAGGGAGGAATGAAGGGGGGAGGTTACTGTGACTTAAATCAATGGGTATATTTAAGAAGGAAAAATGAGTGAGAGCTGGATGTTTGTAAGGGAAGTTGATGTAAAACTGCAACATGTCTCCCAGGCATGTTCCGAGTCAGGCTGCCGGCTTTCTCTGAGAGGACGAAACAATAAACCACTTGATGTCTGCAAGTGAAGCTGGTGTTAAATCAGCCGAGGTGTCCTGGGGAGATTAGTGATGAATTACTCTGCAGAGTCAATAGAGATTATTTATGAAGCCAGAGGGGATAGAGGGAGGCAGGCTAAGTACCATATCAGAAGTTATTTGGTACTTGTTGAGTTTTAACATTGCTCGAAGATGACTCAAGCAGTTGGACTTCCATAGGCTGCCACCAGATGTATGGGTAAGCAGAGAAGGAGGGAGCATTCTCTGTAAAGATCCTTTTTGTTGCTCATCTGACTGGCATTGGGCCGCTGTTAAACAAAACCACTGTCAGTGAATGAATGTGTTGCAACTGAGGAAAGGACCACAGTGCTTTCTTCTGGTCACATTTACTTCCTGAGTTAGATCCCTGATTTGGTTAAGAAGTGTGAGGCAGAGAGAATACAGCTTGGATTGTACGCTGTTCTGAATTGAGTCATCTCCAGCAGCTAGAGGAAGAGAGCCTGGATCTGCAAACCTTGTAAGAAAATCATTGCAGGCTTTCCAATAGATACTGGAATTACTGAAATGTAATTTCTGTAGTGTAAATTTCTGGGCCATAGTTCCACTTTAACTTGATGTCTGTCCCACGTGAGTTTTAGGCTCTAAGGGATGCCTCTATTCAGTACTAAATGGAAAGATTTTACGCATCTGCTTTAGGTTCCTCTTTAATCAGTTCACCTGTTTCTGTTTAAAGCAGCACATCTGTTTCACATTACCACAGGCCATCTTTAAGATCTACTGCATGGCTGGGCATGAATTTTGAAAATAGAAGAAGAATCACTTGAGTAACAATTCTTTGGTCAGTATTTCAGCCAGTTTTTACTAGGAAGATCCCTGTTTTGTACTATTGATGCTTACAGCTCTTGAAATGCATCCTGCTTCCAACAAGGAACAAGCCCACTTTGGAAAAGTAAGCTTGCTTTGCCATAAATTCTGCTGTACTTGTAATTGGATTGGTAATAACTGAGGATGCACACCTGCAGGCACTGTGACCCCATTACAGGCCTGTAAGTGACTAAGTTAAACTGTTTTTCAGCAGGGGGCTGGCAAGCTTTCTGATTCTCTCTACTGTGGGCTAAACCATCCAAGCCAGATGTTTTCCTGCTGATGGCAGGGTACAGAATCATTCAAGAAATCAAAGTGTTTGTGTAACTGTCTGTCCTTGGGGCTCTCAATTATTTTTGAACAGATGATGTTTTAAAGTGTATTTAGTGGTGATGAATAGTGGCAGACAGAAGAGCTTGGAGTCTGAAGTCCTCAGGCTCCTGGACAGAATAGTGAGATCAGCAGTAACGTGAGCTACAACTTCTGTGGTGTTAATGTGCCTCAAACTTTTCTATTTGGTCTTGTTTACAGCACCCACAAACACACACACAGGAACTTGCTCTATGCAAGGGAGTGATCAGTGTAATAATTGCTTGAATTATTTGCATGGAAAAAACATGAAACTCACCCTTGATTTTTTTTTTTAAACTTCTTCAATGAAAGTAGCAAAACCAACAACAACAAAAAAAACAACATGCTGGTGGTCATGAGTTGGCCTGTTGTGTCTCCTCTGACAGGCTATGTGCCTGTGTCACAAGATACATGTCCTCTGTGTGAAGGCCAGATCCTGGAAAATACAAGTGCACTCTAATGCTTTCAAAACTGTAGGCACCAAATTGTCTGGACATGTGTATGCATGTCTGCTAGGAGCCAAGCCTGCGCCCAGCAGTGTGCTTCTGAATCGTCACAGGGTTTGATCAGCTCAGGGTCACACAACCATGGACTTTACAATTCATGATTATTAAAGCAAAAAGAAACCCTTCGTCTTTCTGATTGAGACAGTAGGACTTTTGCAAAAGCCCATGTACTGAGGTTTGTTGTTTTGGTCTGGAGTCAAACAGATGACCCAAAGCTAAAAGTTTCCAGCCTTTCACTGTAAACCTTCTAATCCTTCTATCTCATCCAAGTATGGCCTGATTTTGTAGGTTTTCTGGAAATTCAGTAGCCGTTATCTAACTTAGCCGGTATCAGTTTGCCCTCCTTGTCCAAAACAGACAAAATGACTAGTTAGGAACATAGTGCGAGTAATTAATTAAGAGGTGTAATATTTAAAAGCTTTTAAATGTCTGCTGATTCATATTTTAGTTTCCAGCTGTTGGTTATATTGGGCAATATTAAAATGTTTTAAGTTTCTCAGATTTAGTAATATTTCCTGTCTGTACAAATAAAGCTCTTTCTTTTGCTTTTACATAGTTCCAAAAATGTGATTCCATCCAAATGGCATTAGCAATGTGAAATTTCAACATGGAATTTGTTAGCACAGAAGACAAAAAACATTCTGGCTCATGCCTCAGCCTGTCTCTCGTTTCTATTTGTATTTTCTCTTTCTACTGTTAATTAATTATATTGATTGTAGAAGGCCCATGGAGACTGCAGACTTCACTCCTCAAATATTTCTTTTCACACTTCCCTGTTTCGGTCTCCAGATTGGGATTTTGTTGTGGGTAGTCTTTCCTTTATGGTTCATTCAGTTCTGCTCTACTCGGCTAGTCGTTGATGAGGGTGTTGTGGGTTGGGGATGGTAGGACAGACTTTGTTGCTTGCACATTTATTTGTTGTCTCCCACATTGAGAACTACTAAGTTCACTTCAGGCAGTCTATCAAACATCCTCTCTGTTATCACAAATTTTGACTTTCTGGTGTGCCCTGGATTTCAAGTGGAAACCTTGAGGATTTTTTTACAGATTCCTTGTTTTGTTTTAACTGATGACCCCTACTCATTGCACACAGACAGGAATAAATGGGGATGAAAATATAATTTTAATACTTTGGATAATATTAATAAGATCTTGGTTTTAAGGCTTGTTTCATATCAGATATGAAGCACAGACGTTTCTGTGCTGTCAGTTCCTTTTTTATCTGTGACTGCTTTCAGAACTTAGCAAGCACAACCAGAAACCCTTTTCTCAGATCTGTCAGGGAAAGATCAGTGTCATTACTTGCTACCCTGGTAGACTCTCTAATTTACAAGTAGAGGTGAAATGTGGACTCACAATCACTTACTAGCCACGTGGATTTGAGAGTTTTTAGTACAGTAAAAACTTGACAAGGGAGGTATTTTGATACAAGGGAAGTTGCAAGCACTTTGAGAGGATCTGATTCTTGTTAATCAACGTATAATCTTCAATGTTTGTTTGATTAGCTGAAGGGGATTTAAAAAAAGAAAACTGAAAACATGGTCTAGAAAATCTCAGTCTTTGCAACATAGCTTCATAGTGGACCTTCCTATGGTTCTTTTGTGCCTTTTTAGAGCAGCTTTTCAGACCTATTTTCTGAATTGTCAGAGTCACTTAAACTTTGCACTAATGGTACAATATTGATACTGTTGAAAGGCTGAAGCTGTCTAATGAAGAAATCAGACAAGCAATCTTGAAGATGGATGAACAAGAAGACCTAGCAAAAGATATGCTTGAGCAGGTGAGAATGATTACACTCAGCTATATCTTATTCTGGATAAGTTCCTCTCTGCCTTTTTTCAGCTGAAGTATGTGGATATATGTACTGGCTCTGCTGGTATGTCTGCAGATTTGAACTGCATGCTGGAGCATGAGACACGTTATTTTTCCCAGTGTCATCAAATGTACTTCCCTCATGTATCCCTCCCTATGTGTTTCAGTTTCAATTTGATCCCTTGGGCTTTTGGATTTCATAACAGTATACTTTTCCTGATGCAAAATATCCATGATTACCATTGGTCTGGGATTTCCTTTCATACTCTCTCTTCTTAACAGTGACTTCCCCATAACTCTTTACACTGTTGATCTTTTTCTTTACTTAATCTCTTCCCTACCCTCTACCCTTCACCCCACTCCCCCAGCTTTTCCATTGGGAAATGTCATGAATCAGGCCATGCATGTGAATGGACTCTAACCTCTGAGAACTTGCATTCTTGCTAAAATGGTTAGAAATGGAGTGAGCAAGTTCTGTCTTCTGCACTTTGTTCACTGCATAGCTTGTAGGGAAACCAAACCAAACTAATAATAATAATAACAATAATAATAATAATAATAATAATAAATTAAACCACCATTGTCCAATTTCGCCCATTTATAGAGGGTGAAAGATGATACTTTGACCAAAGATGCATATGATAAAATTCTTTAGGAGTGCACAAAGTTCTCAACTCCATGACAAATGTGATTCCTTCTTTGTGTGCAGTCACAGTATTTAATCATACACAAAAAGCTTTTCCATTTCAGAAATTTATAGCCTTCTTGTCATCTTAACTGAATGCTTGCAGTTGCTCTAAAAGTCTCTGCAAGCTTCTGATGTTCCATACCTTTGAATATTACATTTTTGAGGGGTGGGATAAGGTATTAAAGAAGTGGTGTAAAGCAAAGTGCTTGGTGTGCCTTGCAAGCAGTTTTCTCCATGTGGGAGTGTGCTGAGGTTGTGTGCATGGCAATGTTTATAACAAGACTAAAGCACAACTACCACCAGATATGTCAAAAATCTGTCAAAGTATGAGCTTTTAAGGTCAGAACATGAATAGCAGCTAGTGTCAGATACACGTCTAGCAGCTTGGTTATTGTTTATTGTTTCCGCAGAGTAGGGCAGGCCCAAGAGAGATAGACGAGTCTTTGTGTGTGCTTTAGGATAGGCAGGATGGGTAGTTCACACTGACTGGGACACATCCTGCTCCTGTTTGCACCAATCTAAACTTGAAGTAAGCCTGTGGGAATCAAAGTTCTTTCTGTACTTTCCCTTGGGTAAGCTACAGTAGCACTTGGCCTTTAGTATTTGGAAATGGGAAAATCCCCCTTGGAAATGAAAGTGAATCTAATAGGGTCATGGAAGGAAAAAGAGAACAGCAAGAAGAGACTGAGCAAAGGTCAGGTTTGTAGCCACAGCTGCGCTTTCCTGAAGTTACAGTCACATGGCTGAATCAAAGCAATGCTTCCCCATGGTGGAGGAGAAATCTCTCATTTTGGTGTTTGGTTTGTCTCTGCCACTCCAGCTGCTGAAGTTTGTTCCTGAAAAGAGTGACACTGACCTGTTGGAGGAGCATAAACACGAAATTGAGCGCATGGCCCGGGCAGATCGTTTCCTCTTTGAAATGAGCAGGTCTGTTTGATGCATTATGTGAATATGCACGGAGTGCTTCTTAGAAGCACCTGTAATTGTTATTGAAAACGGATTATCTAGCACTGAGGGGGGAATATGCAAGAGCCTGTGGGCCAGTATCATACCCTGCGTTTCCCCGAAGCCCACAAATATTACAAATGTTTGCAATATTTACACAAACTTTTGATTGATAATAAACTCTCTTCATGCTGTCATTTAAGGACAGTCCCTAATGACAAGCAGAAATCTGTCTCCTCTGCCTAGCTTTGTTCACACAAAAATGAATCTCATAACTCTCATATTTTGAGAGTAATAGGAATTCTTCCAGCTCCCTTTCATCTGGACCTCATGCCTTCAGGTCCTCCATTTTCCTAACCGCGTTGATTATGTAGAGTTAGATTTTTGACCTATGTCCATAATCCCATGCGTAGACTTTGTGGGACTCAACATCCAACAATTAGTTTATGTAGGCAATGTAATGGCCCTGGTCTTCAAAATATGGTTAAAGTTCAGTTCTGACTTTGCTCTACTTTTTGTGCAGGATTGACCACTACCAACAGCGGCTCCAAGCATTATTCTTTAAGAAGAAGTTTCCAGAGAGGCTGGCAGAAGCAAAGCCAAAAGTTGAAGGTATAGTTAAAGCCTCTGCTAGGAGTTGGATAAAGGGGCAGGAAAGGTCAAGAGAGGTCTTCAAAGGAAGTGCTTTGAATTACATTGCATGCTATGGTTGTAAATCCAGTGAGTCTAAGACATGGCCTTTGCTGGGAAACAAATTCTGTCTGATGTGCTTCTTACACCCATTGACTTAATAAAGTCAGCACTGTGGTTGTTATGCTGTATATAAGATCTGACAGATATGTCAATGTACTACCAAGTATTGCTGAGCTGCCAAAAACTTCCATGGCCTTTCCATGCAGGTCAGCCTCCCCTTCTCAACCCCAGTCCTTGCACCATCCCTCTCCATGGGGCAGTTAGGATAGGTGCCTTGGGATGGCAGTATTCTGGAAATGTGTCACTTACAAGGAGGGGGTGCATAGATCCTGTGCAACATCTCTGGTTATCAAAGAGAGGAGGAGAGTGTCTTCCACTCTGCATTTTCAGATGAGATCAAGCCTTCCCCCTGTTCTTTCTACCTATGTTTTTAGAGTGGGAGATCTAGGAGAACAGCCCCACTCCTGGGTTCAGAGGAGTGTCCTGTAGGTTAGATGGGGTGCATCTTCCTTCTTGTTGTCTTGGTTCTGGGCATGCGGATGAGGGCCGTACAGTACATGGACAGACTACATTGTAGTATTTACTGTGCAATAGTTAGATGGGCATTTAGGGCACTTCAAATTATGGGTTAACATATGTTAAAAACAGCCACTGTGCAATAACTTGTTCATTTTTTTCCCTCTTCAAGCCATTCTTCTGGCATCCAAAGAACTCATCCGCAGCAAACGTTTGAGGCAACTCCTGGAGGTGGTTCTGGCCTTTGGCAATTATATGAACAAGGGCCAAAGGGGAAGTGCATATGGCTTCAAAGTCTCCAGCTTGAACAAAATTGCAGACACGAAATCCAGCATAGACAGGTAGGCTAGAAGGCCCTACATGAGTTAGTTACTGTGCTGCTGCATCTCCTATTATAGCAATGGAAGTGAGGGTTTTTTTGGTTGTTGTTTTTTAAACTCTATATACCATTTAAAATAATTTGGCATTTAAGCAGTGCTTTTAATTCTAAAATATTCTGAAGCTTTTAAGACTTGATATTAACAGAGCACTCAAATTTTGCCATTTCTTTGGACAGTGCACATCTGTTGTTAGATTGGGTTTCTGCAACACTGTGCAAAGATGACAAAATGTAGTATTACACAAATAACTGAAATAAGATTTTGGGGAAGGAGGATTTCTATGGAATTTGCCCTTTATACCAAAGGTTTATGGCCATGGTTTTGCAAAAAAAGAAAACACAAAAATCTCTGAGCACAGTCTTACACATCCTGTGAAATGTGGGAATACGGCATGTGTTTCTGATGCAGAACTATCAGAAACTACCTACACCAGCAATAGAACCATAAGGCATAGCTCAGTGAGACTGAGCTTGGTTCTATCTAGAGCAGTTAAGGAAAATAGCTGTTTTTTTGGGGGGGGAGCAGAAGGGAATGTGCTGGAGCTTACTGTTTACAGACATGGGCTGCAGGTTTTTATAGTGTTACCCCATGTTTTGTTCCACATCCCCATAGTGGTTCTGGAAATTAATCCAGCTGTGACTGGGAAGAGCATATCAGCTTTGGCTTGAGCAGCGCTAAGGTTTCCCTTGGAGATTTCCTATTCTGGTTCATACTAACTTGCACCTCTCTTGACTTGTGAGACCTACTGAGACCACAGTTGTGGTGAAATGACTTCAGGTTGTGACAGAATAAATAACGGCAGTGAGAAGCCATAGGAAATTCTTCCCTACCTAATATAGTTTGAAATAACAGGACTCTGTTTTGACTACCATGATGTCCTTTCCATATTCCAAGGGTAACACTTGTGTAGCTAGCATTGAACATTTTTTTAGCCTTAATGTAACTTGACTTGATTTTCCGTAAATTAAATGTCCTCTGCAGATTCTGTGTTCCCTCCAGTTCCCAGGCTCTAGTCTGTGTGAAACAGTGACCATATGCTTTCTTCCCTGTCTGTTAACCACACAACACCCACTTCAAGAAGATGTTAGGGCTGGCTGCTCTCTCTACATGCAAAATTCACTGATGCAAAATTCACCATTTACTTTACAAATCTTAAACCTGCTCCTGCATCTTCCTCGATCTTTCTTTTCACTCCTACTTGAGCTGCCATTGCTTTTGTAGGAGGGAACCCTCCTATTTGAGTATAGCTTACTGTAGGAATCTTTTTTGCATCTTCTTCAGTCTTTAAGAATCTTTTCTTCTTCTCAGTGAACTAATTTTTTTTCCGCATTGCCTCTGAGAACATATTCACTTCTGCCTTGATAGTTGATGTCACTTTAGTATTTTTGCTTGTCTATTCTCTGGAATATATGGGACGAATAGTATAGAGTGTTACACAATTTTCTTTTGCATTATACCATCTACGCAAATGGCTGGAAGCATGCTGTTGTTTCTGGAATAAACTGAAGTGGAATATATCGCATGGGGCTTTAGTAAGAATGGTTCATAAAGGGCTAATTCATTTTTTGTCTGTGATACTTTTATTTCAATAACAAAACTGCTAACTGCTGCTCTATTGCTTGTTTTGCTCAGTCAAGCACATTTCCTAGCTAAATATTTTTCACTGTTTTGCCACAGTCCTCGCACTTTCCTTTTCCTACTCATTACCATCTTCCTTCTCATTTCTTCCTTTCTTCTTTTCTTTTGTTTTTAAAGGAATATTACACTTTTGCACTACTTGATTATGATCTTTGAGAAGAATTATCCAGATATCCTAGATATTCAATCTGAGTTGCAGCATCTTCCAGAAGCAGCAAAAGTCAAGTAAGTCCAACCTTCTTGTTTATTCCCAGAGCTGGAGTTCCCAGTGATTTCTGTTAACTTAATGATTATTTGTTTTCTTTTTTTTCTTTGCTGTCTACCAAACTCATGGCCATCCCTTCAGCTGGGGTACCTGAAATGCCTTTATTAACACCTGTGATGTTACTCAGATGTAGATGACCAGAGAATTGTTGTCCAAAATCACTTGTGTAAACAAACTGACTACTTTATTCAGATATATTTATATCTGCTCTGTTTCTGAATCAGATATTGTAACGAGGCTGGTTGTTGTTTGTAATTTGCTCACCATACTCTGTGGCAGGTCATCTAAGTCATGTGATATTTTTTCTGGATAATTTGGTTAATTATCTGGATGATTTTTACTTTCTAGATAATCCTAAGCTAGAGTCAGACACAGCGGCTTAATTAAACCATTTTCAAGAAGATCCTTCAAAATTTGCACAAATCAGTCTTGCACAGAAATTTCAAAAGCATTGTACTTTCTGCACAAATGTCAATGATGATTTTTCTATTTCTGTAGATGTTTGTTGAAAATGAATACACAAGCCATCTCCTAAATTATTAGCATTTTTTTTCTTTCCAAAGCACTGTTGCACTTCTCAAAAATAACCTTTGCATATTATTTGCCCAGCTATGGTTCTTTGCTTTGTACAGGCAACTACACCAGCTACTGAAAGAGGAGTGGATTAAAAAAAAAAGGAAAAAAAAAAAGTAGGTTCACACTTAAAGATGTTTATTAAGGCTATAGTGGTGCTTTGGAGGTGTAATCTACTCCTTAGCAAATACTTAGAGGAGATGCCTGCTGACTCACAAATAACTACCTACTGGTTACCTGGAAATGAAAAGTCTTTTTTCATACAAGTCCTAGGGAAAAATTCTTGTTTGTATACGGTGAGCAGAAAATCAGTATGCCACTTGTATCTGGGGAAGTATTTATTAAGAGTAAACTTAT
This sequence comes from Nettapus auritus, assembly GCA_011076525.1. Classification (NCBI taxonomy): domain Eukaryota; kingdom Metazoa; phylum Chordata; class Aves; order Anseriformes; family Anatidae; genus Nettapus; species Nettapus auritus. The sequence continues at coordinate 27,338,599 of CM021767.1, forward strand.
ATGCTCAGTTACAATGCAAGCTTGCAAGGACTATGATATAGTAAAGATACAAATGGAAAAAATCAGCAATTTTTAGACCATAGGGAAGACAAAAATCACATGTCAATATCCGGCTAATGGAACTTAATAGTTTATTGGTTCATGAATTGTATGTAGAGACAATCTGAGACCACAGTAATGTGTATGTTAAAGCTGGAGACCCTGCAGTGTGTCAGACAACTTTTTGCAGGCTGGCCTCCCCTTGCTGGAGGGTCAGGCTCAGCTCATAGGGCAGATCTTCTGAATGCAACCCCCTGCTTCTTCCCAGGAAAATCACTATCTTTAATGTATCCACAGGCAAGCAGGATCTGCCTCATCTTACATTTCATACAAAAAGCAACACAGAGCATTAACAGACCCCTTTCCCCTCATTTCTAATCATCTGCTGTGGCTGGTGCCAGAGGCCGGATACCAGACTTGATGGGCCAATGGTCTGTTCTGCTACACAGTTCCTGTATTCCTGTTTAACACTGCTCTTTTTGTTTTATCTGCTCTGTGTCTGTCTCCTGAGCAGCCTGGTAGAGCTGGAGAAGGAAGTCAACAACATAAAGACCGGATTGAAAGCTGTCGAAGCTGTAAGTATCTGAAGGTTTCCAAAGCTCCATACTTAAAATATCTCACTGAGAATCAGGGGCACTATATATTTTATGATAAGAGAAAGTGCGCTTTCTTTTTCAGTTCCTTTCCATTCCTTTCCAGAATGCATTAACCAATAAAATAAATAAATAAATAAATAAAAGCTTCTCATGTGGAGCTCCTGCTGATGATCTTAGCAGACTTAGGCCTAATGAAAAGCTTGTTTGATCTAGGTCTGGAGAGTAAAAGGACAGTTTGACAAACGGCATGCACTGGAAGGAAAAATAAAATTCTTTCTCTTTCTTACTGGGGGATGGATGACTGCTGAGCAAATGTTTCACATGCCTCTCAGAGTACTAGTAAACAGGTAGTGCACTGTTATATGCAACCCTAAAGTATCATAAGCACTCCTTGGGAAAACAAAGGAGAAGACAGACTAGTTAAGGATGAGGGAGTTGAGCTGTCAAGCAAAGCTGAAATGTTCCAGCTATTAATGAAAACCCTTTAAGCTGGATTTAGGTTGCCTGTTTTTAATCTGTACATAGTGCAGAGACTCCCATCTCAGTAGACAGCAGTACAAATGGGGCATTGATGCAGTTGTGTATATTGAACTGTAGGAGTTAATGCTGAGGTTATGGGCCTGAATACTCCCTTGAGTCACAAATTCATATGTCGTCTGTGATTCCCCTATACTGAAGCCTTCTTTAGTTAGAATGTTGATTTTCTTTTTGGGGAATGGTTCTAGCCTTCCTGAAGTAGGAGAGCGCAGTGCGGGACACCATGTTTGGTGCAGGAGCTAGGAACTCTCACATTTGCTTCTTGGTTATGCCACTGACATATGAGTGTGGCTTTGAACAGCCTCATGTGTTTGCTTCGTCCCTATGAAGGTATATATGGCAGTTATAAATACCTACCTCTCACAAAGGCTGACACGGTCTGTAGCAAAATAATGTTCACAAAATGCTTGAGAAAATAAAGATTAAACACAAGCACTCTTTTCTCTCTGTCTCTTAACATCTCCCATTATCTGCACAAATAAATATGCTATGCCCCTAAGAACAGAAATCTCTGTTTCTACAAGGAACAAACCCGTATGTTCAGTGTGCTGCTGGCACCTCTTGGCTGTTGGATATACTGAGGCACAGGCAGTGCTGAAGAGAGACAAGACAAAGATCTTTGGAAGCCAAGAAGGTCCTTCAAGTGGTTAGCTGTTTCTCTCCTTTTCAACCAGGGTTTCTTTAGCCACATTTCGCAGCGTCCCTCTGTCTTCAGGAAGCTATGTTTCACTTGTCTTTTTAAAATCAAGACAGTGTAATTCTAGTGGAGCGTTCCAGATGGCTGACTGAATGTCTCCAGTGTCTCAGTGGGGGCAATACTGATAACAGCAGCAGCTTTAATGCGTGACTTTCTTCCAGATGTGCCAAGCACGGGGTCTTAGCACTATCTTAGAGGAAAATTCTATCTTCTAGCAAATGTTCTCTGCTGCCTTTGCTGTTTGTCTGCAGCTCCTGCCACGGGACTGCTGGTGAAGGGACCACTTTGGGGAATCACACTGGGTGGTTTCTGTGAAATGATTACCTATCTAGAAGAAACTAAACAAGGACTCTCCAGTCCCCCATATCTGCTTTGGGACAGGCAGTGATGACTTCATTTTCCTTTCACCAGGCCTGAGTTTGGTTTGGATCCTGGGGGCAGAGAAAGGGCTGTGGGGTCTACCAGGCTCTCTGGCTGTCTCCAGCAGTTCAACATCTAATTATCTGGTGATCCTCCTAGGAAAAATCAAATCTTCCAACCATTATTTCTGGATTGTTGGGGTAAGAGGAAGGCAGCAATGGGAAGAGATCCTGCTGCATTCACAGGGAGCCATGTTTGGGAATTGAAAGTACCTGTAAAGTGAAGGCTGACATAAAGTTCATGACTTGAAGAGAGGCCCAGTTTGGGCCGGTGCAGGCAATTCCCCCTGTTGAAATGTTAGTACCTACTTCTGTTGCACTGTCTGTGATTGGGTTATTTGTCCTTTTCCCTTTGCAGCCAATGTTTCTTCTCTTTCCTGTACATGGGTTCAATGGGCAATCTCTCTTCTCATTCAATCACTGTCTTCCCCGCTCACTCTTTTTGCTATGGTATTTATTATCTGGGGCTGCCAGCACCTCCCAGTCTGCTTGCTCAATTCGCGGTTTTCTGGCATGTAAAAAGCGGCACTATAGCAGCAATAGGAGAGCGCTGTCAGGTGGAAGGGGAGGAGGGGAAGGTGCGATTCTTGATTCCAGTCCAGTGTGTTCTCACCACAGCCTTGGCTCTAGTGTCTGAGAAGTTTCTTCAAGGCCCCTTAAGAATAGAAAGCTAAAAATAGTTTCACAGTCAGATGTTCTTAAAGGTACTATTAACCCTTCATTTTCATGGACGTGCAGCTTTTTTGTAAAAATAAGATACATTCCTTTGTCAAGACATCTATTGCCTTTGCGTAGGATGCTCCCAGAAGAACAGCTAAATAGTTTTTAGTCTTCTCCAAATCAGAAATGAATTCTGTCAGCGGAGCCCTTCTCTCACAGAACAAGGAGATCATGAGCACCACTTGAGAAACCCCTGCCTTGACTGAATCATTTCATACCTCCAGAGATTGTGCAGCCCAGACCACCATGGGCAGTGCTAACTTGTCGTGCTCTTATGACTAGTAGAGGCCATTTCGAGAAGATATAGAGGAGTTTCTTATTCTCTGGCATTGCTCTTGGGCTGATTACATAATCGTGTTGGTTACTTTTGTGGGTTTTTTAATTTGGAAGAATTACTCTACAGGGAAGGACTGGATTTGAAATTGAAGAATAGACCATCTAATCTTAATTTTACTTTGAAACACATTGCTCTCCAGTAACAGTCCCAAGTGCCATAGTTTTCAACAGTGTGAGTAAGATAACAAAACTATTATACTTACCTGCTCAAGGAGCAGAGGGGGCTAGAGAAGGGTGAGGGACAAGTAGAACAACTTTCAGCTAAAATTAATTTAAAAATTAGAATGAGAAACTATAGCTGAAAAAAATATGAGTAATTCTCAGAAGCATGTGAAGTGACATTTCCTTTACTTTTAAGGTCCAATTCAGAGTGATTGTAGTATAGAGGCAATGCACTGCAAAGTAACTGAATAGTGCTCTTGGGACAATCCCTGATGTATTAGGAAAACCAGTGGAGAAGAGGATGTAATATAAATCAGGGAAGGTAGCACTTCTTTAACATGGACTGTTCTCCAGCCACCTACTCATTGTTTTTCCTGTCACTTTTCTACCTTGTGGTCTTTCTTTGTAGTGGTTACATTCTCTTTTCAACTCACATCAGAAGAGAATAGATGTCACATCTGATTTTACATTGTTGATAGCCAAAGTCATTCTTTGCATTCATTGGTACTGTAGAGCAAATCCCAAGGTGTTTCTCTGCATAGATTCTTATAAACCCACTCACTTGGCTCTGTGAAACAGTATTTTGATGACCAGTGACAGAGAGCACCAAACATACATGTAGCTGAAGCTGCAGCCAGCACAAAAATGTTTTTTCCAAATGGAACAGAAGGTCAGATCATAACTTGACCTGCTGTTTCATGCTGGTTTTCCCTACAGAGAAAGCAAGACTTTATCATTCCCACTGATTATTCAGCTGAGAATAAAGTTGAGTACCAGATTACCATTTCATTTTTCCCATGAGACTGTCAACTGCACACAAGCTGAGCACAGGCATAGGAGAGTCTTACTATAGTTTAGTCATTTTGAGAAGTTCTGTAGCTTCTTCAGTGCCTCAAGCATGGTGAATTCAATACAAGAAGTGGTAACATTGATAATGTTGGTTTAACACTAAAAAACTTGGGCCAGAAAGATTTTTTTTTTTTTTTTTTGAGTAGCAGGCAAATAGAGCTTAGTTTCCTATAGGATTATATTTTGTTTTGTTTTGTCCTATAAATCTTATCCCAGTAACCACAGTTTATAGCTCCATGACTTTTGTGACATCCAAGCAAATGTTTACTATTTAGCAGGGTGCTGGCAAACATTGTACCTGATATCTTTATGCTTGTTCTACTGTAAGAGAATCAATTTTGGCATCTTTTTGTTGTCCAGACAGTGCTTACCAGAGAACTAAAGGGAAGATCCAGAGCTAGGAACTATAATTGTGTAGATTATGCACATGTACATATTTCCCAATTATACAGTCTTTTGAGCCACCATGCAAAGAAAAGTTGCAGGGAAACTCACAATTAAAAAATCCTAATTCTCTTGCTACTTTATGCTTACCTGTCTATATCTCTTACTTCTTCTCTTTCAGGAGCTGGATTATCAGAAGAGACGCATACGGGAATCAGGGGACAGGTTTGTTCCCGTCATGAGTGATTTCATCACTGTGGCCAGTTTCAGCTTCTCAGAGTTAGAAGACCTTCTTAATGAGGCTAGAGACAAGGTATGAATACCTTTTGAAAACACTCATGAAAATGGAAGCAGCAATTCCAGATGCTGGGCATGTAGCGAAAACTGTAATAGACATTGAACGTGTTTTAGGCTGAAGTTTTCATCTTTTCCTAATCTGGTGTATAGCAATTTAGAACACATTTTAGGATTAAAAGAAGGTTCAATGTACTGGCACACATTTTGTTAGTCTTCTTTAACATTATCTGTGTGTGACAGAGAACTGTGATGGTGATGTCCATGCCAGGATACCGGGACACTGCCATGTCATGGTGTTGAAGGGACTGCCTTTGAACCAGTCTCTCAAAACCAGGTCCTTTGGTGATCAGATACAGAGCTGATATCTTTTAACTTCTGCTTCAGACTTCATCCCATCCTGCTCATTCAACTGGGGCTGTTTGGACTTTCCTTTAAAAGCGCACCTCTGGGTAGTTTGATAATGCTGAATACCCAATCTTTTACACTTGTGCTTCTCTGCTTGTATTTGATTGCAAGCACAGAGATCCCAAACATCCGCGGTTTGTCAGACCTTCTTGGATCCTTCTCACAGAGCCAGTACCAGGTGTGTTACTCTCCACGTGCTGCTGTGATTGTGTTGTACTTCCACTGTCTGCACCTCCATTACCAGATTTGTACAGCTAAGGAGGTGCTTGCTCTTTGCTGATGATTGGAGTCTGGCACTAAACCTTTCTGTCTCTCAGTTGAATGAGGAAGAATTTATAGGAAAAGATCATAAGCATATGAAAATGTTTAGAGAAGAGCAAGTTCTAAAGTAAACGGTATGTAATGGCAAATCTACCCTTGTTGGCTGGCATATTAAAAGTGCTTGGCTTTATGAAGCAAATGTGTTATTTTTTTTGGATTGAGTTGTTTCCACTGCTGGTGTCAGACCTTGCAGGGATACATAGCAGTGTTAAGGGACCTGTTGCATTATTAATGAAACTTGTGCCTTTGGGTTGGTAGACCTTAGATTTTGAAGGACAGGCAAAATACAGGCCAAGGATGTGGACAGTAAGACTCTTCACTCATCCAATCACTCTGCAATATTGCCATTCTGCAATTTAAAAACATTTCCATGCTGTGGAGATACTCTTGGTGATATTGACTCCCAGCTGCAAACAACGGGAGTCACAGGGTCTCAGCTAGAGCCAGCTATCCTGGCAAATGCCAGTGGGGTAGTAGTGATTACTTCACTTTGAAGACAAAGCTGGGCAGTATAATACTTGTTAATGTTTTAAGGACAATCTGTGGAGAATAATGTGCCTAATTTTTTAATTGTTGTCATGTTGCTTGAGAATGTTCAAACCACTTCCAGCAGAATAATGTTCACACCATACTTGCTTTATAATCACAAAAGCAGTATTTTGCATGCCATGCTTCCACTCAATTTACTGGGAAAAACATAGTTTTCTATGGTTTGGAGGCTTCCCTTTTATGATTGGGTATATTTTCAATTTCATTATAGTTCTATTTCTGGAAGTGAATACATCCTGTCCTTGGCTTTTGGTTTGATGTTATAGATAGACGTGGATCATTCTTTTGACACTCTATGGCTTAAAACCCAATGTGATTTGTTTACAAGGTCAGTTATGGGCTAAAACCCAGCAAGTGGTACACATCCAGTACAGCAATGCAACTTTTGATCAGTTGCAGGAAAAATGTATTCTTTTGCTTTAAGAATAACTAGAGAGTCTCCCTGCACATGGACCGATATGTCTGGAAGTTGTTGCACACTTTTTTTAGACATAGCCAACATAAAGCCCTCGACAAAAAGAGATGGTTTACTTTAATGACTATAACACGCTTAGGAAACGTTTCTCTACCTCTCCTCACACACCCTTACTATGTTTGAACACATGCCCTTCCAACTAATGCTCAACCTATGGCTTTGCTTCTTCCACTGGCAATGAGCTGCTTTTGGACTCCTGAAAGGGAACTGTCTGTCCTTACCAATGCTGAGCTATTTCTCATGTTTGCCTCATATTATTTTTCCCCTCCCTTCTTCCTCTTTTTCTTCTTTTTCTTAAAAAAAAAAAAAAAAAAAAAAAAAAAAAAAGCTGGAAATTTTCAACAAACCAGATGTGCTTTGCAAAGCCTATAACATCTTCCATTCTCAGTGGGCTCTCTGTGTTTGTTGAATCAGGAGCTTTTTTCTTACCATGGAAACCTACTCCAACTAGCCAATTAAAGGAAGAGAGGGACTAAGACATCTGATTACCCTGTTCTTTTTTCATTTCTCAAAGCAAAGCTAATAATAATAATAATTTTAAAAAAAAGTAAAAAGTAAAAAAAAAAAAAAAAAAAAAGTAGTGGGAGAGGGAAGACTTTTAAAAATATTTAAAGGGGCCCAGGAAGAATTGGTCTAGATCACAGATTTATTAATAATGAAGCCCTAGTTTTAACAGCTGGAGTTGGATATCTTTCTAAATATAGATGTGGCTAATTGATTGCCATGAGCTAATCAGAGCCATGTTTGCTCAGCTGGGCCTTAAAACAATACAAATTATCTTTTCAAACCTGGGAAGCTTTTTATTTTTGAAATATCTTTAGTACTAGCAAAAGTAATTTCAGTATTGAAGGTCTGGAAACAGCCCATTACTAAGGTGTGGTGCTGACCTTCTCTGTAAAGGATATATTTCACAATCCCATTCAGTACTTTTTTTGGCCTTTATGCTGAAACAGGTCTATTTACTGGTAGTAGTCACAGAAAAGAAGTGGTATTTAAAATTTAAAGAGCCAGATTGTCAGATGCAGTCACCCGTTTTTGCAGAGGAAGCTTTGTAACTATACTTATCTTCATGCAGTAAACAGATGGCTTGGTTAAAAAGTGATTGAAAACTTAGACCAACTCTTTAAATAGGCACCCCAGCACAGCTGGTTCTTGTTCTTTTTGTGTGATTTTTTTTTTTTTTTTTTCACTTCCAATACCACTTTATAAGGGAATATATAGATTAGATCAAGGGATAATGTTTTCTGCTGTTTCCCATAAAACCGGAATGTGGGGGCAGAAGAAAGTGAAATTCTGCCCTGGAATCTTTCACCAGTTTTTACATGCTTGAACAGAAGAAAAATTGACTTTTTCACATCAGAAAAAACAGAATGGGGTTAAATTGTGCTTCCTGTGGGGAAGCAATGAAAATGCCCAGAGAGACAAACAGTGTCCTCCCATTGTGTGAATTTTATTTTCTTATTTGAATAGTGACATTTGCCCTATGTGAAACCTTACAGTATGCTTGAATATTGACAGGTATGGACTTAAATCACTATATTGCTGTATAACTCTTCTACCGAAGAGGGTTTCATTTTGTGAATTTTCATTCAAAGGCTACATTGTGGGCAAGGCTGATGAGAAGGGTAGGAAAAATGTCTATCTCCAGACCTTCTTCATGGCAGCTACTCTCAGGCAGGCAAGGTGTTTGTGTTTATCATTGTGAAGACCAAAGTTCAGAGTCCACGCATGCTTTTAATAAGCATAGCACATGTATTAACTGTTTTGAAGAGCAGCAAGGCAATGAAAGCCAAAATCCATTTCATAAAGTAGCCATTAATGGCAGAATGCTACGAAGCACGCTGTACTCCAAGTGCCAATTACAGGCTGTGCACTTCGGTCATTCATTTGGGGGACTGTTATTTTCTGTCAGCCTCTGGGGGTAGCGGAGGAGGAAAGGATCAGAACACAGATGAAGGATGTCAGGGCAGGGTGTGTTCCAAAAGCACGGGCAGGCACCACAGTCTGCCATCAGAAACAGCCATGTGGTGACCAAATTGCGTAGCTCTTGTGCTTAGGACTGCAGATGCTTCAGGGCAGGTTGGTATCTAGCATATCGGAAATGTTTATAGCACTTGTATCTAGGCTTTGGGGCTGCCAGTCAGTGTTGATCTCGTGGGGAAATCCTTTCAGAGCATGAAGTTGCAAAGAGAGCTGGGCAGAGCCCTGCCTGAAACCAGCAGGTCTCTTTCCATTAACTGATCTGAATCTGTCCCATAATGAGAACAGACATTTATTTGCACTGCCTTGGTACAGGGTTGGATTCTTGGTAACAGCAAACTCGGGATTACTGTTCTGGGGAAGACAGTTCATGTTGCATGGTATAATTCATTTTAGTGTTGGCTTCTCCCTTGATAGCGGACAGCACAGACAGCAGGAAATTTTTATCATGGCTGTTTTTCCTCCTCCTCCCAGAGCCCCATTCCTGCCATTTCCAGAGCTCTTCTGCCACTGTTTAACATTTCGTTGGCAAGCACAGCAGAGTGTGTGCATGCTGCTGTCCCGCTTTCCCTCTCCTTGCTAAAATGGCTTTTTAAAATAAACAACTGTCTAAACGATTTGCTTTGGCAAGGGGATGAATTCAGTGGAAAGTTTGGCAGAGGAAGCAGAGCTGGCACTGAGCTCGTGGACCTGTTATATCATGGAGCTTGGGGGCCCTTATGGTGTGGAAATGAATTTTTTAATGAAAAAAAAAAAAGAGATACCATCCTGTATTACAGTGGAAAACCTGCTGAAACACAGTTTTCCATCTTGCTTTTGCCCATGTCATCTGTCCCCAAATGACTTGAGGAATAACCAAGTTTCAAAGACCCCTCCCTGTGATACTACAGCACATCACTGAATTCTGGGAACCACTGAGCATGCCTGGGGACTGAGCTCCAGGTTTCACAGCCTACCCCAATGCTACCATTATGCAGGGAATCTGCTGCTTGTGCTGTGGCATACTGCTCTACCCACAATGTCCTGAGCCAGGTGGGAGCCAGTGGGACATTGTGAGACCCTGTATGCAGCTTGGGGCTTGGGCTTGGCTCCAGGGCTGGGGATGCTGCCTCCAGCTGCATGCTGCCCCTCGTCCCACCACTGGTACTTTGTAAAAGCACGTGTGATGGCAGAACCAGAGCTATGGGGAAACAGAAGAAGGAATAAAAACAGAGGGGTCTGTTGGAGTTTAAGCAGTGAAAAGACCGTGTGGCTCTCTTTACAGTAGTGCCCTGAATAAATGTTGCACCCTATTGCTGTGAACAACTGAGGGTTTTTCTTTGTCCTGTATCAGATTCGTGGAACAACATTTTCTGTTCTTTAACAAATGGAGAAAGTAGAGACCTAGAGAGGAAAATGAGCTCCCAAGCCACATCATGGTCAGAGCTGGCAACTGGAGCTGGATCTCCTGTCCTGCCTCCCTCTGACCTGTCATGTCTTTCTGGAGGCAGCAGAGAAAGAGGGAAAATGTTTACTTCATTGAACTGCAGATTTTTCTATTGCAGTTAGTTTGGTACATCTAGCTCACAGATTTTTACTTTTCATCTTAAACTGCTTTACCATAAGTGACTGTGATCTGCTAAGCCATGTAACTGGGCGCCAAAGTCATGCTGTTCTCAGGATTCATCCTCCCTGCTGCTGATCAGAGACCGCATGAGAGCCTCTGGAAGGCTCCCAGAGTGCTGGGCCCTTCCAGCACAGCAACACAGCTCCTCCTCTGGGCAGCTTTGGGGAGGCAGTGTCAAAAACCTCTCTTCCAGTGCGACAAGAATTAGTTGGTGCTGGTAGGGGTGGCAGGCCACGTGAAGAACATTTGTAGACAACACCACCCTCTAATGGAGACTTCTGTGTATGTAGGATCTAAGAGCCCCGGGCAAGGACCTTTTCCTCTTCAACGACCAGCCTCCCTAAAAGACCAGGAAACCAGCACCCACAGGCTCAAACCAGCTCAGCTCCTGCAGACCCCAGCACTCACCTTCACTGTGCACAGCAGGGTTGAGGAGCTGAGGGATGAGAAATGGTACAACAGCCATCTCCACTGGGCTAACACTGATCTTCAGGCCTCCCAGGAGGTGGACAAGCCTTCCTGCTAGCTGGCAGCTGCAGTCACTGCTCTTAATTTGGGCCTTATTTTCAGTTTACACAGGGGTTAACCACAAGTTAAGCGGGAAGAGATTCCAGGTAGCACGTCTCCTGTGAGTAACACTAAGCTGTAGGTGCTCCGTGTGCTTAGGCATCAGTGGCAATGCCAGTCTTTCTCTGGTGTCTCCAGTTCCCTGGCTGATGGCCACACCAGTGTGGGGAAGCCAACAAAATACAGCACATGGAGATAACGTAATACTGTTTGTGATATTCACAGCCTGTATTCTCGCTGCTGAAAAGCTAGTGCTGGTCACTGTATATTACTGTGAATCTGCTGCAGTTTCCTGAATATTTAAGTAGACTTAAAGTACATTATATGTAGAGAGAATAAATTTATAGAGAGAAACTGAAGGAGAGGGAGTAGGTGTGCATACGTGCATGCATTGGTCTTCAGAGGTTTCAGGGAAAAGGAGTTAAACAGAGAAGTAATCTGTTGCTGTTTCCAAACCCTGAAGTCTCTTCACGACTTGCTGCTGTTGTAGTGCTTCCTTCAACTCCTGCCATGTTTGGTAGCTCAAAGCAACTTGCATTTCTTCCAACACTTTTTTTTTTCTTTTCATTTTCAGAAACTTTGGGTTTCTTTGTTTGTTTCTGGCTGAGAACACAGCCTTTTTTAAGGGGAAAAAAAAAAAAAAAAAAAAAAAAAAAAAGAAGCTAGTGCTTCAAACTGCCTCGTGGGCCCGGCAGGGAAAGCAGAGGAGGGGAGATGCTGAATCTCTCGCGCTGTGCCAGAAGGAAGCTGTTTTCCTTGGAGATTTCTTCCCCCTGCAGTTGACTGGGAGACATTGTACTTCACCTGGTTCAGGGCCAGAGGGGTTTATAAGTCCTGCTTCCAAACTCGTGTTGTGCTTGGGAGCTGAGCCTGAACTGTTCTTACTCTTTTCAGTTCTGCAAGAGTACCCACCTAAGGGAAAGGAAGCTAGGCTGTGTTAGTATGAGCTGAACACACACACAAGATAATCTGAAGACAGTCCATAGACTGGGAGAGTTGGGGTTTGGTCTGGTAACCACGGGTGTCTGTGAGGATGCTCTCCTTCTCAGTGGTGGTACCTTAAGGTGCAAGCAGGGAAGGCCAGGGGAGTCGTGCTCCAGGGCACCAGCGGTATCAGGAGCGTGATGCTGGTGCTGCCTGATGTAGCAAGGGGGTGTGTGAGTGAAGGACAAGTTTAGGGATGTGTACAGTTATATAGGAGTTAGCGCATGCGTGCTGTAGACAGAGTATCTATGCATGCAGTTGATTGCATTTTGGTGAGCACAGAGGCACATTTGTGAGCAGGAGGGAGTGAAGAAGAGAGTACAGGTACTGCAGGACTGATGTCCAGGAGCCAGGGGTTGCTGTGAATTTACCACATCCAGATCAGGACTGCCCTGTGACTGAAGTCCTGCCAGTTGGCTCCCTCCATACGCGTCCTGCAGCCTCAACATTTGCTTTTTAAAATAAAAGCCACTTGTGATGTATTCACTCTCTTTTAAGTCTGCCCGGGAGCCCTGGCTGCTTTCCTTGCCCCCTCTTGTGCCATGTCTGTCCACAGTCTCCTCTCCCAGGCAACATGGACTCAGAACTGCAGAGTGACGGATGACATGGCAAAAGGCTCCCAAAAGGATAGGCTACAACATTATTTCTCAAAACCTCTAAATTCAGGCCTTTCAAAGTGGATTTGAGGGGGAAAGAGAAGGTGAAACGTGAAAGTTTGGGCTACTTTGGTAGTTGTTCTTCAGCTAGCTCGCTGCCTTTCATGCCCCTGCTGTCCCACCACTGAAATTGTGCCATCCCCCTCTGGCACTGAACATTTTTTTGGCATCTGTGGGATAGATGGTGCCATCCGGTGCCATTGCCCTGTGTTGCCCAAAGGATACCCACAAGAGCAGATTCTTCAGGACAGAGGCACCTGCCATAAGGAGAGGCATTTCTCTTGCTGGCTGGGGGAGGAGTTTCTGCTCACCACATGAATGCTCCGGGGGTATTGAATTACCAGTGTGGTTACACATAAGCTTTCTTTGCTGTCTTCACTGGACTGCCTGCCTAATTGTTGCTCTTGTGTTTTCTGCCCCCTTGACAGTTTGCCAAGGCACTGAAGCATTTTGGAGAGAATGAGGGCAAGATGCAGCCAGATGAATTTTTTGGCATCTTCGACACTTTCTTGCAGTCGTTTGCAGAGGCAAAGCAAGATCTGGAGAATATGAGGAAGAAAAAGGAAGAGGAGGAGCGCAGGGCACGCATGGAGGCTATGGTGAGAACCTGGGCACAGGAAGGAGTTTCTTTTCATCACCTGTTCATGTCTTGTGAGAAAAGTAGAAGGGACCCAATTCCAGTGCTCATTCCTGTTACTGTTTTATGTCCTTCTCCTTGCCACCTCTATTTGCTATCCTTCTCCTCACAAACAATGTCATTTTCCTGCTGGCTGTCCCATCAGCTTTCAGAAGCTGACAAAAAACAACAACAACAACAACAACAACAACAACAACAACAACAAAAGTATATTTGCAAAATTTGGTTTTTAAATTTCTCTTCTTTGGGTTCAGGTACCCAAATCTAGCCCTACTTTTTCTGCCAAGGCAATCTGCAAGATGGTGCTGCCACTGCCTGGTGTTGGACTGTCTTGTTTTCAGGCTGTGCAAAAGCTCTTGGAGCCAGACCTCCCTTCATCCTGCCAGCTGGTCAGCTTCCACTCAGACTCTATCATCAACTACTGTGTGCTTGTCCCCTGACAGTGAATGGTGACACAGCAAATGCCCTGGCGCCTGCTGGAGCCTGCACTGGCAGTATTTCTCTCTGGCTGGCCTTAACGCCTTGATTACTGGGGTTGTGTTTGCCCTTGATGTGGCGAGTGAGCTTCTGTGCATCAGTGATTTTGCTGCTGGGAGCCCAATGTGTGTGTCCCCAGAGGCTTGTGTGAACCAGCCTCCCCCTCTAACCTTAGGCTTTCCTGGGGGTGAGAACAGCCTAGTGTTCCCCTGCCTCGTTCCACCTTGCCAATGCTTTAACCCAGGGTGCTGCCAGGGCCCCAGGCCTCGCTGAGGGGCATTGCTACTTCAGATGTTTGCTGTGCCAAAAGCAGCTTTTTGTTCCTTTCAGAAGAGGAGAGAGGTAAAACTCTCGGATGCCAACAGGCTTCCTGGAACTGTTGGACACAGGGATAAAATGCCAAGACTTAGGCTCAAGTTTCCTATCAGCCAGTCTAGAAAGTGTCTGTTAAAGCACTAGGATACTTTAGTAGGCCTGATGCACCAAGAGAGGTTGCAGTTTGCTTATGAGAAGAATTTTCCTGCAACATGGGACTAGAGCACATATTGATGCCTTGGCATTTCCACTAATCTTAGAGCTGAGCAGTGTGGGGGATAACTGAGCTCCCTGGTGCTACCCTATGGAGACTGAGGGCATCACCTTGACAGTGGGACTTAGCCATTTTTTTTTTTTTTTTTTTTTTTGTAAAATCGGTAGTTCTGTTTCATTGCTTTTTCTATTTCTAACCAGTTTATCTTTCCAGAGTCAAGGCAGTGTTCCTTATTCCTACCACTGCAACATCCATACATGAGCTGTTTCATGGGCTTCTCCTGACATTTTGATATCTCACGCAATTTTACTTTTCTGTAATGTTTAGCCTGTGGCTCTCTGATGTTTTTACCTTCTTACTTTCCTCCTTCTGCAGGACTGTGACCTTTCTGCTTGTCTGAATGTAGCTGCCCATGCCCTAAGTGCAGAGCTGTTTGTGACTGTATTAGTGGCTGGTTTGTGCAGACACATCAGACTGTCTTTAAACGCACCACGTTAGGTACTGTGAGCACAGTGGGTAGTGCCATGCTGCCATGTGTCCTTTTTGCTGCAGGATGGTAACGCTTTGTGTGGCAAAGATGTTACTCATCCTCATCTCTCTTGTTCTCTGCTCACCTCTGCAGAAGAAGGGAAGCCCAGTGTGCTCATCTGTTGCCCTTGGCATAGGTGATGGCCTTGTGGATAGGATCCTGATTCTTTTTTTTCCCTAAACTGACACATCTTAGCCACTTCTTAACAAAGTGTATTTAGTGATCTGGCATCTTGGTAAGCTAATCCTAAAACTCTATCTTTCTCCACAGCTGAAAGAGCAAAGGGAAAAAGAGAGGCGACAAAAGAAAGCAAAAGCAGGAAGCATCTCTGAAGAGACAGGGGAGTTTGATGACCTGGTGTCAGCGTTAAGGTCGGGTGAAGTCTTTGACAAAGACTTATCCAAGCTCAAGCGTAACCGCAAGCGTTCGGGGAACCAAGGCTTAGATTCAAGCCGGGAGCGGGTGGTAACAAAGCTAAATTATTAATTACAAGAGAAAGAAAAATAATCAACCGAAAGAAGGTGATGAAAAAGTGCAAAACAAGGAAGATGGATGTGTGTGATGGCTCCTGGCTAACAGCTGCCCCAAAGGATTTCTTTGGTCTGTGGCTAGAGACATTACCTTTCCATGATCAGCTTTCCTCTCATCCCCCCTCTGTGCTCCTAATTTGAACCATAATAAAAGTGCCTCTGTGGAGCCAGTAGGGTCTGTGACTGGGCCATACAGAGCTGACAGATTTGCTTCTGGGAGTTTATTGTGTCATCGAAGGCCTCATGGTGATGACAGAAAGTACTTGGGCCTTGCAGACTGCCTCGCAGCTGGAGAAAGATAATTTTCTGTGTGCCAAAGTAAAAATGTGCTACGATCTCCATCTTGCTCATAATAAGCAAGACGAATTTCAGAACAGCTCTGTAAACACCTGCCGCTTCTTCAAGATCTAGACTGGCCTTTGGGGGCTTGTCAATATGTGGTTTTTGAGGTTACAAATTCCCTCCCAGAACTGGATTTTTTAAGCCATTGATTAGAGCCTGAAAAATGCTTTTGAAACCATGTTCTGTATAGTTTTTTTGTGTGACCTACACTGTCCAATACAAGTGATGCTCAGAAGGAAGTAATCAGTTCTGGAAGAAAATTGAATTCAAGAATCAGGATCAACATAAAATATTTTGCTAAAGTATGTTGGATTCTGCTTTTCTAGAAACGATTTTCTGGAACTTGTTGATGGTGGAGCCTCAAAGTGATGAAATGCCTCTTCTAGGAAAGAAGCTCTGGCTTTTGTTTAGAAAACTCTGCCACTGCCAGGTTGAAGTTACACCTAGATGACTGTGGAGCCTGTTGTAATTGCTGGAGGGTGGGAAGGAAACAGCTGAACATTTCTTATCTGTTTGTGCAAGGTTTCTTAGTGGAGCCCATTGGAAACTGGGAGCTCCCCAGTATCATCCACAGGTCACAAGTGGCAAAAAGCAAACGGGGTCACAAGCTGCAAGAAATGAGATTTCTTTTCCACTTGAAGCTAGCTGCAATTGCTGTTGGGATGGACTGGACTTTCTGTCTAACAGGCTGACCTTCACTGCACACACCCCACTCCTACCTAGGGAAATCACATAATTTAGTAGGATATAAATGGTGTCAAAGGAGACCTGTGGAGGCTGTGGTCTGTTCCATTTAAAAGGGATTACTTAGCATGAACCAATGGAAGGTCCTGTAAGGAAAACTGAGAATTTTTTTCAGGAGGACACAAAATTGTGTAAGCCAAGCAGGCTTTGGAGATGGGTGAATTCATAAGAAAAAAAAGAAATTTGCATTTAAGCTACACGTACAAAGCACACAGTGAAAAAGCAGAAGACCCCAAGAAGAGGACTGAATTCTGAATTTGGTGCATCTTCATGGCTCTAGGAAAGGGATTGGATTATGTGGGCTGTCGTGGCCATTTCTTTTTTCTTTTTTAATCTTGTCTTCCTTTTTGATTGTCTTCCCTGGAGAGGGAAAAGAAAGAAATGGTGATGGATTCTTCCTCCTAGATAAGCAGAAAACGTTTGAGAAGAGGGGCCCACCACATACAAACTATGCATCAATAGTAAACAGCACCAAGTGTCAAGGAATCCCAGGGAAGTGAAAAAAGCTCCATCAGTCACTTTAATCATTTGGTTTGATTTTTTTTTTTCTCTGAATGTCACTTAACTGCAGGCTCTGCACTGAGTCTGCAGAACAGAACTTCCTCTGCCATGCACGCTGCCTGATCAGTATTACACACTACCAATATTGGAGAAACCAACTGTGGTGGTTTTCTGAACACTAAAGTAATTATGTAAACTATGGAAAGAAGCAAAAAAGTCAGAATTGTTAAACTCTGATGTTTCATTGTTTACTGAATTGCGAGTCTCCCACCCCAGAATTTCCCTATTTACGACATTCCAGACTGCCGCGCCTCTGTATAATACTCATCGTAAAGAGCTGGTATCTTACAAGAGCTGGGTGCATTCTCCTCCCTTATTATCCCACTCCCCTTCTGGGATTAGCTATTAACAGCAATATCCATTGCAGCGGACACAAGCACCTTGTAGAAGAAAGACTGTATTTCTTAAAGGTTTTTGAAAGTTTAAGAAAAACTCTCACTTTTTTAAGCATTTTTATTTTAAATTACAAAATGGATTTTTAGAAATGTCTCTTGTAAATTATATTAACAAGCTCCTTGCTGCTCCCCAAAGTAGACATGCTATATCCCAGCCCTGTTTTGTTTGTCTTGTTTTAAAGCATGCCATATAACCTATGCCATGTAAGCCATATGAGAGGTGGTAATATGTGCCAAATTGGTATACAGTTGAGTTTAGGTTTTGATAATCCCTGAATTCCAAAGATGATGTTTTTAGGGATTAGGACATATTGTAGATTTTTCCCCTCTTTGTTCTCCTTGGTTTTAGGACTCACCCAGAAGTTCAGGTGTAGTGCCAAGGTCAGCCCTGGTGCAAGAAGATGTGGCTCTGTCAAACTTACGGCTGCTTGCTTGCTCCCCAGGTACTTGTTTGATAAGGCAGCCTGTCAGCGTGGCAGTGCTGTTAGAGAACAAACAGCTCAGGGCAAAACCCTTAAATATAAATACAGCATTCCCCCTTGGTATTTTTCAAACCAGGTTTATGGTGTGCTTTTTGCAACTGAAGTCACTTTGCCAGGCCACAGATGTAGCAAAGCAGGGAGAGCACTAAGCCCTCTGCCAGTTCATGTACGCAGTTCAGTCCTAATTTGAAAAGTTGTGTGATGGTACACGGCACTCCAGCCACGCTGACAGAGTCAAAGAAAGCTGTAGCTTTGCCACCTCCTCGATTCATACACACGTAATAAGAGATTGTGCAACTCCTGTAAATCAGCTGTGGGATATGTTAGTGGGACTGACAGACAGCGCAGAGCCATGCCCCTGATTCATTGCAGCTCAGCTTTCCTAGCACTCCACAGCCCCAGACTTTTGGTTTGAGTCTGTGATGGTGGCTGAAGGCTTCTTTCAGCGTGCTAAACAGTCTCCCCTGGCTGTGCACTCCATGGTGAATGTTCATGAAAAGCATTTGATTACTCACTGAGGCAAGCAGTTATTTCACTGAAGTGGTGACAGGCGGAGAGGCCCATTAATATGTCTACCATATGAGATGGGGCTCGCCACACAGGAGATAAGGAAAAAGTTGGCTCTGCTCTAGGGCCTGGCTTCAGATTTTTGCTGAAGCAAAGTTTGTCCTTGCTTCTAGTCCCTTGGGTGCCATGAGTACAGCTATGCTCTGTGCTTCATATGTGGCTGTGATAGAGTTGCTTAGCGCTGAAGAAGACAGGAAAATCTTATTCCTTGTCCTCTAGTGCTAATACAGCCTGAGCAGGTATGGCAAGCAGTCAGGAGGCATAACGCTGAGGCAAAACCTCTTCCTCACACTCTGAGAGCCAGAGGAAAACCAAAGTCTGCTGTTGTCCTTGCAGCTGTGCACCAGCATTTTAAGTGGAAATCACTCTCTCTTTGGAAATAAGTAGAGGAGGAAGAAAAGCGTAACAGAAGGTTATAATCGAGGGCTTGTTCTGTGTTACTCTTCCTACAGAAGCATAGTTGTTGCTAACTGTATGATGAAGTTCTTCACGCCTAGAAGAGGAGGTACTTTCTAATTCTCCAAATCTTGTCCTTAGAAGTTTAGTGCTCCCTCATTTACCTGTGTGTCTCTGCACTGTTCTTAAGCAGATTGCATTAGGATGACCCCAGAAAAGACTGGAGAATTCCCCTACACACACACCACACTCCCTTTGGTCTGTGTCACTCTTCTCAGTGGTCATAAGTCTCTGGCAACACTACAAGGTAAAGTGACTTCAGGGCAGCGAGGCCCTTCCATGCTGTGCAGCATAGCTATTGTCTGGGCACCGGTTTCCTACAAGAGCAGAAGCAGGACTAACGTTCAGGGGAGAGAGGCTCCCCGCTAGAGAGACAACTTGAGCATCCTTCAGAAGCTTTTCTGTAATGTGTTCACAGTGTCTGAGGAAGGGAAAGGAATTGTGAGGGGCCCTGATGGAAGAATGTGGGGCAGGTGTTTCCATAATGGTCAGCCCCACTGGCTGAATCTTTCCTCTTTTTTAGGAAAGCTCGCGCTATGAGCTGGGTTGCATGGAGAAGCTTGTGTCAGGAGTTTCTTTGAGGGGAAAGGAAATCAGTTGTACAGTTGATGATGTACATGATATATGCAGTTTTGTTTTTGGGTTGGTTGTTTTGTTGTTTTATTTTTTTTTCTTTTTTGTTTGGGGGTTAAATGATTTTTTTTTAAAAAAAAAAAGAAGGTTTTAGGAATCTCTAAGGGGAACCTGTAAATCTGACACCTCTATTTATTTTGCCTTATTTTAGTTTGCTATGTTTGTATGTATACACTGCATTACAGCAAAGACTATTGAGACCGTGCCAGGGCATTACACCAGCGAGACAGCCGGCATGGCTATTCGGCAGCGAGCTGAGCCAGGTGAGGGGCTGTGTGTGAGCAGCCTTGGTGTGGGAAGGGACAGAAGGAAAAAATTCCCTTTTGCTTTCATTGTAATCACTCTGCCCCAGTCATACTCAACCTGGGAAAGCCTGGCTTTTAAAGCATGTGGTGAGCTGATGCAGGTGGGTTATTTTAGAACACTTCCTAAAGAAAAAGAAAAAAAAAAAGAAAAAAGAAAAAAAAAAAAAAAAAAAAACTATTTCTTGTCATCAGCCATAGTCAGAAGATTGAGAAAAGCTAAGCTGCACAGCTGCTAGCTCAAACTTCACCCTTCAACCCAAATTCTGCCCGTAATGCCAGAGAAGCTTGGATAAATGTGCAAAAGTTGTTCATACTCTGTAACTTTTCACCAGAGTAAACACATCGGTGGGACAAACTGGGACAATTCTCCTTCCTCAGAGCTAAGATTTCTTCCCATCTTCAAAGCCAAGAAAGAAGGATTTTTGCTACTTCCTCTCTCTCCTCCTCCATTCCACCTCCTGAGATTATCCAGGTAAAGAAAATTTTTGGCAGATTAGTTTTGTACCCATTAAGTCTCTAGCAATCAGTACATGTTTAGTGATGGCTCCTTGGCTTCTGTACTGGACGTCAGAGATTTCTGGTTGACTGCCATCCCCATTGTTAGCCACCATTGGCCACCTTTACTTCTGTTATTAAACAATGAAGAAGCCAACCTAGGTACCACAATTCGGCTAACTAAAAATATAGACTATATATTAAAGCTCTCTGGTACTCTAAGGAGTAGTTTTGATTACCAGAATCTCCTAAAGCTGTCCAGATTATGCTCACCGTGCCTGCTGAGAAGGGTGCCATTAGTTTAGAAAGGTGTTAGGGCACCTCATTTCTAAAAAGGGTCTGGATCAATAGATCTTCCAATCCAGAGTCTTCTGTTACTGGTGTTAATGTAGAATAGATTCAGGATACCCAGTACAAGTTGCTCTGTGTTTACACCAGCATAATTCATAGCAGCATCTGGATCAAATCTCCCCTTTAAACAGCTTTGGCTGTTCACATGATATTCCACAGAGCTTGTGAAGGGCTTTTGTAGAAGTCCTTTCAGCTGTCTACTGCTAGGAGCTCTCACTCAGCTCATCTAGAAAAGCCATCTATGGCATGCCATTCACATCCTACCCCTCCTTCCCCATCTTTACACTTACCCCTGAAGGCTCTTTAGAAGCCTTCACAGTTTTAGGTTGTAAAGGGACACCAGGTACTGTACTTAACACTTCTCCCTTCCAAACCATCTCCATCTTCATGCACCCTCCTCCCCTGCGAGCCTGCTCAGCTTGAAACTTGCAGGTCATTGCAGGAGGTGCCCCTGCCTGCTGAGCTGGAAAGTACAGTGCTGCTTACTGAGTGGGAGGCTGCGTGCTGCTGTAATGCCTTGGCGTATCCTCATTTCTTAGTCAGTTTAAGACTATAAGTGAATTAAATGTACAAATCCTGTAGTGTCCTTTTTATCTGTATCTTTTTATAAGAATATACTGTAATACTAAAAAAAAAAAAAAAAAAAAAGGCAAAAAAAATTAAAGATATATTGTCCCCTCTGTGTCTCAGTAAATTTCTTTGTACTTGCATTTTCTCTGCTTTTGCTGGAAAGTCTTAAAGGTAGGTTGGAGACTGGGTACACTTTTTTTGCTTGGCTCTGGGTCTTTCTCTTTGGTCAAGAGCTTGTTGCTCTTCAGGTGACAAAGGCACTGCAGAGCTGGTGAGAAACTTCACAGGTTGTTCTGGCAGCAAGGTGGAACAACACATGCAACACTGGGGTTCACACACACACATAAAGTCTGCTATCTAAGAGCTCATTATCCACATGTGGACATGCTAGTACACCAGCAGGCAAGGCTGCAGGGCTGGCCATAAGCTCACTGCAAGAGTGTGACTGAAAGGAGGAGAGGATGCCTTCAAAGGCAGGAGTTAAATAAGAAAAGAAGCCAGAAGAGCCAACATCAGGCCTAAAATCTTCAGAGATGTGGGAGGTGAGGGGAGAGAGGAGTTAGATGCAGAACGGCAGGGCAAGCAGGAGGCACATAAGTGCTAGGGCTAATCTGTATGCACTTGACTAGTGGGTGAATGAAGGGATGTGCCAAGAAATTCCTTGGAGCTCAAGGGCAGAACCTCATTTTCATCTTAAATGCAGCTGGTTTGTTTACACACAAATCCCTCTGTCTCTGATAACAGAAGTATCTTGCTGACAAAATTCATCCTTAAGCCACAACTTTTCATGTTTATCTTCAGCCCATCAAGGGGTGACGTTTTAACTGTGAGCTCTGGTGAGTCTGATGCCTAGTTTTGATGGGGGCCTTGCTGGCTGAGCAGTGTACTCCTGCAGTGCATGGCTTCCAGGGACCTCAGACAAAGCCCCTGCTCTGAGTTCTGGCTCTCAGGTGGGAAGGGCCATGGAAATGAGCAAAAGCAATCAGGGGATAATTGCTTGCACAAGCTAAGGGCCAACAGGCAGCAAGTGGGGGCTCTGAGTGCTGTGTGGGAAGGTTCTTGTTTTCTATTTGTTGAAAGGACTCTATTTGAGTCAGGCTTTGCTCTGAGGTTTGCTACAAGGTTCTTGTTTTACAGATACAAAGGTAGAGGCAAAGAGATGTTTCTGAAATCCATACAGGACGTGAATGAGAGAATGAAAATGCAGAGGCTTGCCTGTCTCCTTTCCTTGTCTAGCAGCTGAGTTGCAGTAAAGGAGGCCAGATCATTGCTTTTCCTCTTGGAAGTCAAGCCTAGCAGCATTTGCATTCTGCTTTGAGCAAGCAGAGATGTATCCTCTTAGAATTATAGGAAGAAGACTTTTCTTTTTTTATTATTTTGACTGATTTTGGAGCCCATGGCAAGGGGCTGCTGTTCTGCCCTACAGGATGGTTCTCCCACAGAAGCTTCCTTCAGTCTTCTCATTTGGCTCCTCCTGTCCTTGTCATTGCTGCGCAGAAGCAAGGTAAGTGCCTCCTGACTTTTTTTCTGAGCAAAGCTAGCATCAGGGTTTAGCTGCCATGAGTGAGTGGCAGTGAGGAGAAGTATAAGGGGAGCTCTTCTCCCTTGCTGGGAAAAGTCTGAGGATTCATTGGTTTCGCCTTTCTTTAACTTCTGGCTTCTCTTTAAACAAAGATGACTGTTATCTCTGCCGTAGCAGATAGGGAATTTTCTGTTAGAAATCTGCTTGGCCTTTTGGGAACGAGTTTCTGTTGCTTGAAAACAAAATAATGAAAAACTTTTGCCCCCCTGCTTCCCTTTCTCCTAGAGCCCAGAAGGTTTTCAAGGTTGTTGTACTAGTTTTTGTTTATTTCATGTTTCTGTAGCTAACGGGCTTCTTTCTGTTGCCTCTGAGACATAGCTGCTGTTTATCTCTACTTTAGTCAGACTCTCACCAGGAGGGAAGGTCCTTTTGTCTGTCTTTTTCCCTGTCTTCTTCTGGCTTTTTTTTTTTTTTTTCTGTGCTCCTTTATTTTTTTTGTTTGTTTGTTTGGGGGTGGTTTGCTCTTCTGTATGGCCACCAGCCTGACAGACTGAATTTTCATGAGTTAGCAATGAAAGGATGCATTAAGAAGGCAAAATGCCTTGCTCACGTGTGCAAGGGAGTGATGCAGAGGAGGAATTAACCAGGGTAGGATGTTAGTTTGGCATACCTGCTTTTAATCTGTTTGTTTCTTTTAGTCTGTTTGTTTCTGGTTCTTTAATATACACACATGCACATATATTTGTGTGATCTGCCTGTGTAAGGATTTTAGCCTCTTAAGTAGAAGGGGAAGTACTTGAACCTGGTTTTGGAGGACTATTTGTGTAGCAAGCCCCCTAGAAAAGCCTTGGTCTTACATACTTGTTGTGTTCTGGTAAAGCTACACATGGATCTTACTGTGCTGCTGACGTGTGTTGGTATCAGCTCTGGTGCCAGAAAAGTGCCTGGCAACCCAGCCCCACAGAGCACAGAGCTGTACCACCTGTCTGGTCCATGTTTCAGGGCCGGCCAACCTTGAACAAGGAGATTTGTGCTGAAACACCTCTCCCACCTCAGGGCTTCTTTCTGGTGTGTTCTGTCTGCTTCAGAAAGTGTTGCGTTTTAATTTGTTTTTACTTCAGTAAATCAAGAGGGTCCTGATCTTGTATCAAAGCAGAATCCAGGCCTTAAAATGACCTAGTAACAGAAATGCCAACTTTTTTTCTGGTGCCTCTTTGAAAGAAAAAAAAGCCTTCTTGAAAGCAAACACAATTAGTATTCTTTCAAAGGGTTAACTTCTGCTTTTTTAAGGACAAATATTTGTCCTCTCCCCTCTTTCTTCCTATGCTTAATTAATGAGGAGGAGCCTCCTGGTTCAAAAGGGGGAAGAAAAAAAACACAAAGCCCAACCCTGTCCAGCCATGATCAAAGCATGAAAAATGACATGAATGTGGTGAGGTGTTCCAGCTCGCTTACTGCCTCTCCCTGGGGTTTTCCACTGCCTGTGGTCACTTGGGGCAAGGACGGGGTGCCAGGCACCCCCGGCCTGCCAAGGGGAGAAGCTCCATGCCCACCCTCCGTGCTTGGGGCCAGGGCAGCCGTACATCTCTGCAGAGCTGGGGCTTAGAAGGTGCTTGCGCAGATACAAATCTGGTGTATGCCATTGCTTGTAGGGCTCACATGCAGGGCCTGTTCCTTGAGATACTGTGTTGGGTAGCTACT
Source organism: Nettapus auritus (assembly GCA_011076525.1). Classification (NCBI taxonomy): domain Eukaryota; kingdom Metazoa; phylum Chordata; class Aves; order Anseriformes; family Anatidae; genus Nettapus; species Nettapus auritus. Next base: position 27,363,004 of record CM021767.1, read on the forward strand.
AGTATCTATACTAGTGGCTGTAGACTCTCCCTCCCCTCCCCCCCCCCCTTTATTTTTTCTTCTGTTTTTAATGGTAGAATTTAAATTGAGCACTTAATTGTGCTGTCTCTCCAGGTCAGTTTTTCTTCTCACTGGGTCTTGGAGAACCTTTGTGTGAGTTGGAGGGACTGAGACAGGCCCTGAAGGCTGTTAATGCAAATCCAAGCGGAGGTCCTGCAGCTGTTGGGCCGTACCTGCAGGCCTGCTCTCACTGGGGTACCCATGGCACCTGGGCTGAAGGCCTGCCTCTGGACTATAAAGCTGGGGTTACCTGGGGCAAAGCACGTTGGTGTGACTGTGCCGCCTGGGCCTGCCCATCTGCCTGTGAAGTGGAGGCAGAAATCACTGACAGATCACACTCCTGACAGAGCTCTGCATTGTGTTGCCTCTGGCACCCACGCTCTTGTCTTCAGAGGTGGCTCAGGTACTTGCTGGATGGTGGAGATGGGGATGAGAGAAACCTTCCCTGTCTCCTCACTGCTTCTGCAGAAAGGATGGGTAGGTTTCTTGCTGGTCCTGACTCTCTTCCCCTCTGCACCAGCCACTGCCTTAGGTTATGGCAACCACAAGCCCAAAGAGGGTTTGTGGTGTGCTGGGGGCTTTCCTTTGGGGAGGGCTGCTGCATTTTCCTACCACAACAGCATCAAACCCTTAGGGTCACAGCTCAAATGCTGGGCCTAAGTTAATGTGGCAGCCCAGGGAATGCTCTTTGCCCACTTTATTTTAGATGTGGAGTACTGTAGTGTTGAGACAAGTCCTTGCAGTGCTCATAAAAGCAGAATGTGTTTGTAGTTACATTAGCTAGAAAAATAACAACCAGAAAACAAAGGAGGAAAAAGAAGAGTTCATCACAAATTATTGAACTGTGCAAGATGTGGAAGAAGGCATTTGTCTGTCAGTGGTATCTATAGCATTGGGTCTACTGTGTTATGTAGCCAGGCCTTTGCCAGTCCTCCACCATCGTGGCGATACAGTGGAAGCAGTTATGAGGGGTTACAGTGACACCTCAGGATCTACCTGGGAAAGAGTTTCCTTAGGTAACATGGACTCTATTTGTCTTCCCACGCAAGTCTGGATCTGCTCTTATTTTGGTTAACACTCAAAGGTAGACTTTTGGCAGGGTTTTCCTTCCTGCTGGGTTCCCCAAACAGGATAACAACTGTTCAGTGCCATGCCTTGTTCTGCTGTAAACAACCTCTGCTCCTGGTGCTTCTCAACATTGGAGCCCTCTTCACCTCCCTTTTGTCCTCTTTTTCACTACGGCCCTTTGCTATATGCTGCTTTTCTCTGTGGCAGTAGCAACTGCTGGAGTTTGGGCTCTGGTTAGAGCCCCTTGCAGAAGATCATCCCTGGTATGAATCTTCTTACACATGAAAAGTGGCTCTTTTAAAATAATAAATAATCTTACAGATAACAAATTTTCTTCCATTCTTCTGGTCTCTGGAATGAAAGCTTGTCCTTTCGCAGAGAGGAAGTGACTTCTGCAGCTGGAGAGTTGAAGCTGCCTCTGGGGCCAGTGGGGACACATGGCCTTTCACCGCAGAAGCAGTTCCAGAGCTGAGGCAATATGACATCGGGACCAGGCTGGCTGTGGCCTTGGGGATGCTGATCTTGTGCCAGCTCCTGGGCTGTCAGTGCTGGGCTGCATCAGCAGGCATGCCTTGGACTTGCACCAGGGTCAAAGGGGGAGACTTCAGCTTGATCTCAGCTATAGGACTTGTTCCTGTGAGGTGGCTGCCAGTTGCCAATCTGTTCCTGATTAACCCTCCCCCAGGGGATGCTGACTGGCACATCCCAAACCCAAAATGGGATGGGAGGAGAAAGGGGCTAAATCAGATATTGAAACAATCTCAGTCTCTAATTTTTAACGTGGGCTGGCATCCTAATCAAGACAGAAAGACAGCAGGAGCTTGGACAGGGATCAGTAGTGCTGACAGTGCTGCACAGAGCAGAACCAGTATAATTATGGGCAAGTGGACATAATCATACAAATAGCTGGACTCTGATGAGGAGTAGGCTCTTTTCTGAGAACTTCTTGCAGTAGTGGTGGCCAGTTGTCTTCTTTCTTACTCCTTCCAGTACTTCCCCCCAGCTCTGCAAGGAGCTTTACCAGTGCTAAATGCCTGTGCCTTTTGCAGTCACTGAAATGGGACCTGGGCTGTCGCCAGTGCAGGTGGATTTTTCTCCTTGGGAGGCAGGGAGGTGAAATCTTCATTAAACAATTGGAAGAAACGGGGGGCAGAAGCCACATCTGCTAAAAGCAACCATGTTAACTTGATGGCAAATATTAACTTCTCCAGATATATGTCAGACATGAAGCACTCAGGTCTGCAGATATGATCATGGGTGCTCACTGCCAAGTGCATGGAGCAATGGGAAGGTTGGATTAGTGTCCCCATCTGCAAACAATAATTTGAGTGACTTAGCAAGCACAATGCGTTGGTCTGGCCCAAAGCCCTGTGGTCAGGTCCTCCTGGGTCTCAGTCCAGGCCTGTAGCAGTAGGACAGTTCTCTTCTTCCTGCCTTGGTCCCAGCAAGCTACATGGATGCCAGGGACCATTTCCCTGTTCCCTGCCTGTGCACAGGACAGGGCATAGTGCTTGGGCCATGGGGGAACTCTGCGCACCCAGGGGTCAGTGGCTCCACAGGCACCCCAGCATTGCCAGCACATCCACCATTTCCCCCCCTTGCTCTTTGGCCTCCACCAGCCATCCCTGTCTCTCCCATTGCTGGTTCTGGGCCTGAATTAGGCTTCTCTGCCCTCACTCTGTGTGTGCCCCCTGGCACAAAGCAGTGAGGTTTGGGGCTGAACGCCACAGAGCTGCCTCTGCCACCCCCAGCAGCTTTGCTTCCCAAATGCCTCAGAGGTGCTCCCAGCCCCGACAGGTGCAGGGGCTCAACTGGAGACCAGCCGGTCCTTCAGAGAGCTGCAACCACACGTGTGTGGAGGCACCTTGTCTGAGGGCTGAGGCTAAATCTAGGCTGCAGTAAAACCCCTGAACAGCAGCTCCAGCACCAGCTGCTCTGACAGGCCCAAGTACTCATTTCCAGTTGAGCTCCTCGCTGATGTGGACACAGCCTCTGCACGTGTGTCTGCAGGGGAACAGGTGCCAGAAGTGTGTCTGCAGGGGGAATTCTTGCTGGTGCCAGGCCAGGGTGGCGAAACACTTGGGCTCTGCGCTCTTCCCTTCTATAAATGGTTACGTTTAAGACAGGTTTCTTAACTTAGGTTACAGCAGTGAGGTATGGAGGAGCCTTACTGTAAAGAGGGACCCACCAGCAACCCATGAACTGGAGGAAGATCTTGGCTAGATTGGGAAGTTGTTGGGGATCAGGAAGGCAGCCTGTTCCCACAAATTGTTAAAGGACTTCTCCCAGTCACGCTCGGACTTGTGTGAGGCATCTGGTGGGATGTCTGCTGTCCTATGGCAGAGCAAGAGGTGACGGGAGTGAACTGCTGCTACTGAGACTTCATCCCACACCATAGGACATGGTAGCACCCCTCCTCTTGTGTGAGGTGCTTGATCCAAGCCTGGATCCCCTGGGAGATGCCTTGCTCTTGGCTGAGGACATGGGGAGATCTTGTCGAGCTCAGTGAAGGAGGGGAGGCGGGGATGTGGGGAGCCCTGCTCCCGCTGCTGGTGAAGCACAGGAGTGCTCACTTGCCTGCTCCAGCCAGCTGGGTTTAATTTTAGAAACACAGTGCTATCTTGGGGCATCTTTTTCCACGGAATGCAAGTCTTTAAGTAAATAAATAACAGCTTTGTCGAGGTGGAATGACGGCCCATAACCGCACTGCAAAACACGCACCGAGCGAGTCTAGCCCTGTTTCTCTTGCATGTGGAACTACTTTGTGCAGATACAGTGGCTGCGTTGCCTCCCTCCGGTACTTCGACCCCCTCCTGAGCTGGCCATGTGCATTGATTAAAAAGAAATAAAAACACCTTGAAATACCAGCCTTGGAGAAGTGGAAATGAAAACGCCTCCAGCTGCTGGGGTTCAGCTAGAGTTCTCTGGAGTAGGTTTGCAACAGCTATGGTTTACCAGCAACCGGCTAAGTGTTACTGTCCATGCCTTTGCTGCATCTGGGACATCCCAGAAAGATGTGCTCCAAGGCATCCTCGGCGAGCCTTGGGGGAAATAGCAGGCTATAAAGATGAATGCAAGAAACTTGTGTTTAAATACCCCTCCCAGTCTGGCTGGCCAAGAGCTTTCTGCACGCAGTTGTGTTGCTTATGGCTGAGTGTCCTGGGTGTGTCTGTCAAAGCTCGCTTGCTGGTTGGAAAATCCTGTTAAAGCCATTTTACCAGAGCAAGAGCCCATTTGCACTTGTGGGTCCAGCAGCTCTGAGGTGCCTGCATGGCATCTGTTGCATAAGCTGCCTGTAACCCCGTCACCCTGAACCAGCAGGACGAGCTCTTCGGCTCCCAGTCTGAGCAAGATCTTACTGTGATGGCCTTCCTCTGACGCACCTAAAATCTGCTAGATAGAACAAATGGTGTTAAAATTACCCAGACTGCTGGCCACTGGCTTTGTTGTGGATTTCCTCCGAATGCATGCTGCTGCTGCTGGGACAATACAGTGGCAGAGCCAACAGGATGCTGTGCTTTTAAGGAAATTAGGTCAGGAGCACCCATCTTGGGTGCATTAGGAGTTGGCAGCATTGCTCTGGGTGCCTCCTCAAAGCCAAAGGAGTGGCTAGACTGTGCCTAATCGCAGAGGTATGAGTGAGCTCTGGCAACAGTCTTTGTAGCGATCGGGTTTGAAATCGGCGTCTGTGGCTTGGAAAAAGTTTTGTGTAGCATCCTTTTGTCATATGCAGGCATGGACGCTTGAAGGGGTTTTGCTGTGCCCCTTCCAGTGTGAGAAAAGCATATCTTGTCCTTCTTATCCCCTCAGCAGGAGCGTTTCTTTGCATAGCTGTGATAGGTTTTGTGCATTCAGGTCTAGTAACATGAATTCACTGTGGGGCCTGGGGACTGCTAGCTGCCCCTTGGCTGGGCTGGTGGCTTCCCTTCCCTGAGGGCTGCCAGGGCAGGGAGGATTTTCCACAGACTGCTCTGCCTGCTCCTCCTCACGGCTGCTCTGCAAACTGTCTGGTTAAGCCATCTCCTCCCCTCCTCAGCCCGTGGCTCCCACTGGTATCACAGGTTTGGGGAGATTTATTTATTTATTTATTTATTCCAAACCCTAGTGAAGGCCCTTTGCTGAGGGGCCAGGCAAGCTCTGTCCGTGTTCCCTACAAGGCAGGGATCACGGCAGCCCTGGCAGCAGCCTGTGTTTCCACTGAACCCAATTAAGATTCGGTCTTGGCAGGATGGAGCCTTCTGAGCTGCCAGCTGCAATAGGAGGGATGAGGCTTCAAGGGCAGCAGAAACGATTCCCTCCCCTCGGCTCCGCTTATTTCTTGGATCTGGGCTGAAGATGGCCCCAGGAGCTGATCTGCAGAAGCCAAACGAGCCGCACGGAGCTAAAACATTTCCATTCAGCGTCAAGCCTGGGGTGGGGAAGCACAGAGGCTGTGGGTGGCAGCCGGGGAGGCGGCTGGAGGGGAGGGAGGATGCAGCCCCATGCACTGCCCCTGGACAGCCATAATTCCAGCTCAGCTGCAACTTTGCACATGGGGAGACTCTCAAGTGCTGGAATGAACCCGTTAATTAAGCAGGGTGTTCCTTAAGGACTCGGAAAGCGGTGGTAATGGGAGGGCAGAGCTGAAACCCCTCTCTCCCAGGCCCTTGGGAGCAGATGCTACCTGGTAGCAGGCTGTGCAGCTCCGCTGCTGGCGATGGAGCTGTGCCATGACTTGCACCAGCTCCTAAATGGCCAAGGGCACTGTTAATGGAGCAGCTGTGTATCTGCTGGCATAAGTGTGTTTTTTTTTTTTTTTTTTTTTTTTTTTTTTTCCAAGCATAATATTAACACAACTTTACAGTTGCCCTGCCCTTTTGCTGTCTCCCCTTCTTCCTCCCCTGCTTCCTGTCACTTGGGCACGCTTTGCAGCCAAGCTGCCCTTCACAGTGGAACCAGAAACCTTGCTTTTGCTGGCCTTGTGTCTTTTCGGTTGTGTACCCTGGAAGTGTCATGGGTATAGAGGAGAAGTTTGAGACTGAGTCTGTGTGGGAACAGCTTAGTAGAAGGATGGAGATTTTCTGTTTTTGAGCAAGCTGTCCAGAATTTAAGGATAAACTCCACGCTCTCTTCTGCTGATGCTATTGAAGAAGCGATTGTATCTGTAACAGTTGTTGCTTGGGGAAGCCGAAGTTAGCCATGCAAGGTGAAGCTTGGCAGCAGCAAGATGGGGCAGAAGTTGTGTGCGTGGCACTGGGGAGAGCCATGGCCATGAGGCAGCTTGCCTGATGACGGCCCTGCCCTTGCAGTCGGGCTGTGAAAGTGCTGAGCAGAGCTTGGTTTGTCGCACAGCTCTGCTCTGAGCAAGCGTCCAAGGGCATCCAGCCCTTCCAGTAAACTTGTACTTGGCCCCGCTTAACCACGGCAATTTTGGGTACTTGCTCCTCATCAAAGGAGCAAGTAGGATGAGTTCAAAATTAGATGTGCTAAACCCAAGGCTTCCTAAACCCAGCAATGGCAGCACGGAGGGAGAGGAAGGTAGAGCTGGCTGGATTTGTGTCTCGGCTACTGCTGCATAGGCTTGTGACCACAATGAAAATGTGCTCTTATTATGACAGCCTGCACTGAGCTCACCCAAAGCCCTTCAGGCCCAGCTTGTGAAAAGGGGTTCAGCCACTCCACCCTGTGCCTTTCCAGGGAGCGTGCCAGATGTGTCAGGGGTTGCCATCATCAGATCACTTGATTTTTGAGACACATTTTGAGGCTTTAGCATCAAGTCTCAAAAAAAAAAAAAAAAAAAAAAAAAAAAAAAAAAAAAAAAA
>CM021767.1:27370032-27403951 GCA_011076525.1 Nettapus auritus
AAAAAAAAAAAAAAAAAAAAAAAAAAAAAAAAAAAACAAAAAACAAAGAAACAAAAAAAAACCTGCTTAGCCCATTGCACCCAGCAACTCCCGTTTTCACCTTTGCTGAAATGCTAAGCTGCTCTTGGAACAAGGCTGTAATAAATGGAGGGAAGTAAACTGTTTCTATTTAACTAATTAGCAGTCCTAGGTCCTGGCCAAAGCACACACACGAAGTTACAGGCATTTTTAAGCTGTAACACGCCTGCATAACTGTTGCTGAGGCAGCCAGGAGCCACAAACGAGCTATGGCCCAAGGAGGGGGTGGGATGTGGGGCCAAATTTTGTTCAGTCAAACCCTGTGTAAAGCTGAGTAACTTCAGGGACTTAGGAAGAAATACTGGTCACTGGTGGTTTAAAATAGCTACAGTTTTGTCCCCATTTTTAGCGTTCAGCTGTTGTTATTTTTAGGGATTGGTTTGAGTGGTTCCCGTTCTGAAAAAAGAGGTCCCTTTCTAAGGTATTTCAGGCCATGCCTTCCTTCTATTCCCTGCTCTTCTTCCCCCAGCACTTTTCTGAAAGCACTGCTCCCTTTGACACAGCAATGTCTTCACAAATACTTGGTGACCAGCTTCTGCTGGCTTCCCTTTTAGTCTTTGCATCCAGGTTTTTTCCAGGGCGGGGTGGCTAGCCTCAGGATGTGGCCATGAAGGAAGATGCAGGCTGGATTAGCAGTAAACTGACAATAAAACACAAATGGGAAATTAGCTGGGACAAGCGAGAGTTTTCTGGAGTGAAAGACAACTGGTGCCTTGTAAGGGCTGCTACTATCAGTGACCCTTCTTTGTGTTCCAGTTGGGTTTGGTGTGTTCGGTGGCAGCGGTGCTGCTTCTGCTCTTAGGGCATCTTCCAGGAGAAGGATGTGGTAGGCTCATGCTTTACCCCCCCCCCCCTTTTTTTTTTTTTTGATTAAATTGTCAAAAATCTGGTTCCAAATTAGGAATCGCTTCCTAGAAAGGGGGGGCTCCAAGCTTTGTGCTATGGTTCCAGGATCTGCAGCATTTTGGGGCCATTTCTCTCTGTGGTTGCTCAGGCTAAGAGGGAGGGTACTGGAGGTGCCAGTTCCTTACACGACTGCTGCACAAAGTAGTACTGTTATATGCATCCACTGACTCAGGAACAGCAAGCGGGAGCAGCTGGGTTAAAGATTAAAGATGAGAGATGATGAATTATGATGCTAAACCTACAGGATTACTTACCTTAGGAAGGGCCAGATAGAGCTGAGTTTCATTCAACAAAAATGAAATAGCAAGAGATCAGTCAAGATTACTTACTACTTGTAGGGAAGCTACTAATTGCTGCCTAATCATGGCAGCTTATAAAATCTGTCTTGGTGCTCATTGCCAGTTAAACATTTAGAGAAGCTTATGGATTAAAACACAAATGTTCCTTTGAATGAATAAAAAACGCATTCAAACTCATGTGGAACAATTACAGCTAGTATTTATTAAAAACAGTGGACAAAAAAAAGCAAGCCTCCAAAAAGTATTCATCAACATCTTAAACCACTGCCCGCCCAGCACCACTGAAACATACAGTGCTACCAGCTCATTTCTCTTCCAGATAGTTCTGTTGACTTATGCTGGCTTCATTATCTATAAATGTGCATAGTTTCAAGACTTTATAGTATAACATGAGCATAAAATGGCACCACAGTCCATTCGTCTGAAGCTTCTAGTCACTTGCAACCCAAGAAAGTATGTAGTGAAATGTGCGTACGTAGTGGGATGTGCGTGGCAGTCATGCGTGTGCTTTGTAGGGCCACAAGTCCTTTGTGTGAGTATTACAGCATGACAGCAAACTTCTCAGAAGCTGAAGAATCGTGCCCCGAAACCTCATCTTATCAGCACTGAGTTGCCTAGTTTCCTTTTAGTTCTCCAAACTAGCTGGAGGCTGGGTGAAGGCAGGGAGGGCAGGGTGCGTTGTGCGTGGTGGGGGTTAGTGCAGTGCCTGTGTGAGGCCATAACTCAGCAGGTTCTGGACGTGCTTCCTTTTCCAGGGGTTTTGCTTCTGTGCCGAACGAGGGAAGCTGTTGTGCACAGCAGCTCTGCCGATGAGCGCTGTCTCTCCTGGCTGCAGGGTGAGCTGAAATGCTTGGTGCTCGGTGCAGCTGGGCTGTGTGCCCTGCAGGGGAAGGTTCTGCAGTGCAGGCAGGAAGGTAGGTGTGTGCTGCAGAAGGTGACACCTCACTGTGGCTGTAGGCAGCCTAAAGTTCTCCACTCAGCTCCCTCACACAACCTGGGAGCTGTGTGTTCCTCCATCATTGGAAAGGTGAAGTGCTCTTTCTTCCAATTACTGCTTTATAGTCTCTTTCATTAGCTAAAACCAGTGTAGACTTCTTCCTTGTTTACAAACTAGAAGGCAACTGGCTTTTGTGTTGTTCTTCAGTTGTGCTTCAGCCAGTAGAAGTACCTGGCAATCTCCTAAAAAGCAAGCACGGTTTAGCCTCTTTGGGAGCGAGGACCTGCAGCTTCTTGCTTGGCTTGAAGCCACACAGTGAGATAACATTGTACAGGAGATAGTAGTAAATTTAAGTTGACTTACTATTGAATTACAGACAGATCGGTACGTTGATGGAATCAGGACTATAATACTGAATTGTAGGCATACAAATGGTTACGGAATTGGGCACCTCTCTTATCAGGCTTCCCAGACTCTCTCCTCCTTTTCTAAGCTTGCTCAGCAGCAGCTGTAGCTGCTGTGTGCGCCTTACCTCACTATAACAATGGAAAAGAATCAATCTGCACTGGACTTCTGTGTTAACTACTGTAAGAGATTTGTAGTGCACAAGTAAATACATTTGTAATGTAACCTATTGCCTCCTCAGCTTAAACCTGTGCTTACTTTAAGTGAGCAGGGTGTGCATGACTCGTTATGTGCTTTCCTGATGCTCACATTTTAACCTTTTTACATGAGAAGCAACTGCTTGCCAAGTTGAAGACGCTTTTCCAGTAACCTCTTTAACTTAGAGTTGTCTTTGACTGTGCGTATTGAAAAGGAACACCCTGAATCATACGGGAGCTCACGTTAGCTATAAGTACTAGAAAATGAGTAAAACAAGGTTGAAAACATCCTCGTCTTCAGTGCATTTAAATTAATGTTTAAAAAGGATCCATCGATATTAACAAAACAATGTCGATTAATATCTAAGATAGTCAATTATCAAAGCTATTTAGAGCTACATGATATTCCCCCCCCTCCCCCCCCAGCTACTTAACATGGGGCCACTTAAATGGTTAAAGGCCAGAAAACTTCATGAAAGCAAGTTAAAAAATCATGCAGAAAAACTGTCCATGTGGGGCAACAGCACCTCTCCTGCCCTTCCAAGCAAGTGGCTACTGGTCTGTCTCGGTTTCAGCTGTCAGGACCACGCAGCTCGCTGGCTGCTAGAAGCTGTGTTGGAGGAAGGAAAAAGTGGAACCTTCTGGGGCTTGGTGCAACAGCTTTCTCTAAAGTTAAGGTGAGCTGACACCTACTTCCATGCTTGGTGTAATTAAGCCATCAAGCATGCAGACACAGCACCTCAGTGTATTTGAGTGCTAAGGTCAAAATGCTGCAATATGCTTCCAACGCTGCAAAAATTACCTTTCAGCTCAGCAAAATAATTCTAACACCAGCAACCCTCTGTTTTAGATCACTTCACAGTATTCAAGACAGACAGCTGGGCAGCTGCCCTCTTTTTTTTATTTTGAAACTGACAGGTGTATTTCCCAGTTGTGGGCAAGGGAAACAATAGCAATGCAAAGGGAGAGGAGCTGCCTCTCTGACCCTGGCAGTTCCACAGCTACACACTGCTGTGTGGTAGTGTCCCAGAGCTGTTTTCTTCTTACTGGCACTATCTAAATTAAACTGGGGGGATGGAGGCACAGACAGACAGAAACAACTCTGGAATCCTAATCCTTGACTTAAAAATAGTTGTCAAATAACAGGACTTTCAGCACTTCCTTCGTTTCCAGAGCTCATAGTTGCATGGTGTGATGACAGCAGCTGTGAATATTTCACAGCATGAAGAAAAAGAAACCCTTTGTGGTATAACTAGGAAGCTTTGTTAAAGCTCACGGCAAGGACACTGAAATGAAACTACTGGCTGAGTGGAGAAGTCTATCCTCTAAAAAACACACATCCTCAACAGCTGGGGTAAGTGGCTCCTCTGTTCACTCAGCAGTAAGCTGACAGAGTTGTGTGGTATATCTGCTGAGGTCTCCAAGCCTACCACAGCTGAGTGGCACTGGTTCTGTGAGCGGCTACGTGTGAGCAGTGGTTACCTGGAGGGCTGGAGGTGTCTGGATATGTTCTAGGTCCTTGAGAAGTCTCCCCTCTGCCCACCTGTCTTACTGAGCAACTTCACCTCCTCAATCACGATGTCGTGAGTAACTGCTTTGCACATGTCGTACACAGTCAAGGCAGCCAAGCTGGCAGCTGTCAGGGCTTCCATCTCCACGCCCGTCTTCCCCCAGGTCTGGCAGGAGCAGTGGATCACCACTGCGCACCGGGCCTCATCCAGGCTCAGAGACACCTCCACGTGGCTGAGAGGGATGTTGTGACACAACGGGATCAACTGGCTGGTCAGTTTGGCTCCCTGAATTCCCGCAATCTGGGCTACTGCCAGCACATCCCCTTTCTTCATCTGGTTCTGCCTCACCATCCCAAATGCCTTCTCACCCAGGCGGACAACAGCACCGGCAACAGCCCTTCTTCTGGAATCCGGCTTCCCTCCGACATCTACCATGGTGGCCTGTCCTTCCTCATCAGTGTGAGTCAAGCGATCCGAGGCACGAGGGACCTCGGAGCAAGATGCTGAATCCCTGGTACAGAATTCAGATCCTGGACTTGCCTCTTTAAGCTGACAGTCCACAGAAACTTGGCCAACAGGAGAAGCCTCAAGGCACTTCGTGTCAAATGTGGAGCTAGGGTCCTTCTGGAAGACACAGAAGCCTCTCAGCTGGGTTTGTAGAACTCCTGTCCTTACGTAGCACTGTTGCTCTGGGTGAGATACCGGCAGGATAAGCTGTCCTGGAAGTTTATTTTTCATTAATGCTTTTCCCATTTGTTTGGATAAACTTGCTCTCAAAGTCGGCCAATGGCTAGATGTGTGGCCCCACTGTTTTGAATTTGGGGGATGCTGCAGGGCATCTTGGAGTAGTGGGAATGACAGCAATGCAGGCTCTGAAAAAGAAGAGAAAAATAACATGAGGCTGTATTACTAACCAGCAAGCTAAGTTAAGTCTGCAATAGCTGAGAACCCTGTCAGTGCACTGCCTGGGCCTTCCTGCATTACAAAAACCTGAAGAAGCCTGCAACCATCCATTTTTCTCTCCTTTCTTACCAGTGCACCAAGATTTGCTGTTTTGTTAACACAAACCCCAGGACTTAAAACACCTACTTCATGGTCCCTGACAAGAGGAAACAACTTGCTTTCAAAAAGCATTAACACTCCCTGAGAAACAGCAGCCAAGAAAGCTTAGAAGAATGCAGTCCTAAAGATAAGCAAGTCATGGCATCTCATTTGAGACTCTCCCAGTTCCAGTCTTCTTGTGAAAGCTTGGCATTGTAAGTACAAAACTCTAGCCCTCAGGTTCTCGGTTCTTCCTTTCCAAACACGTTCTCCCAGCACAGGCAGATACTTTTCCTTCTTCCTTCTCCTTCTGCAGAGAAGGGTCATGGCAGCGGTTGAGGACAGCAGGGACCAGAAGCACCATCTGCAACTGCACCATCTACAGCTCATGGGGTGGCTCTGTGATGGGAACCTTCCTTATTACTGCCAGCTCTTACCGCATTAATGACAGCTGAAGTTTAAGCACTGGAAAAATCACACTCCCCTCACTGACAGATTTTAAATCTACTCAGAGCTATGTTCCAAGTTGAGCTGGCGTAGCTCCTAGCTGGCAGAGAGGTAGTAAGCCCTCCTGCCCTTTTCACCATTTAATCCCTTGGTTTTGGCATTTGCACAAGGATTAATGCCAAGCGTCAAGACAGAAGAAGTCTTTCACATGAAAGAAGTGATCTGTAAAAGAAGTACAGAGGTAAGTGGCTAAGTCCTAGTTTCTCAGCCTCACTGAGAACCACCCTTCTCCTTGAGCTCCTGTTCTCTCTGCTCTACTGCGAGAAACTTGGAGCACCTTGCTGAGTTACCTCTACTGCCCAGACCTACAGCTATTACCTTGGACTGTCCATATTAAACTAACAATGTGGGCAACGCACTGGCTCTATTCCTCACCTCTTTTGTTTCAAAAAAACTTGTTAGTCCCAGACTGCCTTAACAAGAGACTGCTGCACTTAGCATCTTTCTCAACTAGAGTACCTTCCAACTGTTGATCTGAAAATGCCAATTCTTGATGTTTAATCAATCATTTCATATAGATTACTGCTGTGATTAAAGCATATATACATTCAGGCAAAGGCATTTTCAGGCCCACAGCTGATGGCCTATCCACCACAATTAAGATTCTCGCAAGTGTAGTGGTAATGTGTTTACCCTCAGAGGAATGGGTTAAGTAAACACGAATGTTTTCAATGCAACGCTGCTCTGCTGTAGAAGAACAGAAAGCTGTGCTTATTGTTCTTTTCTTTCCCTTTATATACAGCAGAGGCTAACCTGAATATTCCTTTAAAAAGCCTGGAACTCAAGGTACTCTGTCTGGTTTCCATGATTGGTGTCAAAGCAAAACTCCTACAGAGTACCTTGTCTCCAGAAGAAGCTGGACTGCAAAGGAGGTAAGTACCTAGTTCCACAGGCTAAGCACAAAGCTATGGGAATAGGGAGGAAAGAGAAGTAATGTTTGCTCAAGTAGAGTAGGAAGTAAAAATACAGCAATAGAGAGCAATACATGCAAGACATTTGTTTTTTCCTAACAACCTACCTTCTCTTTGTTTTATTTAGTCATCTCCATCTTCACGCATTGCTCATATAAATAAAAGATGGATAATTATTTTCTACAGCGGTAGAAATAGTTTCAGTTGCATTATATGACTTTATGTATCTGACAACCTGTTTTATCTGACTAATGCACATGAGAGTTAAGTGTGTTAGATTCCAGCTAGCACAGTGTCCAAGGGTGGGAAAAAAGAAGCCACGAGATACTTAAAGATGAAGCAAACCTGCTGAAAGGACTAGTTCAGTGAAGGGAAATATGACACAAACCACATTACAGCGAAGAACCAGACAATTGCAGTGGAGGGAAGAAGTCAGCTTTGGCTTACTGGGACTAGCAAAACCAATCAGTGATTTCCACAGTGTTCATTAAGTTTCTTTAAATGAATTCCATACTCCCCCCATTGACTACTTGCACGCCAGCATTATTTGAAGTTTGTAAGTAATTCAAAACACCATTAGGAAATCTCCTACTGATTCCCCATGTGGCACAGTGAGAGAGCCTCTGCTCATCTCCAGTTATGGACTCTGCACCACTGATGCTAGCAGTTAGTCTCAAAGGGACATGGAACAGCTGGGGAGGCCCTGAACAGGCTCTTTCCTATTTTATGTTAGGCAAAGTTAGAACACTTTTCAAAAGGCACTTACATAGGTCTGATCTCTACATACTCAAACATTGCTATGAATGTAAATTTTGGAGTGTTTTTTTTCAAATTTTTTTTTCAAAAGTATCTTGTAAAATTATGTAGGTTCCAGTCCACTGTCAGAAATTTAATACAGTATTTTCCATCATCTTTTAAAAAAAAAATAAAAATCTTGCAACAAGCGAGTACACACTTCAAACAATACTTCCTCTTTCCCCTTTTCCTGGAAGAATGTATTTTCCAATAAAGGCAGTGGAAGTAAAAGCACAAGGGTCTTGCTTTAGAAGACAACACTTATTACATCTCTTGTAGCAAAGCAGAGACCTGCCAATTAATACATTACCCTTCCCAGCACACCGACTTGTTTTAAAAGCTGTGTTTTTAGCTGCACAGTGGCTAATCTGCTTCACAGCATGAATGGGAAGAAATTTAATGTTTCTCTCTCTTCCACCCTTGCTGCGTTTTTTCCTTTAATTGATTGAAAAAAACAACCCACCAGAACAATGTCCAATACATCTCACAGAGCTAGCTCTCACAAGCAAGCATTTACAAGATGACAGGTATTTGCAAAGATAGACATAGTACAAAATAGAGAAAAGTAGGCACAGAAGAGGCAGAAACACACTGAAAGGTATTTGCTACTTTAGTGCTTTTAGTGCTACTTCAGTCATGGACAGAGCTTCAAGAAGAAGGGACAGTCAGCAAACATCTTTGCAAGACCTAACAGGGAAAAAAAATAAAGCTCTTTCCCCAGGGCTGGTGACACAGTAGATACTACAGTTTAAGAAGTTATGCTCTGAGCCCTTGCACCATTAGAAGGTCATTTCTAAAGAAAGAAACTTCAGTTTCCAGATTCCAAAATAAAGAAGCAGGGAGATGAGAAAGCTTGCAGTTTTGTCATGTCCCTCCTTCTCCATAATGTGATCAAAGTTGAATTTCTTAATTCAGCAATAAAAATAAGCCCTGCATCCTTTATGTTCATATTGCAATTTGGTAAATTTCATAAAGCTCACCCCAAATTGCCCTATTAGTTATTATATTATTGTTAAGTACAAAGGAAGCAGACAGGAAATAGGAAGCTATTTCCCTTTGGAAAAAGTAATACACTTTCAAAATTAGAGAACACACAAACTGTGCTGTCAGTCAGAATATCATATAAGGCTTGGTAGGGACACACAAAACCTTTCCTTCTTTTCAACTCCAGCTTAATTTTAACCATAACTGCATTTTAAGAAACCCATTTCTCTGCCTAAACCTAAAGCAGAACTGTACATAAGTTAGAATTAAAAGCCCAATCCACTCTGCTCCCCCAAAGACATAAACCAAACAAAATCATGGTATGTTTATTACGTACTGATTTGTCACCCACCAATCAGGATCATTGGACGGTTTTTCATCTGGGAAATGTTAAACATGCCTAGAAATAAAATAAGGAACACATAAAAATCCTAGCTTTTTAGGGTTTAATTCATGCATCTGGTTTATATATTTAGTTGTCTGCTCTTCACAGTGCAACCTGCACGCTAGAAAAAACAAAGCTCAATAAAGATCAAGAGAACTGTGGGAGGAAGAATCCAGCATGATATTTAAAAACATAGCTGCCACAGTCTCCAAGCATCCAGCTGCTATGTGTCTATCGTACTGTAGAACCTTTTCAGAGAACATTTTTTATGATCTGAATTACAGTCTATCTAGTACAGAATCCAAACAACTCAGGACTATCTTAACAAGTCCTATCTTTCTTAACAAGTTAATTATATTAGTTCTAGGGGTAAGCTGTTAACAGTGTTCCTGTTCAAAGAGGTCTAATCACAAAAGGCCTCAAGGATAATACTGAGATTAACACAAGTCAGAGGAAGAAAGAAAGAATCAGATAAATGTCATTGATGGCCACAAAGCCTTTACCAGAGGGAAGAACACTCCCTCCTCCTTCTCAAATCAGAAATGCAAAAAGGAATGATCTGAAAGGAAAGGAATCAATCACACACCCCCCTTACTTTTATAAGGCACTATTTAGTCTGGGTAAGAGCAACCCATTTTGCAAGAAAATCTATACGCAGACTTATAAACTTCTTTAAATTTGTTTGACATGTAACTACAAAAAAGCAAAAACACCTGTTACTAACCTGGCAGAACTTGCAACAGAAAAAAAGGGCCAAAGCATTTTTTTTTTTTTTTAAAGTGGACTATTCCATGCTCATGAAGCCAGTTCATGTGCAAGAGGTCAGAATTCCCAGCTGCAACCAGTTACCAGAACACGTTTAGTCTCAAATGTGACTGAAATACAGTTATATGGTATGGATGTGACTGCATCATCATGGACCTTAGGTCATTACCTTATACAGAGCACTACAGCGGCTACACAATTCTGGGTACTCAAAAAAGGACTTACCAATTCTAGAAAGTAGTTGAACTGAACTGACAACTCAGTTTAACTTAAGTACTTATTTTACAGAATGCTAGCTTTTGGAAAAGGAGGGTCCGGTACAACTCCATCAACTTCTGCTTAGCTTTACACTTTGCTTTTGTGATCATTAGCAGTGGTATTTGCACCTCTTTGAAGACAAAAGTCAGTCTGAAAGACTGCTAGACAGTCTTGATTCCAGGTCTTGTGGAGGGTTAGGAAATTCAAAATCGGCATCTAAATTTTGGAGTTAATTGTATGACTGGTAAAGGACGAACTTTCTAGCAGAAAACGCTCTTTTATCAGATGGGAAAATTTTTGCCTTACCTAATGCAGCCTCATTCAAGAACCTTTTCCTTCCCTCTTTTTTTTTTTTTTTCCTGAAAAGTCAACACATCCCACTGCAGTAGGACACTGTTTGCCCTGGTCACTGCCATTATTTCTCCAATATAGCAAACATACCAGCATGCTGTTTCTTCTTCCTGCCCACTGCTGCTCCAATGATTTCAACCAACTCTTCCTGTGAAGCACCTGACCGTAGGTGATCTCTCAAGGACACTTCTGAACTCCCAAAAAGGCACACCTGCAGTCAATGCAAGGAAACAAAAGAGAAGTGAGAAAGATTAAAATAAGCAGTCCTCCTTCAACATGTAAGGTTTAGGTCAATGACAGGAGATATTTCTGTGAAGTAGCAAGTCTCTGTTCAGCTACATGGCCGCAGCCTAGCACAACACCATCTTATTGCACAGACTCCTACAGCTGTCAGGCTCTGAAGGTGACACCATAACATTGTTGTAAAGGTTGGAGTTCTGGTTGTTAAGTAAGCAAAGAGAGCCAGAGCAGCTCTCCATGGTCAGCTTTAAGGGAAGGCATATCCCAGTGATTATTTGCAGATAAAGCCAGCATGAGCTGAACCCAAAAAACAAACATTTCACCATTAGTAGGACTAAGCGTAACTGCCACTTGATAACATAAAGCAGTGGTTTACTAGGATACCAAAGTAATTCAATTCCAGTAGGATTAAAGCAGTGAGATTAGGAAAGCTTGTGCTAGCAAGTCAGCACAGTACTCTGCTAACATCGTAAAGTAATGCTGTGAAAGTACTCATCCCTTTCACTAGTCTGATACTAGGGAAAGAAGCCATGAGTGCATGACAGACATCTAAATAATGAAACCAACAACCATGTCCTTTCTTGGACTGAGATTTTAGATGCTGAGCGCTTTTTGAACACATGTCCATACTGATCCTAATGCTAAACCATGAGTCACTTTGGGGATTCAGTTTTTAATTACAGCAGTTGTTTTAAAACAGAGCAATATAAATGTGTCTTCTGTAACTATTAAGATGTGACTGCATCATCAAAACCTTGTAATTACCCTCTACAGAGCACTAGAAAGGTGACTACACATTTTTGCTCAATAATTGGTCTTGAATTAATAGATCATACCCTCAGAGAGGTGGAAGGCAAAAACAAAAACAAAAAAAGGGCAACTTAACTGGAAATTTAAATGGAAATTATGAATCCCTTAACATCACTCACCTGTTGCTTAAGAGTCTCTTTTTAGAGGTTAAGCAGTCTAGTAAAAGTTTGAGCTCATCACCTGAGACAACTCATTTCTTTTAAGAAAGTGGGACAGAGAAGCATATATTTCATGTATAAAACCCTTCCAATAAGTCTCATTGAAGAGAACTAGTAAGTTAAAAATAAAAAGTGTGACAAATCTGAAACAGTAACCCACTGAGAAGCATGGCTACCTTTCACAGTCATGCTTGACTACACAAGCCTGACTTCCCCAAAAAGGAGAATCAACTGACACAACCCTATCTAAAAAGAAAGTGAGCTTTTATTAAATTTAGTTCTTTTTCTCCTTTAACCAAGCAGATTCCATGCTGGCAAATGCCGATATCATGCAGCAGAGCACTTCTCTGACTATCAACTCTCATAGTCTGGCTCCAGTTCATAGGATAGCTGCTCTTTTCCCTGCTGTCTCTCTCCAGACCTCATCAGCCTGCATACAAACCTCAATTCATCATCCTTCTAGCTCTGTTTTTAGGGCTCTGTTGTTCTCTGTCATACAGCTAAGGTTCAGTTCTATTATTACTGCATGCCATCTTTTACAAGTATTTCTTGGTTACCTCAAAGTAAAGAGTTTTGAAGAGGTCTAGTCTATTGAAGAGAAAGCTTTATGGAGATTTTCTTCCTGTCTCTCCATGTCCACACATTGACAGCCTGAAAAGTTTACATAACCTAAGCTCATTGGGCCTTCAGGCTGCCTCAGTCATCTGACATTAGACAGCAGCACAGCTGTTGTCAATATCAGGTGACAATGTGTAAGTGCCAATTTTTAATCAAAAACTTTTAATTTTTCCCCAGAAACTGCCAGTTTTAACGTGGCAGGAAATGGTTATTCCTCCCATTTCTACAGCCGCTGAGCAAATGTACAGTCTGCTCTTGGGTGAGAAGAGTTCCAAGATGATGTTTGGTGAAACAGGACAGGATCCTTGGGGAACACAAAATCCAAGCCCTAACAGCTGCTTGGATCTTTACTCTTCTCTCTAAAGTGGGAAATCATCTGCTTGTCACATGTTTAAGATGATTTTGAATCAAAGATTTAAATAAATGTTTATATTTACTGGCTTTGAAACCAATGTTTTACAACTGAAGTTGGCTATGTTAGCAAAACAGAGAAACCAAAAAACGTGATGTAACATTTCCCTAACAGCCCAGGAAACTTCAACAGGAACACATACTGCAACAAACCAAAGGACAGATAAGCTGGAATTGAAAGGAAAGATGCTTAATTATTAGCAGCTACCTTACATCCCAGCTACTTGTGAGGGAAAAAAATTCAACGCCAGTTTAGCTTCATGAAAGCAAAAATAAAACTGTTTCACCAACAACCTTTAGGTTCCCATCTGCTGTTATCCTCAGGCGATTGCAGGATCCACAGAAGTGCTCCGACATGGAGGTGATAAAGCTGATTTGTCCCTGGAAATGTGGCACCTTATAACTCTAAAGAAATGCAGAGGAGAAAAAAAAAGTTTGTATTAGACTCCTCATTTTTAAAAGCTCCATGTACCTAAAGACCAGAATACACTTTATTGTCTCTAAGGTCACGCAAGACAGAAAAACAAAGTCAGCTTTGTCAGGAGTTCCAGTCTGTTCTGCCCCTGCCTTTCTCCTGGAAATTCACAAACTTGTTACCTTTGCTCTTGTAGTTACCAACTGGTAAGTGATGCTAGAATGGATATTCTTACTCAGACAGGAGATACAAATTCACACAGGCTAGAAATTCCCAATGTGACACTGCACACTCCAAAGCAATGTTTTTTCACTGAACAACTGGTTCATCAGGCTTATTAATGTTTATTCAGACACACAGACTGCCAGACGTTTCAAAAGCTGTGAATACAGGATATAATCCTGCCATTCTTTCTATCTGTCCAAGGCATCTAGTGAGCTCATTGTGTTTCTAAAGGTAAAGATTATAACCAGTGCTTTAAGAGCCAAACCACATGCAGGCGCTCATCCCACCAAAATCCCACAATTACTACACTTTTTTTTTTTTAAATTAAAAAATAATTTAAAAAATGCTTGTCAAATACAAATGAACTTGTCAGAATTAAGTAGTGTGGGGCAGGGAGAGGGGAAAGAGTGGGGGTGCATTTCATATGTTCTTTGTCTGTCCCCACCTTGGCTGTGCTGGAAGCTTCACAGGGCAATTTCTCCAATTCAGGCCATCGCTGTTTAATTGTATCAAGCATTTCTTTGTAGCTCACCATCTTCTTGAAGTTCCACTTATTGCCTAGAATTAACAAAACCAGCATAACTTTAGATTGTGGATTTTATTTTAATTAGAACAGAACCACCTTTACAGTTCTCCACAACTCTCAGTTTTCCCTGTAGGCATCCCAGTCCCAAGTAATCCCGCTACTAATCCTTCTCCAACGTACTCAGGGAAGATACATAAACTGTAAAAGAAACAACATAAAACTTACGGCACTTCCTAGTTCCCCAAAGGAGCTCATCAAAACTTCTGGTGATGAGCCCAAGAAGTAAATAGCCCCAAGCAAATTCACATATACCCATGGCAAACCACATACCACAAAGAATCTGAGGATTGTTTACCATCAAAGGGCATGTATTCTATGAACCGCACATCCAGGGGAAGATCCTTTGTGAACTCCACAAAGCCCAGCAGTTCATCCTCATTGAATCCTCGCATCACCACACAGTTTACCTGTAGGAAAGGCAGACACCTGAAATTAGTGAGCAGAGTATGGCTTCTTTACCCTTTACAGGTTTTGTAGTCCTTGCAAAACACAAGGTAGACAGAAAGAACAATTTATTTTGAAAGAGAAGATGATGAGAGAAGTTGGCGGGACTGAAATGGTATAGGCAATTGTTTCTGTCAAACTCACTTTTAAGTTTTTGCATCCAATCTAACAATTTTTGCCACGCTGGTTAAAGCTACATAACACAGAGACCGTCTTAGCCATCTAATGCATGACAGTTTTGCTGTCTAAAATGACATCTTCACTCCCCAGTCCTACATTGTACAGATTCTGTAAAAGCACTGGCAGGGGAGCTTCTACAGCACTCTTTTTGGCAGACCACAGGCAAACGTCCCAGACCAGTTCATGGAGATAAGTTATCCCAGATAAGTTCAGAGAGCACTCTGCATTCATAGGATGCTGGACAACTAGCTCTGCCTCCCTCCAAAGGGAGGTTAAAAACAAGCTTTCTTTGCTATCCTCATAAGCAATCATAAAGGTTGGAAAAGACCTCTAAGATCATGAAGAGCCTCAGGTTCTCTCCACTTTATCTGAAGTACAACAGATAATTGAAGTTACTAAAACACTCCCTGTTAGCAAGGCAGACAAGTGTAGAATGCCATAATTCTTACAATCTTGCAGGAAAAGCCTAAAATCTAGTTTCATTTCAAGTGTTTTTCATAGCTCTATAGCCTAAACCACTTACATGTATTTGATCTTACAAAACACTGGTGAAACAGAAGGGAACCACAGCTGCAGAACTGCAAACAGCTGGGTTAGGTGAAGTTTCACATTACAGCTAAGCAGCTCTACCTGCAACCCCAAAGCAGAACTCCCTTTGCCTGTCTCTCACACTGGCACTCATCAAGAGTCTGCCGTGAGCAGCTGAAGGAGATAAACCAGGAGAAAATTAATGTCTTTCTGCAGGGTTGTTTTCTGCCTGTTAACTCCCTTGGCAAAGTTCACAGCTGGGCCAGACAAGTGCCAGCTCAACAGAGAGGGTAGGAGGAGGTAAGCACAGAGCAGGACCACCCTGGAGCCTGCAGCTAGGCAGTCAATGGGCTTTGTGGCAGCGTGAACCCGTATCCTCAGCTACCTTGGATAATATGAATTTCCCAATCACCTCGTGATGTGATCTTCAGACCGACCAAAAATTATTCAGAGAGGTGGGAACAAATTCCTCATCAGGTGAGCTGTAACTTTTATCACAAGTTACGGTAAAACAATAGTTCCAGAGTAAATAATCATTGCCTTTACCTTAACAGGACGGTAGCCAAGTTCAGTAGCTTTGTGGATTCCTTCCATTACCTTGTGAAAGCCTAAGATATAGAAGGGATAAAATCATTTTTCTTGTATAAAAACAGAACACAAAAGAAGGTAGAGAACAAAAGGATGACAAATAAAAAACAATCCAATTCAGAATGAATGGCTTTAAAAGTAAGAAGAGCTGCAAGTAAAGAGACTTTTTAGGGAAACACTCCCTCCTCTAAGGCTGCCAGTGTTACTGCGGTCAAGTCAGTGAGACTGATTTTTTTAACTAGTAATTTGTGTCAAAAATATTGGGATGCTTTTTTGCATCTTTGGACGTCCATATATCATTAACATATGACTCTCCAGTTCCCCATACTTCAGCTTTCCCTTGTATTACATCCTTCTTAAAGGGAGTGGCAAACATTTGTGAATTGCCTCCAGATGCAATGAAGAAAGAATACTAAATTCATGTTTATTTGATAATAATAGCACATGTGTCTTTGCTAAAACAAGAAAATCTCACTGGTCTAAATCAGATACTTACAGCGTAGCTAAGTGAATTTAAAAGGATCTTTCTAAAAGTGCACGTGGGGAGGAACAGAGTTAGGAACAAACAAAAGCCCACCAGTTCCTTGTTCATCCCTGCCTACAGATGAAATTGGCTTCCCAAAGCTATTGATGATCTTTTAGAGTTCACAAGCAGCTTTTTACAGGATCATCATTTTTTGACTACTTTGAACACGTGGATTTGGTGACCACAATGCGGGGGGGGCACAGGTCAGAGCATTTAGGAAAGCAATTCAGTCAGCCTTTGACCCTTGCAAACAAATTAAATACGTCAAAAGCTGCAGTGACTTCAAGGAATAAAGTGCCCAGACTCACACTACCCTTTAGCATGGTATATACCTGTCAACTGCTCCCAGACATGGAGATAGAGTTAATTAAAAGCAAGTACTTTCTCCCCCTACATGCACCTCCTAAACAGGGAAAAAGAAAAAAGGAGGTATGCAATTTCACGATTCCAAAGGCCTTTAGGGAAACCTCTTAATCACCTCATTCAAACCACACCTTCTGTCAACTTTAAAGTTAAGACCTTTCATTGAGATATCACTTTTAGATTTGACATATCTCTCCTTCCCTGCCACATTCACCATCTGGCAGAGAAACAAGGTGATAGTAGTAAGAATGAAATAGAAAGCTACTGACCATTGGGTACGTTTCTGGTGAGTGGATGTGCACAGCTGCTAGTATTGTGTTTGTGAACATCTCTCCTAACTAGTTATGTACTAGACTAAGCACCCTTCCTCTTTTGCACTCTAACCTCAGGTGACAAACCACTGTATGAGAGACTGAGCAGCTCCTCCCACAGTTGTAGCCTCCAACAGCAAATATACTAGCAAAAGGGCAATATCTTTCAGAACTTTGTGCTGATAATCCCTGTGCTGTTTCTATTCATACCTTTTTCTGGGTAGGTCCATCACCCTTCTTTCCTTATCTCTTATCTAGTGGAAACTCAGGTTCTCTAGTGAGAAGAACACAGCTTCAATAAAAATAGCTCACTTAATAATATTCTGTGCATACATGATACTGGATGTGTTCCAGATGAGAACAAAAAGGAGAGACACGTAGCTTTCACTTAACTGCTTCCTGGTTGGTAAAGATATTATCAAGCACAGACACAGGAAAACAGAAAATGCTAACTATTGTACAAACAGCTCACAATGCTACTCCTGGCTGCAAAAATAGAGGTGAAGAGCAAGGAGGGGACAGTAAAGTAACTAATACAAACAACTGAAGTTATAACTTGTCACCCTTCTCCATCACCTACTTGTTTTGCATGCACCCAGGAAGTTTGCAGTACTGGTGATAGCTTTCCTTCCAATTAAACAAGCTTATGGGCTGAATATGGCACAAGAGCTGACACATTGCTGTAAGCACATCCCAGAGCCACAAATGGGATCAAAAAGCTCTGCAACAGCTCAGAAAACCTTACATGCAACTTCAGGATTGCAGAAAGGTGAGACTGAAATCAACTAAAAAGGACGGAAGGCCATCACTAGTGAGCATCAAAAAACAGAAACCCCCAAACAAGTAGGCATGTAAAGGTATGGAAGAAGATTACAGCTTGCAATGCATCCAAATTAATGTTCTAACCAGTTCAGTCTCTTACCTCTTACTACTCTAGCACAAAAATGCTGTTTATAACATGTCAAAAGCCTCTACCAATTAAAAAAAAAAAAAAGCTATTTTCATTTAACAACTCTTATGAGCTTGTTTCCACTAAGAGATTTAGGGAGCAGGGTAATTATTTAAAATAAAAATTTGATGGAGTAATAAATAAATCTGTAACTGCATTTCGTATTTTAAAGTTAACTGTTTTCTATTTTTCTTTATGGAAAGCTGTTAGGAGTTTATTTGTATTGCCATAAAGTACTTGTTGAAGCTTCCCTTCTAGTTCAAAATCCTCATGTGGTAATGGAACTGCAAACAGAATAAATCCAAAACATTTCAATACATGAGAGCAGAAACGAATACTAGATGTCATTGTGTCAGGAAAGACTGTCCAGACACAGAAAAAGTTCTCAACATTTTGTTTTACAGTTCAAAATTACAACCCATCCCCTGCTCCAGCCAATAAAAATTTTCAGTATTTTCACCTTTTCAGATTTCTTCTGAAAGCATACCCTTAGCCAACTTTAGCACAGTTACGGTGCTTGTACGGAGGATTCTGCAGAGATTCTTCACATCTAGAACTATCCCATGCGTTACAACACCTCTCAACATTTCTTCCTTGCAAGAACAAGGGATTCAAGCCAACGTTTAATGATCTAATTACAGTAAAATATTATTTCATTTTCTTTGTACTGAACAAGAAGAGGGGACAGCACATGAAGCAGGTTAGACCGGCTTCATGCAAAGCCAAATATTTTTCATTTGTTCATCCCTTGGAATGCAGTAGATAGGGAATAGTAGAAATATTATGGTCCTCTAATTTGCTTTCACTCATCAGTGATCTCTCTGATCATCTCACAGCTGTTCTCTATACCCCAACCATTTGGGAATAAAAGCAGATGTAATGCAGGTCACCTGCATTAAAGATACAAAATCAAAATCCTAGAATGAGTTTCCAGAGGAGCAGAAAAAAATATTTCAAGTTTCTTGAGTTCCTGGGTAGCTCCACTTAGATGACACCTTTGCCTTCTGCAGAAATTACCGGACTGTTGATGTCTATGACCAGGAATCCCTCTCACCTTAATACAGCTATATCCTGAAGCCTCTGGAACTGCCACACGAGACAGGGTAGCACAGTACGGCAGACGCTTTATTCTCTGCTCATTCCATACTTGGAAATCTCCTATTAAATAAAAACCCTCAAAAACAATTAAAAATATTTTTACATAATTTCAGCCCTTAACAAAAGGAAAAAAAATATATATATAAAACCACTCAGCATTGCTATTTTTTAACCTGATCTTGATAAAAAAAAAAAGTATCTGATTTGCAATCTTCATTTTCCTCTTTAAAAAATACTGACTCCGAAATTTCCCTGTTCATTCTCTATGCTATTTATGTGAGCAATTTCACTCTTTGTGGTTAAAGTCCTTTTTTTCTTTAAAGAGGGGAAGAAGAGAACATTTATATATGTAAGTATTTGCCACTGCAGTAGCAATGCGGGGCCTGTTTCCAGTGAATGTCACAAATCAGGTAACATTCAAATGCAAAGAGCAGAAGAAAAGAGCACAGTCAACACCTGCTTGTGATTAGATACTCCCAGATATTTCTCTGCATGCCAATTATGCCATGACACAATCGCATTAATAAAACAGCCTAAGCTGGAAAGATACTGTTCCAGTCAGATTTGTGACAGGAACAGTTTTCTGCACCGTGAAGTAGAAACCTGAAGAAGCACTCCCAGAGAGACTGTAGACAAGAACCCCTTTCTACACCTGTCAGCAGAAATACAATTTGATAGTGGAGTGATTCTGCGAAATGTTGAAATTACTTCTCACAGCATCCCAGATTTGTTCAGCTCTTGCCACACACTTAGCTTAGGCTGTTGCACCATCTAGTGGCTACCTGGAAGTTTTGCCTGATTTACGAATTCACGGACTGACAAAAGTTACATCACTACACAGAAACAGAATGATACAAGACCGTATCAGTTTTAGGCTGCAAGGAAGCCCTAATATTTATGCTGAACTTCATGAGGAACATTAGGATTCATTTAAACAAGAATGGGTAATACTGGACACATCTAAGAATTTTTGAAACTGTGTTTGGAATTACTAGCTCAATTGGAGAGAAATTACAAAGTTAGCACCCCTCCTCAAATGAAGTCAGGCAGTTTATTTTATTCCTATTAAAATGTAGGGCTGTAGGGAACACCACTAATCACAAATGAAACCACAGCTGGCACGTCCCAAACGTAACTTTCAGAAACTGCTGCTATTTGTGACAAAGAATTTAATTTTTGTGGCATATTGGTCCTTGGCTGCTATAGTGGGAAAACCTGCTCTATGAACAGTGTTAAAGAACAGTGGCATGAGACCAGCACAAGATTTGCAGAGTCTTCTTAATTTCCATTACTGTTACTCAGCCAGTTACTGGCAGCTGTAGGCACAGTCCCACTGCCTGTTGGTGAGCTGAGCCTCCCATCCCCTACTAGCTCTGACTGAAGAGGTTCTGCCTCTCTAAGGACTGTAGAAAGAAAGTCATCATCAAAACTGCTCATGGGGGTTGTTTTCCCTAGCCTCAAAATGATAGTAACTCCTTTCCCAAAACAACTGATTGTGAAAGAGACACCAAACAACTCACAACATTACTACAAGTGTTAACAACATTGCCTTAGGTGACAAGCCTATACCTTTCCTCCGGACAATGAACTCATATTTAGCTGGGACCAAAGTATCCAGGCTGATGTTAACGGCATTCACGCCTGCCTCCTTCAGTCGGGGCAGCAGTCTGGCCAAGTTGATCCCATTGGTTGTGATGGCAATGGTTTTCAGCCCTTCCAGCTTGTTCAGTTGACCTAGGAAAACAAAACAAAAAATAAAAAATGGAACATTTTAGCAGAAGTATTAACTCAACTGTAGGATACATGGAAAAATCCAAAAGATTTATGAAACAAAAGAACTCACTGAGGGTGTGTGGAAACCATGGACACCAGCATTTCAGCCTTTGTCCAGCTGTGCTGGTTTAAGAGACCCATTTTAACACAAACCCATTTCAGAAGGTACAAACGACAGCAGTTTGTTGTAAGCAAAACTGGTTATAAAGAACATTGAAAACACTAATTTTGTTCTGTTTCTTAAACAGCTACTTAAGTGTTAGAAGGCTTCTGATCTTTTCTTACCACCTTTTCTTCAGTCTAGCCTTGCAAACTGAATTCAGCGCTCTGCAATAATAATAATAATAATAATAAGCCATCCCTTTCACACCTGGCACCTGCAACAAGCTGCATTTTCGTAGCAACATTTATCCTGTTATGCTTCAGAAAAAACAGTCCTACCCTAGAGGTAGCTGCCAGCAGTTGTGACTTTAAGCTGCCAAAAGAAACAGCACGTATAGTCCCCACCAGACAGAAAAAGTCAGCACATCAGACCATTACAGAGAATCTGATGCAGCAATGCTCAGTGGACAGAAGCACTTGAACTTGACAGCTGAAATCTCTCCATTACCCACAGAGGCACCTCAGCCAACTGAAGAGGGCTAATGCAAGACACTCAAAACAAAACAAAACCACATAAGAAACAGTTAATAGCATGAGATTAAAAAATAGCTGCCTCCTCATAAGCTAGATGAGGAAATCCTCAGCATATCAGATTTCCAGAAGGCAGTCTTTCAACGCTCCAGTTATCAGTACAAGAACTAATAGGAAAAAAAATCCTAAACCTCATAAACCACTTACAGAAGCATACCCAAAGCAAAGTCATTTTCTTATTTTCCCTCCTCCCTTCTCTCATAGAGCCAACTCTAATTACATGAAAAATATTTTAAGAACCCTTATTCTTGGGGAAGCTTTAGTTACAACACAAGTATTTCACAGTCCCTTCTTCACTGCCTATTTTACTTATATTTGTTCATGCTGATAAGGGTTTTACTTCTGCTTTATTTCATTTCCCAGCTGCTCTCAAAAATATTCAGCCTATGCTTGACCCAGAACTCTGGAATGGGACAAGCAGGATGACACCACGGATGCTGAAGCTTACAGCAGCAGCATTTTTCATCATGATTAAGAGCCCTGCACAGATATTTGGAGCCTAATGCCGTAACAGAAGAACAGTCTTTATTGAGAACTGATTTTTTCTGGCATTCTTCTATTCACCTCACAAGATCCTCTCCATTGACCAAGAATAACCTTCTCCTGAAGGATAAGTGCTATTGGCCTATGTTTGAAAAAAATCATTTAACACTAACTAACATTAGCAGGCTTGTCTTTTTGACAGCAAAGGACACGAACACCATTACTTTTATTTACAGTCTCAGAACACACAAAATGCTTAAACTTCTAAGAGAGAAGAAAAAACTAGCTGTCCTACAGGCTTCACTGCTAAAAATGTAAAATGCATAAAGGCAAAGAATAAAACTGCATGCTACAGCCTTAAAATGGAAAATTATAAAAAAAAAAAAAAAAAAAAAAAAAGCACAAGCTCTTTAGGTAATTTAGTGCAGGCAGCAGCTCTTATCAATGCATTTTCTTCCTCTCATGCCAGGACAAGACACAGGACAAGGCACTGGAAATACACTAATATGCAGAACCATCTGGAGTAATTTGGATAGAACCCAACCACGAGAAACTGGAGATGGAGACTTAGCACTACGACCACCAGGTTGAAATGAACCAGTCAGTACACTGTTGAGGCAAGTGGAACATCTGCAGATGCTTTTTTCTTGTTGTTGACCTAGAATTTCAAAATGGATTAAAGAGATTTCATAATTTTGTAACTCACCTTTTACCTGTTTAAGTCTGGTTGCTGAGTGCTTTAGCAACAATCAGCATAAGCAAACGCAATTGATAAAACTATCAAGTAGAACAGGAAACAGCACAGATGCTATAATTCAGTAGCATGAAGATAAAAACTTATTTGTGCAGCTCAAGCCATCAAGTAAAGCCTTTTACATTTACATTTTCAGTTAAAATCAGAAGCATCTCCTTAAATACATGAGTTCCTTATATATTCTCCTCCAGAAGTTTATTCAATTATATTTCTCTTGACTGAGCCCAGGAAAGGTATTTTTATCTCCTAATACATGCATTAACAAATCTACCCTGAACAGCTTCACTCTGGAAGTATGCATGCTGCTATAAAAAGCCTGCCCTGGAAAATGATTTTGTCAGTGGTGGAGAGCTGCGCTTCTCAGACGATAATAAACAGCTATCACAGGTTAAGCCCAGCACTAATTTAAGTTTAGTGTATCCCAAGGGAGATGGATTCCATATTCCATTATCAGCCGCTTCGGAAAAGTCTCAAACGTATGTGGTTTGGCAGTCACTAGGAGATGATAGAGCTTTCAGCAAGCATTCACTGCTGAGTCAGAGCTTATGAATGTGCACGCAGTAAAAGGTGACTTGCAATAATGTAAAGAAATTGCAGATGGCCTCTCAATGGCCTCGTCTCCTACAGTACCTTCAAATCACTTTTGCTCATTGAAACAACTGCAACAAAAAGCTTGAGTCTGAGAATTAGGAAAATATGGTAGTAATAACCTAGCATTAATATTCACGAGCTTTATTGGTGTTCCACAGATCATTTATGGTTAGAGAGATGCTTGCTGAGAACAAACCTAGCTTAAATCTCAACCCAATTCACCACTTGAAGCATTGTAGCTAGCCGCCACAGACCATCTACAATGTCAGACATGGCTGGGACTTAAGTATCAAAACTCTAAGAAACATTAGAAACAAGTCAATAACACAATTTTGAAACCTTCATTTTTTACAGTCTAATGTATGCTTTTGGGCAATAAACCTATGAGTCTTAGAAAGACTGTTTTAGCTATCTTATTTCATGTTTATATATATATATTCAATATTGTAATGCAGAGTTAAAAGTAAATCATTTCAGATCTGAAAACCCATTTTAATGAAAATTTAAATAGAATCAAATGGTCAGGGATTTTGCTACTACAACCTTATCGTGACTATTGTTTTTACCCATTCTGGGATTCTAAAACTGACATTCCACTAGTTTGAAGAACATTTTCCTATACGATATGACAATAAATGAACACCACAGTAAGCATTTACTAACCACTTCTTTTCCAATACTGTGGGCCTTCAGATTTTCAAAAATTTCATAATTTGACACTATTTACTAGGTAAACTACTTCCATACAAGAGCATTGAGACCAGAGTTAGAGGGCCATCACTTATGGCAAATGCTAGCAGTTTTCAAAGAGCCTCTAGGAGGAGCAATTCATTTACTCCAACATACAATTAACAGCGTAGAATATTTTGCACATCTTGGCACTCCAGCAAAAAAGAAATGTAGGTCAGAGCCATGAAAAGCCACAAACAGACTTGCATGTGCCAGAACTGAATTCTATATACTGATCTTATCAGCAAGCTTGCTGAAGTCAGAAAGACCTGACCGGGGTAATGACACCTTAACAATGGAGACATATTTCAAAGAGTAATAAAACAAACAAAAAATAGTCCTGCAAGGGCAAGTTGACATTAAACGAGGAATTAATAGAGTGGTTGGAAATATGGGCATTACAGCACAGCAACACAAAAATTAATTGCACCACCTAATTGCACCAACTGTTCTATGAACAGTTTTAATCTCAGACTGTTTCAGAAAACCTGAACTCAAATTCTTGACAATAAAGTTTTTGGATCTTAAGCCCAGCAGTTTCTTCCCATGTAACTACAAGTAGGCTTTTTATAGTACAGTAGAACTGTGTAAACCACTACAACTCATATTTCAGACTAAATACTGAATTCGAAGACACTTATAGAATTACTAGATGAAACAAAGCAGAACTTCTGATTGTGCCTCAGCTTCCTTTTACGTCAGCCAAGACTTTCCTGCCAGCCTGTTAAAGGAATCACAAGTCCTATAATTCTGCTAGTCCTGATTCTGCACAATTTTTGCTTCTTCAATTCTTGCCCAAGAACCAGAAAACACAAAGTATAGAGACTTTGCAGCTTTAGGCCTGCAGCACTAGCTCATTTAAGGAATGTACTGCCTTCTAGAAAAGCACAGCTCTTGCCACTTGGACACAGAATGGATCAAACATTTTTGTTTGTTGCTTAAAGTACACTGTGACAACCTTGGGTTACAAAATAAGGCATTTATTTCTTGAGATACTATTACAAAGCAGAGATCTTCAGAGTTTGAGATGCCCACTTCTGGTACAGTTTTGCAATGATCTTGTGACAATATGGCTTCAATAAAACTGCATTCTTCAAATCTTGCAGGAAACATTTTTGGAATTGTTTTGCCTCAGTAAATTTTCCCTTAGCTGTTACATGTGATCTATTTAGCTGTGACAACTTTCTCTTGATCCCAAACATGTGTGCCACAGAACACAGTTGTAGAAGAGAATAAGCATATACAGACTTTATTGTATAAGTTTTTAACATGGCTGAGAAAAAATAGCCAGGCTAAGACAAATTCATTACAGAATGAACTAAATGCAACAGTACAATCATCTTAACATCCATTACCTTTACAAGATGACTACTTTCCTCTTATGTGTTAGTAAGATGACTACTATGATTCTGTCAGAATTCAACTGTGAACAAGAACATAGGCAGAATAATTAAAGTCCAGTGGTTCAAAGAGATCTGTCTCCCTCCTCTAGCAGTAAAAATAAGTCTTTGAAAATGCTATGACTGCAGTAAAATAAAACAAGCTTTTGACCGTTCCAATATCAATGGTTCAGAATTGTAGCAATGACAGAATCATTTTGAATCCAACTGGCTACTCGATGTACATCTTCAACATTGAAGTGATAGTGTTGAGTATAAAAAGCCATCAGCTATTGCTGATAAATCAAAAGGTACAAGCACTAGCGAAGAAAACTGCACTACACAGACAATGGTATTGCTTTCAATTTGTTTTCATGCCAACATTCTACATCCAGCTAAAGGAGATTTATTAAATTTTGTAAGTCTGCTCCCCTTTTGGCTGGAAAATGATGGCTAAAAATAATTATACCTTTTATTGCGAGAAACACAAGCACCATACTTCTTAAAAGGTACACACAACTCTCAATCCTAAATACAAATAAATTATCACGCATGGGCTCAGTACCCAAGAGGATGCTATTCCACAGAGCTCCAAGAAGGTGAGGTCAGTACAGTTTTGGGACACCCCACAACTGAGATTCAAGCACAGCTCAAACCAACTCACTCCAGCCATGCTTTTTCCAGCTCTGTATACTACACTGCTCTGAACAAAACAGGGCAGGAACAGAGATCAACTACTGCATGCAGCGAAGCCCAGTCTATCTAGGAACTCTACGCTTCTCAAGACCTTCACGTTCCATATTAACTCCTCCTTATCTTCAGCACTTATAGGAGTATACTTGAAGAAAAAGAAGTTCCACTGCCTACAAGATGGCAAAGCACGCCTACCATCATAGATGCAATCTAAAACATTACTACTACACCACGCTGTTGTAATGTCCATCTTATATGACACTTTGGACAAGTTATAATGAAACTAGCTCAAGCTAAAAGCTGATGCAGTCAATCACCACAACATAAATCAAAAGGTGATGGACTTCAAAGGTTTATCCGCTAATTTATCTTCCATTGCAGCATGCATTCTTAATCAATAACTATAAAAGCATAGACATTCCTGCCATTCCTGACTAAACACAGGTGAGCAGGTGACATGAAACAAACAAACAAACAAAAAGAAACCTGTTATGTCCTGTAGTTTGTAAGAAAGTATCACCTCTTCTTCCTCCATCAGGACCTGGTAAAATCAGATCTTGATTTTGCACTCCTATGCAGCATAACTGCAAGGTGTTCTAATAGATGTTGAATATGAAGGCAATGTGTAAGTTCAGCTGTTACATTATGAAGTGACAAGTGACAAGTTCTATCCAAGCAAAAGAGCAGAACTGGATGTTTTCTAATGGGAGCTACCTTACATTTCACAGTGTTGGGAAAAAGCACCACCAATTTACATATGCTCTTCAGGTTGTGGGACTGTATTAGTAGGTATTTAGAGGTGTATAAGCAGACAAATATATAGCAAGCCACTTTGAAATACGGCTTATTGATTAGGAACTCACCTACAATATCAACCACATCGGGTCGGATAAGTGGCTCTCCTCCTGTCAGTCGGATCTTCTCTACACCTTCTTTCACAAACAGTCTGGCTAGGGTGATTATCTCCTGAGCAGTAAGTAACTCTGATTTCGGAGTTAGCTGGACACCTTCCTCTGGCATACAATACTGACCTGAAAGAAAGAATACAGAAACATATGGCAAAAGTATTCAGCAGCAGTCAATCTAACACTGATATGCAAAACGCACAAAGTACAACTGCCTTTAACGGATGTCATCTGACTCTGCCTTTCCTAAATACAGATAAGACCATACATCAAATCTTGCAAGCAATTTCCTTGTTTTAAAAGAAAACTCAAGACTCATTTGATGGGTCTTTAAATTAAAATATAACCACTTTAAAGGAAAAGCTGACCTTATTTCTATCTTACCTGCATTTAGACACCAATCTGACCTGGCAAAAATGGGAATATTGCTGCAGGCTTTTTTGATGTAACTGTGGGACTGTCTAGGTATGAGCTCTCATGCTTATCTCATACTTTAGATATGGTATACAAACAGCCATGAACACTATCATCCAAACCATGCCAAGTCTGATGAAAGACCTGCCTTTGGCAGGTCCTGAGGCTTGCTCCTGCTTCCTCATCCTATCAGCAGTTCAGCCCTGAATTGATTTCTAATTATCTCATACCATTCTTTTGCCAAGATGAGAAACACAACACGGCTAACACAGCAGTAAGTATTCTAATTCAATTCTTGGCATTTGCACAATGTTTCTATCTACTAGTGCCTAAGAGCTTTATGCAAAAAAGCAGACACTTACACCTGAGGTTGCATTTCTCTGTCAAAGAAATTCGCAAGTAGTTGTGCTGACGCCCAAAGCTGTCTGTCAAAAAAGCAGAGAAGGGAGCAGCATGTTCCAGTAGAAAACGTCCTCTTCCTGAGCTTTCCAGTTCCTGTAAGAAAATAAGAAAGAGCTAAATATTTGAATAGATATCCTCATTACAAACTTGACATATAAATACTAACTTTGAAGTCAAATGATAATTATTATCGCATTCCCTTCTCCCCTCAGTCAGGACAGCAGCACAAGAAAAAAAACACACCATGTTTTCTCTTCATGGCCAAACCCAGACATTTAGTGATTAATTTTCACACCCTACTTAATTCCGTACAATAGTACTACAAATTTTCCCTGTACATTTTAAGATATAGCCACTTTGCCACAGGTGCTTTAGGCTTTTTATGCAGAACAGAAGGCAGCTTTTTCAATCACCTGTCTCTTCACTTGCTAGAACCAATGATACAGGAACCCTGCTGGAATGAAGCACCTTCACTGTGACCTTGTTAATCACACATAAAAACAAACAAACAAACAAAAACAAGCAAAACCATGCAAAAACACTGAATAGCTAGCTAAGAAAATCAGTGGAAAGCCAAAGGATTCCTGGAAGTACAGTGAACTTCATCTCCAGTGCCAACGCACCTATCAGACCATTTTTGGATACAGTGGTGTTTAAAAAATTAGGAAAAAATATAAACTTGAATGTAAAAAATTCAGCCACAGAATTGCACCTCCAGTCAAAATCATGCTTGCTAGTCCTGGTAAGCCACAGCAGGTAAAGGGTTAAGTAAAGGGTTAAGTAAAGCTTTAACAAAATTCTAAAATGCAGAACGAGGAGCTGGACAAAATGACTCATCAGCTAGTATTGATACTGCTTAACTGAGCAAAACTCACAATTTCCATCTGGAGCAAAACAAACCTGTGAAATGTCCAACCATGCTAAAATTGGCAATATGGGACGACGCCAAGGGACTGGGCAGAAACAAGCATATCATCAGGCCATCACCTCCCTGGCTCTGGTCATCATCAGTAGCAACCACAGGAGTTCATCCCACAGAGTGTTCAGAAATAGCCCAAATGGTCAGCTATAATGTTAAATAACCCAGGTAACTTCCCTCAAAATATTATATTATGAAAGCATTTCTAAGAGCTGGGGTGGGTGGAAGGCAGAGGACACCCTCAGTGAGCACAAAGGCCAGTCAGCAAAGGTCACCTGGGGCGAAGGCCCAAGTTCAGCCTCCAGCAGCTGAGGCAATGTTGACTACAGCTGAGCCAACACCACGGTTGCTGCTGACCTTACAAGCAGAAGCAGTCTTTCTTGGCAGCACAAGCGTCCCACCAGCCTTTAAACAATTTACTACACTTCTCGATCCAAATGGGTTTGTGGTTAGATAAGAAGATCTCTAAGAATAACTTTTGCCATGGAAGGGCTAGAGCAGATAAAGGAGACACAAAGTGGCTGATCGTAGAGCCCAGAAAGCATCTGCTCAACCCTGATAAAACAGCGGTTCTAGTTTCCAAGTAATTGCTCTTCTGCCAGAAGAAAAATCTTCAGTTTCTGTTTCGCAACAACCACAACCAGAGACCTCTCAGGTGGTGAAAACGCAGTCCTCCACAGGCCCGGCCTTCCCTCCTCAGCAGTACCAGAGATGTCAGCCACAACAGCTGCAAAAATCGATCAACCCTCAGGCATGCACACTGCTCTTATGTTTGTACCCTAAGATGTACGCACGAGGTGGTAGGTGAACTACTGCACAAGAATCTTTTCACGTGTGCACAGGCAGAACAATTCAAGGTTTTTAAATCTCACTGGGGAATTGCTGCAACCTAGGCACCTGGGATTGTTTGCAAGTTCTCTACTGCTCTACTTCCCCCAAGAAATCATAAGCTAGGAACTTACTTTGTTAGAAATGCTGGTTCTTCTGTACTTAGTCTGAAAATTTCTGAGAATCCAAGCTGTAGAAAAGCCCTGCTAAATATTCAGACTTCAACTCTAGTTGTTCGCCAATTAGAAATCTCAACCCTGAACAGACTAAACCTGAAGACGTTTTAAATACTGCTAATCTCAAAAATCATAACACAAAAGTATTTTCACTGAAACCCACATTGCAGCATTTTCTTTGAAAACCACACTGCTTTCTGGCCAGGTTGGATTTCTGATGTTCTGCTTCCTATTGTTTTAGAAAGGTGACCATATTCCAGAGGGAAAGCACTCACATGCTCATTAAGATTTTAGTCCTTCTTGTAGGAGCACTCCTCCCCTATTTCTTTCTTAGTCACTCATTTTTGCACCTTCTGCAGGACCAGGCTTCCTTACCCACAGCACTTGAAGGCAAAAGAGTGTCAACCTCTTGCATCTCTGTTTTAGAGTGAGAACTACAGGCAAGAACAGAAGTGACACGCTGTCCTTTGCAAGGACAGGGAAACTAATGAATTTATAAAATGGATGCCAAAACAGCATACTTTCTTTTCAAAGACAATAATGTGCTTAAAGTAATTTCCTATTTTAATGAAGAAACTTTCAATGGCATGGGATGCAGGAAGCAATGGTTCCTTCCGTTCCTGGGTCTGCCATCCACGTGGGTGGTTGCTACAGACAAGAAAACTAAAGTGAAAGGATTTACACGCGGAATAACACTGACCTTCAGTAATTACTCTGAAGTTTACCTTCAAGAAGCAGTAGTTAAAGAACAGGCACTCACCAGGCAGCTGGTGTTAATATTCCTTACAGTTCCTGTTGGAAATAACTTTTGTCTCTTGCTGCAAGATACTTACAAAATGGGAATGGTTAAAAACAAAAGTTTTACAGAGCTACTAGAACTTCTTTTCATAAACTTCCCATCATATACAGAGATGGGTTTGTCTGGGAAGAAAGAGCAACTGAGGATGGAATTTTTAATCTGTTAGTACAGTTTTTGTCCAGTTTAATGTCAGCAAGGAGGAATTAGGAGACACCATGAGTTCAGGAGTATCCAGGTGGAGCTCCAGCAGGAGCGGATCCCATATTACCAAATCTGCCACTGTAACCAGAACTGACTCACGGCTTTTTAAATCAATTTCCTAGGGAAGACTAAATGTTAGAGGTGAAAACTCAGCTACTTTCCTGGTAACTCAAAGCAAGGATTAAGCTCACTCTCAGGCAGTTGAGTAAGGAGGATTTTGTGAAGGGATAAAACACGGTTAGCTGGACCTAGAGTCACTTGCAGCCTCTGAGTGAGCCATCAGGGCACAGAAAAAGCAAAAGTTGCCAGCTACAGTTCCCAGTCTACAGGGAATGGGTTATTCAGTTCCCTAAAGTTGGGAAAGAAGGTGACTGCAGCTATTCTAACATATCAATGTAAAACCCCATAACTTCTTCACTTAAAAGGAATGGTTATAATCCCCTTTCTCCATAGTTGACAGGAGACACTTTTGCACATAGGAGTATGCCCTGTCACAGTGTGCTACAACTGATCTAGGAAAAGGTAATTTCACTCTCTGGGCTGTCAATCCTATGTTCTAAACTAGTACTGAAAGAATGAGAGCTTAGATGACTGCACCTAACAGCTACATTTTGACAAGCTGACAACCCTCCAGACCTGCCAATTCACCTGCAATTTCTAAAACTCTTCTAACAATGCAGCAAAATTGGAAGCTGCCACCAGAATTATTACTAACCATTAGGACCACCACAAACTGACAGATACTGGAAAGTCTCAGTTAAACCCCAGGGGAAAGCAGTAGAACTTCACCTATTTATCAAGCTGAAGATCAAGTACTAAACTTTCTCTAGCCTTCTACCTTCACCTTATCCCAGTGATATTTGTGCGCTATGAAACAGTAATGATTGCAAACGTTTCTTTTGGACAGACCTCAGGGAGCACCAGAACCTATGCACTTACATCAGTGTTGGCATGTCTCCTGCTGCCAAACCCTGCTGGCCCTTTCAGCCTGCGGTCCCGCTGGTCTATGCATCAGCGCTGTCCACTCAGTATGCCTCATGCTCTGGGACAGCATCACAGAGACAACTCAGCAAAAGCTCTTCTGTTTCATGCCTCACCTTTAACGTCTTGGGTAGGGAAGCAGTGGCAGAGCGTCCTTGTTCAACCTGGAAATTATACAACCACAGAGGCTGAAATGGGTCTAAGTAGGTCAAGTGCCAGAATGAGGTTTGAGCTGAAAAGTCCAAGACAAATGTTTTTTCTGAGGGCTCCGCAGCTGCTGCACAACAGTTGGCCCTAAACAACATGCTTCAGTTCTGGCTTCTGGCACAGAAAGTGCTGCTCGCAGACTTTGACCAGCTACCCACAAAATGGAGCTCCAGGACACAGAGAGTTTCAGGCATGACTGGCCAAGAAGAAAGGCCATATCAGGTCTTTTCTAGGCAAGCTGGGCTCTTCCATTTGTCCCAGCGGTGAAGACTTTTATTGAGATCACAGAAAATTTCAGTTAACCATGTTTGAATTACATGATCTACATGAGCAGAAGCAGAAAGGAAGCTTCATAGCAGGATGCCAAAGACAATTACTGGAAATTATACATCTACAAAGGGGTAAAAAAAAAAGAGGTGCTAATTTCCTTAATGTTATGTTACTGCTCTGAAGTCCCACTACCTTAAGAAACCTCTCTTCCTCCTTTTTTTTTTTTTTTTTTTCCCTGTAAACTTCTAGCTTACAGCAAAGAAGTACAAATGCCATTTGGTTGTTGTACTGGAAAATACATAATCCTTTTTTTTTTTTTTTTAATTGAATAATATAATTTGGGCATGTATCATCATATGTACAAGATGACAGGCTGGCATCAGACTTTCCATTGTTAATTGTGAATTACTCAAAAAAACGCTTGTACACAGCCAAACAAGCACTGAAAAGCAGCTCTCAGAGTGCATGTTGCTACTTGGCATTATCTAGTCTTAAAGAAGGGATTACATCCTGTACAACATGACAGTCACACCTCTAAGACTGACAACTGTATCATAAACACTAAGAGGCTCAAACATGTGGACTAACCAGTCCAATAAGCATCTCATCAAGTTCTGCATTTTATTTCTGAACAATTTACAAACAATTTTGTAGATTTGTATCATGGTATAGTTAGGAAGTTTGCACAGTCTTTGCTTGTGCACTGGCTTGGTTCTCATGCCCTGCAGGGTACCAGCAAGTGCTCCAGCACACTTGTCACAGTCACTGTGCCACACACATAAATCTCCCAACCGCTTCTATGCCTCCAACCGCTGTGGCTTTCCGCCCCAAAGGACACAGGGGTTTCAGAGCTGGGCATTGTAATCAAGCTCTTCCAGAAGAACTCCTGGCTGTATGTTAGAGCTACTTGATTTATTGAAAGTAATTAAAAGTAATTCTGATCGGAACTTATTAAAATATATGTAGTTTAAAAAAAAAAAAAGAAACTCAGGATGCTCTCTAGATTACAGAGCCAAGTAAGAGTTCAACAAAGCATTGTACAAACCCGTTTGACTTTTTCGGTAGATAACTAAACAGCAGTGAACGCATTCAATTCTGGTGACACAAAGACTGTCGCTGGTAGCTTTAGCTTATTTTGTGCTTGTTAAAGCCAGCCACGGAGTCACAGGGAAAAATAAAATCAATAAGTGCCATCTGGGATCAGTCTGGACGTCGTACTCTGTTCCTGCTAGACAGACATGCCTTTCTGCGGTGCTTTTCCTCTTGCATTTGAGCACCAGGAGACCAAATTGATCCGAGGGACCTGCGGCAGGGCTGGGGGCGCAGAATCAGCCACCTCTGCTAACTGCATGGCACGGTTCGCGGGACCGATCCGACCTCAGCACCGAGCGCTGCCGAAGCACTTAATTCGGATTTGGGCAAAGCAAATGCCAGCGTGCAACCCCTCCTTTGGTGAGGACAGCGCGCAGCCCTGGTGCGGCGCAGCAGGCTGGAATGC
Organism: Nettapus auritus; assembly: GCA_011076525.1. Classification (NCBI taxonomy): domain Eukaryota; kingdom Metazoa; phylum Chordata; class Aves; order Anseriformes; family Anatidae; genus Nettapus; species Nettapus auritus. The sequence goes on from CM021767.1 coordinate 27,403,508, forward strand.
CACCCTCACTCGGAGCAGGGGCACGCAGTCACGGATGGCCGGCCAAGTTTCGCCGGCTGCCCCCCGGGTGGCACGCTCCATTAATTCCTACCACCCCAAATGACTCAGCACGGGTCCCGCAGCCCGCTGCGGGACGACGCGGGGCTCCCGCCGCCCCCCACCCGTTATCACACCGCCACCCCGCACCCCTTCGGGCAGCACCCCCCAGCCTCCGCACCGGGAGAACCTTCCTCTACCTGCCCCGCAGCCCTCGTCCGTCTCCCCCCTCACCTGAGCCGTGGCGGTGGGAGCCCTGACGGGCGCCCCGGTGCTGCAAGCGCGGCCCGGGGCCGCCCCGAGCGCCCCCCGCAGGAGCGCGAAGCCCCCGCGCCGCCCCCACGCCGCCGCCATGCGGCCGCTGCCGCCGCTCGGGGGGCACCGGCCCGGCACCGGCCTCCCGCCATC
>CM021767.1:27409805-27422629 GCA_011076525.1 Nettapus auritus
TTTTTTTTTTTTTTTTTTTTTTTTTTTTTTTTTTTTTTTTTTTTATTGTTTTGTCTCTATGGTGAAGGAAAAGGAGGCCTGAGATGTTGTCTTTAGAGCAGAGAATTTGGTTCCTGCTACTCACCTTCACTACAAATAGACTACAAAATCTATTAGCTTCCAGAAAATCAAGCCCTTGAGAGATCACTATCCAAACAATAGCAGCCAGTCTAACCTCAGCGAAGCCATCAGGCCAGAGGTTTCAAAAGTTACAACACTATGCCCAGTGTATCTGGGAGGTCAAAGCCTTTATTTTCTTTAGTAGCTGCTCTTCTGAAGCTTTTCACTCACTGCAGTGGTAATTGCTCAGTCCTGGCTAACCACTGGCTCTCTGAAATACTCCACTGTGGGGAAGTGAGGATGATTTATTTATTCCACAGGAAGGATGCACTTAAAGCATTTTATTAGCTTTGTATTTCCTTGTAGCTAGTGATGTATTCATTAGGACTTCAGCCCTGAAACTTTGATCTCCTGACCCCTTTATTTCAGCTTCAAACCCTGTGGGTGTAAAGTTAAAAAGAAAACAAAACAAACAGACAAACAAGAAAATTAATTATAAAATAAAACTTGAAAGTGGAACGAGCTGGTTTGCTGATGACCTGAATGGACTCTTGTTTACTGGAAAGTCTGTCCATCTTAGATAGTGGAATGCTTTTTTTTTTTTTTTTTTTTTTTCCATCTTTTCTGTTGACCTTGGCAGCTTTGACTGTTTTCAGAATCTGGAAAGATCAGTGCACTAAAGCCTCTTTTGGCACTATAAATTTGAGTCAAAGAGGTTTTGTGTTGCTGCTGTTTACAAGCTTATTTCTTCTTCTGGCCAAAGAAAATAACTTTATCTTGATGAAGACTTCCTTTTCCAAAAGGCATCCAATGATGCTCGGCAGTCTGTGTGCATCTTGCTGTCATGAATCGATACACACAGCATTCAGGTGATACCCATGGGGAAGGCTGTGCATTTCACTCAAATGCAGTGTGGCAAAAAAATGGAGAGAAAAAGGACATAGCAGAGGAATGGGGCTAAGATACTTGATTTTAGTATTTACCTTAGGTTTCGGATATAGGTGAAAATGACACCTACATTCAAACCAAATAACCTCTAAACCCAAGCGACTGTAACTTTCTACAAGGACTTTGCATCTTTTCAGTTAAGATGTGTAACTGCACCATAAGATTCCCGCATGCTTTTACAAGACGTATTTTCCTCACATAACTGCAGCCCTCTCTGTAGTGTAACATAGCAGCTTTTGAAAAACCATCAGATTTCTTAAAACAGAAGGGAAAGAGGTAAAAGAAAGACCATCAACGTGAAGGTTCTGAGGGACTTGGAACTGACAAAAAAGACAGTTACTGCTTCGGAGTTTCAGATGTCCACTCCTGTGAATCCACACCCTATTGGGTAATAGTAGTTCCCTCTATTTTCTTTTCCCCAGCCTTGAAATTTAATAACAGAAATGTAGGCTATTCCCCTCCACAGCCAATCCCGAAGTTGAAGTTGCAAAATCAGGTAGCTAGGGAAATAAATAGCCCTGGTTTTGGCATCCATCTCTGCATACTCTGTGTTCATTCCCTTGCATAAGTGTTCCTTCTTAAAGTTTATTTGCTTCATTATTGTTTCCACTCTCTTAAATTCCTCTCTCAAATTCTGCTCACCTGTTCCACCATCCACCCCCTTTTCTAGCCCTTATTTTCAACCCCTTCACCTTTACCTTCCATCCTTCCCATCTGGGGCAGTGAGAGAAATGTATATCCACACAAGAATTTATCAGTGAGCAGAAACAGATGCTCACAGTTACAGGGAGGAAAAACAAACAAGCAAAACCACCAGCAAATATTCCTAGGGCAGCCTTTGTTAGAAACCTTGCTGTCTGAAAGCTCAGATGTTCCCGTATTTCGTAGGTTAGGACCTCTAATTGTAATACTGAGATGTCCCTCTATGGTCACCAGGACAAGTGAGGTGTCTTCAAACTGTTTTTTTCCCTTGTGTGCAATCCTTCCTCTGGGAGAAGAGATTATTTACAACCTCATTACCTGTAATTTCCAAAGGCTGTACTTTCAACATTAATTACAGCCTTGGAGTGATTTGACTCTCCCTGTACCTTTCTTTGGCTAGAATTTGTACGCTGTCCCAGTGACAGTTAATAACTTTGTAGCCACAAGGAGTGATAACTAAACAAAATAATTTCCTTTCATGGCTCCCCCTCCAATTGTCTAAGGAACATTGATTTAATCTCTCTGTTTAAATCCTCACATTTATTTAATTATAGTAACCTAATTTATTTTACATTCACTCACTTATGGGAGCTTCATTATAGACTTTTTCTTTGGACTTTGGCAAAGTTAGGGAAGACAGGAAACCTGCATAGTTGAGATTCCTTCTCCAGTAATGGATTTTGAATCAGAGGTGACTTTGGGACAAATACGAAAGCAACTCTGTGCCTCATTTAGTGGCAGTCCAGAGAAAGTCCTTTTGCAGTTTACACATCTTAGGGAGGATACCTGACTTTAAAAGCAGCTTGTGGTGTCAGCCAGGTTCCCGGGGGTAACTCCGCTCTTCATGCTATGTGGCACAGCAGGGCAGGACCCTGCTGAGCTGAAGCTAACAGAGCACGTACAGTCATGTACTGCATAGCCTGGATCTGCAGAGGTGCCAGCTCAGCTGAAGGGAAGCACAGACATAGTGCCACATCTGCATCTGAACAGAGATCATTTGTGTGTGTGCAGCAACGTGCTGGTGAAATTGTTCTGCTTCTGGAGCTTCTGCTTTCCTGCTAGCACAGAAACATTAGCTCTCTGCTTGTTGGGCACTGCTGATGTGGTTTTGGAAAGAATGTCAAGACAGCTGAAGCAAAACTAAATAACAGAGCCCTCATTAAGGATGTGAAATAAGCATGTCTTTTCACTGTTACTGCCAGTGCTTTTTTTTCTGCCTTCTCCCATCACTGTAGTCTGGTAGCAGGGATCCTGCAGCCCCTGGTTCACAGTGCAGCTGCCATTCGCTCACTGTGCCAGCGTTTAATTTATTCTGAAACACCTCAGGGGCAGGAAGAAGTAGCATCACAGTAAAACTGCCACAGCACATTGACACCAACCCCTTTTTTCTATCACAGACCCAAGGTGCATCCTAATGCTTCACTGCTCCAACAGCTAAATATGCTTGTCTGCAGGATACCAAATGCAGGTATCCAAATTCCTAATTTTTCTGCATTAGGATGTATTTACTATTGTGTAGGTATTGGGACACATTGTTGGAAGACTGAAAGACACTGACCTCTTTGGTTGGTAGTGGCAGCATGCAGAACCTGTGGATGAACACAAGGATACAAACAAGCACACAGAGAAAGCTACAAAAATCCTGTCACAGGCAGGTCACAGTCCTTACACTAACCCATCAGAGGAGACAACACCTCTCCTGAAGAACTTAGTTCTGACGTGGCAAGATGACTGACAGAAGAAAGGCCAGGGAGCTGGGGAAGAGACATAAGAGAAGAAAATGAACCCCGATCCTGCAGAACCTGATGCCAGTCCACAAATTTCCACCCAGCTGGAGTGGCTCCACTTTCTTTAAATCATTAACTAATCGTGGGGCATGACAAAGAAATATTCTGGAAACTTCACTGCAGTTTGTTTATGCTTTCAAAATATTTGACTAGCATAGAAAATCGTAATCTAGAACATAGCCGTAATAAAGCAATCCCTTTAATATGGTTAGTAAGCAAGGGAAAGCAAATCCCAATTCAACCTTTTTTACTTATTTTAGGACAAAACATAGCTGTAATATTAAATTAAATTTTCTAATCTCTGGCTCATTCTAATCTGTCATCTTTGGTCTGTAAATTTGAACACTTTGAGAGTGTGTTTGCTCTGTTTGTTTCCATATTAGTACTTTAAATGTTGTATGTACAGATTTTTCCTGCCATATATTTCCTTTCTTTTTACATATTTGCAAAAATGTGCAAAATATAACAAAATAACATCAAGCTTTTTCTCAGAAATTTTCATTAAAAATTTAGACTTCAGGAAAATATTGAGTGGAAAACGTTCCCTTAGAAAAAGGCAATTTGGCAGTGAGTTTGTCTGCTGCTTCAGAAGAACTAAACTGTTTAACTGCTAACATTATTTGTTAATACAATTTATGCCTGGAGGGGGAAGAGAGAGTCCTTAAATAGAAAATATAATCCAAGCAGTTGCTTCATCATTGGCTTTTGCCTTGTACACCAATTTGCAATCATCTTGCACTGGTAAATGACTGCATGAGTGAACAGGGCTACAGAGTACTGAGCCCTTTGATCCAATTTTTCAACTAAATTGAAGAAAAAAGTTTGTCCTTGGATTAATAGGAAGGATATGCTCCTTGTCTTCCTAATTTATGTATGATTAGAATATTAATTCTAATCTCGAAGAAGTCTCGAGGAAGTCTCGAGGAAGTTTACAGAGACTTCATTCAGACTGCGAGTCTGGAGAATGAGAATGTGCAAAAAGTAACTTAAGCAGAAATATTGCAACAGAGGCAATACCAAAACAAGAGCCACTGGCATTTCAGACTCTCTCTGCTTATCTTCTTAAGTGGCTCAGAGTTACCACCATTAATAGAGTTTTATAATTCTGTTTTGCTGCCTGCTAGCACTTCTGTCTTCTCTTTTGCTGGTAACAACTTTAATAATCACAGGGGTACTTGTCATAGGGAAAAAAAAAGAAGGAAGAGGGGGAAAGCTGCCTAAAAAATAATTCCCTGTGAAACTTAGTAGGACTAGAAGGGACTCTGAGGCTCAAGGTGAGTCTCCTTGGAGATGGCCACATCACAAACTTGCACCATTTCTGTTGCTGAGAAACTGGTTTAGAGCCAAGGAGCTCTGATGGCTGTAAGTCTCTTCTAATATTTGACTTCCCAACGTTATCCGTAGTTTATTCACAAATTGGCCTCTGCCTGTATATACATTTTTGCCCCAGTTTCCATTAATGTGTACCCCTTCTCAGAGCAGGTGAAAGAAACACACCTCTTTTAGATTCCTCTTATTATATGTTCTGTTAGGGTAAGCAGGGAAATGAAGAGCATTTCCCTGCACTTGTTCTGCCATAATTAATTTTGCTCTTGGGTGAATAAAGCTGGTCTTACAATTCTTTAGGTGCAGTGAGCCCAGCAAGCATTGCTGCTTTTTGGCCAAGTCATTCCTGGAGGTCCTCAGACATTTATCAGTACTATAAACTCCCAGTGCCATTAGACATGGCACGTACGTTGTTCATTTTTCTACACAATCCAACACTCTGTTTGCTTCTTTCCAGTATTAAGAAAGAAGAAAATCCGTATCTTCATCTGCTTGGTTGCTTAGAGGTCCCTTCTGGGATACATTATTGCAGCAGCTTAAATCTGAACTCTCCCTTATATATTAAAATTAATTCTTTCTCAATACATTTGCTAGTGGAAATCTATTTCCTAATATGATCCCAGGGTGTATTTTTCTTTTCGAATACTGTGTTGTGTTGGTAATAGACAAGCTATGTACAAGTATGTAGCTGAGTAGTAAACATGGGATTTTCTGTAATTTCATTGCTAAGGAACAAGCAATAATTTATGCTACACATGCATGACCTTCTGTTTTGTGCAACTTAATTTAATGTCATTTCTATTACTCATGGTAATCCAGTTTTTCCTGATACTCAATACTCCTCTGATTCACTAATGGCTGTGAAGTGTATGCAACAAATTTAATCAGAGCATTAGATTTCTGAGGCAACATCATTACAGGAAAAGACTGAAGACAAATCCTGAAGAGCTCTGCTAGTCATCTCTTTCTAGCCCTTCTCTTTCAGCGAAGTGTTCTTTGTCATTTTTAGGTAGTTCTTAACCATCTTATCATTCTCTTCTGAACCTAATCTCTCTGTGAAATGTAATTATTTGTCATTCAGCACCACTTTTTTTAAAGCAAGACCTGTATAATTACTTTTCTCTTCTAAAAAGGTATTTATTTTACCAAATAATATATTAAAGTAGTCTGTAAGACTACTACTTACAAAGAATATATTAAAGTAGTCTGTAAAATTTGTGTTTCCTAAATTCAGTATATGTTTTATTTTGTTTTCCAGGTACTTTCATACCATTAGAGAAAATTACAGAGGAAAAAATATTGTCCTGCATGCAGCTGAGGTCAAAGTAATAGATCAGTTATTATTTGAATCACCCCACTACTCTGTTCTTAAATAGAAAATATAATACCCTATCTTCAAATCACTTGGAACTATTTAAAACTAGATGGACCAGGTTTTTAAAAAACCTTGCCACCAGACATGGATCAGTTGTTTCCCTGTTCATTGTATACTTTGCATCTTTGTGCACTCTTCCATGTTAGTAGTCTTGCTCCATTGAAAGGGCAAGACTACTACCTTTCATATAAAAACCAAGTCTAAGCAGCAGCAGTTATTAGTTAAGGGACTGGTGGAAAAAAATAAATAAAATCTCTTGTTCATTGGATCAAGGAATGTCTAGGACAAACAGATATTTTAATTGTATTTTTTTTTTTTTCTTATCCAATTTCTGTATGGGAAGTAGTATCCAATAGTATGGATGCATACTGCAATAGTATGTTTTTCTTTTACCCTGTTCTCCTCTGTCATGCTAAGTTACCCAAACTATATTTATCTTTTCACCTTTCCCTAAACTTATATTGCATAGAACCACAGAATAGTTTGTGTTTGAAGGGACCTCTGGAGGGTTATCTGGTCTATCCTCTGCTTCTTTGGTCCATGTCTTGTTGCGCCTTGAGAAGCAGCAAGTATAGAGATTTCCAGACCCCTCTGGGCTCCTGTTCCAATTAATTTCCCACATTTCTTTATAATCTTTTACATCATTAAAGCACAGAGTTACTCTACCACCTTTATCTTTCCTGAGCTGTGTACAGCTAGCATGTGCTACCTTGTAATCACTACTGCAGGAGGTTTCTATCATTTAGGATTGGACCTGGCATCATTTTCATTGTTTGGATTCCTTTTATTAATACACAGATTCAATTACCTCTCCGTGACCCTCAGTATCCTTATCTTGACTTAAGCAGGAATCTAAAGGCCTCCAAATTAAAGGTAAATCCTTTTCAGAATTTAAGGATCAGAGCTAGATGATTTCCAGCTAGTAGCAGCACGTAAACAGCAGTGACATAAATCATCCAGCACAGGAGAGTATATAACCAAGCACATGCACGTGAATGCTCAGAATATTGTATAGCGGGACCTTTCCCTGGGAGAATCAGGACCTGATTATGGAGTGTTAACATGAGACTGCATCATACAGTAAGGAATTATTATATATGAGGAACAGGAAATCAAGAACTCATCAACAGAAAGTGGAAGAAAAGGGAAGTGGATGTTCCTGTTATTCTTTTCCTGGGGGAGTTTACTTTGGACTTTCTGTCTGCCTTTTTGTGTGTGTGTGTGCATACATGCACACAATAGCTTGCTTGCTTATTATCAGTTACCCCAACTTGCTTAGTCAGGAAGTGTGAGCCATTAAGAATAATGAATACTGTCCCAAAGCATTACCCTAAAATTCATTCTAAACCATCTTGAAAGCCAGAAAGAACACATGACTTATTCAAACGTTTTCTCTTTCTTTAATTTCTGGGAAATTTCAACAGCATCTGGGAAGAGCTGTCAATGCACTCTTGTTGGAAGGAAGATGCAATAACTTCACTAAGCTTTGGAAAAGCATTTGTGTATAGTGTGCAGTTAGATGTTGATTTCTGAATCCCATTAAGTTTCTACATCAATAGAACTGATGAAATGCAAGGCAGTTACCTCTCTGGTTCAAAAGGCTCGCCTTACAGTAGTGCAACAACAGCCTTGCTGTGCTTAATAAAAATCTTACAACTCTGGGTCATTGCGTGGTTAATTGCTAACAGAAAACTTGCTTGGGGAGAAAGTGTGCATATTTTGTTGTGTCTGTGGTAGCCATCTTTGAAGACTGGAGTGTGAGATTTAAGGTACTGGTGTTATGATCTCTTGCTTTTGCTTCCCTCAGCTTCCGAAATAAATCTTCTGAAGCACCAGAGATGGGTGAAGGAGCTAGCTGCATGCTGAGAAAGCACAGCTCCAACTGTACTAAAGCTATCATTTCAACTTCTCTGAAGGATCTTTGATAATAATATGGAAAGAAAAGCCTGTATTGTTTATAAATATCTCCAAGTAATTTTTCACAATGTCCTAAGTGAATCCTATATCCATATTATGAAGACAAAAGAAAGCTGACGTCTAAAATGACATCTTTAAGAAAAATAAAATCCCCAAACTATTCTCTGTACTCTAAAACATGTACTCTATCTTCCTTGAAGGCATTTTTCTGAACTCTTTTTGAGATGAACACTGACAAAGCAAAACTTCCACTTCCTGTTCTTTCACCAAATGTAATAATGTCCCCTGATACAATGATCACTCACTCATGAAGACCTTTCCATTATCACTCAAACATCTTTTCTGTCTGCAAGGCCACTGAGTGCATAAAAGACCAATTTTGTAAATGTCAAATTTTACTTCTTCTATGCCAGGTTCTGGGAAACAAATCAAGAGCAATGAAGATACTAATACATCTTGATGTGTCTCCAGCCTGTTTTGTGCAGTTGGCTAAATAGCATGGTATTTGATTTTGTTTGGTGGCTGTACGAAGTGCCTCAGAAGAGAAAAAGAAGGAATATTGGTTAGGTTTAACATAGAAATTAATATCCATTTAAAGAAACTAGACAAAACACCATTTTCTATTAAGTAAAAATATTTCTTTTGGCTCCCTCAACTGTTTCATTTCTGAGTTCACTTTTTCCTCTAAACTTGAACATTATAGTGCTTCGTTTTATTTTTAAACAAAAATACATTTGTCATGTTTTTAAGAAGTTAGAGGAAAAAGACACAATTTGGGCAGCTTTATATTTCTTACCCCTTTGTAGGAAATTTAAACTCTTTTCTAAATTTGATCCACAGAAACAAATACTTCCAATTTCCATAGAACAGCATAGTTTTGTAAACTTGTTTGTTAATATTTTAAGGACAGTCATAATTCCTCTCTAAAATAATATTTTGTGTGCTTAGTTTTTGATTCCTAAATCTTGTTTCTGTTTGGCTTGGTACCGCAATTTTGTAATTAAACATAAAACTTAAGCATGTGTTCTGATTCAGAAGAAAGAAATACAAGTTAGGAGCTTGGCTCGGATGAGCAGTTTTGCAATTTTTAGTGAGCCATGGACAGCTGCATTTTCTCCACCACGTCATTGCACATAATTGAGCACTCACATTCCACGCTCTAACAGATCGATGACAAGCCAGCACATGCAGAAAGACCTGGAAAAGGTCTGGGCAACGATAGGTCAGACCACAAGCAAATTTGTAGGAATCTTTGCTTATTCAACCCCTCTGTGTTTTGTGCTAGCTCTATTAAAGCTGGCAGCCAAACTGAAAGATTCTTCTTAAAGTGTAAAAATTACATCTAATTAATCAAACAAACAAAAATCAAGTGTTTGCAGCTAGATGGTGCCATAGCCTTACGCAAGCCCAACAAAATCATCAATGCTGTGTAAGAGAACTTGCTCTTTACATGTGATATTGTACAAAAGCTGGCTATGATCTGAGTCAGAAAGTGCTTCAGAGAGTCTATTATGCCATCTCTAGTGCTGCAGAAATAGTAGGTACTTCAGAATTCTTCCCTGTTCTACAACACGCCCAAGGCAAATGAGAATCACTGCAAGATCCCCCCATGCAGCAGCAGAATTGGTGTAATAATGGAGAATTTCTGTACCAGAAGAGAGAAGTTTCCTGACATACTTAAGTTCTGTACGAGCTCTTCATCAAGTTCATTCACACAAGTGCTAGACGTGAAATGAGATTTGCCAGAAACACACAGCAGATCATCTTGCTTGGACTGGAGTTGAACGTTATGAAATCCTAAGAGAGATTACTTGCACTGAGGATTTGTGTTAATGCTTGTGGCCTTTAGCTTGTTGTGCACATGGAAGAATGTGCTCTAGTGAAACCCTCCTGAATATCATATGTACATTTTATTCTTTTTTCCTGAGTGGTTATGCATTTCTTTCAGTTACTTTTCCTCAGCTTCTCTAATTCCTCAAAAAGAGTATGAATTTTGTCAAGAAACTCCCACAGAAATCTAATGTGGCTGGAGAAACAGCAAGCTAAGTACTTTTATAAATATTATTTTCCAAAGAGATTGATTTGATACTGCTCTGGAGGTTCACAGAACCATTTTATTTGGAACTCTTCTGTGCTTTCTAACAACTTAAATTTTAATGTCATCTCCTAATTTTTAGATTACAACTTAGCACAGTATAAATGGCATTGAGTACAAAAGCATCATTACTACATGAATGCATTTAATAGAGCACTGGAATCATATGGCTCACCAGCTTGAACTTAATGGCAAAATCCAAAGAGAAGCAATGCAATTGTTAAAGGCAGAGTTCAGTTGACCTAGGTGATGTTCTTCATCTCTAATTTTAGTCACTCAGAAGCTAAAGGCTGACTTTGGCTAGACACAAATTTTCTATTTGTATTTAATAAGGAAAAAATTCAACGGCATTCCAGAGGAAAATTCAGTCTCTCCTCTTACAGCTGTTCAGTAAATCTCTCCTTTTATGCCCTGATTGAAACCTCTTTGCTCACTTCACAAAGGATGCAGGTTTTGGATTTAGATGAAGACTGACTGTGAAGAGATACGGCTCTGTCCCCATGTGCCCTAGGAAGATGCAGTGTCAAGGTAGTAGGTAGGCCCTTGACAGCCTCTGAGTTTTTATTACTGTTAAGACACTCAGAGAAAACATTACTTCCAGTTTTTGTAGCTTCCTGTTGATCACACCATTTTAAAGACAGGCACAGCATTTCATAGGTCTTAAATAACAGAACGTCACTGGCTATAAGTAGATCTTATAACACTCAGCTTTCAGTTATCTTGAATCTCTCCATACACCACATGCATCCCTCTAGAAGTCAGGCTTTTTCTCTGTTGTTCTAGAGCTCACTGCAGCTCATGTAGTCACACAGCCCCTTTGGAAATTATGCACAACCATACTGGGCGTAGGATTCCATCTGAATTGAGGCTGAAATTCAGATGAGTTTTAAGGAGCTACAGAGACCAGCTGCCTTCAAGCACTGCCTAAATATTATCCTCCTATTTTTGGGCCACTAAGGAAGGATTCTTAGCATCTAAGATTAAATTCATGTGCATACTTTGAAGAATCCCAGTCAGAGCAGGTGTGTACCTAGGCTGGGCTGGAACTCCACTATACAGATGAGAGCAGGAGAGGGGCTGAACCTCTGCTCAAGGCCCTAGCAGTGAACTTGAGGTGTGCTCTGAACATTCCAAACACATCTGGAAAACTAAATTCGGCAGAGAGCAAAAGAATGAGTTAAATAAGAGGTTAAAAGGCAGAGGAGAAGGGTTTTAGCTTAATAAGCACTTTAAGCAAAATAATGGGCATTAATATGCATAAGAGAGCATTCATGGGGCAACAGAAGCCCTAAGGGCAACAGAACATTACTGGCTACATGTAGAGCTTACAAAACTTAGCCTTTAGTTTCAAGGGGATTGAAATCACTGAATGGATTAAAATCTGGGACTTCCCTCTGCACTAGAAGGGTCTCACAATTGAATTTCTTAGCTAGGTTGCCCTTACACTAATTTGTGTTTCACACTTCTCCTGTGATGGAGAGATATGTTCCTTCATTCCCTTTTTAATTCTTCTACCTCCCTCCCTGCTCTTGAGTCACCACAGCACGTAGAAACATATCATCATAGGAAAAACAATCTCACCACAGGTGATCCATTTCTTAGTGTTCAGTACACTCTTTACACTTCAATAAGTACAAGCTGTATATCTTGCAGCAAGAGGGCTATTGTATTTATTCTGTGCTCTTTATTTGTGCCATGATTATATAGTTCTTTCTTGTAGTGACATTTGCAGTGAAAATGTGTACAGAGGAGTTGTGTGGAAAAATGTTACCTACTACTTATCTGTGCTGTGTCTTGTTTAGTTTTATGCCTTTACCAGTCAAAACTTCCCGAATGTAAAAAAAAATAAAATTACTAATGCCATTAGAAAATCCATTATTCTTATCACGGGGAACATGAGGTAGACAGGATAGTGATAGGAATGAGGAAGGTTTCCATTAGTGCTTCTCCTAATCACACGTGCAAGCTATATGTGACAATCAGGTGCTTGGCTGCCTCTCAGTGAAGGCCAAACAGGTTTATTTTACGCAGCCTCTGTAGAAGTTGTTCACACCAACCTGAGAATGCAGCCCTTCATGTTGGATACACATCTGTGGGCTGCTGCAGGCCTCTCTTTTCCATGGAAACTCTGTGAGGACAGCTTCAAGCACAGCCAGAGCACTCCAGAGGCATGCGGGCATCCTGCCAGGCCAACTTGTGGAAGCGTTTATCTTGGAGGTGGCAGGCTGATGAAATGGCAAACAGGGCAAGCCTGCACTGAAGCATCTTCATCACTGTGGTATCTCTGTGGCCACAGTTATTGGTCAGAGGATAGTGCTTTGACATTCAGTAGCACTGTTTTCCCACTGCTGTCACACAGATGTTGGGGCAGACGAGTGGGTCACTGTTTGCGTCTGGTCTTTCATAATGCAGAGCTTTGCACAGGCATTTGCCAACTGGTTTGGAAGAGTTTTAGCTGTACAAGTAGAGCTGTCAATAAAAAGTACGTCAGCTTAGGTTGCTCAAGAACAAATAGACTATGAGGGCTATTATCTCTCTCTCTCTTTTTTTTTTTTTTTTTTTTTTTTTTTTTTTT
>CM021767.1:27422729-27452185 GCA_011076525.1 Nettapus auritus
TCTCTCTCTCTCTTTTTTTTTTTTTTTTTTTTTTTTTTTTTAAGGATCTGGAAAATGATATTAGATTATTTTTAGCTCATTTTTAGTAAAGCTGGCCAAATACATTGAGAAGTTTTAGTGCAAGAGCAGGCAATACCAAGTTCCTGCTGCAGTGCAAATGGTTGGGATATCTGTAAATATCAGAAAGCCCTCAGAGCTAATATATGGATGCCAGACACAGGTTACATCATTTTTTAAAATATATATATATATATAATTAACCATCCAAACACTACTTGGAAATTAGATCCCTTAAGTATAAGAAAGCACAGTCTATATAACTGAATGCCAGGGATTTGTTTTCCTCTATGTAAAAGCTTCAGGACACAACACGCAACTCAACTTGCTCCACCCAGCATTTGGGAATGCTGCACGCTTTGTAACATGAACAGAATTCAGATGTAAGAATTTCTTTGCATCACATCTTCTTTGCTGGCAACACACAGGCAGCTGTCAAGATGACCAAGAAACTTCTACAAAAAGATAAACCCTCCCAGGCAGTATTTCTAGACTGCAGGAATACAGTGAGAGCAGGAGGGTGTAGCACATGATGGCATACCTGTCATGTCCTCCTTTGCCTGCAATGATAAATATTTGAAGTCAGCAACAATGGAGGGAGGTTGAGAAGCAACAGAACAAATTTAGTAGTGGTGCGTACAAGCCAATGCTACTTTGCAAGTGGAATAATTTTTTTTTTCCTTGAGGTCCAGAACAGCTGAAATCAGTACAAACAGTACTGAAATGACCCAGTGGCTGGAGGCAGTGATGCTCTGATGAGCACTGTCATCAAAGACACTTGAGTTTGGTCATAGATTTAAATTAATTCCTTATATAAAAAGGTTTTCTCATTTGTTGACTTCAGGGTTGACTACAGCAATGCTATAAAGACCTAAGAAGAACAAAAAGTGTTTGTTGCAGATTTTCAAATGAAATACTGAATGAAATAAGACACAGATCAATAAACTGGGTGTCAATTGTCCTTAAAAATGCCAACAAAACTCCACAAAAATAAGTTTTTTTTTGTTTGTGTGCAAATACAGAAGAAACCAACAAAACAAAATAAAATTGCCCCAAAGAAATATATATGTAAAAAAACAACCAACCAAAACAAACAAACAAACAAACAAACAACAACAACAACAACAAAGAAAAACAGAAATTGTTTGCATGATATGATTCATAAAGAGTGAAAATGGATTAATCTGTATGGACAGCCTCCTCTAAAGTCTTTCTGGAGAAGCTGCAAATGTTTTTCTTCCTCCCTTTAGAGAGGCTATGAAGTTATTTCTCTTAAATAAATCTTCTATATTTGCCATTCCAGTATAACCCTGGGTTTCCAATGAACTGTGCAAACCTTCAAGGAATTTTACACACATTTTATAAACACATTTAGAATTACCTTCCATATATGTTTTATTCATTGCAACTTTCTCTCTACTACCTTAGTGTAAGACCTTTCTCTGCTGTTGTGTGAAAACTGTATCTTTCTGCCTCATGAGCTGAATAAAATTCCTAATTTCCTCTCCTGGCTTTTAATTTCTTGATCCTTCTATCTAATTTAAATTCATAAAGTACTTTGAGATCCCATTTACATCAAAGACATTCTGCAGGATACCTCTGAATTGTGTTCCGTTCATTCATCAAATACTCGCCCACTCAATCTGGAACACACGCTATTGAGTTTCTCCTTCCTTTCAAAACACCAGGAATTAAAGAAAGAGAACCGGCTTTTTAAAGCCCAGATGTTTGCGTATTTTAAACAAGACACATCACATTATTTGGATGCTTTTTTCTGTTTATCAGAAAGGTTTGCATCAGCTGGAAATGAAAACATCAAGCTTCAATGAATTGAGTTGGTGATAAAAATTGAAAAAGAAGTATAAGCCTTTCAAAGACAGTAATAAATGATGTGACACTTATATCATTTGAGTGACTGCACTATAAGTCTAACGGATTCTCTATGCCTTGATTAGAATTTTGTGCTAAAGAAAAAAAAAAAGAGTCTAGTTTTAAATACTCTTTGCTTCCTCCTGCCCTTCCTCCCCCCTTCCTTCTCTGCAGACCACATGAAAGCCATTTCCAGCATCACATTTTTGTATGTGACCTTGCCTTCTGCCCCTACATGTGCATCATGTTATGTTAAATTCCCTGGGATCTGTACACCCTGGAAGTGCAATAACAAGTCAATGTTTTATTTATAAGTGTGGCAAATGCATATACCATTATATTATCTCAGCTGGGCTAGTTCATTTCATTTCACCTCATTTCCTATGTAACTTAAATTTTGTTTCTTTCTACCCTCCAATTTTGGCAGCTGCCTCTAATCACATTCTCTTTTGCTGTAATTCTCGTGTGGGCACACAGGAGACCACAATAAGCTTATCAGGAGCAGTTGTTTAAAAGTAAAATACCATCAGTAAATGAGTGATAATAGGAACATAAACAAAGGGAGTGATCAGTGTGGCTTCAGCCCTGTACAACAAGGGGAAGTTAGCAAGTTATCCTGTACGGCATTTTCCATCTTGATCTTGCAGCGTGCTCTTTTTTCAGTCCAGGAATTTCTGTTATGGTTGTCTACCATACCACAGCTCTGATTTTTATTTTTTCTGTTACATCTCTGATACACGTATATCTCCTATCATCTGACTGAAACAATCCATATGCTATTTTAACTTTCCATTCTTGTAGAAGACAACTATCATCTCTGTTTTAGAGGTGGGGAGTAAAAGAACATCCCTACAAACCTGGAGGCGAGGGGGAAGCAGGCTCGTGGGACCCAATACCTTGTTCACAGTCCTATTTTATTCATAATGGAAACATGGGCTGTCAAGAAGGCAGTGCAAAGAATTTGCTGACATTTAAAAGAAAATGTTTTTAGGGAGCTGCTGTCAGTAATGAGGTGATCAGTAAAAGAAGCAGCAGAAATTAAAACTGAAAATAAAGGAAAGACCTGTTACTAACCAGCCTTTTTGGTTTGCTAGAAGAACGGTGCAAGGAATGACTAAATGACATGACAGAATGGGGTGGAAATAATCCCAATTTAGACAGAAAACAAGCAGTGCAAGGTAGAACACAATAGTTTGAATATATAGAGGCAAGCTGTACGTTGATCATTAGAAGAGAGAGTACTCAGCTTTGGTCAGAAGTGGGCTATGTGATAGTTTCATACATAAATCTCAAGTTCTTTATTTCTATGGTAATGTACCCGATGTTTTCTGTGTTGTCTCTAGATGTCTGGCTGACATTTAGAAAGATACACACTAGAGAACACATTACATGTTTGAGTGTTCTGGGACTTACTGTCAGCTGACTTAAAATTCCCCTGCCAAAGCACACTCCCCTAACCAACACAACTCTAAATGAGCATCTGCAGTCACTTGCTGCATACTTACCTGGTGCTGTTATCTGTTATTGCAAAATTCAGGCTGGGACTGTATGATGAAATATATCAGCCTGGTGTCCCTAATCCACGTACTTTAAAGTAAAAATAAATTGAAAGAACGAAGCAGAGAAAATATTTTTAGCTGGATATCATTTATTCTGGTCTATACTAATCACTCCCTGCCTTTGTTAATTAAGTGACTCATTTTTAACACTGTGTTGTTAAGCTCATGCTGGTTAATGCCCTGTGTGACCAGGATCTGGCTTGTGTTAGTCATTGAATCCCACTGTTCAAGAGTGACTGAAATTCAACAACATTTTCTCCCCACAACACCTATTAATGTATCCAAATACGCAACAAAAGAGGGAGCAAGCTTAATTCTGCTGCAAAATCAAAGAATTCAATAGAATGATTCCTGTGAAAAAAACAGCATGCAACCAGAACAGGATCCCAGAGGACTAACGATCATCATTCCCCCATCAGATCAAAGTCCCAAGAGTATATTGCATTGCTATTTGTTGACCTCCTCATCCAGATTCCTCTTCAGGGCAAGTCCAGTGATATCAGTAAGATCTAGCGCAAGTTGCAATGGTAGGAAGACAGGCTTACTGACCAACACACAGCGATTTGCAAAACTGAGTTAGACCATTGCACAAAGTTCGTAAGACAAATTGCAAAGGCTTGAACAAGCACACACAACTGAATCAGAAGAATTCACAGAATACCTTTTCAAAAGTTAAAGAAAGTATCCCCTAAGCTTCCTATTACAGGCATCAAATCAGGAAGATATTTCATGAATGTTAAAAGGTTTTGTTTGCCTCACTGAAACAAGTGTGCTTGCCACAATACTTAAAACTATATTTTGATCAGGTTATTCCTTAATCAGATCTATTTTACCCACAGAAACAGATAGATGCATGCTTTTGGCATTATATTCTTGAATCTGCTTGTGTATGAAAAATTACCAAAAGCAACTTAATTAAACACTGTAGTGGGTTTATGTGGCAAGGTTTTGGTAGCAGGGGGGCCATAGGGGTGGCTTCTGTGAGGAGGATCTAGAAGCTGCCCCATGTTTGGTAAGGGCCTCACTGCTGACCAGAGCTGAGCCAATAAGCGATGTTGTTTTGCGCCTCTGTGAGAGCATATTTAAGACAGGGAAAAAAACGCTGTGCCACTCAGCAGCTGGGAGGGTGAGAGGAGTGAGAAACAGCTTTGCAGGCACCAAGGTCAGTGAAGAAGGAGGGGGAGAGGTGCTCCAGGCGCCGGAGCAGAAGTCCCCTGCGGCCTGTGGTGAGGACCATGGTGAAGCAGGATGTCCCCCTGCAGCCCATGGAGTACCATGGTGGAGCAGGGTTCCACACTGCAGCCCGTGGAGGAGACCACGGTGGAGCCTGTGCCCCGAAGGAGACTGCAGCCTGTGGAAGACCCCTGCCGGAGCAGATTCCGGGCCGGACCTGCAGCCCGTGGAGAGGAGACCACGCAGGAGCAGGTGACCCGGCAGGAGCTGCTGCCCGTGGGGGACCCAGGTTGGAGCAGTTTGCTCCCAAGGGATGGACCCCATGGTACGGACCCATATACGGAGCAGTTCTTGAAGAGCTGCTGCCTGTGGACAGCCCACGCTGGATCAGTTCGGCAAGGACTGCATCCCGTGGGTGGGACCCCACAGCACAGGGGACAAGAGTGACCGAGAAGGAGCGGCAGAGAAGAAGTGCTGTAGACTGACCATAATGACTGACCATAATTCCCATTCCCCTGTTCCCCTGTGCCGCTCGGGGGAGAGGTGGAAGAGGGTGGATGGGGGGGGGAAGGTGCTTTTGGTTTCTTTCCTTTGTTTCTCACTTCTCTAGCTTGTTAGTAATATGCAATAAATCTTACTTTCTCTCTATGCTGAGTCTGTTTTGCCCGTCACGACAATTATTGCGCAATCTCCTAGTCCTTATCTCAACCCTTGAGCCCCTTTCATTGTATTTTCTCCTCTCTCCTCTTTGAGGAGGGGGAGTGAGAGAGTGGTTGTGGTGGAACTCGGCTGCCCACCCGAGTAAAACCATCACAAACACTTAAATGGATGTCCTTTTTTCTCCCCATAATGATGTCATGATCACAGCTGAATATTTCAGGGTATACCATGACAAAAAAAACAACAACAAACAAACAAACAAACAAAAAACACAACCAAACAATCCAACCAAAAAAATAACGGGGGGGCGCCCCCCCCCCCCAAAAAAAAATCTGAAAACAGAACCACAACACCAAACCAAACCCAGTATTGATAGTATTAATTTATTCCAAAGCAAAACTGAAGACAAACACAGAGATGGTCTTTCCTGATTTGTATATTAATGTCTCAGTGATTTAAATAAGAATTTAGGTATAACTTGAAATATCTTGCATCTTTGACCGTATCTTGGGATTGAAGTGTCTATTCAAATAACACACCTCCTACATCAGGTTGTACTGTTTATTGTTGTATAAAAACCCATGGGATTCATCTTAGTGTATCATGGGAGGTAGAGTGGGGGAAAAGACATAGTGGAAAGCTTCTTCACACATTTAGATAATATGGCTCTTTTTGAACAACAAACAACAAAAACATGACACTTTCCTTTCTCAATACACCACAATAAATAGGCTGAATTCTGTCTGTAGTGGCAACATGTCCTGGATGCATGGGATACTTGCTTCTTGCACTTTTGTGAACATTGTTCTACTGATGACTCAAATCCAACTAGCAAACAGAAAACTACATCAGCTTTGATATAGTAGCAAAACCCTCCAAAATACCAATCTGGAATAAAACAAACCCAATGCAATACTCCAAAAGAATAGAAGGCTTAAAATGAAGTCACATGCAAATGCACATTGATATTCGAATAAATAAAGAAAATACAAGTGAGCATTTAAATTAAGAGAAGAGACAATCAAACAAGAAAACAGTATAGCTTAGTGAACAGGAGGCAAGGGAGGGACTGAAAAGATTTGACTTCTGTAAGTTCCATGCAGTCACATATCAAAACAGACTTTTGACTGACCTCAGGGGAATCATTGTTTTCCTACACCACTTGTAAAAATATTGATTCTCATCTGCTTTATGAAATGAGCTCTGCTTTGAAAAACAAGCCTCTAAAGGCTTCTACATAAATATATGACTACTTGGCATAAACCAAGGTGAGGGTAGGATATGTACTACAACCAGAAATACCATACATGCACATTAAATAGAACTATGTGCTTGGAAGCAAGGTTAATAGCTAATACACTCCAATCTCCTATTCTTTCAAAAGACCAGCTAGCTGGAAACCATTCTCAGATTGTTTAGCTTCTCTTTTAAGCTACACATAAAGGCGATTCCACATCTCTGAACAGCCTGGTCTAGTGTTTCATTAGTCCGCCTGATAGAATACAACTCCTTCTATGCAGCCCAAATCTCTTTGCTAAAAATAGTCAACTTTTCTCAATTTCCCTTGGTGTATATGTAGACAATCTTTTATTTATTAGAAAGCTTATATCTCTCTTTATAATGCTTTTATAAATGTTGAAAACAAATCCAAATGTTTGAAGAAATCCTCAGCTGTTATTTTCACAGCCCCGGATTTTTCTATTTTGCGCCCTAAAGGGCTCGTCACCACAACTATCTTATTTGTTTTAGGATTATCAGCAGTTTTGTGATTGCTTGTAACATTTTAGCCAAATATCACATTAGTTATAAGCAACAAAAAGGATCTGAGATTTCATCTGTGTGTATTAGGCAGGATTAGGAAAAGAAATGGACTTATTTTTTAAGGAAGGAAGAAAGCAGCAGAAGAATTAGAACAAGGATCAAAACATTTCTGTACTTACAAGCTGCAATCCAAAATCATACTATTGCCAGGAGCAATGAGGCACATGTATAGGATAACCTGGTTTTAGTTGGGGTGGATTTCACTTCCATCATCACCTAAGTATGGGGAAAACATAAACTGGTGTATGGTGTGATTGTGGGGTATATGCCTCTTTTTGGAGCTGTGTGATCCGATATATGTTGAAGACTTCAGCTGTGCTATTTACATATTTGTCCTGTTAACAGCTATCAGTTATGGATTTGGGAAATAATGTGAAGGTCTCAATGTTCTCAACAGGGCAGGCAAAACTTTTAGATAAGCCATATACATACAGAAAACTAGAATTAGACCTTTCATGCCTTATATGTAAGGTGTATAAGCCTTTACTCTCAGAGCTAAAAGACAACTCTGATGGCAAGATTTAAGTGTTCTTGGTGCCAGGGTCTAGAAGGAGACATTCCTCTTCTTTAGAAAGATTACATCATTTGACAGCCATGGAGAAAATGTCTGCTTAAGTTAAGCTTTTTCTTAGCCTGTCCACTGCATGAAGAAGAAATATATAGTTGTTTTGGATTCTAATTGGAATATGCCTTTTCTCCAACATCTGTCACAGAATTTCAAAAAACATATATTTGTGTCAATTAGTCCTTTGCTTCTTTTATGTGCACTGAGAATTTCAGGCTAAGATAAGCAGAAGATTTTGAAGACAGTATATGTTATTAGAAGGAAAAGCAAGTAAGCAAGCTTTTCTGTATTATCTGAATTCTACTAATATATCAATCCTCAAATTTTATCATCTTTCACATATTGTGAACAAAGCAGGACTGGTCTTGAGAAATGTCTGTTTATCCTGCAATATAACAATACTTTGAATTTGTGTAGAGACCCACATCTAAGGCTTTCAAAGAGCTTTACAAATGTTAATCCATTAAGTATCAGTGTAAAGCATTCCCCTGAGGTAGGCGTTTTTAATTACCTCCATTGTACAGAGCAGAAGAAAGCAAGGAACAAGGAAATCTAACCACCTTATTTCTAAGGTAACACAGCAAATCAGAGCACAAGTGGGGAAAGAACCAAAGAGTTTTGACACAACCCTGTTGCAAAGCTCTCTTCTTTTCAGGACTTTCAATAATTTTTACATGCCAAGAGGAAAGGAGGGAAGTTTTAGCAAGTGGATAAACTAGCTAGACTTTGGTATGAAGTCACACCATAGACTGAACAGAATCTTTGCCCCAGAGATCAGTGGTCAGATTGCTGTCCTGAATGTCTAAAAGAAGAAAATATATTAAAACAAAAAGAAACAAAAAGAAAAAAAAAAAGAAAAAAAAAGAAAAAAAAAAAGGAAAAAAAAAGAGAGACAGAAACTATTTGATTTCCCTAGAGGGTAACGTAGGAGTAGGCCTTACTTCTTCACTTGAAGCAAGTAGTGTATGAGTTTAGAATCAGTCAATTCACCTGTCATCAGGTACTATTAACCCACCTTCAAGAAATGCTGGTATCCCCCTTGGTTCTGCTATTGGGGGACTTACTAGACAATCTTTTTGATGCAGTTGTAGAATAACCTTATGACCCCACTCTTACAATTCTACACTTTACAAGCTATTATCAGCAAATTCATATTTCTAGAGGAGGCAAAAAAGTATTAGAAGGTCACATGTAATGGTGTTTATGCTTCATATAAGAAAGACAACAAAACAGTTTTTATGAAGAAATGTGTCTTTGTTATCTTCTTAAAATGTAACTGTTGTAGGGTTCCCTTTCTCCCATGTTTGTTTTCATAATTTTATGGAAAAACAGATGCTCACACATAAACAAACAACCACCCTCCTCCTCCATGGAGCAAGAAATGTCTCTACAGAGAATCCATTTGAATATTCATAGACACTTTTTTTTTCCCCTTAAACTCCTCACGCAGCTCTGTGTGATGGGTGAAGAGAAGCAGCTTCTTGACTGAACTTATTGGAAACTGATTATTTAAGTATTTAAGTGGAGTTACAAGGAGAGGGCAATATATTAATATTAAAGATATGCACAAGTCTTCCTCAGATAACCCCTGAACTGAAGTGGGTAGCTAAGGGTAGCAGTATTCTTACTTATATGAGTAAGGTATTCCTCTTCAGTGATCTTACCAGGGCTATTTTCGCTGAGTATCTTGGAGCAGGAATACAAATCGTCTCCCCAGTTTTCATCCTAGCAGGGACATGCAGCATTAAAATACATTTCTTAATAATGTTATTCTTTATAATAACTCTGAATAAACTTACTCTTTTTTATATCTAACATTACCTTAAATCTCTTTATCTTCCTCAAGTAGCTTTCCTGTGATTGAATCAATAAAGACTGCATAGCTACAATCATTTTTTACCTTTAGGCCTCTGTCATGATGTATCTTTCTCAGCCCTTTGAAATATTCCTACTACCCAGAATACTTTCACTTTGAAATTAAGTCAAGTATTCTTGTTTGCTCAGAGCTGCTGACTCTTGGAGGTATTTTACATCAGCAGTATCATCATTTGCCATCGACCTGGACTCTGTAATCTGAATAAAATAGATACATTCCAGCTCTCTCATCTTACACTGTTTTTTTTTTTTTTTTTTTTTTTTTTTTTTTTTTTTTTTTTTATCATAGTGAAGAACAATGTACTGATAGTGAGTGACATTTAAACAGGGTAACATTTGCTGAAGTTATTTGCTTGAAATGCAAATCTATGGTCACTTGGAAATTCAAGGATGCCTTGTTTTTGTGTATTATGCTGGAGAAGAAAAAGATCTGTGATCTATCTGCTCCAAGAACAAGTAGTGCTGAATGAAGTTCTACTACTTGCTAGTAAAAAAGCAGCTCTAGAAGAATTACCCATCATTACTCACATTTACTCTGACAGCCTTTTTCAGCCTAATCGTTTTAGATCTTCCTTGCTACATATTTGAATTAGTGCCAAAACCACAATTTAGATATCTTTGCTTTGGTAATGACAAACACAAAGTAGCACAGCATTCATGAAAATGCCAACCAGTGACACTTCATGCAATAGCTAGAACCCAATGCACTTTTGCCATGACTTCCTGTACACAGAAACTTGTGCTCTGTCACTGCATGATCCATTTGCTGAGGGGCTCCAAATGTGTTTACATATTAAACTATCCACTGTCTATCACATCAGTGGTGTATTTGGCATATGTCTTCCCTGTTACCTTCAGGGGGATTCTGAGAAAAATAAGCTGTTTTGGAAAGGTACGCTGATATGTAAGTCTAACTTTGGTCAGGTGAACTACAGGCCTCTTATTTCTGCCACCATTACTGAATTCATCATAGGCCTCTCCAGCAGCTGGGAGCTTTCCTGCTAGTTGCCATGCATAGTTTTGATGATCACTTCAGCCCAGGTCTGCAAAATATGTCAAGGGGCTGCTGAGAAAAACATCAGGCAATCACAGAACTGAAGTGTGCTATGACAGACACAAGAGGACTGAAGTTCTGTTTTTGTCATCATTCTGCCACTAACTTTGC
Organism: Nettapus auritus; assembly: GCA_011076525.1. Lineage (NCBI taxonomy): Eukaryota > Metazoa > Chordata > Aves > Anseriformes > Anatidae > Nettapus > Nettapus auritus. The sequence goes on from CM021767.1 coordinate 27,433,474, forward strand.
ATTGCGAATTTTCAACCTTAATGAAATGTTTTTTGCTTCTTATAACGTGTATAGATCTAATTTGCAATCAGGATAGAAGTCTATTGTTGCTTTCCCAGCCCATGTTTTATCTTGTACCACAAAAAACAGAGAGCAGTTCAAGTCTGGGGAGTTTGGTGAGGCCTCTGGGGGAGGTGGCGGACACAGAAGTGAACATCAGTCTCCATTTTTCCTCCTTGCTCATCTCTGTACCCTGTTATTTCTTTGCCCTACACATGAATCGACTTTCCTTTCACCTCGGTTTCATTCAGATTGTTAATTTAGACCTGGGGCTCTTTTATACTTTTGCTCCATGCTTGGCACAGCAAAGGTCTGGTCTCAGATGGGGCCTCTAGATACTTAAAATTTAATAATTACCCTCAAGGTGCAGAGTTTAGAAAGAAGCCCCTTGCAGTCTAGCTGTAGGCCATACAAAAAAACAGGCTCAAAGTAGTGTGTAATAGTCCGCAAAATGAACACTCTTAGCCAAGCTATTGACACTTACAGGGACAAGAATAAGAATTTGAATGGTATGTATGTGGCTATGGCAGCTACACTCCTTCTCCTGTGCTCCTGTCCTCAGGACAGCTCTTGTGGGAGCAAGTAGAATTTCTGTATTTTAAATCCTCAGTTTTTAAATACCCGTCATTAATCATACAAGCACAACTGAGGCAGAATTCCACATTTGGCTTTGTGTCACATTAATCACAAGGCTAATTTGCAGTTTTTATAGCCCAGTTAGGATTGGACTGTTCTGTTGCAGTCGGTGAACTGATGCAGAGGTCAAACGATCAAATCCCTGGGTTCCCCCAAGCTTGTCTTGTACCCATCACTGCCATTTGATGTGGTGATGCTGGTGGGGCAGTGACACAAGCAGAGCTCTAAAAGACCGAGGTTTTGTTACAGAGATCAGAGACTTGCTGCTGACCTGGGTTGGAACAGGTGACACTCTCCTCCTCGAGCACCCGTTATCGCCACCTCACTTGTGAACGCAGTCAGTCCACCCACAAACCGCTGGCATGAAGATGCAGTCTTCCCTCTGAACCACTAGATGCCCTTCGATCTCTTTGGTTTAAGATTTATTCCACCAACCAGAACTGTTACCAGGGAGAAGAAAGCAAGAGCATCTCAGCTAAGCCGTGAGAACAATAGCATGTTCGCTGGTGGGTTATGTTTTCCAGATTAGAATAATATCTGCTCTATAAGTGTATTCAGTTCAAGCGCTGAAAAGGAGAGCTGTATACATAGTAAGGAATTTAACAGTATCACTCAGGGATGAAAGATGGTTCCTCAGGGCCATGCTGATAGAAGCAAAGAAATTAATATTACCAAGATGGAAATCTCTCAGTTGCCCCAAATAATGGAAAATTATTCAGAAATTTAACATCTCCGGCAAAGGTATCCTCGGAAGTGCAGAGCTTCTGAGAGACAGTTAATATGGCCAAGTTCTGGTATTATTGCAGTGGTATAAGCTAAAGTAATGCTGCTAATTTCAGTGGGGTTATTGTAGGTTTACATCAGTGTTATGTGAAGGCAGAATGTGACTGCTTCAGTACTGAACTTAAGGCATGGGGCCCTTTGCCATGTACAGCAAAAGTACATGCTAGCCTTTAATCCTTGCACGGAGGCCCTTGCTGACTGTGGCAAAAGTACCCTTCTGCGTAGGCATACTGAGCTTTGCTCAGGTACAACCAAGTTCTTCAGCACACAGCCACACTGACTGCAAAAGGGCTGTTACTCAGCGAGCAGGCCCTATCCTGCCAAAGCCACTTGGCCAGGAGTGGTCGCGGAGCAGGCTTGTCCTGCAGCCGAGACATACTCGAGTTATGTCTGCCTTTTTAAAGAGTGACTTCACCCTAGATCTGATCAACGGGCATCTTGGTGTAAATTTGAGCAAGATAAAGATCAGAAGTCAGGTATTTCTCAAGAATTTAAAGATTTGTGATAAATATTTGCTATGCACCTCCACCTCATGTTCCAGGCTTCTGTCTGAGCCAGTGTAAACTGACAGAGCTTCCTTGGCTTCCCCTGGGCTTTCTCAGCCTGTGCGCTCTGTTTGGTGAGGGGGGCATTCAGTTTTCATAATATAGGTGCTTTTGCCCAAACATTTCAGCAGCCTTCACATAGTAAGGAAGTATCGTGAGGCCTGATTTCAAAAAAACAGCTTGCAGTGATCAATTCTGCCACTGAAAATTAGTACTAGAAGTAAAAAAAATAGCAAAGCTAGCTGGACTCCTACCTTTTTGCTTGAGTGGTGTGACCCCCCGCTACAATTATATCTCCACAAAATAACATTTTTTTTTTTTTTTTTTTTTTTTTTCCCCTCAGCTTGGGGGATCCCTACTACAGAAGAAAATTCTTCTGATAAAATAGATAAAACTGCTCTTAATTGAACAGTTGTTCCTCATTTCTACAAAAGCAATCATATTACAGGAAGCACCTTCCTATTGCAAAAAGGATGTTGAGGCAGGCTTGCATATGCCAAGATTTAAGGCATTACCTCTCATTTTTTTTAAATTTATTTATTTAATTTATTTTTGATAGTAGAATGTATTTGCTGCAGCTTTGGGGTCTTGTGAGACCAAACTTTTCTAAGGAACTCCAACAATAAATCACTTGGCAAGTGGTTCTTAGAATTGCCTAACACAGAGATGAAACTCAGCTAGGCAGTGTTGTTGTATAATCACTTTAATCTGGTTTACACTTATGAGTTTATACATTATACATCTATCCACCTGGATTCTTTTTGAAATCTGACCTTTCTGAGTGTGAGGGGGGAAAAGCAGCTTGGTGACCTGAAGACTGTGTTTTTTTCAGCATGACTCAGAACGTCCTGTCCCTTTGAGAAGTGTAATATTGAAATTGGATTTGACAGAGAGTGATTAGCTAATTTAGAAGTTCCTTTGGATACACAGATGTTGTCTATTTCCTAAGGAGCTCTCTGCTACTGAATATGAATACACTAAAAAGCTTGCTAAGTTGAGGTCTTAAACTTGTCACATACAGAGGCTGGGTAAGCTCTATCTCTTTGTACACGTTCAGGGATTTAGACCAAACTGTTCTTAACCTACCCCCATCCACCAATGTTCCCCTCCAGGTTTGCTAGCACATTCCCTTCAACTTCTGTTTTTTCTAAGTTTCTCACCTCTCACAGAAGCTTAAGGGACCTTATATTTTCAATATTTAATACAGTTAATCCAGGAGCCATAGAAGCTTTGTGCTTGAATAGCAGTATCATACAGCAGATATTGCCCTGTTAAGTGGAGCTATCAGCAAGAAACACAGATAGGTCTTAAGCCCCAAATGCTTGCTGCCTTTTAGCTGAAGGATTGCTTCCTTTCATCACTCCTGTAGTAAAGTCTCAGCATTTCTAGCCAAGAAAAGCAAATAAAGACCTACTTTTCTCCAGACCCTCTCACCCATCCTGGAGTGTAGAAAAATCACTTTGCTGTTCTTGTGTAAGCCACTTTGTGAAAACCATTGCTGCTCCTAGAAGACCACATGGAGTGGTCAGGTTAATGGCTCTGATGAGCAGAGTCCCCATGATCTTAGGTGTTTCCTCCTTGGGTTTCATTTGATTCTGAACACCTGATTTTATAAGAGCAAAAGCAGAGGGTGGCTCTTTCAGAGATAAAGGGTACTTTCTGAATCAAAAAGACAGAGATGCTAGAGATAAAAGGAAGTCAGATTTTGCTTGGTACGCTTTACTACTAGGAAGGAGAGGATTTTTTTTAATGCTTCTTTCCCTGTGAAATAAGTGGCTAGTGATTATATCCCTTTCTGCAGAGAAAGGCATAGATACTCAAGCCTTATAATTTCATAGGTATTAACACCAGAATGGACCACGATGGTTATTCACAGTGTAACTTTCTGTATGCTACAGGTATTAGTTTTTGTGAGATGATTCCTGCCTCTTAGCACAGGGGCTTACGAATAAGCAGGTAAGGGGTGGCTGTAAAATTACTTTATAGAAGCTGCTATGGACTCATGGTGTAGTACATATTGTGCAGATGATTCAGTCCATGAATCTTGCCACCAGATAACCAGACAAACTGTATCGAGGAAGATACTAAATAGTATAGGATCCTGTGTCAGTTCCTGAGGTACACGACCAAAGGTTGGACTCTGGTTGGACTTTGTGCCCCTGACCACAACCCTCTGGGCCCAGAATATGTGGAAAGCAGCTGTGTAACTTCATTTTTTTTTTTTTAGTAGGGAAAGGACCTGACAACTATCCCAATGGCAGCTCTGATAATTAATGATATTCAAATGGTGTCTTTGGAAGCGGAGTAGCGGGGGCAGTAGTCTTGTGAGCTGTGCTCAACTCCTCAGAATTATGTGCTCTTTCCCAGTATAATTATTTATAAGACCAGTTGACTTTAATTTCTGTGACTGCAAGACCCATGAGGATATGTTATGTGTGTTTCCTGTTACTTCTCCTAGGTAAGGTAATACTCCTTGGGTGACCTAAAGATCTCAAAGATGAGACCCAGCATGATCTTTAGGGCTTTAGGTTGATTTTGACTGGGTAAGACATGTTTTTTTGTTTTGTTTTGTTTTGTTTTTCCTCAACTGTTTGCCTCCTGACTATGGTAGCATTCATCATGTGTTTGACATTTACCAGATCTATTCTTCTTTGGAGGCAAACCAGACTGCATGAAACTAGTTTAAAAGTACCCTGTGCCTTTTTACAAGGGATCCTGACTAGGAAGAAGGGGAACCAACCTCTCCCCACTAGATGCCCTGCAGCCTACAGAGTAATGCAGATGTCAGGCTCAGCATACTCACACAAGAGGGTTTGGGATTCTGCTCAACTGTGAGACAATGACAGAATCAGAGGAAACTATGTCATCCTGTGATCTGATTTTCATCTTGAAGGCTTCACTCAGGTTTCAGAAGAAATCTTTTTCCAGTGATATTTAATCCACCCTCACGCACGCTGTTTTTTGTCTTCCCTGACTGAGGTCTGTTCAGGCAGAAACTTTTCTCAGCTACAAATACCTGCATTTATTACATATGTCCTTGTTTCCTTTAGGATGCATTGGAAAATCCACTACAAATATATAATAGGACAGAGTCCAAACTTTAATGTTGTTGGGGATTGGAGAAGAGGACTCATTACCTGGAAGAAGCCTGGAGTAGGCACTGTTCTGATGCAGTTGTAGTGTCTCCAGTAACATATGTTGCATAAACCATTTGTCCATCTTTTATGCCTGTTCCTTAGCCAAGCATAGCACAGTCCTGATCCCTTCTGGATGGCAAAAGCACAGAGGAGAGAACAATGCTCTCTCTTTCTGGTTACTACAAAAGGGAAAAAAATAAAATTTAAATGAATGTAGGAGAATCAATCTTCGAGTATTTGGAAGTGGGGGTCCCAAAGAGAATCACAAAGGAGTGATTTTAAAGTGAGTACAAGAAGGTAGGGGGAGGATTAATATATTAAGAAGGGAATGCTTTAGCAGAACTGCAAGAAATGAGAGAGAGCTGCTAGATTATGGGATAGATATTAAGGGTCTGATGGAGGCTCTGTTACACAGATCATTTGGAAAAGCAGCCTAGACAGAGTGCTATTGCACATACACCAAGGAACCATCCCATCTCTGCAGGGAGCCTGCCTGTTACCTGGTAAATTGCCTGATTTTCTAAATGTGTCACGTGGCTAGTCCTGCAGCTGGCTTTAGCAGGACTTCTGGCTGTTGAATTCTTCAAGAAGAAAATGGTTTATCATCAATGGCCTTGTTCCCATTTATATGGCCATGAAGCTACGTTGGATTTTTTTGTCGTGTTACATGTGGGAGATTCATGGCTTGTCCTGGATGCAGTAGACCATGGCACTCTTTCTGAAGGGCTGGTGTCCCACTGCCCTTTACTGATATCTGAGACAATATAACGTGCACCAGCAGAAGCACGTGGCACCACCTGCCTCATCCATATGGCATTTGAACCACCATCTGCAGGTGCCTGAGGCTACTGGAGCTGCCAGGAGCAGAAGAGGTGGGCGCATTGTGGAGCCAAGCAGCCCCATGCAGCGGAGAGCAGCAGGGCTACTTTAGTTCTGCAAGGTTTCCCCTGCCTCCCTGGGCAGGGGATGGCACACGCTGCGGGCGTTGTGACGCCAGCACTCTGGTTAAATATTTAAATTTCATTTACTAGAGCAACAGGGGAAGCTGCAATTCTGCTTTAGTGGGAAAATTATTTTCCAGCATGCAGGTTAATTTTTAATTTGTCAGATCTTTTGCTACCCCATTCTCCTCTGTTAGCCATTGTCCCTCTCCAACCTCCATTTTTAATTCCCTTTTAATTTGCTTGAGTGACAGAGAAAAAGGAGGAGGACTGGAGGTAAAAAGCACCCAATAATGCTTCTTGCTTCTCTATAGAAGGTAGGTGTGGCTCAACATAAGTCCTCTGCCTTGTCCCCATGGCTTTAGGGACCCTCACTATTCAGATACAGCCACTCTGCTATGTATTTCCCTCTTAGCATATATGGTTTCAGGCTTCTTTGGACTGAGCAACACGTGCTTCCCACCTGCACAGTAACAAAAAATAAATCTGCAACACAGCCAGTAAATTAAAAAGATTACAAATAGACCAATTTTTGAGCCATTTAAAATATGTGCTGTTGCTGCCCTGTTTAGCAATATATATACACAGAGAGCAGGATTTATGACGGTTTGCTATGCACTTTAAATATCATGAAAACCAGTCAATTTCTTTTTGTTACAGCCTAAATCTATCTTGGCAGCTCCTGCTACAGCCTAGTTCCCGTTGCAAAACAGAGAAGTGAAAATGGTATAGACTGCTTGCTAACTGGATTTAGTTAGAGACTCTGGTAAGGACTGTAGTTCTTTATTATTTAACAAAATGTCAGGAGGCAAAACAGAGCTTTAGATTTCAGTCAGGATGAATTAAGGGACCTTCTTTACCAGTCTAAATTGATATTCTCATCTCTGTGTACGTATCCTAACATATGCGGTCTGGTTTCCTATGCCAATGAGTCACAACGGCATCTGAGCTGTTTGATGGAGGAATGTGTGTGCTATACAATGTGCAGTAAGTGTTGCTCCTGCCTGAACTTAAATTAATTTTACCATATCTGTCCCTTCTTGTGTTTTCAACCTTCTTTGAGGTAATCATGTAAAGCAGATCTGCAAATTTCAGTGTGCAGCAGGGAAGAGGGGGAGACACAGCTTGGGCAGTAACTAGGAAATATCTAGATGAAGAAAATTTAGGGTGAGCACCAGAAATACCACCTTTCTGGTGAACTGTGGCTTCAGTAGAGTCTCCAGGCACATCCTGGGTCCTAAAACTACTGAATGTCTTAACTGAGTGTAGCCTTCACAAGATTAGCTCTAATGGAAGAACAGAATGGATAAATACTGGCTGCTCATTTTCCTTTTGCCTTTTTGAAAGCTTCACAAAAATGACTTCTGTGCTGAAATGAAGAATAGGAGGGAACTGCAGTGCAGTGTTTGCAGGTCTGCAGTCAAAACACTTTTCCTGACAGCAATAATTATGCATCTGTATTTCACAGCTGTAGGAATCCTTCCAGAGAGTCACCATCAGACAGGTGTAGGACTCTGCAGGGCAAAGCTCTAGATAGCAGCTTCCTGTGGGTTGCACCAATCCTCCAGGAGGCTTTAAATCACTTATTGAACAGATGCAAATAAACTCTTTCACTTTCACCAGAGGTGTCAGCCAGCAGAAAGCTTTTGAGTCTACTGCTCTGCAGCAGGGTGGATCCATTGCTGCACTGCAGCAAGGCATAGCAGGAGTAGGAGTGCCTGATTTGAAGCCATTTTTCCAGATTCATAATGTATGATTTCTACATGTCTTCTCTTTGATGTCTCAGTCAGAAACACAAAAAGAAGAGTGTAGCTGTGGATATAAGGAATTGCCAGGAAAGCACAGCAATTTTTATAGCTACTCTGCTACCTGGTTATACAGATGACTGAGTTTGGTCTTCATTAACAGGGTTTTACAGCAGCTGTTAGGTAGATTTACAGGTGAATCTATAAAGCTACATGTTAAGAAAGTCTTCGCATACTCATACAGAGGCATTCCCGCCAGATGATCCCACTGAATGAAGGAAAACCATTGCCCGATCATTTTGGCAGTCCATTTAACGTTATGTGTTATCTCTGAAACAGGACTCTGCAGTGAGTACTGAATGATAGACAGTTGCAAACAGCTTACCTTCAGGTTAGTATTATCCCATTTTCAGAGCTGGTAATAAAGTCATAAAGGTTTCCAAGTCCCTTAATTTCTGTAGACTTTCAAATTAGCATGTGGATGTTCTAATTATCTATTTAAATATCCAGTTATTTTTCAGTACTGCTAAATATTAGGTTTCATGAGTTTTCATGATGGAACAGGATTCACAGATTAACTTTGGATTGCTTTAAAATCTTTTTCCTTGAGACGCTGCTACCCTTACTGCATCCTATGTTGTTTTTTTGATAAGAATATTTTCCCTGTAAAGTCCTTAGCGTCTTCCAGGAACTACCAGTATGACAGAAAATTTGCAGAAATGTGTCTCTATCATAGATTATGATAGTTTAGACTAGTGGAGAGCTGGCATTCTGATCTAATGCCTGTGCAATTACTCTGTGAAATGAATTCCTGGGATGCTCTAGACAGGAAAGCTCAGCAAAAACCAGGGCTTCTGTTCTGTACCAAAATCTTGTACTTCTTCTGTTCCTGGATTTATAAGAACGTGAAATACTGAGCCTTTTCCACATGACCAAAACTTCAATGCATTTTTAAAAATCAGATAGAGTGCAGTATTTCATTTTCAGTTTTCTCAAGGAATAAGACGTTTCAATACTTCTAAATCTGAACTTGGTTGCAATGACTTGAATCTTTCCCTCATTAAATTATATTTCATTTGAGTGCTGTAGTGATGAAGATATTTGCTAGAGTAGAAAGAGAATGTATGTCTTGCACACCTATTTATTCTTATGAACCAGGCACTTTGCAGTTTTTCAGATGTTGCTTTTCTGTTCTCAAATCATGTTGGTTGAAGATTTCTTCTCAGATCTTCTAGACACCATTTTTAACCATGCAAATGGCCACTGTAATTCACACTAATTGTCACATCTGTTGCCAGCTTCAGCAGTGAGGCTGGTGATTAAGTGGTCATGAATGATTAAGTCTCAGCCTTAGTGATGATCACAGTAGGTCTGGGCTCAGGCATATTGCAGGGCAGCAAAAGACAAAGTTATGTGTGAGCAGTCAAACTGAATAGCATCTTGAAACTAGAGATTCAGATGGCTTGTCAGGACAAAAGTAGAAGTGATATATTGTTGAGCTGTAATCTGATGGTAAAACGGATCACTTCTGGGGACAAGTTCATATAGTAATAAGTAAGCTACTAATATTAAAATATTAAGAAAAATACAAAAATTATTTTTTTTCCTTTTTCTTCTTCCTATAATTCAGTGAAAATATGAGGTGCTGATATAGCCACATTATAACACTGTTGTCCTCTTTTGAGCAACCTGGCTTTATTTCTTGAATACGCAAACCTGGTCTATATTGCTTAGATCAAATGCAAGCAGGTGATATCAGGAGAAGCCTTTAAAGCCCCTTGCTGGTGCTTTCCTTTTAGATTGAGGATGTTTTTGTCCCATATGATCCAAGTATGAAGTTATCTTTTCCCTTCTGACAAATTGTATTTACCATTAGATTTTAACTCCCCTGCATTTATTGATTGCTAAACAAATCAAAATGCAGTTTTTGAGCTATTAATAGCATCAGAATAAGGGACTTGAGAGAAACGATAGCCCTGACCCCTACAGGCTTTAGCAGGTCAAAACCCTCCAACTCCTCCCCACTTCCAACAGAGTGTGAAGACAGCTGAAGATGATAAAAGTGAGCATTCGAAGTGTCAAGTGTAGTATCTGAAACTGCAGGTGCTTGCATATTAGTTCTGTTAAGACTTAGTGGTTCATACCACAGGTCAATAATTTTCCCCGGTCCTGTAAGACTGGGTAACCTGGAGTCCTGTGGAATCAGTACATCAGGAGGCTAGGCCTGGGTCTCAGCCATCATATCATGTAAAATCACCTTCGCTCTCCTGTTGTAAGATAAGGCTGTTGGAGAAGATGATCCATACAGACTAGGGGATATTAAAGCTGGAAGGGATTATTGCTGGGTCTATCTGACTTTCTGCACAGCACAAACTCTGTTTTAGTAATCAAATTCTGTATCAATTTTGTAACTGTTGCTTGAGATATAACATATTTCAGTGGCACAAGACAATATTAGAAATATTGAGGGTGGGAGGAGGATTCGTGCATGCCTGAGAAGTCAGGACTGTCACTGGAAAGAAAGTACAGATGGGTTTACTGCTAAAGTGATGACATGCAATATTGTCATCGGCCCTGCTCCATCTCCCAGTTCTTGTGAATTCCTTTCTCCTTACTCTTAGTTTGTCCCTTCTAGACGTCTTCCTAGTTATGCCCAATGCACAGATGTACTCTGTTTTGTTTTCTCTACAGACGCTATTACTCCACTGGCCATTTTCTCTGTGGTTGAGAATAACTGCATTGCTTAAAGGCTTCTGATAAAGATGATACTTTTGAAGGGCTGATTGTAGAGAGGGGCATCTCTAGCTTCTGACCAAGCCCTTATTTCCAGTCTTCACAAGCTTCTTGTATTTTGTGTTTGGATAACTCACCAATTACAAACTAGGCTTTATTACAAAATGGTTCAAACTATTAACTCCTCTATGGGTTAAACTTCAGCCAAAACCCAGCCTAAACCCTGTCAGCTTTGTGTCCTTACAGCACCTGGCTGTTTTCTGCAAGGTGTGAGCCAACAGCCTGTGACTTGAAGCAGGAAAGGTATGCCTTGCTTTGTTGCACTTGGCTTTTATGGATACAACCTTTTTAGACTTGTGCTGTCTCCACATCCTCACAGTGAAGTTTCTTCAGAAATAATTTCCTTTTTTTTTGGTAAGCAGTTACAACTGGTTTTTCCTCTTAGTGCACACTTCAGTTACTTTTAAGTTTCCTCCAGTGTTGGTGCTGCACCTATTGATTCTCAGCACAGGCACTGTAGATGCTAAAGATGCCACCCTTCAACAATTTCTCTGGTTCTACATTGTTTTCAGGAAGGCAATGCAATTTTTATTTTTTAAGAATCTCTGTTGGAATGACATTTCCCTGGCTTTTAAATTTGTCTCAAAGATGCAGCACCAAGGTTTAGCGCATTTGATGCCAATTGCAAAAGATTTTACATGAGTTGATAGGCAGCAGGATAAATGCCCAAGCGGCCTAGTATACAGCTATTCTGTGCTAGTTTTAAATTGAAAAGAAAGCAACCACATTTTGATTGGTGCCAGTTTTTCTCCTTCTCTTCCTACCTGATAGAGCTTTCTCTGGCAATGCTGTTGAGCCCAAAGTTTGCCTTTTCTCTGTTGGATTGCTGCATTGTGCTAAATTTCCAGGTTTTAAAGTACCCACCTTATGTTCCATCTCCAATCTGTTAATTTTGCATAACTTGAATCTGAGAAAAGATGAATCTTCAGCCCTCATGTCAAATCTTTATCTCATATAAATCCATATTGTTTTCCCAAGCAGAATATAGTACTTATTGTACACTAACCTTTTCTATATTACTATTGACAATTTCATCATGGATTATTTGCATCTATTTTTTTTCCTAAAATACTAAATTTAACTCTGCTGATCAAGAGTGCTATTTTTATACACTTTGGCTTACCTTATCAATTTATTACAGCTGAAAAAACATGGAAACATATATATATATATATATGTATTTTTTTTTAAAAAAAGGTAGATTTCAGTAGGTGGAAGCAGTTTTCAGGAATACAGGAAAGCATAAATGTATTCAAATATTTCTTTTTGGTGTTTAGAGGGAATATTCACTTACACAAATTGGATAATGTAATCATATATGATGGCACTGAAATAGTGTTTGATTTATTATTATTATTATTTTTTGTTAGTAATAACTCAGAAGAAAATTACTGATTTAAATTACTTACTAGATGTACCAGCAGGGTCCAATTAGATAAGTGCATTCCCTCTGCATTTGACCATAGTGGAGTCACTCCCAAAATGTGGTGTCTTGGTTTGATGTCTGAAAGTGTAAAAAGTTACTGATAGATCAGATAATTCAGTGTTTCTCCTTCTACATCAGATATCCTTGCACGAATGTATATACTGCAGTTTATCCTCCTCTAGCACAGACCTGCAGAGGTATGCCAATGCCTTACCTCATTGTAATTATTATTTTCTTAATAAGTTAAGTTTATTTATATGACAGACACTTCAGCTGTGGCTCTACAACATGGTGGAAGAGCATTGTTCACAAGGGAATTTGACTTTTAATCCTTTTTATCTATCCTGTCTTGGAATATCTGTTTAAAATTTTGAGAAACAATTCTATGCCACTTTTAAACAAGAAATTTCCATATTTAAAAATGGACTTTTCTACTTTATTTCAGGGAATGACATCTGGAACAGCTTGCAGAATAAGTTAGTTTCTTTTTCATGTAAGCCATCTTTTGTAGTGGAACATGGTACACTTAGCCAGGAATGTGTAAACATAGTGGTACTTTTCTTTGATGCATTCTCAACAAATTATGAGGTCTAAGACATCTGTCTCTTAAATGCACATGTAAAGGTTCATGAATGCTGGGAGAGCTAACTTCTGCCTACAACCTTGGCAGTAGTGAGATAAAGATGTTTAAATTCCTGACATAGTCTAAGGAGAAGTCAGCAGAGTTGCACTAAAAAAGAATGTAGAATAGAGGCCTTTGCATGAGGAAAGGTTAAATACAGTAGGTCTTTTGGCTTGCAAAAGAGAGCCAAAGAGAGGTTTGGTAGAGCTCTATACATTGGATAGTGTAGAGGAACTAAAGTACAAGTAAAAGAATCAGCTGGATGCTTTTAAATTAAGAAAGAAAAAAAAGAAAGTATCTCTCATACAATGAAACTGAAGAATTTGCTGCTTCAAATTGCTGCAGGGCTCCGAAATGTGTTTTACATATACATATATGTATGTATATATATGTTCATGGAAGACAAGTCCACCGACAGCTACGAAGTTTGATGGTGGAGGCTCAGAAAGTCTGTAAACCAGTAACTGAGGGAATCTTAGATATTATAAAAGGGAAGTTTTACTGTAGACTCTTCATATATTTTTACCCATTTGCACCATTGACCAGCGATAGTTTCCTGTTCAGTATGGCTCTTCAGTTATTTTTATTTTCTGTAACAACACAAGTGCATTTTTTACAAGCTAATTCAGTCTAGCTGGGGTAATGATCCACGGTGCTTTAATAAGGGAAAATGCTATATTCTTTCCTGGATAGTGAGCAGGATTAACAAGGTTAACTACAAGAAAGCGAAAGCTTTTCTTATTATTATTTAAATAAGTGTAAAAAAAAAAAAAAAAAAAAAAAAGTGTGAGTGAAATAGAGCACCAGAAGCAGCAGCAAGTCCAGCACAATGCAGAGAAAGCTTCGTGATGTGAATAACAAATACAGCATATAAGATGAGAGACATATAGGGAAATTGCTGTATTGAACAGTTTGACTTCTGATGCTCTGAAAAACATAGGGTCTGCTCAGCAGACCTTTGAAGGTCAGTTGCCAACATTCAGAATCAGATAGGACAAAGACGTGCATGCATAAGAATAAGAATAAAGTGGGATTTGAACACCACTCTGCTTGCTCCAGGAAAACATTTTCCCTAATAGTTCCCTAATAAGAAATCTTGCTTATGGTTTAGACACATGGACATGTAGTAGAGTAACAAGCAACAACACGTTATTCAAGCTATGGAAGACATTTTATGCTTTTACTTTCAGCCCATGGCAGTTGAGAACTATTTCAGGTTATCTTGCTTTGTATTACAGTCATTTAATGGCTTAGATGCATGAACAAAATATCGTAGGTAACACGTTATTGTGCATCAACTGGTCTGCGGCAACTGTCTCTATGCATCCTCTTAGCCTCAAGCAGATGCAAAGTAATTCGACATAGCTGAGGACTCGGTGAAATATAGCTAAAATAACTCTCTGTCTAACACCAGAAGATAACATCATGCAGAAAGCCTGTTCCATATTCCACCCATAGTGTCCACATATTCCATGCACAACATGGAGTTTGGCTGTAGGTCTCATGAGAACAGACAGCTACTGGGTGCTCTGTCATTCTCATCAGTTTGATGGCCAAGTAATGTGGCCATCTACTCATATAAAATGTTGGCATCTTTAGGTCCAGGATGAAGGCTCTGGGATGTGGAGACAGGACATTCCTGAAAAGAGGCCTTAGCAAACAACTTCCATCAAAAATACTTGGAAACATATCTGGATGTGTAATCTTCTCAAGAATGATTACAATTGTACTTCCATGTGTGGGCTGATCTGAAGAAATGAGCTTCTGCTTTTTTAGCTCACTGGCCAAAAACACCTTCTTTGCCTTTCAGCTATAGGGTACAGCACAGCAGGATAGCAGGAAGGTGTACTTTTCTCTCTTTTTAGCTATTAATGACCTAATATAAGCTATAAAAGTGCTTCCAGATACCTCAGTGATAAGTGCCTTAGAAATGCCTGTAATGATAAATAATTCAAATGATGGTGTTCTTCATGAAGCTTTTAAAGCATATTAAGCAGAAACTTATATAAGCAATGAAATCTACATTACACACACACGCATATTCAAAAAGTAATGAGTAGATGCAGAAACGTGTCTGTAGGAACAGAACAATTTTTTAAAACTTGTTCATTCCTCTTGTTCGTTCCTCTTGTTCAGTCACTTGCTCACCCTCTTCTGCTCCCCTACCTAACCAAAGCCAAAAGTCAAAGCTTCAGCTCAATTTAGGTAATTACTGTTGTTATAAATGGCAATAACAGCAGTTTTTGGTGGGGTATACTACCCATGACAGAGGATGTTCTGTTTAGGAGCTTTTTAAATAAAGTAAACATACACTTGTTGCATGGACAGTGTTTGTTTAAAAACAAAAAATAATCTGCTGGGTTCTTTGCATGCTGTAATGTCCATGGGTGATATCGGAGTTCTTGAGCAGGACAGCCAGTTGCTGTCCAGACAGCAAAAGGAGTCTCCATTCCAAGGGCATTTGTATTCTTCAGTAGATCAGGTGAGACATTCTCAAACTGCTCTTCTCTTGAAGTCTTATATCCAGCTTGCTGACTTTCAGAGTGTTTAAAGCACAGAAGTACTTGACTGAAAGCAGAATTTTGAACTCACATCCTAGAAATGGGTTTCTGACTGTTAATATGTGCTCATCTCCCCCCGTGTCCATATAGATATAGGAACTTATGTCCCTATGCCTCTGTATGTCTGCAGAAGCTGCACTTTGCATAAATCATTAAGTATTCACTAGGTCCAGGAGTGATATTACCTAATTCTATAGGCCATTAACAGATGGATTTATTGGAGGTTCAGAGGTTCAGGTCCTACATCTAGTGATATTCCTTTAGGGCTCTGAGTGTTTTCCAAAGGATACAGAACATCCTTTGGGACTGCTTTTTCATTTTGTTTGTCTCTATTCACTGTCTATGAATTAGGCTCATGCCTGTAAACCCTTTACAGCTATTATGTCTATAAAACATATGTCTCCAGCTGGCAACTTGTAAATGTTACATAGTTACAACAGCTTAAAAAAATGCCCCCCTTCAGCTTTTATACAATTAATTCTGAATAAAATGATTACATGTGTGACTCAGGGAGGAAAGACACAACCCCACCACAGATGCACACAACTTTCTGAATTGCTGGCCTCCCTCAGGAAATGAGTTTTAAATTTGTGTGGGGGTGTCTGTGACACACCTTCAGCCTATGACGAACCAGAAGTGACACTGTTTCCTGCCAGAGTCTTTGGATTATCAGCAGCTACTTTTACAATTATGCTGTGTCTCCAGTGCAGATTACAAGTAGGAATGAATGAGAACTGCTGCCCTTTGCGTTGTCACTCCAGCAGGCATCCTTCACCATCACCACCTTGCAGGTTTCTGCACATACACATTTATTGAAAGATGGCTGGCACAATCTTTATTTATGCTTTTTTTTTTTTTTTTTTTTTTTTTTTTTTTTTTTTTTTTTTTTTTTCCCTTGTTATGCTGCCTGAAAACTGTAGAGAACCTTCAAAGACTTTTGATAGCTATTCAGTACAAATGCTGGGTTACAACCTCCATCTCAGGGAGCCTTTAAACTGTGATGCTGGGATGGGAAGATGTAACAGGAGAAGAAACACTGTCAGTGTTCTCTGCTTCTGCACATGATGACAGGTCAATGGACTTGAGGAACATGTGAACATTCCTATGTTCAAAAGAGGCTTAAATTGCACTTATACTCACCTGAAATCCCCACCAGACATCCAGTGCAGTGAAACAGTTCCTTTAAACATGAAAAAAGTAACAGAATTGCTGACTACATTTTCTCAGTTTCCAGGAACTAAACAGATAAAAATGGACAATAGCAAAACATGCTGTAAACACGTATTTCATATTTTGCTCCAGGAAACTGGTACAGTTCCAGGATCTCCCAGCAGCATTGACAAAGCATTTGGTATAGAGCACCTGCATTTAGGTATTTAGGTTGCCTTTTCCTCTGTCTTTGCCTTTAGGCTAACAGGGGAAAACAAACAAACAAACAAAAAAACATTAGGAAGCAAGTGTAAGATTGCTTTGGACAAATTCAGTAAGCTTCAGTGGAAGAATTCAACAAACTTTAACTTAAGCAGCCAATCCTACATTTTTTACTTATTTGTAAGATTCGTTTTTTTTTTTTTTTTTTTTTCCCCCCAGCAATTTGATATAAGACACATCTGTTCCAAAAGCAACAGAGCAGGTATCTGACTTACACTTTACATGCAGATGTATGATGAAGAAGGAACTAGCTCAGAGATCTCTAAGAAAATGGCACATGCTGTGGAATGTGACTATTTTACTAACACTGCGTGCATTGTAGGATCACTCATGCCATTCAGTTCCAATTGGATTTTCCCTGCAACTTTCACAAGATTCATTCAGATTCATTCTTTTTCTGGAAGAAAGAGAAATATATTTAATAATCATTCAGTACTCCTCCTAAACATGTTCCTACCATGGAACACGGTAGAAATGTTTTCATGGACATGGAACTGGAGATGAGGTGCCTTTAGACAAATACACCTGTGGGTACTGCAGATAGTGCTGTCCTCCACCTATACAGTAGGAATAATAACAGTCTGAAAACAAGATTAAATTAACATAGCATGTGTTTGAAGCATTTAGGACCTACAAAAAAGTTCCTGTGGAGTAATATATACTGCTTTCTGGAAGCAGGGAAAACAGGGGAAAATAAAATAGTATCTGGAAACAGGGGAAAATAAAATAATGAAGAAAAAAAAATAGAGACTAGATACTTGCTTGTCAGTCGTGAGATTCATCTCTTCTAATTTAAATCCTCCAAAAGTTCTGCATCTCGGCTAGTCATCCAGGGCAGGACTCAGTTAACCAGCTGTTAACTCCTACATTCTGCTATAAAGGGAGCATGGGCTGACTATCTCAGAAGTGAACACCTACACAGTAGACACCAAAAGGTAGACAAGGTGAAGTGCAAGTCTTCCTAGGCAATCAACACATAGGGAGGACATTTTCAGGTAGCTTTGCTGGCAGCTTCTAACCATTTCCCACTGTTTTGTTGCTGAGAATAGGTTTATAAAGGTTTCTATTTTAAATGGGTTTTAATGGAACAGCAACAGGAACATCCCTGCCACAGAGGTCACTCCAAATAAGTGACCTTTCTAGAGCACAGCACTCCAAAGAGTGCTTCCAAAATAATAGTCTACAAGAAACATTCTAATGTATAAAAATATATTCTTGAAAGTGGTTAGAATTTCCTGACTGAAACTTTCAAAAACTGATCTTGGAGTCATGGAATTCAGGTTAAAAGGGACTTCAGGAGACCTCTAGTTAGACCTTCTGCTCAAAGCAGAGACAGATAGGGCTTTATTCCATGTGATCTTGAACACCTCCAGGAACAGAGACTGCATAACTTGCTCCTCTGGTTGATTGTCCTCATGGTGAAAACGTTTTTGCTTATAACCCCTCTGGATTTCTCTTATTTCAGTTTGTACCTATTGTCCTTCATCCTCTCACCATGTGCCACTGTGAAAAGGTTGGCTCCTTTCTTGATAACTTCCTTATAGGTACTAAGAAGCTGCTGTTATCTGCCCACAAACCTAGCTCGTCTCTGGGCTGAACGAGCCCCAGCCGGCGCCACTACAGGAACCCTTGCTTCCCCAGTGCAGGACTTTGCATTTTTCCTTGCAATATTTCCTGTCAGGCCATTATTCGTCCTCTCTACGTCCCTCTGAATGACATTCCTGCCCTCATGCTTTTTGGCTGTTACCACTAACTTGGTATCATCTGCAAAGTTCATGGCAGCATGCTTTGCACCTCCTCCAGGTCACTGATAAAGTTTGAGACAAAAGTTCAGGATAACAAATCTCAGACTGTCAAAGTTGAGAAAAATTTCAAGAAATTGATAATATTGTTTTAGTGTCAAGCAAATCCAATGTATGTCCAGACATGCCTATTTTTGTTTCATGTCACCTAGGAATTCCATTGCAGAGATGCAAGGACATAACATCTTTCAAAGGAATAGAGCTTAAAAAAAAAAAAAAAGAAAAAAAAAAAAAAAAAAAAAAAAAAAAAA
>CM021767.1:27455338-27472624 GCA_011076525.1 Nettapus auritus
AGCATGCTAGGCAGTGGTTTAGCACATATATTCAACCAGCATAGCCAGCCTGTTCATATTCGAGGTGAATTGCTCTGCAGCAGTATTCCTTTTTTATAATTCTATTAGTGCAGGTACAGGTGGCTAGTGCCACCTGTACCTGGTAGGGGCTCATCCTATTCTTTCAGGTTCTGTTAAGAATGCAGAATGGAGGTGAGATCTAATGGGCAAAGCTAAAGAGGGACAAGTCTGTAGTCTCCTTTACTCCTCCTTTTCCAAAAAGTGGAAATATTGAATGCCATTTTCCTTGTAGATTGGGTTTCTGCTCCGATGCAAGGTTCCTTACAATCCCAGTCATCTTCCTTCCCTGTAGCACTCTCTTCCCAGGCATACTTGCTACGCTCACCACCATGGAGCTGCGGAGATTATCTGTAGGTTTGTGTCAATCCAGAAAGAAGACAAACTCCATTTCCCCCCCCCCCCCCCCCCCCCCCCCCCCCCCGCCGGAAAAATAGGCAGTAGGATTTTAGTTTGCGTTGCTAGCAGTCTTGAGAGGATTTAATAGCACAAATGGTCACAAAACATTTAATCAAATATATTCTGAGTTTCTTCTTTTTTGGAGAAGGAAAAGAAGAGAAGGTCAAGGAGAAGACAAAGTATAGGAGAGCAGGGTCTACTGTGCATTTTCATTGGAAGTTAACATTTTATATGGTATTTTTTGAAAGCATTTGGAGAGATGCCATGAGGAAAACATACAGATGGTCAAGATAATGGGAGAGTGAGCACTTCCCCACCTTGCTTGTTTTACTTAACTAACCTTAGTTTAAAGGAGTAGTGGGAATCACTGCCTGCTGTAGTATGAAGAACCAGAATACTGAGTAGCACTTGCATATTGAATGGTAATACACAATAATATAAATACTAACCAGTTATTTAAGAAATAGTAGAACCAATGCTGAATTGTTAAAATTAGTACTTGCTCTCTGTATTCTTCCTCCTCCAGATGGGAAAAAAAAGACAAAACAAAGCAAGAACCATCCATTGTTTCTCTCCTTCCTATTGAATAATTAGTCTAAATATGTATTCCTAGTGCCACCCTACATATTTGAGACATTTCTGATCAACTGGTGCTATTATAATGAACGTAAGCATTTCAAAGAACGTCTCTACTTTCTGCAGCCATACAGGTGCTAAAACGCAGTCCAAGAGAGGACATTTTAAACATGCAGAAGCCATTCTTAATTACAATACAGCTTCTAGTATGTTCATAACAGCAGAATGTATTGGCCAGTGGAGGCTTGAAACTGAGTGACAGATCCTCATTTGGCATAAATCCTGACTCATACCTGCAAAAGGTCTATATCATAGCTGTCTTATTACTTCCGTGCCCTTTGTCAACCCGACTGCTGGGTCACTGACATATATTTAAACCTCTAAGTTCAATTTCGTGCACTTCTGGTACAATAAGTCCATGTAGACCCGGTAAATTAAGCTTCCAGCTCAGTGCCTTGGGGCAATCAAATCCCCACTTACATAGGTCTAATTAATAGATAAATAAATTACAAGAACTGAAAGGACATCGTGATTATCCGACCTGATCTTCTGCCTGTAATAGGCCTTAAGGATTTCTGGAGTTAATTGCTTATTTCCCAAATATTTTTAAAATTTAACTCCTTATTTGATGATCAGTCTTCATGCAATTCCCTGTGGAAATGGGTAGAACTTCTTAAGCTCAAATATTTACTAAGCCTTTTCTGACATTTCTTACCCTTCTCCCTTTTGGTTTTCTGTAATGTCTTGGAGAATCACGATGTAAAGTTTAAGAAGATAATCACAACTTGTTGGATATTAATTAAAAAAAAAATATGCCAGACGTGGGGACTCCACAACAGCCAAAATAAAATGTATTCTGTGTTTAGATAACCTGTTTAAAGTACACTTTTGAATGATATATTCCCTCTTTTTCTCTAGTGCCTTTTTCTGATTTAAGTAAATACTTACAGACTGCTATGCAGTAAACCTTTTTGATGAGTTCTTGAAATCTCTTTTAGAAGGGCATGTTTTCATTTCTTTAAACATTCTCAGGGTAACTCCCTGAGCTTTCTCCAATTCTTCCGTATCTTATATGATTACAGGCCCCAGATATCAACATGGTATTGCAGGCAGTGCTACAAGGCTGCTAAGTGTAGATAGAGGCAATGTAACTGCTCTACAGCTGCTCAACCTGTTTATATGTACAATAGTCTAATTAGCCAATTTATTCCCTTTTACTTCACTTTCCTAACATTTTTGTTATCTGAAAACATTAATAGCTTTTTATGTTTTCTTCGGAGCTGCCAATAAAAAAGTACTACTTGAGGGGAATTGTTAAGAGTAGACAGTCTAGGCCACCTTATCTCCAACAGTGGCCAGAAAAAAATATTTAATGAAAAGTTACAAGGAATAGGATACATTTAAAATGATTTTTTTCTTCGTTTGCTCACATCCTCATACTCCTGAGACTTTCAGAGTCTGCAATTACATCAGGCAGATAGCTTAGGAAAAAGAAAGGATCCTGACTGGATGATAGTGATAGCTGGTCTTTTACAAAAATATAATTCACAAGTACCTTCTTGAAGCTTGCCAATTAGACAACTTTTAATTCAAGTAATATATACCTTCTTGATTTAATGTAACTATAATTTGATTTTTAAATTTCCTTGTCATATCATACCTTTTCAAATCCAATTGAAATACATCTTATCTACTGTATTTATGAGCTTTTAATTTTATCAGAGTTCTGATGCTAGCTTGACAGGATCTCGTTTTTCACAAAACCACAGTGATTGGTATTAAGTATATTTCCCTCCTTTAATTTGGTTTTAATCTAGGTCTTTTAATCAGCCTTCCCATTACTGTATTTGTGATCAGTGTCATACCGAGAGTGACTCAGGTCATTTCATCTAAGTAGCCTCTGTAAATCTTATTTTTTTTTTTTTTTTTTTTTTTTTTTCCCAAGCAGAGAAAATAAATGTTTACACAATGCACACGTCCCTCGCACTTCTTTATCAATGTTTGTATTGTTTCCTGGTAGGAATAAGCCAGGACCATGTTCATGTTCTTTTTGTTGCCCAAATCCTTCTTATCTGCCAAATCTCACAGGCTACAGATTTTTCTGTTATCCTTTTCCTCCCCCATCAACTTTCTGTAATTGCCAATATCTGAGTTTTATTCATTGCTATCAAATTTTATTTTATTCCATGTCCATTTAATCTTTGCAGCCCCTTTCTCTAAACCAGATTCGTTTTAATTTCTTCTCAGCTGTGGGCAGCAGAAACACCCCCATAACACAGTCTAGGAGTTGAAAAAACAATTGGGTTAGATTTTAATAATAATTAACTGTGTAAATGTGGATTCTGCTCATTGCATCAAAGCAGTAGCATCCTTTTCTCCCTCTGATACCTCCAGGTGTTTTAACCTTTAAATTGCTGGAACACCTGCAGAATACTACTCTCAGGAAATCCTACCTTACTTTGAGGGGTTTTTCAAAGGCATCACATACTAATTCAAAGCATATCACAGTGATTTTTTTTTTTTAATTTATTTTTTTTCAGTACCCTGGAAGCAAATTCACTCACTTAGAATTCAATGGATTAATCTTTTATGAAAACTAATTAACATTTTGCCACCTGACTGAGCAAGTCAATTCTATTATGGGACCTTCACCTTTAGTGGCAAGACAGAAAAAGAAATTATATGGTGTTCTGCTGTATGGTCATATGAGAAATACATAAATAATGAAACTGTTGGCACTAAGAATATATGTATAATATATATATTACCATTGCTTAAAAATCCCTCAAAAACACTAGTAAAATATTTGCATGCTGTTTGTTGAATGGAACAATTTTTTTTATTTTTATTTTTATTTTTATTATTTATTTATTTATTTAACAGATGCTTTCAGGTAGGGAATTCATAACTGAAGTTTCTGTTTCTGTTTGTCTTTCTTATACAGACTGTGCACCTGGACAGAGACTATGTTCTCACACCTCACCATAATAAGCCTGGGAGTTGTTCAACATTTGAATGATAGTTATCGATTAATAGGAACTAGTATAATATCTTTTAGTATTTCTCCCAAGTAACAAATCTGGCAAGGCTCCACGTGTCAAGTCATAATGATGTACTTTGAAACAAAATAGATCTTGTTTCCTATCAGTTACAAAACGGTGATAATGAGGTCAGTTTTTCAGGTGAATGGAGTGAGGTTCAAGCTGTGGCATTTGGAACCAGACTCTGGGTCTGAAGAGGTTGCAGGAAGAGAAAGCACCTCTATTTGAATACTGTATGGACTCTGTACTTCAATAAATAAAGCTACTCCAAATATCAGAAGTTTATCTGGTTAAAAAAAAAAAAAAAAAAAAAAAAAAAAAAAAAAAAAGTCATATCTTCTAGAAAGAAATATTCCTTTACTGGAGACAGCAATTCACAATGTTGACAAAAATGTCATTGACATTTTAAGCATTTTTTGACAGATTCTTTTCATCTGGGTTTTCTACTCATCTTCAGCTTAATGCAGTTCTTCCTGGCAGAGTTTCCCCCTATCTTTTTGTAAATTAAACCTGAATATATCAAGGCCGTGCAGAGGTTGAGCACAATGAAAGACTGTGCGGGAAGCAGCTAATGCAAAGTAATTTGGGGAGCAAAGCTTTGCTAGCTAAGAAAAAGATAAAAGGGAAAAGCAAGAAATGTTATTTTAGCCAAACCCATTTCTCTGTCCTTGATTTGAATCCAGCCAAATGTTACAGAACCTTAACAGATAATCGATATCTGCACTTCATTCCCTCAGTGCTTATAAATGGCTTACACTCCATTCCATGTTCTGAAACCTAAATCTGAAATTTGAAGACGTGTGAATGACTTTGGGGACTGATTGCTGGGGGAAGAAAGGGGATTTGGCAGTGATACGTATAGATTATTGTAGAATCAGTATGTCTTTTCCTCAAGGGTTAGCATTTATAAAAGTAAAGTAGGATAGTGCAATATAGTCAGAAATGAAACCAGAAACTCTTCAGATATTTGGTCTAGACCAGACACTTGTGAAATCTTTCTAAGTGGCTTCCTGTGAACACTTGATTGCTCTTTGTCTTGCTTTCCCACTGGAAACATAAACATTGCAATATGTATGATGCAGGGACTTCTGTGAAGCATGCATGCAATTTTAGGAAGGGTTAGTGATCTGTGGCAGGGTTGTAGATCATGGTTCCAATCCACTTACAGCTTCTACAGCACAAGGCTTTTTCAAGTGGAGAACAGATTTCATGAATAAAAACTAACTTAGTTTTCCTTCTGCATCCGCCACACCAGGGATTTCCTTGTTTCTGGACTGCAGGATAAAGATCTTAAAGTCCTGAACTAGGACAGTCTCACTGCTGCAAGGGAGAAAGAAACAGGCCTTCTGTTTGCAGTAGGAGTATATATTTGAATTTGCTCATTCTCTATAAGGCTGATGTGAATTTTCATCCCCTCAGCAACTGGCAGTGGGTTGAGAGGTAGCAATAAAGCAGTAAAGTAACTTGTTATTTGTACAACCTATTGTATTATCCCTTTAGAAAAGACTGTAGCAGGTCAGAAAACCACATTCCCATTCTTCATAAATTTTACATTATCAGAAATGTTTTTGTCTTGAGAAAGAGAGAAAGGCCAAGAATTTGAAGGTGTTCGTCAAAATCAAATTCTGAAGTATTTTGTTTCAGAAATGCTGCAACTTGATATTCCTGAAAATAAATAAATAAAAATCTGCTTCCTGAAATTCTTGAGGTCTACTGAGTCAAATTGGGCATATTTCTGGCCAATTGCTTGGTGCTCTGACAGGGACAGATGGCTGCTGTAGTTTCAGGGTAACTGGTTCCCCAAGATGTAGTGGTCAGGGTCACAAGAGGCCACATGACCATCAGTAGCCAGGCTGAGCAATGGATACACTGTGTTCCTCATACTTCATTCTGGATGGGGGGACCAGGAGCCCATCCCAGACTCTCAGGCTCTGACCACTGTGGCAACAAGACTGGAAACAATACATTTCCCTCACTGCTTGTGAAGAGAAGTTTGCTGAGCTAAAAACATGGGCAGCAACTCTGGGAGATAAATAGCCCAGAAGTTTAAAACCCCTGGGGATCTGAGCTGTGAGGCAGTCCTTCAGGCAAGATCTGAGCAGCTGGGTGGGTGAGCCAAGAAGATGAGAGGCAGAGAACTGTTGAGTTCTGTTTGCAGGCTTGTTAAACTGCCACACTCTGCAAAACCTTTCACTTGCAGTGGACTGGCATTTTCTGTCAAAAGTTGTTTTTTTGGAACATTGTTGACCATTACTAGTCAAATCATTACGGAATCCCAGGAGACTCAGCAGCCGAGCTTGCTGCTTTGCAAGAGAGGTTTACGCATCTCACGTGAATTGATATAACCTTTTTTTTTGTTTGAACTTGTTACACCGCAGGTCCTCTGGGTACTATTTGTGCCTCCCTGTGGTTGTTCTGCCACATGCTATTTTTTACAAGACTTTGTACTAAAGCAATAACCTGCACGTACCTGCTTTGGGGATTTATGACCCATTTTGCACCTCTGACCACAGAGCTGTGTGAAGAAGTTCATGTTTTTAACAGTTCTCCCCAGACAGTGAGCAGTTCCTCCAAGAGCTGGTGCACTCGGAATAAAAAAAGATACTGCTGAAAGCTGAGACAGGGCCAGCAGAGGGAGAAGTATTAAAGCAGTCAGGGAGAAAGTGGAGTTTTGCTTTGCAAATGAAGACTGACAAATTCACATTGCTGTTCACTTCAGACAAAAAGTAAAATAAAATGAAATAAAATAAAATTAACTCAGCCTTAGGTAAACCGGATGTTTTATGCCAGATCTTAAAACTGATTTCTGGATTAAGACAGCATTCACTGCCAGCCCCAAAACACACATCACATTAGTGCCAAAAGGGTAAACATGCTCCTTTTTGAGCTTTCTGCTTTTGTTTTTACTAAAAGAAGAACCATAGAGTGACCTACAGTTCAACTTCTCTTTCTCATCTATTTCTGAAGGTTTGCTTCCATTTTGAAATGAAACATCAAAGTTTTTACCCCCCTTTTTAGCAGATAAGAGAATGAGCAAGAGAAATAAGAGATGTTGATATCTTCACACAAGACCTCTGAAAATAATGAATTCTTGTTCCGTCTGATCCAGATCCATCACTCTGGAAAGTACAAGCAGATTTTGTCTATGCTTTAGAGCTTCCAAATGTGTGACTTTTCCAGCTTTCTGCAGAAGATGCCATATATCTTGCTTTTCTCAAGGAACAGATGCAGTGTGATACCATAGTTCTGAGGTGCCCTACTTGACTGCAGTGTCTGGTTGGCCTCATATTTTTGTTTTTCTTGAATAAACTTCTGTAAAATTAATCTTATTAAAACCTGAATTGCCTGCTCTGCATCTGACAGTTAAAAATATTTATGAGATACAAGAGACCTAGTTTCAAGTGTTAATGAGATTTAATACTGCCTCGAATCAGGATAAAGAGGATCTGGAATTGATCTCATGGCTCTCAGTGGGGTATGTTAACTGCTACGTGACTCATCTCTGGACATTTTGATAACATTTATGGATCAGTCCCGAAGCTTTCTGTTTGGAAGTAGAAAATTTGATACAACTTCACTGCTTTTAAAAAACAAACAAACAACATCCAGTCACTTATGAAAGGTTTCATTTGTGTTTCAGGTATGAACAAGGATGTACTCAGAAATATGAAAGATTGTCACAAACGAGAATTCTCAGCCACAGCTCTATCACAGAATAGAGATTCTGTTTGCTCTAAAGTACCATTCAGACCAGCAAATGCCACTTACTGTGATGAAAAAACAGATATAGTTAGCAAGGAAGATGCTAAAAGGGTTGAAGTAAAAAAAAATAAACAAAACAACAACAATAAAAAACGCCACCAAACACCCACCACTCTGTTGCAATCCTGGAATAACAATAGCAGATAAGGAAACAATAGCTCACCATGACTGCATAAGATGATTTCAGGGATCTTCAAAAAATTGGTAAGTGTCACTTGAAAAAAACCTTCAAATATAGGGTGTACTGTGCTATACATAATACGCTAGATGAACAAACATTAAATATCACTGAATAACACCAATTTCAGTGGAATCATTTATTATTGATGTTTCAACTGTGAAATATTTAAAAAGTGCAACACTTACTCATTTTAGTGCCATAAAATATTTTTGAAAACCCTGAAAAACAATGTGGATTCCTGGAAAAGGTGTTCATATTTTAAGGGGTTGGATCAGGTATTACTTTTGAATTTGTTTTCTGCTTGAGAAAGTAGGTAGCTGAGAAGAGGAAATATTTGTGAAAAACCTACCTTAATAATTAAATAAACATTCAACTTGCAGGGAAGATAAAATCTGATTCCAAGACTGGTATTCATCTAGTGCAAGAACAAAAACATAGCATGAGATATATGAAAAGAGTATAATGGAACACTAATTTTAAATCATCAACGTATTCAAGAAATTAGTGATGTCCTCAAGAATAATGCACAGAGAAAGAAGGAAAATGAGTTGAAAATACATTATTCAAATCACTCTGCTACTTCAGTCTTTGAACAATTAGACTCTGCTAATGTTTTTTGACTACAATTTGCAATCCTGAAATATACACTTAAAGATATTTTTATCACTTTATTTCTCATCAGGTCTAGATTTTATTCTGCTAGTCTCTTTTGCATTGTTCTTTTTTGCAATACTTTTTGATATAATGGGATATCTATGTTGGGAAGCTAGTTTTGTATTTTGGTTTGAAGATATATATGGTAGTCATTTATATTTCCTTTAGATCTGAGCTCCACATTCATAAAGTAGCTGTTGAATGGACTGTACCGGTTGCATACAGATTACTTGAATTTCTTAGTCTGGATGTTGCTCGTTCCACTGTAGCACCATGAGAGACAGAGTTAGACTTACTAGGTCCTCAGGCAGGACTTCAGGCACTTTCCTCTCTTCCCATAGCATGATGGATGACTAAATCTATCAGATGGAATGTAAGGCAATTGCCATGCCTTTAAACCGTGTCTGGGAGTCAGGGCCAGAAAGAAGATCATTTCCAGGTATCCTGGGTACAGCTTCAGGGAAGCTGTGAGGAGGTTCAAAAGATTTTAAACACTTTGTAAAGAATACTGAGATGAATGAACCCGAGGGCATTTTAAGTGTGACAGCACCCTTTGTATACAGGATGTTGTTTGGAAAAATGAAGAACACTCATTTGAAAGAAAAGGCAGATATTTACAGATGTAGGGGGAGTATTATCTGCAAACAGAATCTTTGTTGCTGGCACTGTTAGCTTCCTCGGGTCATATTCTTCGGAGCCATTCATCATATCTATTTCCAGACCCACTGCTGTGCTGCCTGGAAAAAGTGAAAAGAAATCCTTCACATCATAATTAATATGTGAAAGTGTATTGGAAAATATTATAAATGCCAGTCAGGGCTCAGATATAATAAAAAAGGATCTACAGGTTAAAACATGGGCAGAAAATAGCATGCAAACTAAATTATCTGGAGAATAGTGTTTCAAATCCATGCTATTCAAGTGAAGACAGATAAATGAAAAAGAAGCAAGGCTGAAAGAATCCTAGGGGTGGCCACAGAAAACAAATTAAATTACTTTGTAATGAAACACAGTGGTATTAAGAATCAATGTGTTTGGAGGAAAAGGGAGAAGGAAAGGGTAAGTTGAATTTACAGATCAATCCTTGCCTGCTGCCGACTGGATAGCACTTGTGAAACAGTAAGTCCCACCTTGTTTTCAATTCTAAACCTGGGAATATCAGAAAAAGATCAGCAGACGGGAAAAATGATACGTGGAGACATTTTAGTCACTTCAAATCTGTCAGTTCTCTTTTGCTTTATGCAATCTCAAATCTACTCTTTGGTTAAATCTTCCTTTCCACAGATATCCCGGTATCCTGACATTAAGTGTCTAGCAGGACAAAAAAGCTCAGGGTCATCATGTCTGGGAGGCTGTTTCACCCTCTGCAGTAAGGGTGTTCTTAAACAGTGTTTTCTTCATTTCATCGGTTTCTTCATTCTCATTTCTTCATTGGCTGTTTTCCAGCTCATGGTGTGTGTAAGCCTTCGGCCACTGGATCTATGCTCTGGAAGCTGTAATACTGCAAACCTTCCCAGGCTCCCTAACAAAGGAGTACTTTTGCCAGAGGAGGCAACCCTGGGCTTGCTTCCTGCTCCTGCAGCTCTTGCCCTGCCCCTGGGAAGCCCACCTTCCCTGGGGAGCTTGGCCTTCTGCTGGTGAAGGTCGGGTGGTGGTATGGCAGCTCTGTGGGCCTGCACAAAGTAATCATATATTTTCTTTATTATGAGAAGCTTCACTGATATTTAATCTCTGTGAAGTATTCTGAGGCCTTTGGATGGTAATCTTCACAGGGAAACATAGTGCTTGCAATGCACCAGACTATCTTCTGTGGCCTGCTACGTTGCCTCCTGTGGTCTGTGATTGGGCTGCTCTGACATAGCCACATTACCCAAAACAGAGTTGGGTGCACAGTGCAATACTGAGGCTGAACAGCATTATATAAATGGAGCAGGGAGGAAAAAGAGAAAGCCATTGGCACTGTGGTTACAAATGTCATGTAAGTAGCCCTGGGAGACAGAAACACAGCACCATGTCAAGATAATTACAGCGGATGGTGCCTGCTGGTGTTGCCATTATTGTTTATAAGAACACTGTCTGTTTGCATTCATGTTCTTGACTCTCAAGTTTGTTTCAGGATTCAAGTTCCTTTTAAAAATTAACATTAAAGAAGCCCAGAAAGGAAAAGTCACACTTGCATACACACATGCGCACACAAAATAAAATCTGACAGGACGTGATGCGAGGAGTGTCAGCTCTTAGCTGTCAGTTTCCTGGCTTTTTGTCAGCTGCAATAAGACCTTAAGATAATTTAAAAATGTGAACTTCTAATCTCTGCTTATGTGTGCCTCTGTCGTTCATGCTTGTATAAATAGGTTTTAGACTGAAAAGCAACACACTGCTTATGGCTGTGATAAATAAACACAGAAAGATCTTTTCTAGAATGAGGATGCAAAGTCAGTTGACTTCCTAAAATATCAGGTATGCATGGCTGCTAAAAAGCAGACAGTGGGTTGCATGTGGACATTCTCCTTTACCCTGTGTCATTAAGCTAATGGGACTATTTATTCTAAGGAAGGACCATGCATATAAAGCAAGCTAATGTCATAAGTTAAAAGATACCAGAAAATAGAAGCAAACCTTATGTCAGTTTAAATCTGTCCTTGGTTACAGATATAGGACTTGAACACTACAGATCTCTGACCAACCTTTAACGAACTCAAAGCGTCATTTTTCCTTTTTTTTTTTTTTTTTTTTTTTTTTCAGAAAAAATGGGTAGGCTTGCTGTCAGCTTTGTGACACAGAAGCTGACTTTTACAGGAGCAGTGATGACAGTGGCTAAGGAAGGAACAGTCATAACTCGCATGAGGTAAGCTACTGGCAGAGCTGAGAATGGAATTTGAGTCTCTTGATGTGCAGAATTATTGTATGGTCTCTATCACCTGCTCACTTTACAGACAAAAATTACATGCAAAGGGAATAAAAATAAACGTTTGATTGCTGAAGCAGTGGTTTCTGCCAGTGGAGTTGTAGCACAAGGCTATAGCTATAGCTCAGTTTATAATAAGATGTTGAAGCCCACTGAAAAATTATAGCATGTCCACCATCAAATGGTGGACTTGGCAGTGCTAGCTTAAAGGTTGGACTAGATAATCTTCGAGGTCTTTTCCAATCTAAATGATTATATGATTCTATCTTTGTTAACCTGTTTATCATAGCTGCATGAGTGTTGCTGCAAATTTGCTCCACAAGAAGTCCACATTCTGGAAAAAGGGTCAGAGGGCACAATCCATTACTTTTGCCAAAAAGTGACCTCTGATTAGGAACAGATTTAGTTCTGCGTTGAGAAAAGTGTTGAGTGATGCTATAGGAGCAGAGAACCTACTGCTGTTCTTCATGTAAATACTACAAATCCCATATATCCCACTTTGTGCAAGGCAGAAATGTAGAGTTCTTGTAAGGCACTTGTCCAAGAGGGAGAACAAGCGTTTTACAAAAGGAGCAAAACACTGAAGGAATCAGCTGTAATGATCTAAGTACTGCCCCTTAGTGTGAGCATGGTTAAGTCTGCATTAAACTGAACCTTCAGAATAAGACCTGTGAGCCTGCAGTGCCTAGCATAAATACCTCAGCAGAGCTTTCTGACTTATTTCACCAATTCAGCACATGATTTTGTTTACTTCCAAAGGCCAGCCTACAGATTTATAAAAGCTTGCTATTCCCAGCTCCTGGGTTCAGGGGACCTGTCTTCACACTTCTCCTGTGGAAAAGAAAACAGATTGTGTGGGCAGCAAGATCGCAAGGATACTCTAGCAAGTCTCCGGTTCACATTGTCAGCGAAAAATATGTATGAAGTATTTCATGATGAAATGTAATCTTCCCCACATTTTAGTCTGCATTGAAAAATCTTTTAGGTTTGCCTTCACATGGCAAACAGCACTATAATTTTTGAAGTGGTAGCAGGCTTCAGTCACCCCTGACTCACTGTCAGACAATTCTCAATCAAGAATTCATAATAAATGAAATTAAACTATTCCTTTCATATCCTGTTATTAACTCATGAGATCAGCTGACAGTTTGATCTGAAATGCAAGTGTAACAAGAAATCCACTCTGGGATTTGCATGTTGTCATAATAATTGGGAAGGAGATAATATATCCAAAAGATTAAAAGATTTGGTAATAGTTTAGTTAAGTACAAGAGATGTTACCTGGAAAGTGATGAAGACAGTCAATACCCTGAGGGGAAGGGTGGTAGGAAGATGAGAAAGAGCTTTCAGTCCCTTTTATTTTCATTCGTCTAAAGTTAATAATAATCTGAAAGAAAATTGCCTTGTATTAGTGCATTCCACACTGCCGGCTATGGAGCTTTTTACCCCTGGGATGTGGGATCACTTACACAGAGCTCAAACCATCCAAAACCTTTAGTCAAAGTATTTTAAAAAAATAATAAAAAGTCACCTTAATGAAGAGAGGTGTGGAGAAGTAATGTTTATCTTCCATTGCACAGTATTAGCCAGAAAGGTTCTTCACAGATGACAAGGCAGAGATGAATCTAACCGAACTCCAGATATTTTGATGGATTTTTTAATATTGTTACAAGTCAAGATTATGGGACAACATTCATAGACAGCCCAGGTCCCAGATAAAGTATTATGTTAAATAGTTTTGTCTTGACTTTGACTTTGGCCTCCAATGTGAACTTAGAAACTTCTAGTCTTTAAAGGAGAAACAATAATTTGGAAAGTGAAATTCTAGCCATAATTATATCTCCAAATGCTTCACTCCAGGAGGAAAATCAGTATTAATGATTAGAAGTGTTTCATTGATTTTACTGTGAAAAGCCAAACAGAGTTCAGATAGGGATGGGAAGATTAGTAAAGCATTGATTAAATGCTTCAGCAACAAGCAGTGGATGGAGTTTACACCTTTATCAGTTCTGAGATGTTTCATTTAATAAGCAGTATAAAATCAAAATAATTGGTGCACACCATCCTTTAAATTTATGAGTTGAGTTACAAGCCTCACCAGAGTAATCTGCATAATGTTCTGACCTTGTGTTTCTTTGGCTGTTTTCATGTTTGTTACTTAGGCTTTTATTTTTTTCATCACTGTTCAAGTCTTCACCCCACTACATCTTTCATCATATGGATCAATTACATTGCTCTCAATGGATAGTCAGTCATTCCCCTTCATCATAAAAATAATTTCTAGGCTTTCATTTATATATAAAATTTCCAGTTTGTCTTGAAACAATTCACTGTGAGTTAGGAATTTAGTGCAAGGGAATCTGGCATTGATGAAAAATACTCAACTAATATCTTTATTTCTTTCTCCAGTGTGAGCAATTTAATGGCATACTTTTCTTATCAATTTCACTGATATATTTTTGGTTTGGATGCAGGACCTACAAGTAGACTTCAGGCTTACTCAGTATATTGGTGTTAAGAGGTCACCTGAAAAAGGAACCCTATTGTTCATGGTGCTACCTTGACACAAACAGATAGGGAAAGACAATTCTTACCATAAAGACATAATGGCAGGTAAAGTCTGGAAAGTACAAGGTCACAGAACAACCAATACCCTACTCTAAATCCTTATACCCTGTTCTGGGTCCTTGTGCCCTATTCTGTTTTCTTGGCCAGTGTTTTAACTACAGGATGCACAGCACTCCATCTCTGGAACTCGAATACTTTAAAGTTGATAGCACTGCTCTCTCATCACACAGACTACTTGCCTCTTCTATTACCTTTGAGTACCATTTCCTTGAAGACGTTCAGAAAAGCTGATAATGCTATCAGTCTGCAGTGACTGTTATTAGCCGCTTCAGCTGCATGTAGGAAAGAAATCCATGGAACAAAATAG
Organism: Nettapus auritus; assembly: GCA_011076525.1. Lineage (NCBI taxonomy): Eukaryota > Metazoa > Chordata > Aves > Anseriformes > Anatidae > Nettapus > Nettapus auritus. Next base: position 27,469,852 of record CM021767.1, read on the forward strand.
AGCTGTGCCTGCTTTCTCAGTTGCTGCGTTCAGAATACTGATAACCTGTGTAAATATAACTTGCTAATTGCAATGTTGATCTTGCTTTGTTTGCTTTGTAACTGAGGAGTTGATAATCTACATTCTGACAGATGTTTTTGAGACTTTATTTTCTTATAAAAACAGCCAACCATGGTTAAAATTCTGAAAAAAACAGTACTCTGTACCCATAAAACTGTTCTCCCTTCCTTCAAGTAATCTGAAGATGTCTTATGCCTTATAGGTTAAGAAAAACCTTGCAAAAAATGAGTGTCAGTTGTAGGATTGCAGTGCCATTAGATATTGCAGACCTACACATTTGGAACTGAGATGGAAAATTATCCAAATCTCTGGATAAGGGAGAGGGGGGCTTGCAGTTTCTCTCCTCTAATACAGCTGTCAAAATAAGAACAAGTAGCACAGAATGGCAAGCTGTGCTACGAGGTGTCACCTCTCTGCTGTTGGATTACCAGTTCCCAAATAATATTAGACTGATACGGAAGGATACTCTCCAATGTCATAATGTTAAGATTAAACAATCATTAATAATTATGACAGAAAAATGAGAGCAACACATCCACCAGTTATTTATATTTTCATCTGGATTTCTCTGTCCTGATCTGCTTGATTAGCAAATAAAGAAAAAAAGGACAGTCCTTTGCTGTGTCATGGAAATGACTCTGGGTTCTCTGGGGTAGGGACTTCCAGCCCAATCTGTCGCTGGCCCTGATGACATTGTATGATCTGAGAATCTGGTGGAGGGAATTATTTATAACTGCCTGGAATACTTTACAGTACTGTAAAGCAGATGATTAATTTACTACTGAAAAGTTTGAACATTGCTGTAAAAACAGCAATGTGCTGGACTTAGTAATATAGTGTAAATATTTTACTAGACCTCCATCTACTCCATCTAGAATGATTCCTGAGTGCCTCACAGTTTTTAATGTGCTATCTTCACGTCTCACCTTCTAAGAGATATGGCACTGTATGATAATCTTCATTTCAAAAAAGGGAGTAGGGTCTCAGGAAGAATAAATGGCCTGCATAAAATCACAATGAAATTTAATGGTTAAGAGTAAGATTGGCTCCTGATGTTCACAGTGTCAGGCTAATTACTCGGATATTTGTGTATGTAAAATAAAAAGATACAGTGTCTTGAATTGACTATTCAAAAGATATTCAGCATTTTCCCACCTAATATTAGGATGTTGTGATGTGTTTTTGGACCTTTCCAATAATTTTTTGTATGTTAATTAAAAGAGTGGAACTACAACTTCTAGTCTCCCAACAGATTTTGCCATATGATGATGTTCGGTGGTCTCCAAACTCCACCCTAAAACTGGGTAAAAGCCTGTGTTTCCAGACTGCGCAAACTCAGTGCAGTTACACTAAGTACTGGAAGGTCTCCCCAGAGCCTTCTCTTCTCCAGGCTGAACAACCCCAACTCCCTCAGCCTGTCTTCAGAGGAGACATGCTCCAGCCATCTCATGGGAGAGGTGCTCTGGCCATCTCATGGCCCAACTCTGGACTCACTCTAATAAGGAAGGAAGGAAGGAAGGAAGGGAGGAAGGAAGGAAGGACAGACGGACTTGTACAATAACGCAGAACAGATCTTGAAAAAATTGACAACATGGTTTGTTTAGATTCCTCTTCAGGAATCAGATACTCTGTCAGCCTCGTATGATATACTTTCCTTAATCCAGCTGCCATAAGCAATACTGTCACAACACCCCGAAGTCTGATGTCCTCTAAAAGAAGCTGCAATTTGGACTAATTGAAGCCTTTGTAATAGTTATGTGTGAAGCCTTTGTAATAGTTATGTGTGGAAGGTTCTGTACTCTCAGAAGGACTTCTAGGAATTGACATAGTCAGAGTGAATTATGACATTCCAATCATAAATAAACAATGCATAAAGCCTTTGAAAAACTGCAACATACACTGGCTTTGAAGGCTGGTCACGTGTGATGGACAAGAAGAAAACAAACATGGCCTGCTTTGCAATTGCCTTGTCAGTCATCAGAGCTTTCAGAGAAACCCAAGACCCAAGAGATGTGGGAGAGTTACCCATAAGTTAATAGAGGCCTGTGAGTTCCAGACAATATGGGATTTCTTCTTGCATTGCACTCACTCACAGTCTCAGACTTTCATTCATCATCCAAACCTAAAAGTATATGTAGGAGCACAATGAATCTCCCTGCTTTGCTTTCTCAGAATGGACCATGTTTTCAGCAAGGTCCTGAAAGAGAAAAAAATGCTAAATTTATAGTTATTATCAATTTATAAGGTGAAGTACAGGACTGGCTGAAAGATGAGGCTGCTTTTGATGAGATGTTGCACTTTTGCTGCTATGCGTTATAATTCAGACTCTCCATTAGCACTCAGAAATGAAGCTTTCCAGCATCTATGTCTTGTAGACCTGCATCCATCTTCTCTACCTTTTGTATCTGTCTTACAGAGGGGGGGGGGGGGGGGGGGGGGGGGGAGGGGGGGGAGGAAGGAAAGAGTAAATCAGCTACTTATCTAAAACCACAGAGTGAAAGTACAAAAAACAATCTTCCTTATTTATACCCTAGTCTTTTAGCACTTTGACTTTGGTGGACAGATCCCAGTTGTTGGTGGTGTTTTGTGTGTGTTTATTTTTTTGTAATTCAGCATTGCAAAGTTTTTATTTTATTTTATTTTATTTTATTTTATTTTATTTTATTTTATTTTATTTTATTTTATTTTATTTTATTTTATTTTATTTTATTTT
>CM021767.1:27474463-27601574 GCA_011076525.1 Nettapus auritus
TTTTTTTTTTTTTTTTTTTTTTTTTTTTTTTTTTTTTTTTAATGCATAATCAACTTATAAATGAAAGCAGAGAACTCACAAAATGCTTAGATAGGTTAAAGTTGATACAGGCAAAGGAGAAACTGATGAGTAACTGCAGACATGAGAAGTGCTTTGAGGGAAAGGGATTTCATTGTATAATTTACAGTCAGGAGAATGAAAAGAGAGGCTAAAAATCTATGAGAATCGCTTGGCTAAATTCCTGTTAAAAACTTTGAAACTATATTCCCCGTCATCTTATGGAAAAACAAAACCAACCTAACCATTTAACAGATGATCCCCTTTGCTATAAAAAGCTGCCAGCTTGTATCATTTTGGCTCACGTACTTGGCTTGGAGATAGGAACAGCTGGAGCAAAGCAAAAGGAAAAACCCCAAAGTACTCTCTTCTTTGATTTGCTCACAGGCACTGAGCTTTAATTAACTTCATCATCCTCTTATTAAAATCAAACTCTTCTAATGGGGCTCCCCCTCTTCCCTAGTCTTTCTATTCATCCTGCATTGATAGCAAAGAATTTCTCTCTCGGAGGCTGAAATTATCTGGATATCTCTCAAGGCATTCACAACATCCTTCAGATTAAGATTGTCTCTGAGAAAGCCAATACTAAGATCCCACCAGAGAAAGAAGCAAAGCCTTAAAAAATTTCTTGAATGGGAATGCTATTCTTCATCTTGCAGTAATCTTCCTCTGTTAATTATATGAGAATACTATTGACAGTATTGACAGACCAGTGAATAGTGGTTGGGGAGTGCAGAAGAGCTCCAGAGACAAAACCAAACCAGAATTTTCTCTCCATCTATATCTTTATGTTCTGCAAAGGGAGGAATCATTCCTTGCAGACCGTGCTAGTGATCTGCTCACACTGACTTCAGGCATACCTTCAAGTAATATGTACTATTGTTCCTTACTTTATTGATCTCAGATTGAGGGCACATGAAAGAGACCCTCAGATATTCATATCTCTACCCCAACATCTGAACAAAAACTGACAGATATTAAAGGACATTATGAGCACCCTTGATTATTTGCACAGGGATTTGTACTGACAATGTAAGCCCTCATATTCTAAATTGGCACACAAGCTCCCAATCATCCTTTAGGGTGATGAGCTCAGTGGAAACGCATATTGCTTGATAACAAGATAACATAAAAAGAAAATAGTCACATTTGGTTTCTTATTTATTGCTTGAAATCTCTTCTTTCAATTCCTTCTATTCATTTTTAGTGCCTGAATAACAGTTTACTCTCCACAGCTCCAAGTAAATATTGTTTATTCTCCCGTGCTTCCTCATCTTCCTCTTTAGTCTTTCCTTTATTTAGGAAAAAACAGCATTTCAGCTCTAAACTGAGTTTTGTATCCCAGCCATAGGTTCTGTTGAGTCTGTGCAGTTTGCTAGCTTCCACACATCCCTACCTGAGCATTAGCTGGTCTCTAGTTGGGATTAATGTGGTGTCAGGATTAAAAAGGAAACCCTCACCTTTCCTTGGTGATGCTTTCTCTATGGATACCTCATGTCTGACTGTGTCCTCGTGATGCTAATCTGATAAAACATGACCTTTAAAAATGAGCTTAGAGATAATTCTACAGTGGATAAGAATGAGAAAAGTCCATTCTGATTTTAAAGCTGTCAGTGTTAAAACAAACAAACAAACAAACAAAAAACAACTAAATGTATGAAGGATGACTATAGAAAGAAGGGTCTTGGGCTGAAAATCTCTGACATCCTCTCATGTGCAAATCTATTTAGGTAGCTTGGAGGGACCACTCCCTGTGCATTTTTTATATTCTAAATATGTCTGCAGAAACATCAGAGAAATTGTTAGAGAATAGGCATCCACTCCTCTGCCTGTAAAGCCAGGTGCCTTCATTATCTATCTGATCAAAGCTTTTCAGCATCATTGACTCAAGGGACATCTGTGAGTAGTCAGCACTTTGGGGAAAAAAAAAAATCACACCATTTATGTTTGCATTCATTCTCCCCACACATATCTGTACCTGCTTTATTTTGATGCACTGTGTATTACCCAACTGTTAAGAATTTGTGTGTCAGTTCCAGTCACGCTGTGATCCCTGGTGAACATGGGAGGTGCTGTGAAGCTCATGTCTTACTTTATTATAAATACCTCATGGTTAAGACTGATCCCATATGTTTTGGTGCTGTCTGACCCACTTGCTTCCAGAGATGTCTCAACTGGCTGACAGCACTGTTTATTTTCATATTTACCAGTTACATTCTCAAGTCATTCTCCTTTTTGACTTGTGTGACCTACTGTTTGTTTACTGATTTTTGAATGAATAAGTGTGCTATGGTCCTTTTGTACCAACCAATCCATCACGTTCCAATATGAAATTAAAGTGATCACATCTCCTTTTTAATAACTTATTTTGCCACAGTATAAATTAAGATTTTAGTTTTGTAGGAATTTTAAGAGAATGGAGCAACATATCTCCCACTTTAGATTTGAAGAGTAATGGAGACTGAACACTTTTCCAGACTGGACCACATTTTGAAGTTTTTAGTAGCTGTAAACTAGAGTTAGACCTGTACTAATTTGGTTCATTCCATATCTTTAAAATAACGTGCATTTGACAAATTCTCTAAAAACTATATGAAACCATTTAAATATTTGTTAAATAACCTAAATAAAATTAATATTAAAATAAGTTTAGTTCCATGTTTTGGAAGCAACTCTCCTGAAAGTCTCAGAAAATACATAGAAAGAAGCTTCTTGATGGCAGCCTACAGAATTTTGGCATATGTCTATAGAAACACAGTACTCATAGGCATGTTACATTCGTTAGGAATTCTTCTTGAAGGATTACATATCATCCACTATATACCATTGGGAAATGATTACTTGGACTGCAGAAGACAATCAGTTGTTTATTAACTTGGAAGATAAAAAAAAAAAAAAAAAAAGCATGTTCCATTTTTTCCTGCAAGCTCTTCCCATTTTGTCTCAGTTCTTTTTGTACTGGGGATGTCAGAAAGGCTCTTCAGACTGTGAAGGAGACACTCTGTGCAGAATGGAGATGGTGGTTGCATGAATGTAAGCAATAGGCTTAGAATCACAATAGGCAAAGCTTGTAATTTGGACCTGACTATGAGTCCCTCCTAAAATTAAATGAGCACATGGTCTTCACAAAACTAGAATTTGCATTTCAATGGAAATTCCAATTTTGCAATGATATTTCCCTGATTTGCATAAATTATGAATTATGAAGTGATAAAATTTAGCAAAAAATATTCTTTTTAAACTTCAAAAGGTCTGTATTAAAGCACGTTAACTACCAAATCACAATAATTTGTATTTCTGAAGTAACATGTATTTTAAACATATTCACTTCTGTCCAAAAAAATGTCAGAAGAGAACCAAATTAGAAAATCAAAATGAGACACCGCATTTTTACATCAAATCAATTCAAAATGCTTTCTACAGAAAGAATTCAATCAAAATCAACACATTCTAGAACAGACAAGATAGCATTTTATCAGTGAAATACTATTGAACTGTTTCTGATTAGCAGTAGTATGCAGTTTCACTTCAGTTAGAAGAGCAAGGTGATTTAGTGCAATTTTGCTCTTGTAGCACAAAATATTCTCTACCCTATTAAAAAAAAAGAAAAGTTGGGGGGGCAGGGTACAGGTTCTGGAAGTGAAGAGACGAAGAGAGCAGTTTTGCAGACTCTGCCAAAAACTTCCTTAACTCCTCATGTAGTACCTGATTTCTGGAAATAACATGGGCTGAGTTTGTTAATGTTTGCAAAGCAAGTTGAGACACCAAGCAAACATCACCTGCTAAGTACTAAGTATATTTAGAAAACCTGAGTCAAAGTTAGAGTTGAGAGTTGAGGTTAGAGGAGAATGGATAATAAACAATGACAATAATTAAATTTTCAGAGTAAATGCACAGTTTAGTTTTAGGATAAGTGGAGGAAATTGAAATAAACTGCAGGATTAAGTAGTTGCTATAAGGAATTATATTGGTATTGTTGTTTTCTCCTTTTCGTAGAGTTAAAAAAATATGTCTCAATAATCTACTGTAATAATCCTTCACCTTGTGAACTAGCTGCTTGGAAAGGGCAGAACACATCACAGGACTGAAGCCTGTGCAGAAACAGGCAACAGAACTGGGAGGGCTGTCATTTCAGATACATCCTCTATTGACTATTGTCTGAAACTTAGCTAGAGACTGTCCTTAGACACTTTGAACCCTTGTATGTAGGTATCAGTGCCACAAGGTCTCGTTCCTGAAAATTACCATACTCTGAGACATTCATTGCTAGGCTGACACTAACTCACGCTTTGGCACGACTGGATGGTGATGGGAGGTTGTGGTGGTTCTCTTGCACTTTAATTTCCCCTACTCCTAAACTAGTCGAGGAAGGGAAATCCCCATTCATGGAAACTAATTTCTAGTTTTGGGATCAGCTGGTATAGTCTGTGGGTGGAGGGTCACAGAATTTATGCTCCTGAATGCTTCACGATTTTGGAAACTACCTCAAGTCAGCCTATCCCTCTCTTTCTCTATGTGCCAAGAATTTGCCAGTATGGGGAATCTTTATCAGACTTTTCCAGTTGTAGCTAAAACCTTTGTGTTTTGTTTGGACTGTAGACCTCAAGAGTCTTGTCAGGCATGGACATGAAACTTAGTTTATGTCTATATTGTAAGTGAAGGTGTGATTGCTCAGTGGGTAGGATATTCCAACTCATTTTAACCTGACTCTCAGAAGGTGTACAACAGCTGTTCCTCCTGGGACAGCCAGCTTTAAAAAATTTAACAGTTAGACTATTGAATCATTTCACTTACAGCTTCATCATTTAGCATCCAAGTGTATTTTTTCTTTGACAATACAATTTGAATGCCTTTTTAGGTAAGAAGCTGACTTTTAAGAAGCTGACTGCTTATTAATGAACAAAATAAATGTTCTAGAGCTTTAAAAGTCAAGAGGCCAACAATTTACTTTTTTTTTCTTTTTTTTTTTTTTGTGTGTGTGTGTGGAAGTGTGGGTGTATTACTGAAAGCAATTCATTCTTTGTATTTGGCACAAAATGAGCTGATTTGATTTGTTTCCATTGCCACATGCTACAGGCAAAGAATAAAATTGAAAGAAAGCAATATATTGTGCCTGGGATGGGAGAATTTATTTAAATAAAAGACAGACCCCTAATTTGATCAGGGCTGGCATTATTCCAAGTGGGTGTTATCCCGAAAATAGGAAATTACCATGGTTTTCTTCTTGTTACATTCATCAAAATAAAATAAAAAAGAAGAAGAACAACAACAACAAAAAAATAACGTCACCATCTAAAGGCAAATTTCTTTCCTTTTTTTTTTTTTTTTTTTTTGTGGGTTGGGCTTTTTGTTTTGTTTTGTTTTGTTTCATTTTGTTTTGCTTTCATTCAAGGGCTGCTATATACAGTTGTCTAGGAAATGTCAGTCCAATTAAAATTTTAATTCTAAAACTGTCAAGCTCTGTTGAGGGAAAGAAGTGTTTCTAGAAGACCCACACAACAACAAATGGTGACTCTTGCCTGATGTTGTAAAACTCAATGAAACGGGACTCTGCTGGATTGAATGGTACTTTCCCCATATCCAGCTAAAACCTGTGATTTCTTTACAGCTCTAAAGCCCCATGAGCTGGGATTGTGAAAGAGGCAAAGTGGCTTGGAAAGTTAAAATAATTCTACTTGCTTGGCTGAATTTTTAAACACTTCTTGACTTGTGCTTGGACAAAACCACTTGTCAGAGACTTAAAACTAGTGGAACAAATGTGGTGACAAGCGGGATTATTCCGAGAATCATTGTGAGCAGCAACCCAAAATCTGTGAGGCACGAAGAGGGCTGAAAGCTTTTTTTTTTTTTTCTTTGGAGCTTTATTGTTTTGACTCACACTGTTGAAAGGTCTAGCTTATCCCTTTTAATCCTCTATTATTGTTAAAACTATTCTTATGACAGTAATGTCTTAAGTGTGGACAAGGCACAGAGGAACATATGGTTTATGGCTCAAAAATCTTACAGGTGTTAATACACCATTATGTACCAACTCAATAAACCTCAATCTTATTAGTGCTATGTATTGGGCTTATGTGGCAAGGCTTTGGTAGCAGGAGGGCTGCAGGGGTGGCTTCTAGGAGAAGAGTCCAGAAGCTGCCCCATGTTAAGTAAGGGTCAGTTTCAGCTGGCTCCAAAAGGACCCGCTGCTGGCCAGAGCCGAGCCAATAAGCGAAGTTAGTGCCTTTCTGAGAGCAGATTTAAGAAAGGGAAACAAACAAAGAAACAAAAAACTGCTGCACAACAGCAGCTGGAGAGTGAGGAATGAGAACCAGCCCTGCAGCCCCCCAGGTCAGTGCAGCAGGAGGGCAAGAGGTGCTCCAGGCATGCAGCAGCCTTTCCCCTGTGGCCTGTGGAGAGGGCCCTGTTGGAGTAGGCTGTCCCCCTGCAGTCCATGGGTCCCACATGGAGCAGATCTCCGTGCTGCAGCCCGTGGAGGAGCCCCCGGTGGAGCAGGTGGATGTGGCCTGGAGGAGGCTGCAGCCCATGGAGAGCCCCCGCAGGAGCAGGCCCCGGGCTGAAGCTGCAGCCTGTGGAAAGGAGCCCATGCAGGGGATCTGGGGGGAGCTGCTGCTTGTGGGGGATCTGTGCTGGAGCAGTTTGCTCCTGGGGGATGGACCTTGTGGTACAGAGCTATACTGGAGCAGTTTATAGAAACATCAAATACTTTAGGTTGAAAGGGACCTAAAAGATATCTAATTCCAACCCCCTGCCATGGGCAAGGACACCTGCCACTAGACCAGGTGGCTCAAAGCCCCATCCAACCTCAAAGTCCTTCCACAGTTCTTGAAGAACTGCTGCCTTTGGGCAGCCCCTGCAGGATCAGCTTGGGAAGGATGGCGTCCCACGGGAGGGACCCCACGTGGAGCAGGGGCAGAGAGTGACCGTGGAGATGAAATGTTAGGGACTGACCACAGCCTGATTCCCTGTTCCCCTGCACTGCTCAGGGGGAGGAGGTAGATTAGGGTGCATGGGAAGGAAGGTGGTTCTAGTTTGCTTTTATTTTCTTACTGCTTTAGTCCATTAGCAATAGGCAATAAATTGTATTAATCTCCCTATGCTGCATCTGTTTTGCCCATGTAGGTGATTGGTGAGCAATCACCCTGTCTTTATCTCAACCTTGAGCCCTTTTCATGGTATTTTCTCTCCCTCTTTCTTTAAGGAGGGGGAGTGAGATAGTGGTTGTGGTGGAGCTCAGCTACTAATCAGGGTGAAACCATCACAAGCTGGGACAAACACCTGTTGTTGAACATACTGCTGTCTTCTGACCTGGGGTACTTGATTTACAGCTGCAGTAACAGTAAGAAATTTAATGTTAGATCAAAGCCAAAAGTTTTCTAGAGTTTTAGAAGCTGGGTTCCAGCTTTCCCCAACTGCTAGTCCAGAACCTAAGCAAAATTATCAGTAGAATTTGAGGAATTGGGCTAGTGAAGAGAATGTATCACCTTTCAGAGCAAACCAAACCATTTCTCAGACCCACAAGCAAGATTCACCAATACTCCTGAACTGCAAATGAATAAAACTCATGCTAGAGTTTCTGAACCTCTCTGTAACTGGACCTTTTGCAAAGTGGTGAGTTGCTCCCTAAAGTCATCTTCTGCTTCTTGGTTCTTTCCTCCTTTCTCTTCTCCTTCCCTGTCTTGAAGACAGCCTATTTTGGATTCATCCCACTTTTGAATAAGTTCTTTGACTATCTAAAACAAAAGACAGACACTTTCAACATCATTATACATCCTTTAGACACACACACGTTGTAAAAAATTACTTAATCTAGAAACTCTTCACTTAGTTTGATGACATCCTCTCTCATCAGTTTTAGCCTTTCCAGATGTTTTCCCTTTCCTTCCACTTAAAAAATAGGGAGTACTTACAAGCCTGTGTGTTTTCCAATTTAGGTTTCAGTTATTGTTTGTACTGTCAATTTTCAGCCAATAAAACATTCCACAGGGACTTTTCAAGGTTTCATATGCTGAAAATAAATAATCTCAAACTCACATTTAAAATCCATTCTAATTTTGTTTACCAAAATATTCATAAAGTGTACAAAGGCTCTCCGAAGCACACAAACTGTACTCCGAAATTGTGCTCAGACTCAGAAGAGTGCTCCAAAAAACAATACTTTGGAGAATGTAGATGTGCAAGTAAAAGTATTAAATAAAAGCATAAATAATGCTGATTCAGTGCCAAGGTTGTCTTGGTTGTCTGCTGAAGGAATGCAATCCATGAGCTTTGACAACAGGTTCAGTTCTATAGCTCTAGAACTGACCAAAAGATATGAAAGGACAAAGGTCAATTCAAAGCTACTTCCTAATAATTTGCATCTAGACTGGAAGAGACCAGAATGGACAGCTGACAGCATAGGAGACTTCGATGAACTATAACTCTCCACTTCTACTTATGAAGTTTATGGTTTATTTAGCCATGTCTGTTTGGTTAGTTGAACTTCCTGAATTTATTGTAGAGGCACGCCCACGTATAATTTTATCCAATGCAGGTTTTAATAGTATATTTTTAATAGTGGGTCAGAACATAAATAAAATTAGCTACCTAATATCCAATGTCTCTTTTGTTCAAGTCATTGATGTATTCCCCATTTCCACATCTCTTTTGTTGATTTCAGGAAAGATTCAATACATTTATCATTGAAAGAATATGAGAACTTAAGAAGAAGTAGAGAGATATATGACCTATATAAAAAAATCACTGAAAAACACTCATTTTGCATCTACTTTATATTCAAATGCAAACAGAAGTCAAAATGAAGCTATTCCAAGTGATCAAATCTTTGTATGTGAAGTATTCTCTTTGCATATGGTGTTAACTCATAGTTGTTAGTATGCCAACTCATTTTCTGCCTGCCTAGTCTGATCTTTGGTCATCATAGTGGCTATTCACAGAGAATCAATATAAAATCAAGTAATTTCCCAGAAATCAGTTTCCTAGAAACCTCAGATATCAGCAAACTACACAGAAAAGAAGCAAAAAGCAAGGGAGTATACAGGAAAGAGCAGAGTTCTAGAAAGGGAGATGTCTTTTGACTGAATTTGTTGTTGTTAATAATAGCAGTCTGAAATACCATGAGGTTCACCTTTGTCTTTCTGTCTTTGTTTTATGTTAGGAGACATACAACAGAACACATATAAACAAAAAAGTTGTGAAGAAAGTGACATCCTGGTCAAATGATGATGCATAACTACACAATGGAGAACAGGTAGAGTTTGCACAAGTTTCTTAATCATATACAAATCAATCCAGTAAACTCCCTAATCTTAACCTTCCTTAGATTTCATTATTTCAGGCACTGTTCCCAATGCAGCTCTGCCAATGTCCCTCAGTTCCACATTGCCCTGTTACAAGCTATCTCTTGCTTGTGTTCACCAATGCTGAAAACAGCCTTGCTAGAGAATATTAGAAACTGCCCAGCATTGATTCTGTCTGTCTGTCTGTCTGTCTGGAGCCACAAAAATCTGTGTTGTTCCAGGCCTTCACTTTCTCTGGGACAAATAAAACTTTGATTACATTCCCAGCAAGGCCTTTTGGCTATTTCAGCAGATGTTTGTTGTGCAACACCTTTTCCACTCACCACATTTTGGTGTATCATAGGTGCAGAGACCATCAAAGCAGTGGTTTGCTGAACTTTAGAAAGCTAGACCTTAGGACTCTTAATTAAATCATATTTTTTCTATAAAACAGCTCTTCCAGATATTTTCCGGAACTAGAAAGAAGACCTCCATTGCTCATCCTCAAACCCTCTCTGTTTTACTAGAGCCAGATACTATTCTGAGCTTTGGGCAGATTTATTTAAACAGCTTTTGGTACCCATCTCTTTTCCAGAAAGCATTTCCCTGCACATGTGACAACTCGGTTACAGCATGTGGTCTCTTTATCAGTGCTGCCCCCTGATGCTGCGTGTGGTAACTATGCCACAGTGACTAATCAGACAACCCGTTAGCTAATAAAATTAACTCCCCAATAGTTTCCAGAATTACATGCACAGCTGGCTGACTAAATCACCTATTGTAGCAGCTATGCATATATTGCAGACATGTGATGACTGGGCTGCAGCTTGGCTTATGGAATACCACTCACACTCAAATTTGTATGCGATTTCTGGCTTTAATGATAGTTTATATACATATATATATAGTTTATATATATATATACACTTTATATTTAGTACCTAATAGAGTGAAATATCTCCAGTCTGCTATTGATTTCCAAGGTGAAGCAGCCAGCCAAATCAGATGAGAGCAATTTGCCAGCTGCTGTTGAGTGATAAATATTAGTCCCCAAATGTCATGTTTCTTTGCATGGTTCCCTGGAAGAAGCTGTCAATATTTTCTTCAGGAGACTGGTTCTAAATCCCCTTCAGTGGTAAGGGTTTCCCTGGGGTATTCAGCAACTGTGAACAACAGTTAAGCAGCCCCACCAGAGAGCATGTCCAGTGATTATCCAGGCAGGATGAAGAGCCGTATCAGCCATTTTCTTCTTATAGCTTGTAGGTGAGGAATTTGCTTGGCTTGTTAGCCTGTGTTAACATAGATGAGGGAAAATACTCTGGGCAGAAATGAGGAGGAAAACTCAGTGCTATATGAGAATCAAGACTTACTTATTTTTCCTGCCACGAACCACTGATTTAAAGAGTACTCTAGGCATGCAACTTGAATTATGATACTAGAGGTGTGACAGAATATTTATATTTGTTTATCAATCATTTAAAAATGCTGCTCAGTGTCTGATGAAGGAAAGTCTTTTAATTTATTGCTGTTTTCAGTTTGATTCAGGAGAATGCTATAATACACAGATATATTTTCTCTTATTTTTTTTTTTTTTTCAGTTTGAATTCTGCCTTGCAAGGTTAAGTAATCTGAGCCAACTGCCTGCATATACATTGTTTCGTGTATATGTGCTCTATCACCACTTGTCTTGATGTTCCTCACTTATAAATTTATACTCACAAAAAATGATTAGTTGCAACCCACCACTCCCCCACAGAAGAGTACAGTGTCTTTACAGGACTCTACGAAAGTGGCCACAGGAAAGAGGACATGGCTGAGGGAACATCAACAAATTACAGCCCTCCTATTAGTTCTGTCCTGGTGCTAAACAAAAGATAGGAACTTAAGAATTTTTTTAAAACACCTCCTCTTTTCTCCAGCCTCAATCTCCCCACACTTGTCTCTCACCACAACCATACAGTCCATCCTCTTTCTTCATAATATTGAATTGTTAAACTTGTCAAGTGACAAGATTGGTTTACAGTTCTTAGGTACTTCAGTATAATATGTACAACTTGTACAATGCTTGCTGAAAAGGTGAGAGGGCAAAACAAGGGATGGTGGAACATATCATCAAGTGAAATCATAAGTTAGGAAGTTGTTCTGTCAGCTGTAGCCTAATTAAGAGCAACAGTTTGCCAGTTTCTATTTTTACCCCAGAGGAAACCTGACTCACACTCTGTCACAGCTTTTTCACTTTCTTAGTAAACTCACGGAGCTTGAACATAAAAGCAGGCACCTCTCAAAAGATCTCTTAAAAAGACAGCTGTCCCAAATTAGCCTGACTAGGAAGAAAGCAACAACACAATAAACAGGACATCTGTTTTAGAGATTGTGTTCCTTGTCAGCGCCTGGCCCCACAGGTTGTTAATCATGTAATGGAGAAAATGGGGATGAGGTTTGTTGCCATAATGAAGTCATGTTTTTCAAGGTGCTTAGGTGCCAGTAAGACTTTCAGAAACAGATTTTTATTTTCCACCAGATCTAGAAATGATGCATAGGTGTGCTTTTGCAAATATTGCAGCTGTGGTCTCCAAAATATGCCTTTGAAATATGACCATTGCTGCATTGGAGTGTCAGAAAGCTGTCTTCCAATGTGATACACAACACCATTTGAATCATTATGTAAAGGTGATTATGTTAAAGTCTATCTACTTCCCATGCTTGACTGAGACCTGATATAAGGACATATGAGAAATACAATGACACTGATTAAGGTATGTTTGATCACAAGGTGAAAATAGATTTTGCAATCAGTTGAGTGGGGAGACAGGGTAGAGTGTTACTTAGTCTATCTTCTTCTGTTATTGGGTTTCCTATAGCCTCAGAGCTAGTGCCAGGACTGAGTCATGCATGATCAGCAGATGTGATGTGTTTCCAGGTTGCATACATTTGCACATTTGCCTAGCCATGTATAGTTTCCAGCTTTACCTTGTCTCCTTCAAAAAGTGTACAAAATGCTACCAAAAGGAAAATATTTGGATAACAATCTAGGTCTTCTGTGACTGTGGTCAGAATCCAGTAAGTTTGATGATTTAGAGACATGTTTCTGCTGCCCAATTCAAGGTATGACCACCTGGTTCTGTTGGCTATCTGTGTGAAAATCCATTATGGCAGAGCCCAGCTCTCCGTCATCCAAGTGTTTCACTGTCTGGCTAAAATCTGCAAGTGGCTTTGAAGCAACTGGCTAAGCCTAAATCCATCCAGTGGGGTGCTAGAGACAGGAAGGAAGGTAACATTTTAATGTTGCCACATTTATATGCACTGACAGTCGCTGCTCCCAAAAGTCAAACTGTTTTGCAGCCTGAGAGTGTTTCTGGACTCCTCTTATTCTTGATACACAAATTTATTTCAATACCAGAAAGACATTTGTCCATTCATGATTGGGAAAAGGGACCCAGTACATCATTCTCTGGCCATTTTACTATTAACCCATTCTCTGTTGGAAAGCACATGTGAATTGTAGAACTCCAAATGGTCCAGAACAGACTAGATATTTTCTGGAGCTATATCACTGTATGGAAATATATTTGCTGAGCACTCCATGCATCGCTTTGGCTCCACACACAAGACATGGATCTTTATCTTGGCACAATAATGAAACTACATAGAAGACCAGCTTTCAAAACTGAGCAAAAACTTGTGTTTGATCTAGGATTTGCTGGGTCAAATTCTATGACATATATTATGCAGAGATTTAGGTGAATAATCATGATCATCCTTTCTGGACTGAATATACAATTCAGTAGTTTTGGCTTTCAGTTTTACACACTTTTTTATGCTCCATAATACTATTTTTATATTCTATGATACTATTTTCTTTTTCATTTAAAAATATATTCATAAATATTTTAATGCTGAAATAAACACTGGGAGGACAGAATGCCTTCTGCCCAAACACATATCTTACTACTTCTAATAAGACATTCTAGGAGGCCCTTCAGCAGAAGAGGGAGGCTTACCTGTTTGTGTTTTACTTCTGATTTGCCTCTGTTTGTGTTCTTATTTGATTGATACCATGAATGTGGAGGAATATGTTGCAGAGAATTTAATGTTAAAAAGTTATTGCAAGATTAGAAAAGGTCTATCAATCTCTAAATTTAATATGTGTGCCCAGTCTGAATTCTGTAGAATAACCTTTTTCTCATTAAACATACCATTTTAATGAATTAGATTTATAAGGGGCACTGGCTTGGACCTTACTGGCAATAAATTGCTTAAAAGAGTCAGACCTTTGAGCTATAGAAACCACATATTGTAGTTAATTAAGGCACATTAGTAGGACTTTTATTAATCAGAAACAATATTATCACCCTTGCAGCCTCTTGCTGAATGTTTCTGTATCAGTGTTTCAGTGAATAATGATTCAACCTTCCAAATAAATATGGCCTAAGTTGATACCATTAAAATGGATGTGCATTAAAATGTGGTGCATTTTCTTCTTTCTTTTCACTGAACTACCTCTCCAGAAACATAGTGTGAAAAATGAATATATGTATATATATATATCTTGAAATATTTGACCCAAAGTAACTTCATCCAAGTAACTCGTTACACTATCCTAGCCTCACCTCCAGGAAGTTCCTGTATAGCCAGCTGAACCTAATGATCTCTCTACATGTTCACAAAGAACCATGTCTGTTAGCATGATAGATCTTTGTCATGCACTCTGTTGAGATAAATGTGAAGGAACTCTCTAAAATGGATACTTTATTGTATTAAGCAAATTATTTATCCAGGAGAAGAATAATTGAAAAAAAAAAAAAATTGTTTCCAGGGGAGCCCTGTTGCTGTGAGTTTTCTTCCAGCACATGCATACATACTTAGAAAATCTTTTATATATTCTGTAATACTTGTCCAATTCAACTGTGTATTTTTTATGCAGTCTAAAAAGTGGAATATAATGGGAAAAATTGAGAAAATAATGTTTTATATATATATATATATATTTTTTTTTTTTTTTCAGACAAAAAAGTTAAATGCCACACATCCAAATTAGAAATAGACAAATTCTTAATCCATGTTCAGACTGGAATCTTCTATGTTCCCATTTCTGATTATGACGATGAGAGAAAATGGGAAATATGATTCTGAACTTGACAACTATTTGAGTCAACAGGTTCAAATGGAGGGGGACTCCAAATGGCAAGGACTCACCCAAGGAAACATCTAAAATCTTCAGAATACTTTTCACTTTAGGAAGATTAAACCTGGGATCCCAAGTCACCCTATTTCAAATACTTTAAGCGTAGCAGGAGTCAAGCATCCAGCTGTAGAAACGGCAGGGGAAGCATACCACAGACAGACAGATGAAGAGACAGTCTCTGATTTAGAGAGTTTCTAATTTAAAATACTGGGTGTTCTTGAATGTTAGAATAGAATCTGTCTGACCTTTATTGTGCTTTCTGCTTTGAAACTAATTATTTATTTTTCAGACAGAAAACTTACCTGGTATTTTTCCACTGAAGCACTGAACAAACATGAATTGCCTTTCTTAAGAAAGTTTTTTTTTTGAGCTTCTCTATCCTCAATAAACATAGAAAATAATCAAATTAAGGAGTCCTAAGCTTACCCTCTAACCTTATTAATTTTCAAATCTATTTGAATCCCATTCCTGTTTGTTATGTACAAGATAGTTTCAGTTTTAGTGAGTACTGCAATGGTCTGTATTTTGAGCGGACACTTTGGATCTATTTCTGCCTCTACACAAATCTGTTTTGCTGTTATTGCTAGTGCTGTATGACAATTCATGATTTTTTTAAAATGTTTACAAACGCAAGGTGTATTATTCTCATGGCTGATGCTATATCAGCTGTACTTGGACAAGATAGGACAGGATTTAATCTGGCTACTGCTGTTAAAGACAACAAAAAATGTTTTTATAAATACATCAATACCAAAAGGAGGACTAAGGAGAATCTCCACCCTTTACTGGTTGTGGGGGGAAACTTAGTTACCAGAGATGAGGATAAAGCCGAGGTGCTTAACGCCTTCTTTGCCTCAGTCTTTAGCAGCAAAACCAGTTATTCTCTGGATGCCCAGTACCCTGAGCTGGTGGAAGGGGATGGGGAGCAGAAGGTAGCCCCCACAACCCACGAGGAGATGGTTGGCGACCCGCTACAGAATTTGGATGTACGCAAGTTGATGGGGCCGGATGGGATCCACCCGAGGGTACTGCGAGAACTGGCGGAAGAGCTGGCCAAGCCACTTTCCATCATTTATCAGCAGTCCTGGCTATCGGGGGAGGTCCCACTTGACTGGCGGATTGCAAACGTGACGCCCATCTACAAGAAGGGCCGGAGGGTAGACCCAGGGAACTACAGGCCTGTTAGTTTAACATCAGTGCCAGGGAAGCTCATGGAGCAGATTATCCTGGGCGTCATCATGCAGCAGTTGCAGGGCAAGCAGGGGATCAGGCCTAGTCAGCATGGGTTTATGAAGGGTAGGTCCTGCTTGACAAACCTGATCTACTTCTATGACAAGGTGACACGCTTAGTGGATGAGGGAAAGGCTGTGGATGTGGTCTACCTTGACTTCAGTAAGGCATTTGACACCGTTCCCCACAGCATTCTCCTCAGGAAACTGGCTGCCCATGGCTTGGACTGGCGCACGCTTCATTGGGTTAAGAACTGGCTGGATGGCCGGGCCCAGAGAGTCTTAGTGAATGGAGTCAAATCCAGTTGGAGACTGGTCACTAGTGGAGTCCCCCAGGGCTCGGTACTGGGGCCAGTCCTCTTTAACATCTTCATCGATGATCTGGATGAGGGGATCAAGTGCACCCTCAGTAAGTTTGCAGACGACACCAAGTTAGGTGCGTGTGTCGACCGGCTCGAGGGCAGGAAGGCTCTGCAGGAAGATCTGGATAGGCTGGACCGATGGGCCGAGGCCAACGGTATGAAGTTCAACAAGGCCAAGTGCCGGGTCCTGCACCTGGGGCACAACAACCCCAAACAGAGCTATAGGCTGGGAAATGTGTGATTAGAAAGCTGCCTGTCAGAGAAGGACCTGGGAGTTTTGGTTGACAGTCGGCTGACTATGAGCCAGCAGTGTGCTCAGGTGGCCAAGAAGGCCAACAACATCCTGGCTTGCATAAGAAACAGTGTGGCCAGCAGGTCCAGGGAAGTGATTGTCCCCCTGTACTCAGCTCTGATGAGGCCGCACCTTGAGTACTGTGTTCAGTTTTGGGCCCCTCACTACAAGAAGGACATGGAGGTGCTTGAGCGAGTCCAGAGAAGGACTACGAAGCTGGTGAAGGGTCTGGAGAACAAGTCTTTCGAGGAGCGGCTGAGGGAGCTGGGACTATTTAGCCTGGAGAGGAGGAGGCTGAGGAGCGACCTTATTACACTCTACAGGTACCTGAAAGGAGGCTGTAGCGAGGTGGCGGTTGGTCTATTCTCCCACATGCCTGGTGACAGGACGAGGGGGAATGGGCTAAAGTTGCGCCAGGGGAGGTTTAGGTTGGATAGTAGGAAAAACTTCTTTACTAAACAGGTTGTTAGTCACTGGAATAGGCTGCCCAGGGAAGTGGTTGAGTCACCATCCCAGGAGGTCTTTAGAAGACGTTTAGATGTAGAGCTTAGGGATACGGTTTAGTGGAGGACTTGTTAACGTTAGGTCAGAGGTTGGACTCTGATCTTGTAGGTCTCTTCCAACCTAGACTTTTCTGTGATTCTGTGATAGCTGTTCCTGCAGATTGCAAGAATGTTGAATTTCACAGTTCAAGAAGAGAAGTTTCTCATAAAGGTCTATAAAATTTTAATGAGATTTTGTTGTATGTAACTATCCATTTTACAATGGATCTGCCTCTTCTTTTCTTCCATTTTAGCATCATGTTGAGTGTTTTCTGCTTTTACTTTTTTTTTTTTTTTTTCCCAAATATATCTGTACATGTTCCCATTTTCCCTCTACTTAATTTTGTTTTTTTGTAATTTTTCACTTTTTTTTTTTTTTTATGTGTAGGTTTCAGTTAACTCAGCTTCTGTTCACCATTTCAGTCCCTGCTTGAGCCCTTGCTTTAAAAGACCACATGTGATTGACAACAATGGACATGGGCTTCATCTTGCCCTCTTTCCTCTTCTTTCCTGCAGTTCCTTCTTCTCACTGGCACTGGTATAGATATATGAATGTAGAAGGATAGAGAGGTGGGTAAAAGAAAGTGTTGAGCAGAACAAAGCAAAGATACATTTGCAACTGACTCATCACTTCTTCTGAATGTGCTTGATGAGAACATAAAATCAAAAGTGAATTTCTACTAGAAGACCTGCTATTTTTTAAACTAAGATGACCATAACTCTTCTAATTGTTTGATACTCTGCAAGGTCTGCAAGTAATAGCTCAAAAGTGCCCACAGCCCATTTTGTCCTCTCATTTTCTGCCTGTTTTATTATATTCTGAGCATCCTCAATTCCCAAAGGTAACATATTAAAAATGTAAAGCATTCACATCATGTAAAAATCCAGGCCCGTATAGAACTCCACCTATACAGAAATTTAAAGTGTCCTGGAAATACAACAGTAACTGAATTGAGACATCAGACACATCATTCAAGAGACAAAGAAAAAAAAAAAAAAAAAAAGAAAAGAAAAAGGAACTTTGAGAAACAGTTTTCACTGCTGTACCATTGAGATCCTATGTCATATTCCAGGTCACCTTTTAAGAAAGGCTTCAAAAGTATTCAGATCATCTGGTATTGTTCTTTTGGGATCTTACATCTTCTCCCTGTGCTTTCAACACATGTACCCTCCTCATTAAAGACCAAAGAAGTTGAGGTACAAAGAAATATTTGACTTCTCAAAGAGCTTTTCCAATAAGACAGCTTCAGAATTGGTCTGCTATATTTTCTTCTCAAGCTCTTTCAGAGAAGAGATCTTTGAGTCATTAAAGGTTTCTTCTTCCTTCTTCCTTACTTCAAAAATAACATACAAGTTTTTTTATTTATTTCTTTATTTTTTTTTTTTTTTAAGAACAAATATAATCCCTGCCTGAGGTACCACTGTTGTTTCTCTGAAGGGTCACACACAAGTGTTCTTTATAGTTCAATACAACATACAGGAGAAAGTTAGTTATCCTCGGAGGACCAGTTTCAAATTCCATTGCAGTCAATGGGGCATTCAAAGTCTGATGTCAATAGGATTGAACTACAGTACCGCCTGTTTATATGTTCCACTCCAGTGCAGCAATCATACCCTACTGAGAATATAAACACTTGTTTATCAATTTTACTTTCAAGTATCTCCAGAAATGACATTAACAGAAATCACAGTAATTTTCCTGGTGCCCAGATATCACCTTTTTCTACTTTGCATCACCATTTTCTTCCTGAGATGCCATCTATGCTGTTGGTAGGACAGTTTAGTGCACAGACCAGCTGTGGGTGGTACTTTTGTCCCCCTCTAGCTTCACTTTCTTTACTGCAAAAATGTAGTCTATGGTTGCTTGATATTAATCTCACTTATCATCAAGTTTCAGTGGTGGTCACACTCCTTTTTTGTACTTTAAGTGTATTTCAGTCTGCCTTAATACACAATTTTACTGTATGCCTTTTTCCCTTTTTTCTCCTGTCTCTGTTCCTACTTTATGTGACCAACATAATGCCAGCTCTTGGGTCAATGATATTTAGCTTTTCTTCTTAAGGCTTATGCCTGCTCCTAGAAACATAATATAAAGCAAACAACTCACAAGCCAATCTGTCCTTTGAGATTCTAGTGTACAGTAGTTTTCTAGTTTAGAAAATTTGAAGATTTGTCCATAACGGCTCAGACTGAGAGTGCAAACTGATATATTTAAACTACAATCAAACTTCAAGATTATTATTATTATTATATTCTGGATTCTGGTTTCTGGTACTGAACACTTGATATTTAACAGCAAGGTTTGGGAAAGGCTATGTAGAAGTTTGTTCACTCTTGCTTCAAGATCCAGTCTTGAGGCCAGAAGAAAAATACAGACATCTCCAAAAGGAGCAGTGGCACACCCCTCTGCTTTCTGAGTTCTGCTTTCTTCAGACTCAGGCATCTGCTATCCTAAGTCCTTATTCTTAAACTGCAGGCATCTTGGAAAACTACAGGCTCTTGCTTTCAACTCTTCATGACAACACTCTTAAAGAGAGAACAAAATATCCTTTTTCATAAAACATATATTTCAGCCAGAAGTCTCATTACCCTATTGTATGAGCCCTATAGCATTTCTGTTTCTGGTCGTTTTGCCCAGGAGGAACATGTAGGTACAGGTGGGGCAAGACTTCTGTCAAGGCCCAGTTCATTTTATGACAAGAATGATTTCAGTGTTTAACAATTCTAATTGAAAGAATGAATATCACAATATAGAAGAAACGAACACAAGTACATTAAGGTGCTGTTCTTGAATGTGCTTTGTTCCTCCGCAGCTCAACCGTATGAGTAATGTCAGCTTGCAATTCAGATATTCATACTAGGAACCATGTTGCTTTCATGTGTTTGATCATGAGAGTCATGGTATAGGGTTTTCGTTTTGTGATTGGCTGATCGTAACTCATTTCAAATGTCAGTGCATGAAGAAAGTACATTTTAAAATTGTTACTTGCAAGCATTTAGATATGCAGGCCAATAAATATATTTTGCATGAAATATTCATTTCAGAGAAACTCAGTCATAGAAGTGCTTCTCAGAAACAATCACAGACCACAAAAAAAGTGCATATGAACATACAGGCACTACCCTGAAAATTGTGATTCTCCAAAGACCTACTCAGTTACCACCTAAAATCTCTATGCACTTCAGCTTTTGCCAGAATAATCTGCTGTGACAAAAGGCTTGCTTTATTGAAGTGGGTAATAGATTTCCTCTTCTTATCTTCAGTGACTGACTAATCTCCTAGGCTTTATAAGTTATTTCATCTTTCTTTGTCTGACCCAACTGCTTTATGCATTGGTATAGGTTCAGCTAGAGATGTTGAGAGGTTGTGCTTTCCCTTGGCTCCTTGACAGTCCTCAGTCTCCTTACGTAACTTCAAAAAAGAATGCATGGTCAAATAATAGAGCCCTTCCTGAGCTATGGAGGACCTACATTCATAAGACGTCAGCCAGGGATCAGAAGAGTTTAGGCACGTAGGGATACCTTAAAATGTTAAGTAGGTTGCTAGCCTTTAACTTAATCTTACTCCTAGATATCCATTGAGACATACTTTTTTGTCCTTTCAAAGAATCCTGGGAGAAAACCTTTTCCTAACATAATTTATTTTGCTGTTGAAAGTAGTAAAACAAAAGAAAAATAATGATCTGTGTGGCAGCCTAGGTCTTTGTAACCAGCCATATACTACTGACTATTTATTTCATTTAGTTCAATAGTTTCCTCACCTTGATTTGGAAGAGGAACTCCTACTGTTCAGAGAAGTACCTTAACCCTAGAGCACTCTAGATTGATGACATTCTGATGTCAAGTGCTCTGAAGCTTCCCATTTAAAACTCTTCGACTGAAAATAGTAAACAATTTACTGAAACAGAACCATATCTACCCGTGACTCTAACTACTGGTCTCCTCAGTCAATTGTATGATCCCATTGACATAATACTTTTTATTTTTGCTACAAAATTGAAGGATTTAGTGGGAGGGAAGGAAAAAGCTGTACTTGAAATTACACATGGTGGCATATAAGCACCTCCTTATATGGTGGATGTTGTATCTTTCTTATTTAAAATGAAGGACTGTCTGGGCATAAGCCCTGGACTCCATAGAATAGTATACGGCTCTCAAACACAAGTCAGGGAAAGTGCTACCTTTCAGCTCAGACATTAAAATCTCTTTGAGATGTAGAGTCTAAATATTTTTCTCCCTTTGTCTTTTTCCTCAGCTGAGTTCTGCCTTTCCTCAGTTGAGCTATCAACTTCGTTGAATTAAATATTAGGTATCTTTCTTTTCCTATGTGTTACATAGGCCTTTTTGCTCTGATCTGCACCTAAATGGCAAACCACTTACAAAATACTGATGGAGGGGTAAATAGTGCTATATGGAGATTCCCCTGGGAAAATCTGTACTCCTTAGTTTTTATTTGCAATTATAATATGACCTGTGACCAGAATCTTCTGATAAGTAACTGTACCATACTTCTTAGCTTCTGCAATCCCATGAGATATGGTAGTATGGGAATGTTCATTGGAAAATGTGGGAGGTAATGTTCTGTCACCTCTCATATTTCCCAATTGCTTTACAATAAAGGATAAAGCATTACAATGCATCGTGCTATTACATTGTCATGTTTTCATTGGTGCTATCATTGCACAGTCCATAAATTCTTGCAATGAAAAAAGATTACTAAACTGTCTATACAGACAATGTTAAATTCAATGTGTTGCCTTCCGTTTCATCTCAATTAGCAGCACCTAAATGGTTGGAACCAATTCTGCATCTTCATTTGCACTGCCTGTCTAATAGCCTGATTTACATCAGTAACACCAGGACAGAATTTTAGTTAATTGGGATTTCAGTAGCTAAACAGCACTTCATTGTCCTAGCAAAACAAACACGTGTTTATGAGGTTTTAAGCAAAACTGTAAAAGCTTCAAATGATGCTTAGTTTGTCAAGCAGGAAAACTGCTTTCTATTACATTTCAGTATTCCTAATGCACACAACTCTAATGTACTCTTTGAGGAGGGGATGCCTACAGCTACAACAATGACAGAAGAAGTGTAAACACTGCATAGAAACTCACCTGATAGTTGCTTCGTAATAAAACTCTTCATTAGATAGTTCTGTTGTACTGTAGAGGTGGAAACTTTTCTCCTTTTGAGCAGAATTAATTCCACAGAAGCTGTGCTGTTTTTATCGCAAAGGCTTAGACGTATTGTGAAATTCACTTCTCTTTATGCTCTGCTTAAGTCCTGCTGACACCCAGAGGGACCTAGAAATAGCTTCATAGCTGTATGATAGTGTTTGTTAGTGATATTGCTACAGTGTTGCCTAAGGGCTTATGCTATGATGGAGCTTTGTTTTTACTGCCATTCAGTATTGTTAATTCCAAGCATTCTAGAATGATGAGTCACACCCTTGGAAACGATGAGACAGTCTTAAAAATAATGAATTTTAAAACCGTAATAATAACTTGCCTCAAGGCTTTATTATTTTACCTCCAGTTTTTGAGATTAGAATAGATTTGTGTTCAACATTATTTTCCCATTTAAAACAAAACAAAACAAAAAAGCAAAACTTATATTATCAAGGTACAAGGGTGATATATTCCTGTGAATATGGGAGAGTGGCTTTTGAAGAAAATATCAAATGATGTGAGGCCTTTTCATTACTATGAGATGTATATGTATATACATGTCCATAATGTGGTGAGTGTGTGATTGAGAAGTCAAGAGCTAAGTCCTTGTTGAATCTAGCAAGCAGGAAGAGTGAGGAGGGACGGTGTCCTAAAGTGAACTAAACCCTCAATGTAAGTGAGCTAGTCCCCATTTGGGGCTAACAGAGACTGAGCAATCTGCATGCACTGAAGCCTGGCCTGCTGTGTACAATTTCTAGCATGTCAGATGCAACATACAACCTTGCATACTCTTTAACTGCTGTTTCTCTCCAGACACAAGTCTTGAAAGTACATCACAAAACTCAGTCCCACCCCAGGGCAATGCGGTAGTGCAGTAGGTCTTTTCCACTTCCAGTTCCCACTCTTACAAAGGAGAGACGAGATCCATACAGGAAACTTATTGAAGAGAAATCTGCAAGGCCCTCTAAGAAATTGTGAAGGTACTTTTTCATTATTTTCAACAAGCTGAAAAAGTGAACAAGGAGAACAGGTGTATATAAAGATGGAAAGTCAAGGAGAGATGAATCTGTAGCAATTAAAAAGAAAAAGAAAGGAAGAAGGAAAAAAACTGCCAACTATTAGAATTTGTGATTAGAATTCAGCACAGACTCAGATGTCCTGGAAGGGACAGTTGGCGTATACTATATAAAGCATCCTTAAGGCATAGCTCAGAATAAAGTGACTGATGACTGCAATAATGACCATTATTTCAATTCTCCATGTCAGCATTCAGAACTGAAAAAACACTCCTGCTTAGAGCTACAGAGAGCATTAATGAAAATTCAACAGACAAAGTCAAGAATCTCATTTTACCTTTGGGGAGAGGCAGTTTAATACCCTTCACTTTTCAGAAGTAATAGAATTTCTTAAAAGTGATGACAATGTTGCAAGATGGTGACAACTTCAATGAAAGTCAAGGAAAGCAGATAAAATTTTTCATGAGAATACAATTAAAACCCCACAATGGTGAAAGATATTGGTGTCAAAACAAAACAGCATGCCAAAATTTCCCTGAATCTCGAGGGGACACTTAATCAGGCTTCCACAAGAACTAATGAAAGGTGCATAGCTGAAATCCCGTGCAATTGTTTTAAAACTGCACATCAGTGTGAGGTCAAGGAATAATGGTCATGAAAATTTGATCCAGAGAGTTTTCAATTTACAATAATATTTGTTTTTTTCTGCATTCACCATTTGATTTTTTTACAAAGGAATGTATAAAAGTCTAAATTGTAAGGAAATCCCTTTATTTATTATTTTTTGCAGTTTGAAAACGACCATAATGTTGAAGAGTGTTGGACTTGCAGCATGGAAGAGCAACAACTTTGAGTGATTTATAGTACATCCAGGATTGCATCCATTTGTTTACCACAGTGTGCATTGCATTCACGACATCCATTGCATTCCTATATGCTTTGTGAGAAGTGGTGGGTGAGGAGAGGGGGGAGCCCCAGATTAGAGCTCCCACAGAGGGAAGGGCTGTAATGGAAACTCAGTGCTTGTGATGAAGTGTGTTTTCTGCAGCTGAACTGCTGCAACACTTCACTGCAGTCTCATGGCTGTGGTGACTATGGGGAAAGTAGTCACAGACTTGCCAGCTAGACTTAAAGATTGTATTTACTTATTTATTTAGCAAAGCAGTGAAAATATAAATGAAATCTGGAGACAGCATACAAATGATGAGGATGTTTTCCCAAGAGTATCTTATGTTATAACTCTAGGAAAAAATACCTGGAAAAACAAACAAGCAAACAATAGATCTGCCACAAAAAAATAAAACAAAAAAGAGGATACTAAAACTCAGGAGAGTGATATGTAAACTCGCTGGTATCTGCTTTGTGGTTTCTACAAGTGTAAATCAGTAGTAACAGCACCAGTGTGACTGAAGTGGATGAGGGGGAATGGGCTAAAGTTGCACTAGGGAAGGTTTAGGTTGGATAGTAGGAAAAAACTTATTTACTGAAAAGGTTGTTAGTCACTGGAATAGGCTGCCCAGGGAAGTGGTTGAGTCACCATCCCTGGAGGTCTTTAAAAGACGTTTAGATGTAGAGCCTAGCGATATGGTTTAATGGAAGATTTGTTAGTGTTAGGTCAGAGGTTGGAGTCTGTGATCTTGTAGGTCTCTTCCAACCTAGACTTTTCTGTGATTCTGTGATTCTGAAGTGCCAGTCTGTGGGCCTGGAGAGAGAGCAGAAATAGGCTCTGTAACGTTTTAAGCATTTTTAGTTGGCTATGTTCAAACACTTCTAAAGGTGGTAAACTTCCCTGTTAAATTTCCTTCCTCACAGTCACCAGTGGGTAGGAAGCCACAGAAATCTCAATGGATTGATTAGAAAGCCAATAACTACATTTGCTCTCAGACAAAATCTGTAGATTGAGTCTCCTGTGACTTGTCTGTGTCTTTCTCCTTGTACTTGCTTGCTTTTTATTATCATTTTTTATTATTATTATTTATTATTCTTTTGGCCTTTAGTTAAATTTGACAAGATTTCCCTGAACTCTTAATAGGCAAACTGAGGGAGTTTTGATTAAATCTTTGTTCCCAGATGATATTTCATTCTGCTTTAACAGCTTCACATCTCTGCTCTATTCCCTCTAATGTTTCTATTAAGAAAAATATTAAGTCACAGAAAGTAACACATCACTGAGACACTGCCACCACCGGCAAACAGCTGTCTGACTGCATTGAAATCATTGAAATTAGTGAATGAGATGTGATGAATTCATTTGTCTTGTCCATCCTGACTGTCACAGGAAGCACTCGGCGTTTATGCTGCTAGAAATGATCAGATGGATAGATGTAATTTAAAGAGTAGAAAAAAAGACTGGGCTCAAAGACATTTGGTAGAAGCAATTGGGATAGGTATTAAGACTTTTTTTTTTTTTTTTTTTTTTTTTTTTTCTTTCATGTGTGCATCAGAAGATGAAGCTATAGTGTACTCCCAGCAGTGGCATGACTTCTGGTTCCTCTAGTTATGTAACTCATAGCCTACACCACAGCATCCAGGTTGCTGACCATGATTCTGTCATTTTTTATTCAGGTTTTGGGTTAATCAGGGCCTGAGCTGCTCCCCATCTTGGGTACCTCCAACTGCTGTGCTGTAAGGCACAACATATATCATATATATATTACTCATCTCAAACTCAGTTCTACTGGCTGCTGTTGGAGCTTCTTGCTTTCTATAGAAATCTGCTTTCAGAGACAAACACAATTTAAAATGCTGCGGAAATTTGCTGATGTGGTTGTTGTCAGCCACTTTCTGTCTCCCTCTGAACATGAAGAGATGGACAACACAGGAACCTATGCTGACAACTATGCAAAGCATGACTGAAAGTTAAGAATGTAGCACCTGCTACTTTGATTGATTAATAGATTTAAAACTGAAGAGATTGTATTGGTGGTCTGCGCCTAGAATTATGGGCAGATGAGCCTGTTATATTTTATTTGCACAATACTTTTCTCAGGAATAATTTTATGGCAGATACATCTTTGCTCTGAGCTCAGAATGGCCTCCTATTCAGAGGGCAATTTTCTGCCTCTAACCTCTTTTGTATGACTTGAAACAAAACCCCAAAGTGGGAAAAGTAGTCTTCTATTCACAAAACCCACTGACACTTGTTTTCCCTGCTGTTTGATCTACTGCTAGTATCTTCAGGGTGGAGGTGAAAAGGCATTGTTGGTCAGCACTACCAGTTTGAGCAAGAAACTCTTCTCTACCTCTGTGTTAAATGTTTGCTGTAGCAAGTCCTTTCCCTCAACAGAACTGCTTTGGAAATCCCATATGAACTCTGCTATGGCTGAGGATTTGCTGGCAGGACAAAAGAAATAACTCCTGGGAGGTAATACACTGAAGCCAGACTCAGATCAGTAGTTACAGATGAAAAGAGTCTTATTAAGTAAATTAATTCCCTGTTAGATCACGTTATGTTCACTGATTGGAATATTATATTCCACTAATACTCATTCCACTTATTTTCTATTGATATAATTTACTTATGGAAGCAAATGATGCAGAAAACAGATGAACCCTGCCCTGAACACCTTTCTCTTTATGTGAGGCAGACAAAGCAAAGACAGAATGCAAGAGGGAATGATTAAACATTTGGATTTCCATTTAATCAATATTAATATTACTGCAACAGGCAAGGAAGAAGAAATACCATAGGGCATCTGACTTATGAACTTAGAGAGAGAGCTTTAAGCTCCAGTGCAGAAATGCTAAGGCTGAAATAATTACAGGGTAATGATTGTGGAGGAGGTGGTTATGGCAGTAAACGGCTTTTGCACATGATTCTCTGAGGCACTTGGTAAACACTGACTATCAGCCTACTCTGATGCATTTAATGTTATTTAAGATGTGTTGCTTGGGAAAAAAAATATAGGAAAATGCTGTGAAAATCAAAGAATAATGGAGGTACCCTAATTTCCAGGTTATAGTGTCTTCTGGTACTCTGGAAGACTCACAGCAGCAAATGATCTCACAGGGTGATTTCAGCGAACACAGGCTGCCTGCCAGCCATCAGCCATCCAGGGGCCATTTCAGCACCAAATTAGGCTACTGAGGGGGAAAGGGACATGCGTGTCCTCCAACTACTTCCACCGTATGTCAAACTTTCCTGCCACCTCTACCTACCTGCCCACAATACTTTTCAGGACCTAGTCACTCCCAGCAGCATTGAGCCAAGCAATTTAAGTTCCTCTGATGGTGCAACTGTTTCTCAACACAGGAATCACATGGATGCGGCTGGATGCACAGTGCCCACAGCACCATCTCATAACTAACTGACTGGGTTGCAAACATATCAAAGTACTCTGCTTTTGACAGCTAACCGTGCAACATGTTTCAGCTGAGCTTTAAAGACTGGTACTGCTGGTCCCAGGTTCAATTTCACAGACCCTTTCAGTCTTCCCGTTTTGGGGTGTGTGTGTGTGTGTTGTTGTTTCTTTGTTTTGTTTTGTTTTTAAGGTGTATGCACAAGACCTAATTTGATATAGGCAATCCTATATTTTTAATGGTGTTGTCATGGTATTACATCGTGATTCTCCTGCAGACAACCAGGTTCATAACTCTTCATTGGAGTAAAATGAAGCTGTCTGAGAAAGTCCTCCTGTTGGTTTCTATTCTGTAAGGAGTTCTGGGAGTTCAAACTGAAAAATATGGATACAATTTCTAGTCACAGCACTGCTGTTTAACCACCTCTGATACAGCATTCTGCTCATTTTAACAATGAGCAGCACCAAAGAGGAAAGAGGAAGAGTAGACACATTTTGTTTGTTTGTTTGTTGGTTTTTAAGCAGTAATTAGGCTTTCCTTCTTATTCTCATTTACTAGTGTTGTTATAAAGCAGTTCTAGCATTTTGCAATCTTAGGAAGAAGAATTAAAAAAAAAAAAAAAAAAAGAAGAAGAAGGAAAGTAGGAAAGTAACAAAAATGATGTCAAACTAGTGAAAACATTATTTCCAGAACCTTTATGAAACAGGGCTGAAGTTCCCTGTTGTGAAATGGGGGAAAGCATCAGGCCACTTGAAAGATTTTGGTCCTGGGTGAAATTCACATAAATGGGCTTGTATAGTTATTGAGCTAATATGCTAAAATATGCAACATTTATTCTGAAAAAAATGTGTCCTATATATCCAAGAGCTGCAGTTTTCATGTTTGGGTTCATGCCTGTCCTAAAGAATCATTAAGTTCTGGACAGAAAATCCATGCTCATACCTTGATCACATTGCAATCTGTGCTCTGGCTATGTAGCGTTGAGGAAAGAGGAAACCCAGATCCCCTCATACTAGATCTTTTTTTTTTTTTTTTTTTTTTTTTTTTTTGTCTGCAATCCCAAAGTGTGTAAAAGAAAGAGCTTTATGCTGCAAAAATGTGAAGTGTGAAGACTCCACAGCGCAGATCTGATAGATGGTTTCAAATCTAGATGGTTCTGTATTGAACTCTGTACAGGTGCTTTGATTGTCTTTCTACTCTTTCCCCAGTCTTCTTTCTCTCCTTGTTTCTACTTCATAGACTTGAAGCTGGAGGACAGCCACTGTCATCTCCCTTTATGGTAGCTGCTGTAGATACTAAGGGTTGGATTAGAATAAAGGACTCTCTAATGTTATGAGGGAACACATGCTAACAGGAAGTGTTATATTGTTGGAGGTTTTAAGCTCTGAATTGTATAGAGGAGAGCTAATGCTATAAATAAAATTGGGGTCTTTTTTTTTTTTTTTTTTTTTTTTTTTTTTTTTTTTCCCAGGGGTTCAGGCTGGAAATGGGATACAGAACTTAGATTTATGTTAGAAGGCAATGGAGATACTATTGATGCACTTTTTCTTGAGGTTCACCTTGGAACAAGTGCTCACATATAAACTGAAGCTGAAATTGAATAGAAGCTTAAATAAAACAGAGTACTTAACACCTGCTTGGTGAAAGCAAGGTTTCTCTCTTCTGTTGCCTCTTGTCTATTGAGGAAAATGGGTCCTGAGTTTTTGATACTCTGTTTTCAGGAGAAATTTCTGCCATTTGATTTCTCCTTGAAATCAAATTTTGAAAATTTTATACAATTCATAGACATTAATATATGCTCATTTAGACAAATTATAGCTTCAAATATATACTTTTAATTACCCACTCACTATTTTTCTTCAGCAATTACACAGACTCATATTAATGTACAGAACCACAAATATATTTATTTGTATCTGTTTATGACCAGTTGCTGCTTCTTTTTTTTTTTTATTTTATTTTTTCTCCTAAATTGATTTTTATCTGTATCCCCTTATTGTGCCTTTGGGATCTTCTAGGATTTGAAACAGTTACTAACTGTCTTTTTGATTTCTCTATTTATTTATTTTTTCCATTGGACTTAGATTACAAGTATACAGGTAGGTTATGTTTTCACTGTACAAAACAGAATCTCCAGAAAGTCAGTATTTTCCACTCTAATATATAATTCAGAGTGCTGCTAAGAAATAAAATGCAACCTCTCCCTAACTAAAGGTACCTTTTGTTGCCATTATCTTGACCTACTTTTCCAGTTATATCCTGTAGAATGTTTATTAGGGGGAATGAAAAAGAGAGAGATAGATAAAATATATGTAACCAGGACACACTTCACTGGTAAATCCAGATGCATTTTTTTTGGCAGCACAAGATTGACTTTTTGGTGATTTTTTTTTTCCCCCAGAGTGCGTAATAAAGGGCTTTGTGATGAATGAAGTAATCCACAAGTTACCATAAGAAATGCCACTCCTAAAATTTGAATTTCCGCTGACCATGTCTATTTTGCTTCTCCAAGTATAAGATAGCCCCCTGTGTGCAGTCTACTTCTTTTCCAAGACTAATGGCTGTTTTACTTCAAAATAGCTAAAAAATAGTTTACAAAGAAAGTTATCAAGGATGTTGATCAGATCTCCTGGGAAAAAGCCTCTTTCTAATGCCACAATAATTTGTAGTAAGGTGTCTTTTGGAAATAAATGACCATAATTTGCAAGATAATCCATCAACATTATTGTTATAGAAGCTGTCATGGGAATTAAGGGTTTTAGAAGTAGAATCTTTATATTTATGAAAAACAAAATTACCATTGATCAAAAATAAAATAATTATATCATTTTTGATTGCAGACATTTTATTAATGACAGGTTCCCATTGTAAATGAAAGTCAGCACACACAAAAATGATGAATTTATTGATGCAGCAATACCCAAGTAAATTATTTTTGCCCAATATTAATGCAGAGTTTGGCACAATCCCTGTATCAATCTCTGTACTTTTTTTTTTTTATTTTTATTTTTTTTTTTTTTTTTTTTTCTCTACTTAAAGGATAGCAGGCTACCACATGCTGAGGCTTTTACAAAGGCATCAGCTGACTGTGTTAGGCTCAAATATGTAACCAAGGACAAAACTTGCTCCAGCCACAGTTATTTAAATAGATAAGAGACTTCAGAAATAATAAAGAATTAAAATGTGGAAACTTTTCATCTACCAGTGTGTTTACAGTGAGGAAGGACAACACTCTCCTGCAAAATAGACTTCCCATCCCCTTCAGTCATATTATCATCCATTTCTTGCACCTGTTCCAATTTATTTTTATTTTTTTATTACTAATATTTTTTGTAGTAAGGGTGACTAAGACTGTATAATTTATTCCAGATAAGGTCCTTTTTGGCATTTTAGTACTATAAATTTCTGTACCTGAAGCTTCAGTTTTAGGACCTTTCTGTTATTTATTTATTTATTTATTTATTTATTCGGGGTTGGGCGGCGAGGAGGGAAGGGTAAGGCATGCCTCTGAAATACTTGAAGCATCTGAGGTTTTGGTCACTGGAACTCTCAGACATTTGCACATCTGTAGATCAAATGTTCTGTGAGCTTCAGCTGACAGGTGTTCAGTTTTAGGCACTATCATTATATCTTCACTGAGAGGGTTGTTGCACACTGGAACAGGCTCCCCAGAAAGTAGTCACTGCACCAAGCCTGTTGGAGTTAAGAAGCATTTGGACTGTGCACTTAGTCACATGGTCTGAATTTTTGAGTAGACCTGTGTGGTGCCAGGAGTTGGTCTCCGTGATCCTTATTTGTCCTTTCCAACTCGGGATATTCTACGATTCTATGATTACAGAATTAAGATAATGCATATGGGTGAAACATGAATGAATATGAAAATATTGTCAAACTTGTGGAAGCTGTGGCAGTGAGGAGACCTGCTTTTATGTTATTGGTACAAACTTCATAACTTCATCTGTAGCACAGAAGATAGCTGTTTGTACCACATACTAATTTTTCAAATGTCAGGTCTATTTACCTAAATCTGTGGATGAAATTTTGCAAATAAATCAGAGATAGAGAATGACCTATATGGAGTCACCATCATCTTCTAGCAACTCAGTGTAGCACAAATCCTGGCTTCCAGCCACATCTGGAAAAGGACACCTCCAGCAGATGTGACACCTACCAGTACTAAAAGCATTGGAATTTCCTGTCTCAGAGCCCTGACTGGTATTATAACCTTTGGCACCTGAACATTCTTGATGACAGCACTGTGATCAGGAAGCTAATTAGCTAGAAAATGGAAATATTGTAAATAATTGCTGATTACTAACCCATTATGTAAGAAAGCAATCATGCAATGGAAATGTATGTACAAGCCTGGAGGATAGAAAAGGACACAATGAAGTTTATGAACATAAATCATTCCAGATACAGGAGGCTAAGAATAAAAAAGAGGCTAAATACTAACACTAACACTAATACTAACACATTGCACTCATTAATACTCATCTTGTTTGAAGACAGTGCTCTCTGGTGAAAGAGAAACAATCACTTTAGCAAATAGTTGAGCCACAGGTAGTGCAGAATGTTGCAAGAAAAGTAAGTGGATAAATTGTGGCCTCTAAGTTCAGCAACACAATGTGTTTTTCTCCTCAGTATTTAACAATAACATATGGAAGAAGTGGTATTGTGAGGTTTTCTGGCTGGTATGAAATTAAATGTGGAATAGTTTTTCTTTTACCTTGCTCTCTCTCTTTACTGTCTTTTTCTGTTTTGATGCAGATCCTTAGTTGGAGCATGCTCTTCCTTATAGAGCTACTTCATGTTATGTCAGCTGATAAGGTGGTCTATTGATGTCAATGGAAGCATGATTTACATTGGAATATTTTGGTACTGATTCCAGCATGGATTTACATCTTTTGAGGATTGTATCTAGAATTAGTTCTTTATTTTAATATATATAGTTTAGAAGCGAGCAAATAACATCTAAAGTACCTTGACATATTTTGTCTACTCCTTAGGAGAATATGTAATGATATAACTTTCCATGAAGCACTATGTGCCAATAACTCTTAGTCTTTAGCTCTTCAAGAAATTAAACTCTGAAAATATTCGCAAATGTTACCTGAACCTTTTATTTAATCCATCAAACTCACATACTTAAGTCAACAAAGATGACCAACTAGATAACTAACTAGTTGAAGCAGGTCTGTTTAACATTTTTTAAAATTTGGAAACCATTTTCAATTCAGTTTACCTTCTCAAGTTATTAAAACACAACTCTGGATTTGTACTTACTGAAGCTTACACTTAGATCTATATTCTTATGCTCTGATTCCAGCAATATTTTTATTATTTTGTAAAATGCCATAAATGCCATTAATATTTACTCTGAGTCAGATTTTACTGCTTTTGATGGTGCTGAATAGCACTTCCTTGCCTGAACAATGAGAATTCTCACACAGAGGAGTGTTATTTAGTGAGAGTGAGGCGTATTGGTAGACTAAGAAGAGTACTTGCCATTTAACAAGAAGGTATATGTTACATGTTTAAACAGTGGTACTTTATACGAAGTTGCACATGACATTACTCCTCAGAAAAGTATAAGAAGACAATGTTCTTTCAAGAGCACATAACCAATTTCAGGGGAGGATCACATGTTGCCATGGAAACCAAGAACTTCAATTACTTTGTGAAACTGCTAAACAGAACATACTAGACAGATGATTAAGAGCAAACTATAAGAGTTGGTCAAATATATATTTCAAAACAACTTGTTGGTCATGTGGAGATCCCACCTAATTTGTGCCAAACCTTCATTCAGGGACATGGTATATATAACTTCATAGCTGTGGACTCAGCTAGGGTGAACCCTAGTGAACCTTACTAGCCCACAGTGTATGATAGACTGCAAAAATAAATTCAGCCTCAACATGAGATCCCTTGGTTGATAAATCTTCTTTGCTAACCATGAAATCAAAATGGAGTGGATGAAATCTAAGGTGTTCAGGCCTAAGAATAGCTATACTAGTAAATGAACCATATCAAGTCATTTAACAGTCTGTTTAGCTCAGTACACTGTTCTTCATGGTGTCCAGTAGACACTGAATACGAAAAAGTATACGAACAAAACAGTATAAAATGATATTTTCTCCCATTCTTATTCCCAGGTTCTGGAAATCGTTGGTATAAGAATTTCCTGAGACAGGTGTTATAACCTCATCTTTGTGTTTAATACCCCTTGAAGAATTTCCTTGCATGAATAAATCTATTTACTTTCTTAACCATTTATAATTTTGGCCCCTGTAATATCCTGAAGCAATGATATGTGAGGAGAATACTTCCTTTAGTTTAAAACTCTTGCTCAGTCATTGCATTGGGTTCCCTCTAGCTCTTTCATTGTGTGGAATGGCAAATAATTGTTCTCTGTTCACTTTTTCCATGCCAGTCATGATATTTTTGCTGGCTCTAATATGTCTTTTTTTTGTTTGTTTGTTTGTTTTTGTTTTGTTTTTGTTTTTGTTTTTGCTTTTGTTCCCAGTATTGAGATCCCTGATCTTCTAATTTGTCCTCATCTGAAATCTTCTCCTTGTCTTTCATTGGCCTTATTTAACTGCTCCCTGCCATTACAGCAAGAAATGCTCTTTTCCCTCTCTCTCTCTTTCCCCCCACAATTTCTCTAGTAGCCCCTTTCACTGTTTGGCTGTTTCTGAGCACTGAATTCTCACTTTCAATGAATTCCGGGATCATGTTTTTTTTTGAGAAGTAAGCATTAGCTTACAGACCAACACTGTACATGTCTAATTAAAGTTATATTTTCCTTGTGCTTCAGTTTGTGTTTACTGACACTGAATTTCACCTGATGCTTTGTTGCTCAATTACTTATCATTAAGAGTCCTCTGCAACTCTTAGATGTCAATTCTTATTTTCACTGCCCTGAACAATTTTGTTCCACATCTTATATGAATACCCTGAAAGGCATTGGGGCCACTTATTTTATCTTTCTACTGTAAGTATTAGCCATTTATAACTACTTCTTCTTTCCTGTCTTTTATTCCCTCATGAGAGGGTCCTTTCTTATGTCCTCTGCTAATGTGTTTTCCAACATCTGGATAAACTGTTCTGCAAATCAGATCAGCTGGAATTGGATAGTGCAGTGGGAAGCTCTCATGTGCTCTTGGAGTCTTCAGAAAGCTGAGAATCTGTACTAGTAGCCTAGAATAAACTCAGGAAATACAAACAAACAAGAAACCCTCTCCTCAGCAGTGACACCATGGACTACAAATGGAAAACAGAGATATGAAAATGAAGTCCATCAGCACTGCAGAGGGATTTAGCACAAGATGGTAAAACAACACAAGTTACTTTCAGGCAGGGATCTCAAGAAAAAAAGATTGTTCTTACGAATAAAATGAGGACACTTGCACCTGATTTTTGTGATAGTTGCCTTGCATTTGGGAGAAAGCCAAGTGAGAAAAGTGCTAGTTGTATTCATGTGCAGATCAACAACTGTATTTAGGCCTGTCTACAGCTAGCAGGGTTTGAGAAGTGACATGGAAAGATAGTTTGCATTTGCAGGATGTGATGAGTAAAATAATTCATACAGCCTGCTCACAAATTTTTCTGCTGCTTTTCACTGTGATTCTGTGATTCTGTGATTCTTAGGACTAGGATAAGCACTAGGCAGTGAAATGCAGGATCAGGTTGTGCCTGGGAGATTTTCTACCTCTTGGGCCCCTCAGCCCTTCTTGCAGTTTACGATCACACAGACACTTGACATATAAAAAGATGTTTGGGGAGAGGTAGTATCTCGTCTTCAGAAAAATCCACCCTGCTTTACAAACCGCTGTTTGCTCAGACTGAGACCCCTGAAAGAGAATCCAGAAGCAGGCTACAGTCTGAGTTAACTGACATATAAGTCTACAAATGGCTTGTGGGCTGAAATCCCTTGTAATGGATGATAACATGGAGCACTGCTTCATTATTAAGTGCTTAATTGGTTACATGGTAATTTTAGTATGATAGTTTGAACCAGTCACTTTAAATGTTTTCATTTTTCCTTTAGCAAAGCAAATTCTTTCATTTAGATTTTTTTTCTCTTCAAGGTCACTGATGAGTTGTTGACTTGTGAGGGGAAAAATGCATATCTTCAGGTCAATAGCTTTCAGATGAGGCCATCTGCTTCAAATTGGTGGAATAAAAATGGTAGAGTCTCCTGCTGGAAATTAATAAATTGATTCAGACATGCTCAGGAAATTATATTGTGCCACAGGGAAAAAATTATTTATGACCTCATCTGGAAATCACCTTCTGCCTCAAGTCACAAAGACTCTGGAAGTATGCTGGATAAAGACATTGGAGAATAGTTACATGGGAAATCCTGTCATTGGATGTACTACATAATGTATGAAGAAGCCTCTTCTACCTCTAAATCTGAGATATCTGCAATTTGTAGCCATTATAATCTTTTTCTAGCTAGTCTCACTACAGATGCAAAACTTATTCCTATGCATGTCCTATCTTCCCCTTTAATTTTTGAAAGCTATCTGCTTTAATCTTAAAATAGGTCAAAGAAAGGATAGGTCAGTGTTTTTCTTCAATTTACCAGTCTATTAGATGCTTTCATGTCCCCCATTGCACTTTCACTTGAGTGTCCCAAACCATCTCTGGAGAGAAGTACGTTGTTGCTTTCTCAATTTCATCTGTGAGGATGAAAGGTCACACAGGATGTCTCTGACACTGAACAGATCACAGCCTGGGACTTCTGAGCTCTAGCTTAAACCTTGAGCCAATTGCCTATTCTGTTATTTGCAGATCCAAGAAGAATATTGGACTAGTGTAAGACTGAAAAAGGAAATTGGGTTTGTTTATAAATCTGAGTCTCTTGCAGAAAAAGAAGTGTAAATTTTATTATTATTATTATTATTTTCCCCAGTGCACCCGTGCATGCTTTAGATTGTCTTATATGGGGACAGGGTAGTAAATATAATTTATCTAATTAAGTTATCCATTACATTTGCAGAGATGTATGTATGGCTAAAGAAAATCAATAGAATAGATTGATAGTAAATCCTCTTCTTTTGGTGTACGTTGTTTGGAGTAGCAACGGTGAGCAAGCATGGTGCTTTGAATAACAGTTGTGATTTGAAAAGAGTTGTGGCTGCCCTGCTGCCACAGTTTTTCAAAACCTTTCCAGGAAATATTTAATGAGATAAAATATTAGTGAATATTTGCTTTTTAACAGTGTCATTATGCTTGGCCTACTATGTGTGATGCTGTATATACAGGCAGGTAAAAGCAATCCTGAGCCCAAATAGCTTAATTTAAGCAGACAATAAGAGCACAGATGATGTGATCGATCTTATCTGTCAAGGGAGGTTGACAAGAGCATAGCCCAGAGAAGAAATGACTGCAGATGTGCTTTGTTCACCACCAGTCACTGGGTGAAGAACAGAGGGATGTATATAGATAGGTTGGCTGCACCAATTTCTTCCTCACCCTGATCCTTTCCCACTTAGATATTCCTCTCATTTAGTTTGTAGTGGGGAAGAAGTCTCTCCAGCATCAAGCGGATTTTGGCAGTAGCAGAAATAAACCCCAGAAATTAAAAAACACCCAGAAAAAGACAGGCACTGTATGCAGAAATAAGTGACAGCAGAATCATCCAGGCATGAATTACAACCTCTCTTGGCAGCAAAACTAAGGGAGTGGAGCATCAATCAAAGCAAGAAGAGCCATGCCCCTTGGATGTGAGATTCCTGACATGACTAGCTAGTGCCAGACAAAGCTAGGCAGACAGCCATTCTCCTAGTAATGCATTCCTGTTGAATAAAGCATATATCTGTGGGCTAATGGCTTGAAATTGCTCAGAGATTTAATAAAAGCTCTGAGGAAAAAGAGAAAATAATAGTCATTTAGATAAATGATAGGACTCTACCCAGAACAAAGGCATTTAATACAAATGTGTTATCATCAATGGTGGCATGTGTACTCTGCTATAATTAGACATTTTCTACTAAGGCATCACAAAGCCAGCTGTTTGGTCCATTGTGTGTGCCTCCATTCTTCAAGTCTGCGTTATGCGTGCCAGTCATAAGGCACAGAAGACTGGTTTCATAACAAAAATAGGAAAACATGCAAACATACACACAGGAAATTGGCAGGGGGAACAAGCTGGCAATCCCAAAACGAGCTGATTATAGACTGATAATAATAAAAGCATAATTGTTAAATTATTGCCAGAAGGACCAGGTACAGCTACTCATGAGACACCTGTTTTACTGTGGTATGAAGCAGCTCCATCCAGAGAGCATACAGTTGCAGCGTGGATGGATCCAGACAGCCGTGTTACACATGGCTACACACACGTGGTTACACATGGGCTACACACACATTATGTAAATTAGGTACCAGACAAGTGTGGGGTGAACGATGTTTGCTTTAACAAGGGTGTAGTTTTAAAACTTATTGCAGCTTGGAGATTTCCTACTGTGCTGGGCAAGTTCCACTAGCTAACCCTGAGTTCTTGTGAAAACAATGCCTGTTTTCAGAGCGAGGTTTTGAAATTGCAATGACTCATACAGAGCCTAGGAGGTTTGATGGATATAGGATTTAATACATTTTGGCCTTGGTCCTTGTCTGGTGTAACCTGTCAAAACTAATCTGATTTATACAATGCAAGGATTTATCTTGTCGTAATTCTGAATATAATAGAACAACATTGGTATGAATACGATCTGTCTAAATGCAAAAACCTTAAGTACACTCCTGAATATAGGATATACAGGTAGACTGCATCTACTAGTGACTGCACACAGAGACCCTGTAAACAACATTGCTGGGTTTTTGTATATAACAGAGCAACTGCAGAGGAAAACACCCACTGAGCTCCTGAGTATAGCATGCTCATCCTTTGAATCCACTGATCTCATATCAATCTTTGTAAAAAACAGACATATGGAAGACTTGGTGGAGGAAGGTCAGGCAAAGGTGAAAATACTTTCAGCAAATTCTTGTAAGAAACGGTTTTCTGGTCTCAAAATATGCACAGCATTATTCTCTGTTAGATGCCCTGAA
Organism: Nettapus auritus; assembly: GCA_011076525.1. NCBI lineage: Eukaryota > Metazoa > Chordata > Aves > Anseriformes > Anatidae > Nettapus > Nettapus auritus. Next base: position 27,512,956 of record CM021767.1, read on the forward strand.
AGATGTCAGTACTGATGTTATTTTTATTTTATTTTTTTTTCTTTTCTTTTTAAACTGTTAAAACCTTCTAGTCCTCAGAAGAGTATGTGCTGATTATCTGAGGTGTAAGAAATAAGAATCAGGTTTCCTGTATGTTGGAGTTTTATTTTTTGTTTTCTTCAGGGTTGACTAATAGAGGAAGTATACAATTATGTCTTGTGTAATTAATGATACTGTGCATGCCATCACCTCAACTGTCTTCAGGGAAGGCAGGAGGGAAGCAAAGCAGAAAAGTGATTTGTGTTCTTTGCCATATAGATACCAGTCAGGATCTTTGAAGGGAACAAACACTGGTACTAATGAACTAATGACCTTGGCTTTCAGTTTGCATAGTTGCGTGAGGGAATATCGTGTGGTAAGATCTGGAAAATCATGGGATAATCTTCTGTTTCTTTCCTTTTTTTTTTTTTTTTTTTTTTTTTAATTCTTTTCATGTTACATCTAATCATTATTAGGAAAAATAATTAGGGGATAAAGGTTACAATTTTTAAGAAATGGTTCTACAAATAAACCTTCCTTCTTTCATGAATGTTATTCTGTCTCAGTGCAGCCTGTCCAAGTTAATGCAGAGTGAGCCCATGAGAACCTTGAAGCCTGTGTTTTAGACCACATGCTCTACTTTTCTGAATTTCCTGAGAAATATGCTAGGGCTTAATTTAACAGTTTGCTCTGAAGTGGAAATGTTCACTTAGGTGATAGCTCAATACAACTCACAAATATAAGAATAGAAATGGTACTCATATGAGTTATTGTAAGCAATGGGAATATGTCAGCTATTAAAGATTGATTACAGATTACAGACCAGAAATTAAAGAGGTAGGGAAGAAATGGACTGACAGAAATAACAGGTTGGAGTGAATTTTGATACTCAGCTACTGAGTGTTTGTGAAAGTATTGCAGACCGATCTTGAGTTGAATCTGAAATGGAAATAGAATGGAACAAACTAAGCTGGGTAGATGCATATATATCAAAGTGAGTGTATACATATACAAGTACTTTGGAAGTGACCAACGTTAAAATGACCCAGGAACTGGTGACCAAGCAGCATTTGGGTGATTCAGGTGAATTATCCTTGTCTAGCATTAGGGCTTATAGTGAAGTTTTCAGACACATTCACTGCTCTCATCTGGTCATTTGTAGTGAGGCCATTGATCTCTGAAGAAGATCAAAGGAGATCATGAAGTTCTGTCTCTTCTAAGCTGTAGACTGACTGACATGATTTCTGAAAGTGAGAATGAAAAAACAAACAAACAAACAAACCACAAAACACCTCTATATTTCACATACAGAAATGTTTTTATGTTGTCCTGGTAGAAAGAAAAGAAAAAGCAAAGAAAGTGAAGAGAGGAAATTATTACCAAACTGGGATTATGTAAATATTGTTATAGGTAATGTTTTAGTTGGCATGTTAATTTATCTTCCTATGGGTGATATTTTAATTGTCCTTATGTTGTAGCAGCTTCAGATGTGTACAAGTAAATCCTCAAGCTGTATCTCTGATTCTACTGTGTTATTGTATTTCTTCTTGAGTTTGAACAACCTAAAAAGCTCTATATTACGCAGATCTGAGAAATAAAAGAGGAATAGTTCACCTGTGTATAGCTTACAGATAGTAGTTTTATTGGCTATATATAATAATTTTATAATGATCACCACAGCATTCTTATAACTGTATTTTTTAAACTGTCCACAACTGAAAGACTACTAAAAAGAACCTTCCCCATATTGGAAGAAGAAAGAGGATGGGGGAAGTTATGTTCATAACTGAATGAAGTACTAAAATCTAACCATTTCTGGCAGTTACTTGCGACCTAGCATTGAAATCTCCAGACGTCTGCATTTCTGTTATTTTCACTGTGCATACTTGCATACTTATGTTTATGATTTCAATAAGTGCTTAGGTATCCTTTTGCCTGTCTTAGCTTCTGGGACTGACCTTGTGTACAGGAAAAAATGCCTTCCTGGCTCTTACAGCTTGTGACACATAGGTAAATATACCTCTTCAGCCTATTTCACAACAGGCATGTTAATTCAGGACCCTCCAGAGGGGTCCAGAAGCCTGTTGCATAGCATATTCTGAGCCTTGGTTCTCCTAATCTCTCTTCCTTGCAGTTCCACCTCCTCCTGCAAAGCAGAGTTTGGTTTGGGGAATTTTGCCTGAGAGAAGACTCCAGAAGTCATTAAAATCCCTAATGTTCCCTCCTAGTGACACTAGCCCAGGGTTCCTGCTCAGTAGATTGAATAGATGGGGCTGCAGAATTTTATTATTATTATTTATTTATTTATTTATTTTCCTGTAGACATGACCTGCATCAGTTCTGAAGTTAGGAAGTATTTGGAAGTTAGCTGTTCTCCCTAACAATGGCCTAATAACCTTCTGTAATCAGCCAGGGGAATGGGAGAGGATGGAGACACCTCTCCTTTGCACGAACCTAGAGACAGAACAAACCAAATAAGTTGTGCTTATAACAAAATTTGCTCACGCTGGATTTTAGGAGGGTATTTAATATGTAGAAAATCCCTAGTCTGTATTTGACAAGTTATGTGCTGCTGTTTGTTTAATAACTTTTGCCTGTGGCTTTAGAGTCTTTAGGTAAAAAATAGCTTTGTTTTTCAAAGATTTTGAAAGATAGCAGCAGGCTGCCTCAGGTGAGAATTAACCCACACAATACTCTCTTACCAAGGGTACTGCATAATCAAAGGAACATGAGAAACAGTCTCTTTCATTTCATTTATAGACTACCATCATAGGATCATCTGTAATGAGAAGAAATATAACTGTTCTCTGGGGGCAATAAAAAGCTTCAAGGTGAAACCTTTATGGAGACCTTGCAGGATACACTTCTATCTATATATTTACACAGTATATTATACCAAACAACCATGTTTCTGTTTTGAAATTTCTCCTTCTTTGCTGTCTTGTCCCCTGTTTCTGCCCAGACCAGTACCTACAGCAGGGAATGAGGACTTGTTACTTTTCCTCTTAAGAAGCTAACAAAAACATCACCAACACCTTGAGGCTCTGCAGTTCTGTGGCACAGAGCATATCGTTCTCTGTTGATTCCATAGAAATACAGAACTGATTTTAATTTCTGCAAAACTTCATTAGCTTCATCCTCAGCAATCTTGGAGAGTTTTTTAGTGCTAAGAACAATGTTATGATAAGCTTATAAAACAATTGCATCAGAAGGGGCAAATTCAGTCAGCTCTAGATTTTACTCTCAGTTGTTTGTCTTGGTAGAGAACTAAAAAGGAGACATTCTGGGATGCAGTAGAAGTTTGAAAGCACTGCACAGAAACAGGCAGCTTTCTGCTAATGAAAATCAGAAGTGCTGCTGGGCTTTCCTTTTATAATACTTGACAGCTTTCAGGGTTTGGTGTAAGGTGTGTGTCTGTGATAGAAGGCAAGGGACCCTTGTGAGCAAAATAAACTGCCTCATCCTTCTTCTTTTGTGTAGCAGTTATGTGGGTGAGGAGAGTCAAGTGTTTGGGATTTCTCAACACAGAAAGCACCTCCTGACTTTTTCACTTTGTATCTGGAACCGGGTCCTTCCCTGCTAGGTCAGAATCCACTCCTACTTTGTAAATCTGTCCAAGCATGCAAAAAACTGTAAAGCTAGCAAACAAACAAAAAAACAACTCTAAGCTAAAAATAAAAATAAATAATAGTAATAATAAAAAAGAAACAGCTGATATGTGTACATCTTATTTACTACTATTTAGTAGTAAGGGGGAAAAGCATGAGCCAGCTCTGCTTTTCTGCTTGTTAATTTTTCCACTGCCACTTTGTGTCAAGAATCTCAGAGGGCTGAACCTTTCAGCAGAGAACTTTGGTTTGCATTCCCCACTGACTGCTGATCTAATTGCCTTCCAGCCTTGGCCACAGGAGAAGCAGTTTAGCATGAGGACCCAAGGGTTTAAAAAGCCACAGATAATGATGACAGTCACATTGGTGCTGAAAACAGGAACTCCCATATGTCGTTAAGAGCACTGGAGTTCAGTTCTACTCTGCTTCCCAGATACAGCCTGCCTCAGAGATGATGCAGTTGTCTTTATCTGGACAAAGAATCTTTTCCTCTTATGACAAAAATGACATCCACATCGACATATCCTATTAAGGACACAGCTTCCAGTCTAAGAAGACATGCCTTTGTGAAGAGAGGTTGTCATGGTGCTGTATGCACTGCCTGGAAATCAGGTTTGCTGAGGATTTATTGTAGCTGAAACAGACAAGAACTCACATGGTCCCTCATTACTTCTTGTCAGCAAGTCAGCCTGGGGTTGCAGACTGAAGGAGGAGAAGCTTCAGACTTAGAAGCCCAGAGCTGCTAATGATAAATTGCAATCTGCCATGTGCTTCTTGTACAAGACAAACACTTGTGGCATCAAAAAGCAGAGAAAAGCTAGAAAATCTGCAGCAGATGTTTGTGCTTTGCACTGGTGTGGACATGGAAGGAGTCATGACAACACTCTGCTGGTACTGAGGCACATCACAACAGTGTCTTCTACAGCACTGGCATTTGTTGAGGCAGGTACCAGTACTGGCAACAAGAAGAGCTGTCAGCATTTCTTCTCTCCTTCTCTCCAGCTGGCTGGAGCTAGTGGCTGGGAAAAGGTTCAGCCTCCCTTAGGGGGAGGCACACACTTTCAGATGTTCAGATGGGCTCCAGGATGCTCTGCTGCCATGGGGTCTCTGTGTGCTCTACAAATGATAAAGCAATGGTGCCATATGCGAGACTGCTCCAGTGCTGCTACCAGAAGCAGCTGGGGCACGCAGCAAGATCCCTGTAACCTGAAAGAGAAGCAGGAGTGAGAAAATATCTCAAGAGCATGCAAAATGTAGGTGTTGCCCCAAGTGTTTTTTAAAACTGGGCATCAGAACTTGTGGGATCAGTCTCAAAACAACATTTTATTATAATAGAGCAATTTGGTTACTTCTACTCATCATCTATATTCTTAATCTTGCAATATGTGTTTTCATGATTGGGGGTGGGGGCAGTGTTTGTCAGCAGTGAGGGCTAAATGTTGTACTCTCCACACTCTTAAATGCCCTGGAAAATTTTGGATGCTGGTCCATGAGGCTTTAATCAAAGTACTATTTTTTATTGTTTTAACAAAAATGATGATTTTCACAAAAAAAATATAGTGAATTTTAGATCTGAAAAAACCTTACTGTGGTAGAAGACAAAGGTATCGGGTGGGTATTGAACATATATGTGAGATCTGAAGAACATGAAGTTGGTCTGTGAACAGCTGAAAAAAACACCATGTCAGAAAACAGAGATGTAGTCCTACAGATGTCAGAGCTTCAGGAAGAAATGCTTAGGCTGAAGAGAAACTCACCAGAAAAGGAGAAAAATTACTGTAACAGAAAAAGGAAGATAGGGATGAACTGCCATCTTGGTAAAAATCAGCAGTTTTCAAGTAATATGTGATGGTCATATTATGGTAAATATAAGAGCAGCTGAACATAGGGCATTGGGAATCTTCTCAATTTGCACAAATTTTGTATGAGAATTCTTCCTAATGCAGTTCAAAATGTCTTGTGAGAACTTCAGTTTTGTCACAATACTTTTCTTTCTTAGTAAGGTAAGCAAGGTGACAGCTCCCTGCCTGCTTGCTTGCAACATGTAAAGTTTCTTGGCCCACATTTGTTTTGGACCCCTGGGGGCGTCTGTCTCCCTTTCCTACCAGTGAGTGATGAGGGAAGTACAGAGACCGTCAAAGAACTAGACAATGGAGGAAATGGAGAATTTAGGCACTGGAATGGAAGCCTGAGAAGTTCCTTCTACATTGTTCGGAAAATATATATATATATATATATATATATATATATTTCTTCTGTCTTATTTTGTGAAATCCCAGCATGCAAAAACTGTGTACTTGTTTGCTTTCCGTTTTAATTCATGTGGCTTCCCATCCTCCCAAAGGCATTCTCTGAATCTATTCAGCTTTAATTATAGATTGCCTTGGTCAAGTGATTGATAATGACAGGATGAGAGAGGTGGATGCTGTTGCTTTGGCTGCCTTGCATTTAAGAATTCTGATGCCGATAGAAGTCTAAAATAAGTACCAGCAGTCTTCAAAGCTTTCTCTAGTTGCTCTTTTTGTATCCATTTCCTATCAGACTGGAATCTGACAAAGCAGGAATAAGAACAGGAGAAATCATAATTGATAGGGCAGCCTAAAAAGAAGTTTTTAAATTTGTTTCTATTGTGGAAATTTTAAAACCTGAGTAAAATGTAGACCCATTTTCCACTCCATTAACCAGAAGACAGATAAATGTGAGAGATGAAGCTGGGAGATCTAAGAAAATGTGCAAAACTTGAATTCTTGCTCCTTAAATATCATATAGCTGTAACTACTTTAAGTCTTGTGGATGTGTTATTTATCTCAGTCATCCTCAGGATTCATTCAGCTGGTAGTTTGCAATATGCCAGCATGCTATAGGCTAAGCTGATTAGAAAATGTGATTGTATTTTCCCTTCTTGTCAAATTTACTGAGGATAAATAGTTATCCTTTTTAAGAAGAGAACCAAAATTTGTGATGATCCATGGGGAAAAGACTTCAAAATGCTGCGATCCTCTAAGGGCTGCATAGCTTTTGTTGTTATAATAATAACTGTCTAACAGTTCTCAAACACAGATACGGGCAAACCATCAAGGTCAGAGTCTTGGCTGTACATTCAGTTTAAGATTGATAATAATTTAATAATTATAATAAATTATAATACCTTCTGAATGCTGACTTTTCTCTACAGGGAAAATTCTTTAAAAAATATTGCACTGGCTTTATGTAATTATAAATACTGATGATATGGATGTGAAATACTTGGTCAGGATAAAAGGAGAATAACTGTGAAGTTACAGAGGCAAGAGGAACATCTTAGTTCAGACTTGATGCCTTGGTTCTCTGGGAGTGTTCCAAAGAACATTTAAAATCTGCACTGGTGTTGGAGTCCAAATATTAAAAATAAAATTTAAATTTTAAAATATTTTTTTAAAGGAACAACCTGTGATTATATCAGAGGATTTGTATTCAGGAGATCTGGCTTCTTTTTCTGGGCTGGCCATGAATGTGCATTTTAAATATAAGCAAATCATTTCCCCCAGCACTATCAAGAACAACAATTTAGACAGTTGTTGTGAGTCTTAAGTTGCTCTTTATAAAGAATATCAGTGCCATGAAAGGGTGTCTCACTTTATATCACAAAGATACAATAACTGGTATTAAAGTAGAGAACTAGAACTGTAATTTTTGTTTACTGATAATCAGATATATTGTACAGAACCAATATTAAGCATTAAGAAAAAGAAATGATGAGCATTAGTCACAGCACATTTTTCTGATTTCTCCTCAGATTCTAGTATTGAAAGTAACAATGAAGAAAATGGCAAAAGAAAACTGCCAGCTAAACTTCACCCTTAGATATGGGGAGCAGATTTTAGGTTGCCCAGGGAACAAGTTAGTAAGGTACTTGTGCAGGATTTGCTTCTCCAGGTGGTTGCATATAAGTCTATGGGGCCTAATGGGATTCATTCCAGGGTACTGAATAACCTGGCTGAAGTTATTGTGAGAACTTTCATTTATTTTCCAACAGTCTTGGGAATCCAGAGAGGTCCCAGTTGAATGTAAGCTGGCAAATGTTGTTCACAATGGTTACAGCACCAAGCCTGATGGAGTTCAAGAAGCATTTGGACTCAGACATAGGGTTTGATTTTGCGGTGGTCCTGTGTTGTGCCAGGAGTTGGACTTGATGATCCTTGTTGGTCCCTTCCAACTCAGGATATTCTGTGATTCTAGAATTGTTGAGAAGGAATTGAATGCCTTAGTATATAATTATTTATTAGTTTATTGGCAACAGACCAACTTATCCAAGGTTCTTGTGCTTTTTATACGTACCCCTAAGGGCCTTAGTGGTCCTGCCAACACAAGACATCTCTTAAATTCCCCTCAGTGCAGTGAAATCAGCAATGAAGCAATGTGGGAGTCAGCATTGCCTCTGTTCCTAATGCAGAAGACAACCAGTCATGCACATTTCTTCCCAGATAGATTATCCATCCTAATTAAACATTTCCTCTCCTGGGCCCTTGATCTTTCTAGTAGCTGAGAAGGGTAATTAATCTTATAGGTACAATATTTGAAACCCAAGACAAGATTTTATGTCCCCTGAATTTCAAACTTATCATGCAACTAGGATTTGTCTATATAAAGTCCCAACTGTCTTTGAAGCTTAAACAGTCAACACTTTTTCTGAGAGCTGTTCTGCTTTTGTGCCTTACCTAGAACTGGCAATCATGAGTTAAAACAATGTCTTTTATTCTGTGTGTTCTATCTTTTGAATTTAGGCTTGTGATTTTGTTTAGGCTTCTGGAGGTGTCTTAAGCAAGTTTCATAAGACCTCTTGGCTTTAATTTGTTGTCTGAGAGTGAGGCTGGTCAAATGTTTTCTTGTGTGGCCGTTTTTTTACTTTTTCCTTAGAGGAAAAAGACAATAAGCGTGGGAGGAAGAAAAGTTACATTAAATATGTTTCTGTAGAAAGTCTTGACCCTTTGGTATATAATCAGAAATACATATTTCAGGAAATGCCCAAAAGAATTTTCCCCAAAACCTGTAATTTTAACCCATAAACTGAGGTTAAAATTGACATATTGTTTATATCCTTAATATTTATCAAGAGTTGTAGATTTTTAATCATTTTTTGGAAGTAATCCACTGTCTGAACTGCATATGTCATTGTGCCACAATCTTGTTTCTTAATAAGATACCTATCTTTGGATGTAGAATTCCTTAGACATGTTGTATGGGTGGGGAGCCTGACTCGTAAAAGAGTATTGAACCCAAACCGGGGGGGGGAAGAAAAAAAAAAAGTTGCTTTCATCATCTATTACTCTGAACTGAATGAAGACGTTTTCTGTCTTCCGCTTGTTGTATGGCTTATCTACTCAGATTGCAGGGTGTTCCAAGCTCTTGATCTCTACCTTCTGTGTCTGGCTGCCAGGTAAAGAACTATAAGCACACAATAACTGATTTCTAGAAAGGGACATCAAGAATGATGTATTTCACTGGGAAGCCCAGACAACAGTGGATAATGGGTGCTTTGATTTCGTGCAGTTAGTTCATGTTGTGGTTCATCCCAAGGTCATGCTCTCCCAAACATCTTTATTTCATTCATGTCAATTTGTGCCTGGGAAATCAATCTGAGACTGAGATGAGGGACAGATGTTTGCCCTGGTATTTTCCATTTCTGCTGACTGTCTCTATTGGGAGGCTAGCTGGAGCATAATAAAGTTTTTTTTTTTTTTTTTTTTTTTTTTCAGTCTAAACATCTGCATTTTTATAAGAGTATATTTTTGCCCTGGTCTTGTTCTGACCTGAAGGTAGGACAGAGTCAAAACAGGTACATAGCAATGTTACTCGATTACGCTTTTACAACATATAAGTGATATGATTCATTATTCTTCTCTAGTCTCAGACCTACATGTAGATGACATAAACTATCCTTAATTAAAATAGAAATGAATTCTCAAGACAAACACCATTACTCCAAACATCTCCCTCTTATACTTCTTTCACCCAGGTTTTATTGCTGAGCACAAGTCCATGTGGTGTGGGACATCCCTTTGGTCGGTCAGGGCCACCTGTCCTGGCTCTGTCCCCTCCCAGCTCTGGATGCACCCCCAGACTGATGACTGGCAGGGCAGCACGAGGAGCAGAGACATCCTTGGCTCTGTGCAGGCACTGTTCTGCAACAGTGAAAACATTGGTGTGGTATCACCACTGTTCTCATCAGAAATCCAAAACACAGCTTCACGTGAGCCTCTGTGAAGAAGCTTTACTCCATCCCAGCCAAAACCATGACAATCACAGAATCACAGAATCACAGAATTTCTAGGTTGGAAGAGACCTCAAGATCATCGAGTCCAACCTCTGACCTAACACTAACAGTCCCCACTAAACCATATCCCTAAGCTCTACATCTAAACGTATTTTAAAGACCTCCAGGGATGGTGACTCCACCACTTCCCTGGGCAGCGCGTTCCAATGTCTAACAACCCTTTTGGTAAAGAAGTTCTTCCTAAGATCCAACCTAAAATTCCTCTGGTGCAACTTAAGCCCATTCCCCCTCGTCCTGTCACCAGGCATGTGGGAGAACAGACCAACCGCCACCTCGCTACAGCCTCCTTTGAGGTACCTGTAGAGAGCAATAAGGTCACCCCTGAGCCTCCTTTTCTCCAGGCTGAACAATCCCAGCTCCCTCAGCCGCTCCTCGTAGGACTTGTTCTCCAGGCCCCTCACCAGCTTCGTCGCTCTTCTCTGGACTCGCTCAAGCACCTCGATGTCCTTCTTGTAGCGAGGGGCCCAAAACTGAACACAGTATTCGAGGTGCGGCCTCACCAGAGCCGAGTACAGGGAGACGATCACCTCCCTAGCCCTGCTGGTCACACTGTTTCTTATACAGGCCAGGATGCTGTTGGCCTTCATGGCCACCTGAGCACACTGCTGGCTCATATTCAGCTGACTATCAACCATCACTCCCAGGTCCTTCTCTGACAGGCAGCTCTCCAACCACTCATCTCCCAGCCTGTAGCTCTGCTTGGGGTTATTGCGTCCCAGGTGGAGGACCCGGCACTCGGCCTTGTTGAACTTCATGCAGTTGACCTCAGCCCATCGGTCCAGCCTATCCAGATCCTCCTGCAGAGCCTTCCTACCCTCGAGCAGATCGACACACGCACCTAACTTGGTGTCATCTGCAAACTTACTGAGGGTGCACTCAATGCCGTCGTCCAGATCATCGATGAAGATATTAAAGAGGACCGGCCCCAGCACCGAGCCCTGGGGAACGCCACTAGCGACCGGCCTCCAACTGGATTTGACTCCATTTACCACGACTCTTTGGGCCCGGCCATCCAGCCAGTTTCTAACCCAATGAAGCGTGCGCCAGTCCAAGCCATGGGCAGCCAGTTTCCTGAGGAGAATGCTGTGGGAAACGGTGTCAAAAGCCTTGCTGAAGTCAAGGTAGACCACATCCACAGCCTTTCCCTCGTCCACCCAGCGCGTCACTTTGTCATAGAAGGAGATCAGGTTCGTCAAGCAGGACCTACCCTTCATAAACCCATGCTGACTGGGCCTGATCGCCTGCTTGCCCCGCAAGTGCTGCGTGATGACTCTCAAGATAATCTGCTCCATGAGCTTCCCTGGCACTGAGGTCAAACTGACAGGCCTGTAGTTTTTTTGTTTTTTTTTTTACCTTTTTCTTAAAATCATTTATGTGTAAAGAAAATCTAACTTTATGCTGAAATTCATTCTTATTCTATTTGTCCTCAGAAAATAGCCATTTTAACAACCTGTAGTGGGGCTGAAGATTTTGAAACTCTAAAAATTATATTTCTGATAAATTTTGACCTTTTGTCACAAGCTGGAGTCATTCAGAGTATCTAAGAATGGTAAACTAATTATCTCTTGCCCTTCTCTTGTTAACATAAAAAGATTAAATTAATCACATTCTGTCATAGCTGGCTTTAAGCATACAAACATGCACCCTTATAAGGAGAGAGACAGAAATCAGTGGCTTTTATTAAATGTTTTTCTCTGTATGTCAAAATTTTCTTTAGAAAACTGGAAGTGATAAATTAGCAATTTTGCCTATCTTCTATTCATTTTATTATTTCCATATTCTTTGTCTCAAGATTGTCTTTTCTTACAGCCTATTTTTTCAATAAACCACTCTTACACGAGTTTTATTTTATTTTATTTTATTTTTACATTTTGGTCTTTGTTCTGTTCAATGAAAGAACTTCTACGTGACAGCAGAATTATCTTGAAGAGTAAAAACAAATCAAAGATATCTATGATAGTGCAAGGAGCTGCAATCACAATGTAATCTCTCTGGAAACCTTTGAGCTAGCTAACCCTAAAGCAGAGGAAGTTCTGCCAGACCATTACATAGTCAAAGATGTGGGCCTTTTATTTTATTTTATTTTATTTTATTTTATTTTATTTTATTTTATTTCATTTTGTTTTGTTTTGTTTTGTTTTGTTTTATTTATTTTTTGTTTGTTTGCACTGACTTTAGACAGAATTATAGTATGTGGTCCTATGGCTGCTTATGTAAGTATGTCACTTTGTCCAATGAATTTGTTTCTTAAGACCTGATCTGCACTCATAAACTTGTTTGTGTTTTCTTCTGTTGAGAAGTTTTGTTGTCTAGAAAACTCTTCCATATACTAGATTTTGATAGGGGTTAAACAACATCATCTGTACTAGTTTGGGGTATGTGTAGTCTGCTTTCACTGAACATATGGGTCTGAACAGGGTTTACCAAGAAAAAAATTACATAGGGCTGATCAAGAAACACCAGCTCTTCCATCTGGATCCATATGTTGCAATGTACAAAAACACACCCAGATAAAGACCTTGACCTTCAACTTCTGATAAAAATCAAGTCAGGATCCTTTTTAGAGAGACCAGCTATGGCTGAATTTCTGTAGCAGCATTTAAATCTAAGTCTCATTGCAGCATGTCACACAAACTGCTCTTTGTTATTCTGTAGTTTTAGTTTAGTACCAGATCCCATGGAAGACTGCCACTCATCAATTCAAATCACTCCTCCCCACTTCTTACAGCACCTTTTCTTCTTTCAGAGGTCTTGCAACCCACCAAAATAAGATCTGAAGAGACCACAGCTGGGAGTAAGGCTCCAGCGTGATGGTGAATAAAACTATTGTGCACCTCATACTGAATGCAAATCGTCAAGTTCTCAATATCCGTCCAGGAAACCTTTCCCACAGTATTTATATCTGGGAAGCTTTTAGACTTTTGCTGCCATTGACATGCTGTGTTTACACTGCAGCAAATTACATTTGATTTAGAAACAGCTTGAGTGGGAGGCCAGGAGATACATTCAGGGACAAGGGAACACTTCTGTGTAATGGAGCCAGTGTGGGATGGCAGCAGAAGGGCTACCTACCTTCCAGAGCCCCCCGTGCCCACTGACAGCATGAGTGATGCCTTTCCAGCCATCCTTTCCCACTCACAAACAGAAAAGCTGGCTGAGGTACAGCTAAGCCATCCATCACAGTTTCAGAAACATTGCCTTGATTTCAAAGTGAAAGATATGCTTTGGTATAGAGTTCACAACCACTGATAAACTAATGCCATGTTGGAGCCTGTTGATTGTAGCTCTGTAATGGAGTCATTTGCAGTATAATTGTTTATTAGCTATTTAATACTACAATGCTTCCAATTCCTAAAATTTTATGATGGTTCTTTTGATATTAAAGTCCACCTTAAAGCTAAAGACATATATGATTGGAGGAAAATTTCTGTGAAAATTTAAGTTGAGCAGCTGGGAGAAGTCCCAGTTGTCATGGAAATTGAAAATATCCCAAGATTGTCAGGAGGGTTTAGAATGTTGAAGCAAACAAACTGTTCTTTGTAAGCCATTCTCACAACTGATTTTTCTATGAGGACTGTTAAATGTTAAATAGATTGGTTTTGGTCAAGTGCTCAATGCTATGGAAAACAGAAAGTAGGAGACTCCAGCTCTCCAGGTTTTGCAGTCTTAAGGCTGAGCTCAGAAAGTCTTAACAAAACAAAAACAAAAACAAAAACAAAAGATAGGAATTAAATTCCTTCTGATTGTCTCTGTGGCAAGGCATGTTCTTGTTCTGATTAACCTTTATTCTGTGAGAAGGAAAAAAAATGCTTAAGGGTTTTTGAATGACAGTGTGAGTTACAGTGACTATCTTTGGAAGATTGTCTCAGTTGACACACAAAATGGCAACTCCCATCCAGTTAAGAGGTAGATTTTGCTCCCTGTTTAAAGACACTGCAAAGATAATAGAAAAACAGTTTCAGTTCCACAGCTATATCTTGAAAAGGCCAAGGATATGATGTGATAAGCAAAGAAAGTTCAGAATTCTCTCTAATTCCTTTGATGTGGATATTCAACTGCAGGTATCTCCTGAGATATCTTCTTCCTCCAACTGTTGGCGCAGCTGGAAATGCTCTAAGACCAGTTTTCTTTGTAGCAGTTTTACAACTAGAGCCACAGAATTTAGAAACAAAAAGAAAATTAAAGGGAAAGGCTTCAGGAACACAATCAAAGGTTCACTCCACAAACTTTGACAGGTAAAACTTACTTTGTTGGCACTGTCTCATGTACTTGCACACTCTCTTTTTAATCCTACGAATAATAACCCTGAATTTATTCTTGCCAACTTCAAACATATTCTTAATGTATGCAGTACTATATCAGCACCTTCCAGTAATGCAGTAGTTGGGTTGGCACTATGCACTTATTGCTTCTGTCCCCCTATTTGCCCCCCAAAAAGGAAACTGACCAAAATTTTGAGTTTTGCATTCCAAAGTTCTAAGGACCTGAACACTTTCTCCTACTGTATAGTGTGAAATATCCAAACTTTTTTGAAAATGCCTCTTGATGTTCCCATGCAGAATTATGACTAGTTGTAAAACATACTGAAAATTTCAGGCAATACTTCACAGGCTGTTTAGCTTAAGAAGGATAGTCTGAGTTTCTGGGTTAGGGGGCAGGACAGGTAACATGATTAAAAGGGATGGATGCTTTTGCCAAGCAAAGGAGAATGAACTACAGTGGTATTCCAGGATGGGGAGACAGCTGAAACATACAGCACTGATTACAGCAGCAATGTATATTTCAGTTTGTATTACACTTAAATTAATAAAATTGAGAAATTAAATTAGTAATTATTTCTAAACATTTTGGCCAAGTTATGAGTTACTTTCATCATGAAAAATTGCAAGTACTTTTAAGTACTCTGTCAAGGTAGTCATCTAAGATATATTTTACACATAATATTGCCTGTAGAAGGAACAGTATGCTGGACTGATATTGCAGTATTTTTTTTTTGTTTGGTTTGGTTTTGTTTTTGTATTTATTTTTCTTTCCATTTAATATGAACTATGAAAGAGTTTACTTTCAGTTTTGTTTATGGTAGGTCTTCCTTCCTGACAAATTCTCTAAATGGAATAATGTTATTTTCCATGGAAGAAAAATGTTCTTTAAAAAGTAAATTGCTCCCCCAGAAATTTTGCAACACATTTCATCATAGCATTTCCACTGATGTTAGATATTGCAAAAGCTCTTTCAGCTTTTAGAAATCTGGCATCAGTGCATTAAAGTAACTTGACTTTATTGCCAAATCAGAAAGGGAGTACAGAATGATACATTCATGAATTTGTGATGCCTATATGTGCAAAACTGTAAAGTCTGTCCTTTTTTTTTTTTTTTTAATTTTTTTAAATTTTTTTTAAATTTTTTCTTGTCTTGTCCTTCTGTGTTACGGAGCCTCTTAGGAAGTTCCTTTTTTTTTTTTTTTTTTTCCTTACTGTAACTTTTTTGTCTGTTTGTTTGTTTTTTGGTGTGTGTGTTTTCCTTTTTAACTTATCACCTAGACTAAAAGTCTCTTCAAATTTTTTTTGTAATCTATTTCTGTATTCTTACCTCTAGTTATATACCTACATCAGGTAAATTTGTTTGGCAATATTATTGAAAAACTATGAGTTGTGAAAGCTGTGAATGACTAATTTGTTTTGTTGATGTTTTCTCTTTATGGAGATTAATACATTACAAAAGAATAGTACATAATAGTTCAGAACGAGGACAGAAACAGCCGCATTGTTCTATGGTCCACTTGTCCCTTGCCACACCTTGTCCCTGACAGCCTTTTGGGAACCAGCTGTGATCTCTTTCCCTTCTGTGGTTTTCTGAGATAGTTTCTGATGAAGATTCTCAAGTAATTTCTGCATCAGCAAGTCATCTAATGCTGCAGACCTTATGACCTTGTGTCATATTACTTTCCAGCCATGTGGCATAGATCATCTTTTCCTCTACTATGCTTTTACTGGGAGAATTATCAGACAGGATTTCTGATTACAAAGAAATAAGGTCAACAAGTCAACTCATATTATTTCATATGTATGCTCTCCATACTCCAGTTTGCCACTGGGGAACATGACATTTATTGGAATAGCAGTGAAGTTTTGTTAAGTTAAACTGCTTTTTGATGTTGGTGAAGGAAATAAGACTTTTTAGCAAGGTAAAATGATATTCTGAAAACAATTTTCATACACTCAAACAATTCTGTTCTGTCTTTGACCCATTTGTTGCCAGAGAGATGCTCAACAGTCTTAGCTCCAAAGACCCTTGTAGAAATCCCATACAGTTAAAATTCTTTTAGTTTTCAATAGTTTTTTCATTCTTTTTCATGGGATTTTCCTGGACTTAAGATCTTATACTGGTCTTTCCTACAAAGAAAAATACTGTAAGTGATCCTTTTATGGTAGAGGACTAGTTACTTTGTTAGTATGGTCTACAAATACATACTTTTCCTTCTGATTTTTATAGCACAGGAGGCTATAACATCATTGTTAACATCCATAACAAGTCTAAAGGTGTGATGGGCAACCAAGAAATCAAGTACTGGAAAGGAGAGGAGATTTTTGGAGACAGCAAAAGCTCTGATCATGCAACTACAAGAATGATAGATTAGCCATTATTTCCACTAAATTCAGCAAGCACAATTAAAACTTAAAAGAACTGAACACAGAGCACTACTCTTCAACAATTAAAACAACGAGGAGACATTTCTTCTCAGAGAGTGGTCAGGCATTGGAACGGGTTGCCCAGGGAAGCGGTCAAGTCACTGTCCCCTGGGGGTGTTCAAGGAAATCATAGAATCATAGAATATCCTGAGTTGGAAGGGACCCCATAAGGATCATTGAGTCCAACTCCTCGCTCCACACAGGTCTACCCCAAAATTCAGACCATATGATTAATTGCACAGCCCAAATGCTTCTTGAATTCTGACAGGCTTGGTGCTGTGATTCCATCCCTGGGGGGTCTGTTCCAGTGCGTGGCAGCCCTCTTGGTGAGGAATCTCTTCCTGGTGTCTGGCCTGGACCTCCCCTGTCACGGCTTGACACCATTCCCTCGGGTCCTATCACTGAACGCTAAAGAGAATAGGTTGGCACCTGCCCCTCCACTCCCCCTCGTGAAGATGCTTTAGACTGGGATGAGGTCTCCCCTCAGCCTCCTCTTTTCCAGGCTGAACAATCCAAGTGACCTCAGCCGCTCCTCATACTTCTTCCCCTCTAGGCCTTTCATCAGCGTAGTAGCCAATGAAAGGTTGGACCTGGTGTGTAGGGACGTGGTTTAGTGGGTGACATTGGTATTAGGGTGATGGTTAGACCAGATGATCTTGAAGGTCTTTTCCAACCTTAACGTTTCTATGATTCTATATCCCAGGGTGATGCAGTGATGATCAGGACTTTTCCCTTGCTGTGACTGATTGTGCTTCAGTCACAGAACCTCAGTGCTTGACCACTCCATAACTTAGTAATCATGTAATCACATTCCTCAAATATATTTAAGCTGCTTCAGCAGATATCACATTTGCTCTAACAACCAATCAAACATTAATATATCCTTAAGAAGCAATAGCCCTTTGGTATTATACCCCCTTCTCCTTTACTACCTGGGGAAAATGGAAAAAACAATGGATGAAATAAAGAATATTAAGAACGAAGAATAATGCAGAATCACAACTTGACTCCATCTTCTCTACTGGGCAATGTTAACGAGTGTTAAAGATGTTGCAGGTGCATTTCCACCTACCTTTTATATTTGATTTCATGACTTCGTATGTGGATGAGATGTGCTACTGCCCATTCAATCCAATATTTATTTAAATGAATCTTTTGAAAGGACAATTTCTATTTCTATTGCTAGTGTGAGAAATCCTGATATGCTGGTATTCACACCCTGTTTCTGCAAGCGATGACAGGAGGTCAGGTAGGGATGATGAGTGGTTTGAAAATTTGGAGAAAGACATGATGTCTTGTGTTTGGAAAGTATTGATTGAAATAAATCTGATTATGGGAGGGAAGATTTATTTGTTTGTGTATTTATTTATGTATTCTGCAGTTGGTATACAGATTTCCAAATGTAAGAAACAGTACTCTTCCTTCTGAGTCAGCTGTGAGGATAGACTCCAGAGAGATGAAAGTGGACAGACACTAAAACTTGAAGGATTATTTATATAAATATATATATATACATATATATATGACTTAATATACAATCCAGCTTATATCTAGTAATTATAATACCTTTGGGATTTTCTTTCATGACCTTTAGTAGTAGTCATCTTCTCAATACACTCAACATATTCTATAACTATATTCCCTATTCTACATTTGTCCATATAAATTAGAAAGAATTCAACACCACTGCCTTGTCTCTTCAATTTTTCTCTGAATTTTCAATTTGTCAAATTATATTTGGATTCCTGATCTACATTATTTTAAGCAATTTTTCTGTTATTATTCATGCCAAAAGTATTGTTTTCAGCAACATGGATTATGATTCCTGTTAGTGGGATTCTTTGTGATCCTTTGGAGATGCTTTGGAATTGGAATAATAAAAAAAATGTTATGTGAATGTAAGTTCTAAGTTACTTTCTCAAGACTTTATGTAATTTGTGTTGTTCATGTTCATGTAATCTTTTAGATTGTCTGCCAGTAATATGGCATTATATCACTTCTCTGTGTCAGGTGGATAGGGCTGGAGGATCACCAGTAATCATGGGCAAATGGTTATGGAAAACAGCTCTGTATCACACAGAATGTGTGTAATGCGCTGAAATGCATTGGATTAACTGCACAATTCATTCATCTGTCAGTATTCAGTGAAGCAAATCCATTTTGGAAGCACTAATTCACTACTGATATATGGCTAAACTGAGAGTATACTGACTGTGAAGTGTCTTTGGTTACCCTCTTTCGATTTTCCCAGTGCTGACAGAGTTGTAGAAACCTTGCTCAGAGGAATATGTCTGCAGAGCCCACTGAAGTTTTTCACAGGTTGGGGTGTAGTAACAATTAGATTACTAAATTTAGTCACTCTTATCTGTAGCTATCACACTTTCTAAGGTGTGAAGTTGGATAGCAGGGTATACTCACAGGAAATGAGAAAATGTTCGGGTTCAGCATTTTCAAAAATCACTCTACTCCAATATTTCAACAGAGGATTAAAAACTTGAGTGTGACATTTATAAATCATCTCTGTTGATAGGAAATATATTGTGAGGCTGCTGAGGATGAGGTGGGATCTCATGTTGAAGCACTGCTTAGTTAGAGCCACCTGGGTAGTAGGTAAGGATGCACAGCATGCACAGGATGACTTTTGTTCATAAAAACCAAGTCCAATACAGAGTTTAGTCACAGATGACTGTAAAAAGCAAAAAAAAAAAACCAACCAACCACACAACAACAACAACAACAAAACAGTTGGGTATAATCTCTGCAAGCAGTGATTGGAGTGAAATTGCCAGGCCCCAGGAGCCATCACTCTCTGCCCATTGAGGCCACAACAGGGCCTGGCTCCAGCTCCCCACAGCCCTGCCCAGCCATGGGCCCTGCCAGGCTATGCCCAAGCTGGACCCACGTACCAGCCTGGCCTTGGCCTGTCCCCGATCCCATGGAGGTGCCTGGAACTGGAGCTGGGGCTGTCTTGGTGCCCCCCACCTGCCTGGGCAGCTCTGCAGCTCCCAGCACCCACAGGCCTTGGGAGCTGCTGGCCTGCACAGCACCATGCCAGGCCTAAAGCAAACATACTGATCAGGGTTACAAGGGATTCAGGGATTACAGGAAATAAAGAGTGGTGAAGGGTAAGAAAACCTCATAGAAATGCACCGCTCTATAAACAGAGTGTTTGAAAAACAGAATGCTTTTTAAAATGCTTTTTATGTTTGACCCTCTAAGGAAATTCACCTTGGGCTTGCTGTCATTTTGAAACCTGCTGTGGTCTGTCTATAACATTAATTTTTTTGCTTTCAAAATGTTCAACCATTTAACAAGTACTACTAACTCTTAATGCTGAATTAGGAGAGAAACTCATTCACAGACAATTAATTGGGTTACCAACTAGGCATTTGCTTACAAAGACACAAGGGAATAGTCTGCAAAGCTTTGTTTGTAATGTAGAAATATCAGAGGACAATGAATTTTGTTCTTTGAGAAGGCACAGTAATCATGCTGAGAAAAGGTAATTTTTAAAAAAATTCATTTTTTTTGGCCAATAGTTTTTGGGAAAAACAAATCAAAAAGTATCATTGTAGCTGTAGGTTAGAAAAGCTTCACAAAGTGATCAGAAAGGTAGATCTGGGATATAGTCACAAGATCTGTTTTCAGCCTATCTTACAGTGTCTGGTTTTGCATGTTGGCTAGGTGCTTCTGATGTTCAGGTGGCAGATAATGCCCAAAAGCAATCCCAGGTCTGCAGTAAGCAGCTGTCTGGACAGGAAATACATGCCTGATACATGCTCTGACTAGAGTCTCCTACATTGCCATGGCACACAATGCTGCTTGGGCTGTCCAGCCAGGGAGAAGAAATAACATGCTTCTTGGTCAGCTGCAAACCCTATCAGCTAATATCAAACAAACAGCGGAGTGCTTTCAGTGCATGAAATTCCTTCTTCTGTAATGAGTCAATGTGAAGTCTGTATGGCAGTTGAGATCCGCCTACATAAAATTATTGCCATTTATATAAATACTGGCTAGCACAAAGATAGGACCCAGATGACACAATAGTAAAGTTCAATACATATATAATCCCCTAAAACTGTAATAAACATGTCTATGAAATTGTTTGTCCACTGGCTTCAGGCTGCCAAATCAATAAGACAGCAGGAAAAAGGGTTCAATTAATCAATCTGATAAATAGCTTGGCAAGCTCTATTTCTAATGACCACTCCTGATTTAATACATTGTAATCACAGAAAGTGTGATAAAGATAAGCATGAAAGATGAACATTGTAAATCCACTTATCTGGCAATTTTAACCAGTGTGAAAACCTGCCAGTAAGGCAAACTACAGTGTTTCAGTCTGAATGGCAGGGATTGTTATTCTAAATCATAAGTATAGGCACTGTTACTTACACTTAGGAGGAGAAACAAAGATATCTGAAAGCTTCCTAGTCTGAAGTGTTTGTGTATTATATATGGCACACCTATAGGATTAGACAGCTTCACCTTGTCTGTCTCTATAACGTAAAGCTGTGCATCAATAGTCAATTAATGTACAGTTTTGAAAACTGTCCTAAGAAAAATGCATTTGGAGATTATCCTTGATATGGCACGGACAATTTGAACAATCTTCTATTCAAATGGAAAGAGAAGATTTGAAGGTTCTCACAGATTAATTAAAAGTTGTATCCTCTCTGTGTGAGATGTTTAATGTAAGGGACACAGGAATGCTTTCTTGGCCAAATGTCAAAGTATTGGTCCTGGCAGCATCTGGCTGCATACCGAGTTGAGCCCTGGATCTCATAAGCTGTTCCTGTGTGCTGTTTTCCACAAAAAGGAAATTAATGAGAAGTATTTCTGGAGATGAATTGGGCTCAACTAGATCACTGTTTTGCAGGTGTCCTGATACCGTACACACCAGCAGTTGAATTTAAAAGTAACTAGAGGTAACCTCAAAAGTCTTCCTTTCCAATGAATCTGTCTAGTCTAGACCCAAACTCCATCACTCTGAGCATGAAAGTACCACTAAAGTGACAGCCCTATAAAAGTTGCATTTTTTTGTCTTCTTCAGTAGAAATACTTTACAGTGAAGAACTGTGATATCAGTGCCAGAATAAGTCATCTTGAAAACAGCTGATGCTGTAAACAAGTAGTGAAAGGACATGCTCTCATTGAATCAAAATTGGTAATAATCTCGTGTCAGGTAATAAGGTTCTTGAAGGCATGAATGGGTCATACTAATTGTAAGGAACAAATTCAAAAAGTATAACTGGACATGAAACTTCAGGAGTAGCAACTGTCAGTCACTCTAAGAGAGTTTGTCCAAACAGTTCAGCAAAGATTTTCATTTTAAACTAACTTAATTAATGTACAAAGATTTTAGAAAGAATTTCCCTTTTGAAAAAGGCTTTTGTCCTCTCCATATGACTGAAAAGGCTTATGAATAGCACTGAGGCTGTGAAATCTCTGGTGCAAATGAAATGGCACACTGTTAAACATGGCTATTAAGCTATTTTCTTGGGAGTTGTTTTTGATTCATGTGGAATAGATTAAAAGTCTGTTTCAAATCCCACAAGATTTCCCATGGAGTATAATTATACATGAAACAGAATAAGAAATACAGTCCAACAATTACTTTAATTAGATGGTGGTTACTGAAGCTGTCATTGTACCTAGTCCCACAAAGAACTAAGAGGGAAGAGTTAGGTAATGGAATTGTTGATAAATGTTTGTACTTCAGAGGAATTAATTATCTGTGTAAATAAATAATGGGCTAGAAACTCTGCAGTCAGCTGATGGGGTCTTGCCCTTCATCATCACTGATGATATAATACCTATCTTAAAGACCAATTTGCTTTATTAATAAAGCAGACCTCAAAGGTCAGCCTTGCTCCCTTTGAGCAATACAACCTTCTACATTTTTCTGGGTTCTGCAACTTGAAGTATAAAGCTGAGCTCTAGTAGCAATAGGAGATTAACATCAGTAGGACCTGAGATCTCCTTTTCTTCTGCTTTCATTTTGTCAATGAAATTAATGTGAATACTTCTCAATGCAACAAAAGGTGTAATGATACTAATTTTCCTTGATCGGTCAATGTTAGTTATTCTATAAATGCACTGTGGAGCCTTTGTCTTTTCTCTGAAGCATCTGGCACTATCCTCTGCCAGGTGAAGAGGTCACATTGGAGGGTGCAGCATTTGGTTCTGGACTGGTCATTTTTATGTTGCTGTATACATGACTACCCCTGTGTTGTTGGAGCGGTACAAAGAGAAGATGGTAAAATATGAGACCTGAGTTTGTAGCTGTGGGCTTTCACAAACACTGTAGCTCTTTAGAACTGAGTGATTCTTGCCTCCAGATTCTGTTTCAAACCCATTCTAAGTCAAAATGTGTGGAAATTCTTACAGTTGATGATGTAGTTTACCCTGTCCTGTGCATGCATTCCATTAGCACCTTTGCACCACTTTAATGGACAGTCCTGGCTCAGAGGAATGGCCAAAACTTTGTTGAACCATTAAAGTCTTCCTCATTATTGCTCTTTTCCTCTATATATTGTCCTTCCATCAGCAGGAATTAAGTCTACTGAAGGCAGAGGATGGGAGAAATACTGCTGTATCTGCACCTATAGATCTGCATATAAATTGTATTTTGGATTCCCTTCTTCCTTGTGGAAGACATAGCAAGGAGAGGAATGTAAAGTAACTATACTTTTGAAGGTGAGAAGCTATTGATTTTCATCTCTAGGAAAGGCAGATGCAGCTAGCTATATGAATGTGCTCACTTTCTAAGCTGTTAGATGATATCAGCGTGCCACAATCATAGAAATACCCCAGTGCAACAAAAAGCTTCGGTCTTTCCTGCTGATGATCCATCTGTTTATGCTACTCTCTTCAGTCAAAGAACAGTAAGTAGTGTACAGTAATCTTCAGGAGGGAACTGGGGACACTACTTGGGCTTGATTACGTTTCAGTGAGCTTTTAGCAGCAAAATCTAAGCTACTAGTTTCAAGTTTGTATAAAAAGGGAGAAGGGAATAGTACTATAAGAGAAAGTTTTCCTTGTAGAATAAATCTGATTCTCAGTTGTAAGCCATGTAGAGAGTTATGTAGTTTGGTGTGTGTTCTTGACACTGACAATTAGGTGTTTCCTAATTCTATGGACAAATACCCAAGAAAAGGATTCAATTCCATAGATTGCAGAATCTTTCAGTTTGCCTCTCAACTTAACTGATTTAATTCTAGTTCACAGTTTCACTGAAAGTAAAGAGGATCACTGGAACAAAGTAAAAAAGAATCACCTCTTGCTTAATAGCATATTAAATCTTCATAGACAAGAAAATTTGAACCTCTTTAGGGAGGCTTTAAGACTTGTAAAAGTCTATGGTTAAAAAGAAAGAAATGTGCTGGCCCCTTCAGCAAATGAAGAAAAAAAACATATCACTCACAATTTTCTTTTCCACCTATCTTTTTCTTCCTCCCATTGTATCTCGAGCAGGGACTTGATTTAAGCAATAAAGCAATAAACACATGCATATATTTATATATATATATATTTATTATTATTATTATTTTTTTTCAGTAATGGGATTTTAATGGTATTTAGACCCCTGTTTAAGGTTACAGATTTTTAAGGATACTCTGATGACTAAGTAAAATCAGATGTGATATCAAATCTTTACTGATAGTCCTTCACATCTGGTGAACACTCAGGATGTATTCTTACAGTCTATTCTCTTGGAAGGCACATGACTGGAAGAAGTCTTGCAGATTTGCTGGGTTGATCTAAAGTCCTGCTCTGAGCTCTGCCAGAATGTTGTCACCTAATGTCTGTTCTTGCTCTTAAACCCCACGTCCACTTCTACATGGTCATTTCTACCTCCCACCTCTCCAGGAGAGTGTCTTTCTCTAAATCTCCAAAAGTCTTGTGCAAAAGACTTGCCAGATTAAGATATGGGGTGATTGTCCTCATATTCCAATGTGTTGCCATAGCTGGTCAGCCACCTGAGAAAATATGACTGCAGAATGTGCTGTGAAGCCTTGTATGTACCGATTCCCCACACATGTACATGGAAGTCAGAATGAGGAAAGGAAAGAGAAGAGAAGAAGGAAGGGTTCAAAAGAACATTCTGTTGGTGACAGTGATGCCAGCATTTCCCATGATGGAGAGATGGGGACAGCAATGTTTTGACCTTGTCTCCAAACTTTTACATCTCATCCACCCCATAATAGAGTGGCCGGTACTATCATATCAAGAGGGAATTTCTGATACCTTGGCATTTTGACAGGCAGGCTTTGTAGAAGTAATTGCTGGACTTTCTCAAAGTCTGGATGTACTGGTGTCCTGCTGTGCCACAGGCATGGCTTATGGAAACTGGGATACAATCAGTGTTCAGTCAGTGGAAAGTATGTCTTTCCTAAATATTAGACTAAGCATAGAAGGAAATCTAAATATCTTGTTTTGTGCAAAGATCTTTTATCATGTATTGTTGAAGTGTTAGAAGACAATCTTGAAAGCGTGTAGTGAGACAGGAGGAATTGATGAATGGATAGGATCAATTGCACAAATTAGTGATGAATGGACTAGGACAGGCTTCATTTCCAGTCTGAGTCGTAATGTCACAGCAAGTCCTTTACTGACTGTTCACTCCATTTCTCGGTACCAACCCAGGGCTTTATAAGACCATTCCCCTGCTGGAGATTTCCTGCTGTGGGAAGTGAGTCTCAGTGAATGGCAATGAGCCCAGATAATTAAGACATTCCTTCTCTGCAATAAAGGTGGGATTTTTCTTACCATAGGATGGGGTCTGAACAAAGGCAGAGGTCATTCCAATTATTTGGAAGCCATGTGTTGCTTGCAGATATTTTATTTCTTCTGAAGGTCTTTACGTTTTTAATATATTTTTTTCCCCACTTGTGTTCCACTGGGCAATATCCAAATAAGCCTTGGTGATTAGCAGAGATGTTCAAGCAGACCCAGAACTGGCTTTCATAAATTATTCAACAGATAAGTTCAGCAAGAGTTTTGAATCCTGTCTTTTTCATTTGTAGGTAGTGCCTTCTAAAGGTGGGAAGGTGAGGAATGATTCCTTTGTATTATTCAGCCTTTTAAGAAACTATTTTCTTCTTTATTATGCAACCTCTGCTTTTATTTCCACATCTTATATGCCATTTCACAGCCATTAATAGGTGCAATATGCCTTACCTGGCTTCTACAATACAGTCAGCTTCTGTGGCAGGACAAGAAGAAAAGAGCAAAAGAATAATACCTGGAGTAGGCTACCAAGGGAAAAGTTGTTTCGCTTGGCACAGTCAGGAAGATTAGAAGGCAGATGAAGTCTCACCACGAGTGAGTTGTGAAATGTGCATAACAGAATCAGAAAGGTCCTCAGCCCACCAGTGCTGAAAGCTGGGTAGGGAGATGAGAGGAAGGGTGAAATTTGGAGGACTGGAAGACTTGGTGTCAAAGGAGTAAGGGGCATAAGCACTGCGAATTTCATGCCTTTGAGAGCTTTATCAGCTGTTGAAGACCTAGGTGTTCCATCTTTGGGGAATTTCATGTTATAAAAGCTGTGTAAGTCATGTGTTCAGAGAGAAGCAGAACTGAATGTGTAATGGATCCCTCTCTATTTCAATGGTGGAAGGAAACTGCATTGCCTTTTTCTTCTCATCTGAATGGAATACCTAGAGTTATGAGCACTTACCAGTGCAATAACCAGAATGATATTCTGGTTTTGAGCATATGAAAGAGATTTTGAAGAGGGCTGTGTGCATTGCTTGGCTACATTGGAAACCATTTCTCAGTGTGTGTGTTTGGGGAGGGGTGGTAAATGGGAATAGCAGCTCTGTTAAGAAACAGCATATCCAAGAGAGCACTTGAATTATTAGCTTCTATGAGGTCATCTCCATCTTTAGTAAAATGACGGGTTTTTTGGCTTAACAGGTATGCAGCATTATGAGCAGCCTTGAAAGCCTCTAATCAGTAGGTTCTCAGGCTGCAGAAATCCTTTAACAGTTCTTTCTACAGTAGTGGCCCTTTTATCTCCTTCCTTACAGGCTTTTTGCAAAAAGACTTAATAGCAGTATGTATAAACCAAAGTTTTTCAGAGGTGCCTTAATTTAGGCTAAAGTTGTTCCCTCAGTAGGACTTCTCAGAATGTAGCATTTTTTGAAAACCAGTTTTATATGCTATAGTGAAGGTTTCCATGCCAACATCCTAAATGAGGTGTGCCTATCAATTTCTTCCCAAGGATGGCCAAATAGAAGTGAGGACAAGTGCTGCGCCTGCTGTGCAGCAGCCTCTGATGATGGGCAAAGAGGGGAGATGTTCTACCTTGCTGGCTACATTTGGGAAGTGAGACCTGATATGTTATGTAGCTCCTTAGCAAAGAGTTGTGGATTCATATGATCCTAAAAATACCTTGATTTAAGATCTTAAGCTTTCCTACTCGCTTTATTAGTAATCAGTCAATTCCAGTTTGAATTTCACATAATTTCTGATTTGTCAAAATGAGAAAGAAAAGGACCTGACAAAGTAAGTTAATCCTTCCTCTGAGCCCAGAGCTGGCCCAGCTTTGTAGCTGAAGCCCCTCTACCTGCCTGGGCAATGGGGGTCAGTTACATGGCTAACTAGGGCTTCAGAGAGAATCTGGGGAAAGACATTACCTCACCTCCCCTTCTGGATGTCCTTGGATGTGTGTTAGCCCTCCTTTTTCTCACTTAGTTGGAAACCAACACCTAGGAGTTAATAGGGTAGCTGTGAAAGCAGAGATGGAGAAGTATAGAAAAACAAACAAACAAACAAACAAACAAAAAACATTGAGACGTGACATTTGTTTCTGTTTTCCTGAAGACTTAGCTGCTAGTATGAGGGAATAAAGCTGATACAAATGGAATGATGTGTTTTTTTTTTTTGTTGTTGTTGTTGTTGTTGTTGTTGTTGTTGTTGTTGTTGTTTTTTCTGATTTTTTTTTCCTTTTCACCTCTCCTGACTTGCCTGCAAAGCTCTACCCGTTCTGCAGAGCCCAGTCTGCACGTGTTTCTGAGCAGAAATAAAAGTGAATGAAAGGAAGGCATGACATTATGCACTTACATCATTGTTAAATGCCAGGCAGGCACACAACAGAGCAAGTGCCTTGTAGGCATATGCGTTCCCTTAAACTCCATCTTCCTGTCACCACGACTATCAGACCTTTGTGATATGGAAATGTGAGAAAAATAGTGAAAAAAGGATCTGTAAGGACGCAGTGGCGTGATTTGAAGTTGATGGAGATAGAGCTGTTTTTGTGTTTATATGAGGTCCCCAGAGTAAACAGAGATGTGACTCCATTCTACCATCTTCCTCGCATGAATAGCCTTTGTCTCTTTGTTAATAAGCCTGACATTAAATCATATGTGCTCTCTCCCTCTTTTGCTTTCTCTCTCTTCCTTGGAACTAATAATACAGCTCCTGGAAGTTCATTAATGCTGGCATGTCTCTTTGCTTCACTTTTGTAATGCATGAGAACACAGGCCTTAAATAAAATCTTTGTGAAGCACTTGCACTTGTCTGAAGATAAAAAGCATGTTCCTACATTTGCATTACAAAGAAACCCATATCAGCATCTTCTTTCTCTGGCACCCTCCTTCCTCTGGGCTTGTATCTGATGGAAAAGGCAATTTCCAGCTAATCATTCTAAAAGCCTGTCATTTATGTCTGTAATGAGAGGAAAGAGTTTTTGCTGTTGATTTTCAGTGGGCCTTGTGGCAGTCCTATGAGAAAATGCAACACACAGAAGTGCTGCTGGGATTTCTGAATTCTCTTTGCTCTTTGTAAGGATTTATTCTCCACTGGGTGACACGGAACAGCCTGGGATTCCTAGGAGGGGAAAAAACGTTGCAGAATGGGGAGGATTTACATAACATCTTCCTAGAGCCAAAACTTGTTTCTAGTGATGTTAGTGTAAATCTGGCATCCTCCTGCTGACAGAACCTGAGATTGCTCAGGGGTAACAGAGAGCAGAACATGCCTGCAACATGCAGGACTTGTGCTGAATGCCCTACCAATGGCAGGTGTCATTGATCGATGTGGGACTACAGAGGGTTGGTCACCAATTTTTTTTTGAGATCCAAGCTAGACGGATTGACATGCAAAGGGACAGAAGTCATGTAACCAAACTGTGTATAAAGATCTGTATGTGCAGAAACATCCTGTGTAGAAATACCTGAAGGGAGGGTGCAGAGGATGGAGCCAGGCTCTTTTGGGTGGTGTCCAGTGACAAGACAAGAGGCAATGGACACAAACTGAGGCACAGGAGGCTTCACCTGAGTGTCAGAAAATACTTTAATTCACTGTGAGGGTGACCAAGCACTGGCAAAGGTGACCAGAGAGGCTTTGGAAACTCCCTCCTTGGAGATACTAAGACACCTGGACATGGTCCAGGGCAACTTGGTCTTGGTGGCCCTGCTGGAGGATTGGACCAGGGAACCTCCAGAGGTCCTTGCCATCCTCAGCCATTCCATGGAACCTGTCAGTGCTCCCTGGAGCAATTCAGGTGCCCCCCAACCTCCCTCACCCCTGAAAAGTTTAATACTGGTTTATTTTGGCACCAAACCTCTAAGAACAGCCTCTCTAAAGGGACAGGGTTTAAGGCAAAGTAGCTTCACTCCTTCAGAAAAGAACTGTTATGGTGAAGAGGGTGGCAGCCTTTGTAAAGGGATTGATGAGAAAGACTGTGTGTGTTTGGGTGGGAGGAGTCAGAAGAGCACACTGCAGCTTACACTGTTGCTTTCCTCTCTAGTACAGCATAACATATATCTGGCATGTCCTAAGTCTGATGTACCCCTCACAACTCTGAAACTACACTCAGTTGCATACACCTTTAAAGAGACTGCTAAAAGGATCAGCTGTACTTGGAGATATGTGATCTTCAGGATTAGGAGAGATTTTGGTCTCCAAAGAGCAAGGAACAGAGTTTTGCTGGGAGCAGGCCTGTCAAGGTCATAGCATTTTCCAGGATGGCAGCACAACCTGGCTGTGTTTGTTTTAGATCATTCAATATATAAAAACAGCAGTCCATTACTTTAGCCCTCCTGGCTGCAGAATCCCTGCAGTGCCCAGAGGCTGCAGCCAGCAGTAATAAAACTCCCTGACTACACCTTTCAAGGTGTGCTTGACACAAGAGCAGCTAGTCCTCGCAAGGTGCCCACGCACAGAGATTCATGGCATTGTTCATGCTCTTCATATTTAATCATTTCATTACTAATTAATATGGTCATTACCACAGTGCAAATTGAAAAGATTATTATTAAAGGTTAAAGTCACTGCTGCTCATACCGTGCCTTGAATTGTTACATTTTTTTCCTAGGTATTTAATTAAACCGATAAGTAACAATGCAATTACATTTAATAATGTATGTGCAACCATATTTATTTGTCCCTCTGTGAGGCCAGTGACTGCCTACAACAATGAGAGAGAAATTAAGTCCATAGTGTTTTGTTTTCATTTTGCATGCCTATCTGCTTTCTGCTTCTCTCATGCTAGGTCTGGCTAGAGGTGAAACTCCAAAGATACATGGTCATGATGAAAAGCCTGTGTTATATTTATGGGTCAAAAATATTGCTTATGGGTAGTGGCAGCCTACCATAGGGACTGGGAATATTCTTTTCATAGTTTTTCCTCCCAACTATATCAACTATTGACTGAATTTCAGCTAAGATTTCAAAACCCTGTGAACTTATAAAAACTTACTGAATCTATGGCAAATGAAGGGGCTGCTGTATATATCCTGCTTTGACAAGATTAGCCATTGCACAACTGACACCAAGTGACAGTATCACAAATAAATTCACTCTTTTTCTCTCTGGTTGCAGACAGCGTTCCAGGCCTGGTAATGCCTGCCCCAAAGCTTGCCTTAGACCAAACCCAGTGGATTGGCTGCTAGCCCACTTCTAGCCATAGCTGAGGTCTAGATGAGAGACTCTATTTGTGCTACTCATTAAACCAGATTCAAGTGCTTCTACTAGTAATGCAGCTACGGTGCAGATGGGTAAACATGAAAAGCTGGCATTCATTACCATCTCGCTCCCAAGGCTTTAAAGAAATGTCATGTGATAGATGCTGGAAGCACAAACAAGTCCCTGCCTCCTTTCTAGAAGGGAGAGATAATGTGTGTAACTCCTATACCTGAGCTGGAGATTTTTTGAGAACTCTGCAGACAAACAATGATGAAAGAAAAATGTCACAGAAAGACAAAGTGCACTCATAGAAAACAACAGTCTTGAGCCTATCCTAGAGCCACTATTCCACATAGAGACACAGGTCTCCTCTCTACAGTGCAAACACATTAAAAGCACAGTAAAGATGGATCTAAGCAAAATAAAAAGGCCATGCTGATACGTGGGTGCATATTCAGTATGTACATTTTTGAGTATGGAATCAGAACTACATGGGGATGTGTCATAGATCTTGTACTGCTACCCCTAACAACAGTGCTTGGAGTTAAATGACTGGAAATAATCTTTTTTTTTGGTACACATAATGGCAGACATTACATCAGAGTTGGCCACAGAACAGTTAACAAGATTTTGATTGAATATTTATGCTACTAATTTGTACCTAGAGGAAATGTATTTGTAATTCATCTGAGTTAACACCGCAGTAGAGATCACAGATTGCAAATTTCTTTGCTTTTGTGCATTGAAGTGTTGAGATTCACTGCTATAATTACTATCATGTTCAAATTCTCTACAGTGTATGATGTAAGGAATTAAGGTATATAGGAGACCTGATCAGAATTCATAGGAGCTGATGGAAAGACTGTAATAATTTCCCCAGAGGTGTGGATCAGTCACATCTTTTAGTGCATGAGGACATTCTCCATGTAGAAAGCTCCATTTCTCCAGACACTTTGGTACTGGAAGAAACTTTGGAGAGCAAGGGCTGTGGCCCTACAGCACTCTCTAAGCAAACACTTTCGATTTTTTTTTTTGGAGTGACTTGAGTTCCAGAAGATTGGAAATGGGCAAAGATAAACCCTACTTTAAAAAGGTAAAACTAGTGAGATGTAAGTTTTAATGCCTAGAGAAATGTTGGAACATCAATCTGTTGGCAAATATTTAAGGGTTGACAAATAATCAGCAAGTCTTTATCATGAACAAGTGATATAAAACTATATCCTGTGACAGATAACAAGCCTTTTAGATAGAAAAGTAGAAGATTCAGCATATCTTCACATCATGTTGTTGCCTTCAACAACACGCACATAACCAGAAACATCATCCTTTGATGGCTGTTGTCACTGGAGTACGATGTGCTTCCTGCTAACTACAACAGGGGTCTGAGAAAAGAAATCAGGTTTTGCTTCCTGAGACCCTAAGCAATTGCAGCTTTTGACTATGTTATGCCTCAGTTCCTCCTCACCCCTATATTAAAATGAATTAAAGGGGATCCAGAGGCCAAAAAACAACTAAAGTAAAAAGCCTGACTGCTTTGACAGCATCAAAAAACAACTTTCTCATCTCCTCTTGCAAAGCCTGCAGCAGGCAATGCAGCACAGGTTGGTTTTAATTGTCCCTGCTGTCTGCCATAAGACACGTGATGCCATTTTTCCAGCTGGAAGCAGAAGAATGATTGATAAAGAGATAAGCCAGGTTAATTGGCTTTATTTCAACACACATCAATTAATTAAATTAAACACCAGAGGGAGGGCATCTGCTCACTGTAGTTCAGCCTGGAGTTCCTCTTTTCTTCTCTCTCCTGATCATGAAAAGCTACAGGGCTCCTTGGAATATCTCCAGGAGTGGCAGCCTAATAATGAAATTAGTCCCCATTTTGGAGTTGTCACATGGCCTGCATTATTAACCTTTTTGCAACTCATCCAGCTAAAAGAGGCATTCAACATGGTTAGTCCTTCATGATTCTTCAGCTTGCTCAGCAGGAATATAAAAATTAAAATCTCCTGGCAAGGAAACTGTGAGTAATCTTTCTCCTGCAGTTAGGCTTACAGGGTTTTTGTTTATCTTCTTTTTAATTATGAACTACAGTCACAGAAGACATCTATTGTTAGCTTTTTTCCTTCCTCTACCTGCCAATACAAAACAAAGTTTGTAATTTCCTATGAAACATTTGTCATCACAACATGCCAGTTTGTCATAACTGAAATTTATTTTTTACATAAGCTTACTGATGGAATGCTTTCTCAGAGCAGAAAGGAAGTGATATCTTTCCTTCCTTCTCATATTACTTTGCTTTTTCTAAAGGTCTGGGTTTTGCCCTGATACAGTCAAGACAAGTAATTAAAAGACCAAATCGAATAGCTCTGTCATAGCTGATTTTTTGTAACAGTATGGAGACTCATCCTGTTCACAGAAGACACAGACATATATGAATGGATTTATCTAACTCTGTAAATACAATATACCATACGATCTATCATAAATTTAAAATCATAGAAAATGCAGAAGATACTCAAGAAATCATGTACTTGAAATAAATCCTCAAGTTATCCAAGTACAAGCACCATCCCAGACAGACACTGACTTACTGTCGTCCTAATCCAGTTCTTACAGCCTTTTCTCCAAGTTCGTGACTCTCAGATCACTCACTGCTTTCTAGTTTTTCTCTAGTCAATCCACAGCTCTCCTAAAGAGTTATGCATAAAAGCCAACACACTGTGGTCCAGCCTAGAACTGTGCACACTGGGAGGATTACTTTGAACCTTTGGTATGTGACATTCATGATTATGTATCTGTGTATTGAATTTGCTGTTTTCACCTCATTGAGTTGTGCTAGTTTACTTTCAGGTTGCCATTCCCTTTACACCAGCCAAGTATCAGTTATTTGCCAGTTCATTTTTGAGTCACTAGCAGTTCTTACTGAAGCACCTTAATTCATTCTCATCCATATTAGGTTGTAAATTTATTTCAGCTATTTAATCTGAATGATTTTTTTTTTTTTCTTAATTTCAAACCTGTCTTTCACTGTACTTCCACTATGTCTCTTCTTTAGACTGGAATTAAATACATGTGAAGTGGTGGGATTGTATTTTGCATTGTTCAATTCATTTGTGCTAGGTAATCCTAGACATAAGAAAACCAAAGTGGGTCCCACCTGATATATCTTTTCCATTTTCTTGTGACCCACTCGTTATTACTTCCACCTGTTAATCTAATTTGCAATTATTTTCTGTAGCCATGATTCTGTGTCTTTGGTTTTATGACTTGTTCATGACTGCAGACTAAATACTGGGATGACCACCAACTCCTGCTAAAAGCATTTCCATCTGTTCACAACCCATCACCAAACCATTCCATTCATGTGGTGAATGGTGCAGAGATATCTAAGCCTTTCAAGAATGTTCTTTTCAGCAAAACTTGAGGTTCTTTGCAACAGGAAATGGGTGGTGTTTGTTTATTTATTTTTACTTACATATAATCCAACCCTTTCATTTTAGTTCATCAGGATAGTTCTGGATTAGTCACACATTTTGTGTGATGCTGTTTTTGAGTTCTGACTGGACAGTATAAACCTTTTGAGAAAGAGAATGCTAAACAAACAAGAAAAAATAAAGTGAGCAAATAACTTCTGTCTGCTACTGCAATTTTAGATTATTTAAGATTGCTTTTCATCATATCACCAGCATTCAGCATATTCATTCTTTTGCTAATTTTCATATCAAATGATGAAACAGAGTTTTTTTTTTTTTTTTTTTAAGAACTTACCATTACTAGGGATGTATTTAGGAGTAGCCAACAACTTCTATTTCCACAAAACACTCATTTTATATAGATTAAAAACATAAATCAATTTTTGCAAGAATTCACAGCTAGCATACAAAATACATCAGTGAAATTAAAGCTGATCTTCTAGGTTTCCTGTGAAAAATAGTTGAGGGCTTTAAAATATTGCTATGATTTTCTGCAATTTCTCATATTAGTTATAGAAGCTTCACGTTGAAATGGCCATTTTGAAAGTTTTTTAAATATTATTTTTTGTTAAAATTTTGTTAAAAGAAGAATTTATGAGGGCAAAAATTATATACCTGAATAGCACAAGTTCTGTGGAGGAGTAATATTCTGTTACTTAGAGTGCAAATTAAATATATTGACCTCTTCCCGAAGGGCTAATTTCACTTTATATTTCCTGCTACCTTTGGGAGGAGCTGCAAATGAAAAGTCAAGAGCAAATTCCATTGGAGAAACATGACATGCACATCTTTTTACCTTTTTTTTTTTTTTTTTTTTTTTTTTTTTTTTTTTTTTCTCTCCCTGTTCCTTTCACTCTTTCCCTCACTATCAGTTACTTGTCTGTTTAAGCCCATCTCTACCCTCATTAACAAAAGCTGTTAAGAGGATATAGTCCAGTATCAGGAATATTTAAGGACAAAAAACTGATTTTTGTCTTCTCTGTTCAGGAAGAACCAGTAGAAATAAACCATTCACAAATGGTGGTCACTGGTATGTCAAGCTAGTTAGTTTGTGCTGTGTGAAAGGGATGACAGGCTCAGAATTGCCTTCCTGGTGGATGGTTTAAATAAATATACTTTCCACTGGGAGCAGTCAGGACTGGTAAAACTTTAAGGTAGGTTATTACAGACAAATCAAAATAAGATCTCAGCTCGGAAGTCACTCACTGTATACCGACTTAATCGCAACCACTATGTAAGCATAATACACTAGGGTTTTTAATCAGTTGAGATACTGAAATAGAGAAAAGTGACTGTTTTTGTTTTACTGTTTAATTTATTCTCATCATGCCGTAGTCTAAATGGCAATGACAAATTTAAACATGATGTTAAATAATGATTAATATTGGTGGTATTAGTAATGGGCCCATCAATGGGATGAGCTGCTGGTTGGATACTTTATCTCAAATTGTTGTGATTATTTATTCATGCCCTTCTAATAAGACTTTCTGAGCATGAGAAACATTGTATTTCCCTCAGTTGTTAAGGCATAGCTGTGTTTCAGCCTATGAATGTTATCATTGCTTTCATAAAATACATAGAAGCTATTTCAACTATATCATTACAAGTTCCTGGGAGAATGTGATGATATGTTTATACTCAGAAAGATAAAAATCGAACGAACGTGTACAGTCATCCAGTAAAAGGAACGTTGCGTGACTGCACCTTGTTTTTTGAAACACTTCATACAGGGAAAGAAAATAATACAGAGCCACAAATCTACCCTGAAGAGATTTGAAATATATACTGCATAAAAAGTGATTTCACAGATTTCAGAAATTGCAGCAAGAGATTAACAGTGCATGGTACAATGAAATGATTATGTACCTCATGAAAGAGGGAAGTGAGCACAGTTGATAGAATTGCAAAATGCAGGAGCTGAAGTATCAAATAGATTATCTATCCCATCCTCCATCCTGACATGACTGTAAGATTGTCCTCTGTGTGGAAGTGTTTTATCTAAACCCCACTTTGTGATGATGGGGTTTCAACATCAACCATTAGTAAATCACTGTATTTTTCCACTGGAAAAACATGGAAATACCCCTCTCATTTCTTTCAATATCACCTTCAGAAATTATTTCTTTTTTTCCTATTGGTGGTTATTAACTCTCCCTCCCTTGCACTTTCTCATGCATGCCCTGTTCTCCTTTCTTTAAATCAAGTACTACTTGTTAAAAAGGTTGCTTTGGCAACTTGCTTTTGAATATTGACTTGATGCTAGTGGTCCCATTGAAGTCAATGTTAAAGTTCCAGCTGACTTTGAAAGTGGAACTGAGCTATATAAATGAGGAATAATCAGATTGATTTATAGGTCAATTTTCAGAAGAGTCCAGGGACCCTCACTGAACCATATTTTCATGAAAAGCACAGTGCTCTACTTTCCTGAGTTCTTGGTATAAGTGTTATATTACTAATGACTGTATCCAGCACATTTTGTAAGATATAGCCATACCTGAAGCACATGAATGGGAGCTGATTTATTCTAAAAGAATGTCTGCAAGTATTTTATAGGAAAGCCTGGTTGCTGAGCATATAGATATGTAAATTGTGCTGAGACTTGGCCTTGTGTTCTTGGTGATTTGAAAATGTGGCTGAGAGAAAATTTTTCAGGAAATGTAGCCATTAAAATGTCAACATGTCAGCGTGGGGATGTTGTCAGAGTGTGAAAAGGCACATGTTTACAGCACTGACAATATATAATATATGATATGGAAAACTACCATACCTTTATTCTTTGATAGCTCAGTTAAGAACTAGGCTGCTTCCTTATTTCTGAATATCTTCCTAACTAGGATTTTCTTGCTTTGTCATGTCTTTGTGTTCTCGAGGACAAAGTAAATCAAAATAAAGTGGCCTTCAAAGAACTACCTGTCTTTACATTCGTCATGTCTCTTTAGTTATCATTAAAATAACAACTCTAATCAAATGAGCAGCTTTTACATTCCTTAATGATGTTGAAGGATCGAGTTTCTGCTAGACACTAGACTATATCTCATAGAGGTCTCTCTACAGAAGCAGGTACCTGTCAGGATACCTGTGGATATTCATTCTAAAAGTATCAGATTTTGTACTGATGCAATCAGAGTGCAACAGGACAATGACCTTGTGTCAAGAAAGGAAAGAGACTGTCACTGCTCTTGCCTGCACATCATTTTCTCAATCAGAGTTGCTCATGCTGTCTTACTGAACAATTTAGATTTTCATTCCACATGTGAATAACCTTAGGTGTTATTCTCTGAAGATAAGCCTGTGTAGACTACTAGCAGAAAGTCTTTAAAATTACAGGCATTCCTGGATCACCAAATCTGGCCTCAAGTTATCACTGATAGTTTCATTATCTACCTTATCCATAACACAATTGAGCTCCTTCTTAAAGTTATTTCTTACCTTATTATTCCCGTGGAAAAGATGTTTCAGAATCTCATTGGAAATGTTCTAATTTTGGCATCAATTTACATCAATTTTTTCCCTTTAATTAAAAAAAGTTATCTTCTAGTTTTAACATAAATTGTTTATCTCCTTCCTGAGTATTTACTTCATGCATTTAGATCTTTTCTCACACTGTTGCAGAGAAGAAACCGAGGCTAGAAGAGGCTACGGCAGAGTGTTTGAATTCACCCTCCTACTTAGTGAGGCTAAATGAGCTAATCTCATCTTGTCTTCCATAGCAGCTCTTTTCAGAAATGTCTTTGATTTCAGCATCCATGAATATATTTCAAAGACTGCATCCCATGTCTATACACTGTAATGGTGTCTTGTAGTCCTAAAATGACTAAGCCATCCACTTTTTGGTCTTTTTTTTTTTCTTTTTTTTTTTTTTCCCCACACCAGCATCTTGTTTACAGCAGGAACTCTGTTACTCTGAGGGTGTGGCGTGCTGTGTGTGCTTTTTAATCTTCTACCTGAAACTCCAGTTAATCACACCTCCCCTGTGATGACAGTGCCTTCCAAATATAATGCAGTAAGACTGGCTAGACTTAGTAGCTAGGGATAAAGCCTTCAGAGATCTTTGCTTAGATTTACTATTACTTCATTGGATATCTTGAGGCAAACAGGATGGGACCTATTGTAAATCTCATTAATTTGTTGTTCTTTGTCAAGTGTTTTCAGACAATCTGGCATGAATCCTGTAAATGTAGAGTGTTATTGAAGGGATATCAACCAAGATCAGGGAGATTTTAATTTCCTTCTCCTTGAAGGATGAGATTCAACAAGGTATAATAATAACTGAAACTACTGCAATAATTTTGTCACAGGAGGATGTAGAGGCAGATGGTATCAATGTGTTTGTCCTGGTTTCAGTTAGGATAGAGTTAATCTTCCTCCTAGTAGCTGGTAGGGTGCTATGTTTTGGATTAGGATGGGAAGAGTGCTGATAACATGCTGATGTTTTAATTGTTGCAGAGCAGTGCTTACACTAAACCAAGGACTTTTCAGCTTCTCTCTCTGTCCTGCCAGCGGGCAGGCTGGGGGTGCAGCAGGAGCTGGGAGGGGACAGACCCAGGGCAGCTGACCCAAAATGGCCAAAGGGGTATTCCATACCATCTGACGTCATGCTAAACAACATATAGGGGTGGCTAGCTGGTATGGGGGGGGGGGGTGCTGGCTGCTCAGGGATAGGCTGGGCATCGCTCAGTGGGTGGTTATCAATTGCATTGTGCATCACTTCTTTCGTACACATTATTATTATTACTATTATTATTTTCCTGTCTTAATAAACTTTCTTTATCTCAACTCACAGGCTTCGTTTTCCTATTTCTCTCCCCCATCCCAGAGAGGGAGTGGGGAGGGTGAGCGAACAGCTGTGTGGTGTTTAGCTGCCGGACGGGGTTAAATCACAACAGTACTTAATAAGATCAGACAAATGAAAAGACCCCAGATCCATAAACACAAGTGGGAAATATAAACAGAATGGATTGCTGGAATAGCCCAGGCTGTTTGCTCTCTTGAAATTTTGAGCAGTATATCATTGTCTATGTAAGGGTGTGCATTTGGCTACATGCACCAGTGGTCTGATTCAGTAGAGCTAGTCTTATGTTCTCAAATTGACTTGCAGAGCTACATGCTGTCAGTTATTCTTAAATTATTGTTAAAATTTGTTTCAGGCATGCCAATTTTCCAGTAAAGAGCCAAAACTACAGATATTTTTTATATTAAAAAAAAAAAAAAAAAACACACACACACAAAAATCCCCAGATGATGTAATATATTGTCTGTGGAATGGTATAAGTATGGTTAACATATGGAAAACTATATGTGGAAAGAGAGGCATCCTCCTAGTCATGGTAAGTTGAGCACATTGCCCTGCCTTGAATGATTTTTTTTTTTTTTTTTTTTTTTTTGGTATGGTGGATTGGTTGATTACTTGTTCTCCTACAGATTTTTAGCGTTGTGATTTGTCACCATGTCTGTGACCAAGACACAGACTTTTCTGTCTTGAACTGTTGCTTTACCTACATATTGGAAATCATTTTTTAGGAGTTGCCAAATACTTGGAAGATTCTGAAGACAGTGAAAAAGTCAGTCATCCTCCTTGGAGGCAATAAGTTTATGCAAAACTCTATCAGTGTTTTTAGTATCCATAAAATTGCTTGGTCCTGTATAATTCAGCAATACTTGACCAAATGACCTCCAGCAGCCAGGGTAGCTCTGATGCACCTGTTCTAACAGTGCTCCATAATATGAATCAAAAGATGCTCTGATCTCATTCACATATTCTTGTTCTGTTATTTAATACCAGCTTTCCTTTAGCACCATGAAGTAATTAACCTTTCATCTCCAAAATTTAAGGAGATGGCTGCTGCTCCCAGTAAAGTGCACAAGCCCACTATGCCCATACATTTTTTAAACCTCATATAGGTATATAAAAATATACTGTGAGTTAAGTCAGGAAATAAGAAATTAACTGAATATGGGAAATGAGATGTTATGACTTAATTAGATCATAGTGGGCACCTGCAGACATTTCGTAGTATCAGAAACGTCAATTCTAGTACCAAGTGTAAAAGTCATGGGTAATGGATTTAAGTAAAGGGCTTACAAAGAAACACTTAGTTTAAAATAAGGCAAAACAATTGTGAGTAAATTAAACACTGATCATGAAAATACACTAATTAAGATGTACTAATGATATAAAACTTAATTGTCATGCAATTTATGCACAATTACTCCTCAACAAATATTTAATTAAATTCCCTTTAATAGTTTAAAACAGTCTTTCCTTCTCTCTCACACCGTGTGTCTCTTTATTTCTGGTCATTAGGCAGGAATATGTGAGCTGTTAATTGGCATAGAGTAAGAATGACAAGTATTAAGGGAATTCAATGCACTTATATTTTTAGTTTTTGAAAGTTAGAAAGGAAATGCTTTCCACTTGGATGACTTGAAGAGTGTGTAGTGTTTTCATAGAATAATTGCTTTAATTAATTGAGTTAATTAGTAGATATTTTCAAAGAGCTTTGAAGACACAAATTGCAATGTAAGCACTGTGCTGGTGCTGTTATTGTTAGTGGGTGCTGCAGAAGCTAGGATGACAAAACCTTCAGCAGAAAGTGTAATGGTTCAAGTGACCTGGACAGAAAATGAAGTATTTTCCTTCAAGCCCTTTCTAAATTAAAATGAATGAAAATTGTTAGTTCTGTTCGTGAAATCCAGGAGGCTTCCAGAGGAAAGGCTGCTGCACATCTGTACAACCATGGCCAGGCAGGATTGAGGCTGAGTTCCCCAGATCTGGTCCCCAGTGTTTTTTTTTTTTTTTTTTTTTTTTTTTTCCAGGAACACGCTCCAACAGAGCAGTCAACTCTTTCTTTAGCCTTGAGGATTCTGAAATGATCCCTGGCTTGAAAAGAACCAGTTCCCAGCCTGCCTCTAAAAATAGTAGCTTAGCACTAAAATCTGGCTTTCCTTTCTGTTACGTAAACATACAGAGAGCCTCATCCTCCCTTCTCAGTTGGTTTTGGTGCTGCCTAGTCTTAAGATTTTCAGTACTCAGTCATGTACCCCAGACTCTTTTCTTTTGAGAGGGATTGCACTCCCCTTACATTAGATGGGAATCCCATTCTTCTGACTCATAGGTGAATGGTGTAAGGCACTTATAAGTCATTGCAGATTGTGGTTGATGTCAATTGGCATGTAAATTAAGGCCATGCAAGTACCTTCTACTGTTTCATCTTCACTGTCATTTGTTATCTGGTTAATGCTCAATATTACATGTTTGGTGAAATGTCCTAAAAAAAAAAAAAAAAAAAAAAAAAAAATTACTTTTTAATTTTAACAACTTTTGTTTTTTTTCTTTCTCTAGGTCTGCCTGTAGCTGACAAGGTAGAAAGATGTGCTTTTCTGTCATTCTTGTGAAGTTAGAGGCAGTGTTGATCTAAACTGTGACTGAGGATCTGCAATGGTGCAAGTCTATCTTACTACTTCGAATTCAGTGATGCAACCTGAGTTTACATTAATTAACTTTCAAGGATTCAACCAACTTAAAGCTTTTGAACAATGACAATTATTTAAAAACATTGCTACAGGTTATTTTCTTCATTTACATTTGTTTGCTATCTCCATCTCATTCAAAGCAGTCAGGACTGGTTTGCTTCTCTCTTCTCTGGAAATTTGCACTAGGAACCATTGTTAGAATCAGAATCCTGATCTAAGAGGATGATGAAAAATGTTGCACTCCAGGTTGGAAATTGAAGAGGAAAATGTTCGTGTATACCTAAGAATTGTACTCAAACAGCTGATTACACTTTTTCTTACACCTGAACAGATGCTTACACCTTTTAACTTCAAACCTGAGAAGCAACAGGTAGTTTTTCTGTTTCCCTTGGGGATAGTGTGCTCTTCTGTATTTTGCTTCTATACAAATGGCTTAAAATTCGGAAGTCATGTTGTCAGTCATACAACCAAACAACCTCGCACAGCATTACGTTTCCCCTGCAGTTAGATCAAGCCCTGAATGCAAGACCAGACAAGTAAATAATGCCAACGTGTAAAAGTAACTTGTAAATACGTTGCTTTTTGGCTGTTTTTTTGGCACTTTGTGGGGCTTAACTATACTTCAGTGAGAAGAAGGTCTTCTGGTGTGAAATGAAATTATACCTCTATGCCACAATGTCTTTTTTTTTTTTTTTTTTTTTCTTGGGTGGGTGAGGGCAGGAGGGGGGCAGAACTCCTTGTGGACACCAAAAGGAGTTGCAAAATAATAAAATATAGGTGAAGGAAAAGATCATTCTCTGTTGTTTGTTTTCTTTTCCATACAGTCTTAAAAGGAAGGCCCCATTTTCTGGCCTTTGGCAGATTGTAAGCATGCCGGAACACTTCACATGAAGTAGATCGTATTTGTCTGAAATTATAATACCATAGGTATAATCTGCTGCAGGCTGAAAAGTAGCCTATGCCTCCGGTACTGTTTTATGCCTTTGCTTTTGTTACTATCTCCTTGGAAGTCTTCAAAAGGGAAATGAAATTATCCTATTCAGAAGAAACAACATCCAGAATAAACTTCAGTTGTTAGGGCCTGATTTCTCACTGAAACCAAAGGCGGGTATAGAATCATACAGTAGCCTGAGCTGGAATGGCCCCATGACGATCATTGAGTCCAAATCCTGGACACCACACAGGTCTACCCCAAAATTCAGGCCATGTGACCAAGTGCACAGTCCAAACGTTTCTTAAACCCCAACAGGCTTGGTGCAGTGACTATTTCTCTGGGGTGCCTGTTCCAGTGTGCACCCACACTCTCAGTGAAGAACCTCTTCCTGATGTCTAGCCTAAAGCTTCCCTGCCTCAGCTTGACACCATTCCTGCGGGTCCTATCCCTGGTGACTAAAGAGAAGAAATCGGCGCCTGCCGCTCCACTCCCCCACGTGGACAAGCTGTAGAACACGAGATCTCCCCTCAGCCTCCTCTTTTCCAGCCTGAACAGGCCAAGAGACATCAGTCGCTCCTCAAACGTCTTCCCCTCTAGGCCCTTCACCAACTTTGTCGCTCAGAATCTTACTCACATGAAGAAAGAGACTTTAATGTATGCTGGTGTGTTTACTAATTAAGGAGTGCGAGAGAGAGGCATGTCCTTGTATCTGAAGAGGAGGTCTCCAGATCTGGTCCCCATCCCCCTTGGATCTGAACCAGAGGTGAAGGAACAGCGAGTGCAAGGAATGCAAAAATCTGTTCCACCAGGCTAATATGTGGTTGGCTCTGAGCTTGGAGACTGCAACCATCTAGAGGAACGCTTTGGCTGCAGCCTCAAAGCCATGTGGACATAAGCTCCCCTAAGCCAGCCAATCTTCTTCCCACGACCTGCCAGAAAACAGCTGTCCTGGTTTCAGCTAGGATAGAGTTAATTTTCCTCCTAGTAGCTGGTAGGGTGCTATGTTTTGGATTAGGATGAGAAGAGTGTTGATAATGCATTGATGTTTTTAATTGTTGCAGAGCAGTGGTTACATTAAGCCAAGGACTTTTCAGCTCCTCTCCCTGTCCTGCCAGGGGGCAGGGTAAGGGTGCAGCAGGAGCTGGGAGGAGACAGACCCAGGGCAGCTGATCCAAACTGGCCAACGGGGTATTCCATACCATCTGACATCATGCTAAACAACATATAGGGGTGGCTAGCCAGGATGGGAGTGGCATCTGCCTGGAGATAGTCTGGGCATCGCTCAGTGGGTGGTGAGCTATTGCATTGTGCATCACTTATTTCGTACACGAGTAGTAGTAATACTCTTATCATCATTATTTTTCCTGTCTTAATAAACTGTGTCTGCCTCAACCCACAGGCTTCGTTTTCCTATTTCTCTCCCCCATCCCAGAGAGGGAGGAGGGAGAGGGAGCGAAAGGTTGTGTGGTGCTTAGCTGCAGGCCGGGTCAAACCACAACAGCAGCAATGCAGTCGTGTAACCAAATTAAAACACTGTCTTTGACCTGAATATTGAGGGAGGATCCGGATCCTGGCATTTATATGTGATAGTTTATACGCAGCCAAAGTAAATACTGTATTCACAGGTCATGGGCCTGCTTTTGAAATGTCCTACATAAAGAAGATATATCAGAAAAGCACATTTAAATAACATGAATATCAAGTTAAGTAATTCTCATTGCTATATTCTTGATCTGTTGTGACTAGACAGATAAAAATCTATGACAGCCATTTTGCCTTTAAGGTCATTTATTTTTCTTTTATTTCTTTTATTTATTTATTTTTAACAGGCTCTATACTAATTTTCCTTGCAGAATGACTAACAGAAATATGACCCTTGTGCACCTTTTGTGGTTAATTCTTTGGGTCACCTTTAAGCACTAGACCCCTGATCAGGTGATTTCTATTAGTGATAAAGAGCAATTAAGCTTAAAACATTGAACCCAATAAATGAGCCTATTCCACAAGGTCTCTTGGCTCCCCCTTGTTAAGTGAAATCTGCCAGGTGCGGATTATCTGACCTTTGCAATATAAGAAGCATGAGGTGTTGTTGTGAAATTGCCTG
Organism: Nettapus auritus; assembly: GCA_011076525.1. NCBI lineage: Eukaryota > Metazoa > Chordata > Aves > Anseriformes > Anatidae > Nettapus > Nettapus auritus. The sequence goes on from CM021767.1 coordinate 27,557,479, forward strand.
CCCAGGGGATTTTGAGGCTTAGGTTTTTTAGGATGCTTTTCCCTTGTGGTGAAATGGACTCAGTGTTCCCCAGTAGGCCGTGTTTTCTTTGTGTTTTCTACCATCTCTGTGAAACAGTTTGAGATACTGTTTGAGCTAGTTACGTTGGTGGTGTTTTCTCAGTACAGTAAAAGCCTGGTGATACTACCTCACTGTGAAGCAGTTTGAAAGTGACTCAAGTGCAGAAGCCAGCAGGTAAGTGTTCCTGCGTTCTAAGGTTTAATGTTGAAGAGTTTGAGTACTTTCTTCACCTTGTCTGTTTTTGGTGAAATTTCTTATATGGATTCTAAGCTCCTCTCCTAGCCATTAAAAATGTAGCAATAATAATCAAAATAAACAACCTCAGAAGCTCAAGTGCATACAGGTAAGCCTGACTTCGAAGAATGTTCTTAGCTATTTGTTAAGACTGAACAACAGGCTGCGTGAAAAAGGTGCCTTAATGTGAATTCAAATTTTGCCTTGTGGTAAGTAGATACAGATTTGAATAGGTACTGGTGGCATGATCGTTATGTTCACTAAGTGGAAATTTTGAGAAGGTGCTGTTCATAAAAGGAATGCTATTTTCACAATATGCAAGTGAAAAGCCTTTAGTTTACTGGAAGTTATAGCTTCAAGGAGACAGCTTTAAAGGAAGAAACTGTTGGACATTTCCCCAGGACCCCTCTGTAGGTTTGGTCCCTGAAGAGGAAAGTGTGTAATTGTTAATAGTTTCAGAGGTAGGGTCAGGGGAGGGTGTATTTTCACACTTGTTCACCTTCCCTTTTTTCTTTTCCTGCAATGTTAGGGTAGCTTTCCAGAACATCATCTCTCCTTGGTATATTCAGACCAGAATGGTCTTATTGTTATGTCTCCTGAATACCCTTCAGGTTTTGTCTAAGGTTAAACAAATACTTAAGAGTGTCATCCAGAGATCCATTCTGAGGCAGGGAATAAACTTTTATCTATAACTGCTACTTTAAGGTCAAGTAAGAAAGAGGAACAGAAGGTAAAATCTTCTTCCAATGTGGCAGAAAGCATTGTTTACACATAGCAAAGAAAATCAGAAAGGGCAGAAGAAGAAGCAAACTTTGGGAATCTGCTCTTTCAGTAGGGGAACTCAAACAGGTGGTGTATGATCTTGAAAACTAAGATTATTTTTCTCCCTGCAAGGCAGTGTTTTGCATTGTTAATACATTTATTCCTATGCAGACCTAAGCTTTGCGTATTTACCCCTGGAGCAATAATTACATAGTATGGTCCTATAATTTTAACTTTTCTTCTGTCCTGAAGGAGCTTAGTGCAGGCCTTGGAGGGGACTTAATATTATTCAAAAGAATTAATCCAGCAGTTCAGCAAATGCCCTGCAGAATGAGTTTTTAATGGAATTTTCAAAGGCGTAAGTGTTCTCTGGATAGCTTTGAAAATCTCTATCCTGAGGTCTGTGGTGCTGGGCAGAAAATAGTCCTTGTAATACACACTTTCCTGGGAGAGCAGGTGGCTTGTACCAGGTGAGAATTAAATTATGTAATTTTGATATTGCATTAGCTATTTTGCAAGGCAGTTCCATTTGAGAAAGTAAAATATCACACCAGATCATAGAGAAATATTTCATCCGTATTTTTGTATCTTAGCTCCTGAATATGATGCATACAATGAGTGGAAATTGGTAGCTGGCTTATTGTAACTCCAGCTCAGATGTGCATTAAGTGGGCAAACCTCTCAGTCATTTTGTACATTAGCATCCTGTCAGGAGGCTGTAGGGTCTTTTTCTCTGGAAGAAGGTTACTCATGAAAATGTATCATTGACCTCTGTTCCAGGAGATGCCCAGGCCCTACAGAATATAATGGCTGTATATATATCTGTGCAATGTATAAGAGTACTGGGCAGGCAGCTGGAGAAGACAGCCTGTGTTGATAGCCGGGGGACTGAAATGGGGTTGGAAATGAAGAACAAGAACAGAATCAAAGGAGGATTTTAAAGTCAGACCCTGGGGATAGGATTACTCTGGACAAATGTAAACATTAGCAATGTAGACATCTATAGCTAGGCTTCTCATTGTAGATAATCTCCATTGTCACTTGTGCCCAATGGCTGTCAGGGGAGCAGAGGGTGAGTGTTTTCAGTGCAGCTGTCTGTTGTGCAGATGTTGAGCGTTAAATGACTTGAATGCTGCTCTATGTGCCTAATTTGAGTCTCTGTAGAACTCAGATGGCTGGTGTTTAGAGACAGATATGACGTGCAGAATTTCAAAGTAGCGAAGCACATAAAATCAAGCACACAGGAGCAAGTACAGCACATCTAGAGGGGCATAAGAGGACCATGGACTGAAACCGATTAAAGATATGATCTTTAATGAACAGTAAGGCCACTTTTGTTCCATGTTTAGCTTCAAGTCTTTGCTGAGGTGCATTCACTTTTGCTTCTCCTGTCTCCCTATATTCAGAGCCTTACTAAACTTCTTATCAGTGGCAGCCAGGAAACAAACTGACTAAATAGACCCCAGAAGTAATTTTTGTCTAGACTCAGCTTGTTCTGGAAACAAAAAGGAAAAAACAAACAAAACAAAAACAAAAAAAGCACATGCATCTAGCTCTGCTCACAGTAATGTTTCTCTTCATCTTGAAGGTGACAAAGAGACAGAAGAAAAAATCCTGGGTTTTCTATCAGCTATTCTAAAAGCATTCAATATAGCCAACAAACTATGACTTTCCATGTTTTTTTTCTTTATTTTGGAAGGAGGAGAAGAGGATGAAGTGGTGGGGCTAGAAAGGCTTGTTTATAAGACAATTCCAGCTGCTGGTTTTGATGGTGCATTTTGAGAATAGAACATGTTGTAAAGCGAACTTCATAATTTTGTGAAAGAAAATCTTTCTAAGAGTGGGGGTTAGGAAAAATTATTTTTTTTTTCCCCCTATCTTAAAACTTCACAGAATGTTGTTCTCTCTCCACACATGGCTCTTTAAAGGCTTTACCTTGTGTTCTTTGAACTGTACTCTAAATATTTAAACACTAGATTTTGGAAGGAAATGTTTTCTTGGTAGTGAGACATCTGCTTTTCTTCATATTGTAAGCAGATGATGATGAAACACGAGGGGAAACTTGGTTTTAAAATACACAGAACTGCTGCAGAAGGGCTTGCTTTTTCAAAATTCACTGGCCATTTAGGTTATGCTGTTTTGTGTAGTAATGTTAACTTGAATTTGCTTCAGGTTCAGTTTAGTGCTATAAGGTTCTGTGTATAAACTGTAAAACATAAGACTGAAAATATATTGTTACATGCAAGGGTAAAACAAGTTACAAAAATGAAAGAGAACTCAAAAGGATGCTTATCAGAAGCCAAAGAAAATCACTGAATATTCTTGATGTTCTTCACAGCCTTCTCTTCACAGCCTTCTCTCCATCAGTGCTACAAATCCCAATTATAACTTCCTTCCTGAGCAAGAACCTGTAACTATGCTGTGTTATACCTTCTACAAGCAAAAAGGAGCTTTAGACAGCATGGAAACCAGTACAGTGTTGGCATATTCAGGTATGTAGTATATCTGAAGCTTAAGTTTTCTGACTATAGGGATTGATGGAATCAGCAAAGTCCTGAATACAAATAAAATGAAGTGAAATGAGGAAATTCTTCAGGGGTAAGGATAGGGATGAAGTGGAGTCGTGAATAAATTTAACTGTAGCAGGGTAAGTCTGATCAGCTATTGAGCCACAAGATACCATTGATATAAGAAATGCACATAGATAGTTAATGTTACATTTATATGAGTTCCTAACTTTCAGTGAAAGTGCTTTGGAGGAAATTTACATTACATAGCATTAAAATGAAGCCAGCTCTGTGTGGAACCCTGCATCGGTGCAGTACAAGTGGTGAGAGGCAATGGCTCAGTGCTGAAGCTGAAGGAATAAGCAGCAAATCACATAGGTTGCTTTTAAAATCTCAACAATAGTATTTTTAAAGGTAATATTAACTATTATAGCTCTCTTTCTGGAAAAAAAAAAAATCACTTTGTAAGGAGAACTAAACAGCAACCTGTTAAAACTTCTCTGATTAAGCTCAAAAATCAAAGAAGGAAGCCCCTGAATAATAATGTTGTTAATAATATCCCATACTCTTTAGAATGCAGTATGCTTACTGGCATCAGTAAGTTATGCAGGAGGAATGTAGCTCTTCATTGATAATATCCATACAGCCAAGGCAATTGTAGTTAATAATTAGAAATTGCTGGCCCTTTTCCAGTAAAACCCTTAGGGGAGGTGGAGTTCATCTTCTGTATGCATGCAGAAATTACTTTTCCAATGGAAATTCATGTGGCGTTTGTTAATTGCTTTTGCACTTGCTCCTAAAAGGAGAGACTAAATAGTTTGCACATCCTGCATATACGATGTCCATCTGTATCTGGTCATTCTTAGTGATTTGTGGATGGATTTCAAACCAGAGTGACATTCTTGTGGGGGAGAGTGATTGCCAAGCCATGGAAAGTTCTACCTGAATCTGAAAGGGAGGGAAGTGATGGCAGATGAAAAGAGTAGAAGTAGAAAGTCAGACTTCTCTGTTTAAGTCTTCTATTATCCATGGCAAATCAGCATAAGCAACTTAATTAAGTTTTCATTTCTGAAAACAGGATAATAGTACTCTCACATAGAGAAGGAACACTGTGAGGTTCCATCAGTTGTTTATTAAGGGCTCAGTTGGCACTATTTAGAAGGCAGGCTTGAATTTCCCATGGCTGCTAAGTACTCACATTCTCATTAAACCCCTTGTGGTCTGTTCATGGTAGTCATTGTTCTCTAACAGTATTGTCTGGTGCAGAGGTATAACCCTTCCTTGACTTGTTCTATTTATCTTGTCTCATTTTGGGTGGATTTCTTTTCTATTCACAATTTTTCTTTGCATATCCATGCACTTCCCAGCTTAATCATTTAGCAGAAATGTCATCTCTTACAAATCTTTGGAAGGAAGCTGTTACCTTAGCTGGGATTTCATACAACTTTCATTTCAGGCAGTTTTGGGAAGTATTTGGTTGTGCAGAATCCTCCTTTGCACAAGATCAAGCGATAACTGCAATAATGAGGGTAAATACAACAGTATCACCAGTGCTCATTCATATTGACTACCGTTTCTTGTTTGCCATCAATGCAAATTGTCACACAGCTAGACACAATAAAGCTTTAGCTGAAACAAGTTCAGCCTGGGGAGTGTCTTAGTGAGCCCCAGTGCATGGCCCTTGGGGGCTCCCTGAGCAGCTTCCTGGGGGGCAAGGCAGCTGAGCAGGCAGCTCTGAATTTCAGGAACTGCAGGGGGAATGACAGTGTGTGCACAGACACTGGGCAGACCTGATGATACTCTTCAGTGGGACCAGCATCATAGACTATGGTTTTTTAATATAGATAAAGTGGGCAATGTGGCAATGGATTATGGGTGTGAAGATTGCCTGGGTTTACAGGGTCCTGCAAGGATGCAGCAGCTTTGAAAGGAAAAACACAATCTGGATAATATCAAAGCAGCAGCGGTAGCTGCATCAGTCATGTTACCAGCAAAGTATGGGAATAACTGCTCTGATGCATAATTCCTTGGTGGATGGAGATGATCAGGGAAGCTGTCAGAAAACATTTTCTCAAAACAAAAAAACAGTGGTTTATTTCCTGGAGGATAAGCAATTTGTTTCAACACAGCTGCAGTGGACTTGTTTTATATCACTCTATCCACTTCATTTGGATCCAGATGGAAAAGGACCGAGACTGTTCTGTTCAGAAGTTATTGCTTTGGAAGGTCAAGCTCACAAGCAGCATTTTCAAAAAGAAACTACAAAAATCCAAGGATGCTCTGTAGAACTTTGATTTTTTTTTTTTATTATTATTCTTAGATAAAAATATTTAGGTAGGATAAACTGAAAAAAAATTAAGACAGTGCTAGAAGCATGCCTTACAGCTTAAGTTGCATAAAAGATTTCTGGTATACCAGAGTTGGGCTTGGTTACAAGCAAGAATGGGGTTATCTGCAGCAGGGTGCTGAACCTCTTCTTTGGCACAGAGGATGTGTGGGACTTGTTCTGGAAATTGCCACATGGCTGTGAACTGTCCTCTCCTCTGTGATAAATGCTCTAGCCCTTCTTCCTTTGCAAAATGAGATGTGCATAACTGCTGAGATATTTTATGTCACACACACTTGATGATTTGATCTGGGCCATCTGCCACGTCTCTATTTCGTAGTTGTTATAGTCACTGGTAACAGACTCTTGTTTCCAGATAAGGGTTTTGGAGTTGGAGACACAGTGAGGTCACCACTGTCAGGCCATATGGTCTGAGCCGATGTCTGAAAGAACTTATGCTTTATAGAAGCTGGTACTCTTGAAGGTGCCATAGCAGTGACAGAGGAGAAAAAAAATGAGGTATTCTAAAGTGCCTTCTTCTCTGGGACTATAGTTTTTCTTATATGGTCTCATCCTCTTCTTTATTTGATGATCAGAAATTAATTTCACACTTTAATGCTCACTTAGTTCTGTGTTTAGCCTATCTCTGTATAGGGAAAAAAAAATCAAATAAAAAAGCACTTTGTAATGCCCCCTGAGATGGGCCTACTTGTCACCACCTCCTGCTGTGATCCTCAGAGGCAATAAAAATTAACACTGGAGACCAACAGCAGGATAATATGAACGGAAGGCACTGCATATGCACAATGCCTACAAAATAGGACTTTTAATCTCAAAATAGGTGTTATTTAAACAATAAGGGAGAATTCACTTAATTTTTGTCTTTTACTGCCCACCATGCCTCTTCCACACTTTTCAGCACAAATTATGGCTTTTCCTTTGCTCTTCAGTGGGCTGGCTAGGGATACTGAAGATTACAGGACCACTTGTTTGTTTTTCTTTAGGACATTCTTTTCAGTTATTTGCAGTTGAAATGCCAATGGCAAAATGATTTCTTATCCTAATCCAATGGAGGAAAAACAACAGAACGCAGCTGGCAAGTGCTGGGCTTTGGAACAAATGGTGAATAATTCCTGTTACTCTTAGGGCTACGAGACCTTAATGCAGCCCAAGATATGGCATCAAACAGCACTTAAATTCAGTCCCAAGGATGAATGCAGCAGCTGTCTAACAGCAGAAAGGGAGAACTGAAATACTATATCTGACACTTTCAAAGCTATGGAGACAAGAATGTTTAGTACATCCTAGTTTAGGAAATACAACTGTTTTGGGTTAGACCTTTATCTTTTGTACATCACTCATATCTCCAGTAGCTGATGCATGTGAGAAGAGTGTCAGTATGGCTTACCTCTTCCTGGAATTACACCTTCCCAAGTGTCAAACTTTAACTTAAGGACTTGCTAAATTAAAGATAGTGTCTAGACCATGATGGTTAGTAGTTCCCAAGTGACCTGGTTTGATAAACTTGTCCATTGCTTTTTGAACCTTTCTTTATCCTCTATGACATCTTGCAGCAGTATATTCTGCAAGTTTGTTTAGTTTATTTTGAGGTATGTGAAAAGGTCATTCTTTTGTATTAATTCTGCTGGTCTGGTATTTTATTGGATGGACCCTATTTTGTTACATAAGTTACTGAATAATTATCCTTAATTCATTACTGTCATTATTGTTGCAGACTGCCTTATGAAGACATTTGAAAGATAGTTCCATTTGTAGGTCTGAAAGATGACAAAACCACATTCTGCTCTAAGTGGGTACTGGGCATCTCACTGGGCAGCAGTGGATGTGTGCATTACACGGACACACAGACTGGATTCAGGCTTGGAAGCACCTTGTGTCAGGCTTTTAGAGGAGATTATCATGACTCACTTCCTCAGGAATAAGCATCATAGCTTTGCTTTTGAATACCAACTCTTTCTGTGTCCCTGAAAGTTGCACTGATTTTTGTGGCTTTGCTGAGGCAATTATTGAAAAACTCTTATAAAAGTGCTGAAAATCTGGCAATGCCCAATCATCTCAAGGATAGAATTAGAACTTGGACACAGATGTTGACTAACAATGGAAATCACACAAACAATGGTTTTAAACTTACAAGCTAGAGTCAGGTACCTCATTTATATTCCTTTCACCTTACCATTACAGCCTCAGAGCAGATTTGCTGCCATTTACCTTGATGTCTGATTTGGAGTCAAAATATGCTCCTCAAGAAAAAAAAAATAAATAAATCAAAACCTGGAAAGTTACAGGCTCAAAAAGGAAACTGAGTTCTCCATTTTGTGGATATAGGTGCCAAACGCAGTCAAGATGATATAGGTCCAGTTCTCTGGCTGACTGCAAACAGGGTGCCAGGTCCCTGTCCTTGCACACTTTCAATTATAGTGTCTTGATTCAGCTTGTTTCTGCCCTATAAGTATTAATAGGGGAAAAAAAATTACTGCCATACATCCAAAGGAAAATCACTCATTTCATAAAATCATCTAAGTTGGAAAAGACCTTCAAAGTCTAACCACCAACCCAACCTACCTAGTTCCATCACTAAATTATGTCCCTTAGTGCAACATCCACACATCTGTTAAGTACCTCCAGGGATGGGAACTTCACCACTTTCCTAGGCAGCTCATTCCAATGCTCGATCACCCTCTCCAGGAAGAAATTCATCCTAATGTCCAATCTAAATTTCCCCTGGAGCAACCTGGGACCATTTCCTTGCATTCTGTCACCAGAGGAAAAAAGATCAACGCCCACCATGCTGCAACATCTTTTCAGGTGGTTGTAGAGAGTAATGAGGTCTCCCCTCAGACACTTCTTTGATCCAAGTAAAGAATCAGTGACTTGGAGGAAACTGGAAAAAAAAAAAAAAAAAAAAAAAAAAATTAAAAATATTACTTACTCCCCCTCATCTGCAGAAAGGATGACCCCAAAGTGTTCTGTAGGGCAAATTTTCCAGTAAATATTCTCTGCCAGTGCCCTTCCCAATATTGTCTGTGTTACCAGCTAGGTAATAGTTCTTATGGAAATTAAACTCCTTATCCTGTTGACTTCTAAATTGCTCCTTCTGCCCATCTGCAAGAAGAGCGGGGCTCAAGACCCTTCTTCTTGCTGACAATCTGTTCTGTGCCTGGAGGACATAATATCCACTCTGCAGACTGTGGGGAGATGTGAAGCTGCAAGGAAGAGTAAGAATCGGCAGGATAAACTCTGCATAGCTTTGCATGCTTGGAGCGAGCACCATTGCATGAACAATCATTTTCGCAGCTGCAGCAGCACATTTCCTAGGGGAAACCTGCAAGGTTTGAAAGGCTTCTCTCTCATCCTGGTATCAATGCCCTTTTATTGATTCCTTCATCTGTGCTGCTGCTCTGAGCTACTTCACATGCAGCACAAAGCCAAAAAATTTTCTTCAGTTATATTTCTTGGACAAAGAAACTTGTTTCAGATTGGCTGATTTAGACACTAATGCAAGCTGAAAGAAAGTGAGAAGAAGTTCTGCTTTTTAAAATTTCATTTATTTATTTTAATTTCCAGAGGTAAAACTATCATCCAGAGACTTCTTATACTTAAGGAGATTTCCTATAGCTGGTTTAATAATGACATTATTATGGGTTCAGAGCACCTCAGAAATAGAGTAGACCTCTTCCTCAAGAGGGATGTCATTGAAAATGTCTCTTCAGAAACCATAATGGATGGTAAAGTTTGTAAACATTAGCCTGTAAAGTGTGAAAGCAGCTCTTCCCTCTGACTCAGAGAAAGTAAATCAGGCATTATTTTGGTCTTTCAGCTTATAGTCAATTTTGTGAGCTTATGCATGAATGAAGGGGATAGAACTGTTTCCCTATTTATGAGTTATAGAGGATTTATTCTCCATTAATTTGGCTAATAGTAAACACATATACTGACTTCTGCCAGTTCAGAAACGTTGAACTGGTCCTTTTTCAGGCCCCATTGTATTAAAATGGGAAAACCCAGAAAGTGAGCTTGGGTTAGTTTTCAGTAGATCACATGCTGCTTCCTAGCATTGTTTGTTATCCATACCTAGCTGTCCATTTCTGGATACATTACTTGTCTTCCTGCTTGTGGAGTTTCAAACCTCATTCTCAGTTCATGTCCCCTCTGTGTGTCCCTTTGGCTTAGAGCTGGCAATTAAGCAGAGCACTGCTTAGGCTGCAGAAACCTGCTAATGTGATCTTCAGCCTTCAGCAGTAATTCCTGAACCGGGTGAAAAGAGGGCCAGGCAAGCCTTTCATTTGTTGTAATAAACTGTGTGTGAAAGTCCTCCACAGGAACTAGCGCTGCAAGTGATTCATGGAGCAGCACTAATTGTACTGGCTACTCACTGATAAGTTGCACTCTTGCTGAGAGATTAGGCCATAAATCACTGTGGGAAGGTCTTTTGTTTGATGTAATCAGGCCTGTCTGTTTTGGCAACAACCCACTACCTTTTATTTTATTCCTTTTTTAATGAATCTTACCAAAAGGAAGAACCACACTTGCGTGTCTTCTCTCATTCCCCCCTCCAGCCTATGTTCTTTCTTTAGTACAGCTCCTGTTTTTTTTCCCTTTTCTGCCCTCTCAAGTGCTAGCTTCCAGTAAGTGGACAACTGTGCCCTTCAATGACATACTTCAACCATGGTCTTCAAAGCCTTTTACAAACATCCAGGAATTCATTCTCTAAACACTTCTGCTTGCCTTATTTTTTTGGGTGGAGAAACTAAGAATACACATGACTCAGGAGGCAATACCCAGACTCAGGACCCTGAAGCATTTTACACCCGAGTCTGTGATGTGCTGGTAGATTATACAGACTGCACTATTGTACAGCTGCCTTGGATGCTGACTATTGCAGGGCTATGGAAGAATAAGCCTTGTAGTTCTTTGCAATTCACCCTGTACTACTTTCTCTACTCATTGCATTTGTTTATGTAGTACCCAGGGGCTGGAGAGGCAAAGCTGTCTCATAGGTGAATGCTGTGGCTTAAGCTGAGCACCACGCAGCTGTTTGCTCACTCTCCCTGCTTTTGTGTTTGTGTGTTGGGGGGGTGGGGATCTGAAAAAAGGTAAAACTTGTGGGATGGGATAAAGACCATTTAATAGAACATAAAAGAAATTCAATAATTATAATTATAAAAACAATATACAAACAAGTGATGCACAATGCAATTACTCACCACCAGCTGACTGATGCCCAGCCAGTCCCTAAGCAGCAGTCCCCTCACCCAACTCCATGCAGTTTCATTGATGAGCATGATGTCACCCGGTATGAGACATCCCTCTGGCCAGTTTGTGTTAGCTGTCCTGATTCTGAAGCCTTCCAACTCCTTGTGCACCCCCAGCCTTCTCGCAAGGGAGCCGGAGGAGCTGAAAAGTTCTTGACTTGGTGTAAGCACTGCTCAACCACAACTAAAACTCCCTTTGACCACTGAGTACAGAGAAAAAGTGATAGAGAATTTCTCTAAAAGGAAAAGCCTGTGGGAGTGGAGACGAGTCATAGATTATGTGGCTTCAGATAAACTATTTTCAGATTGTTTTTTAACTTTCTAGTTGGCACTTGCATACTTCAAAGAACATAAACCTTGCAAGACCTCGCCAGACAGCAAGCAAAGGCTCAGGATTCAGTCACACAGAGCTATCACAAGAGCTCACCAGAGATCTGAACGAGCTGGAGACCCTAGAGCAGTGGCTGCAGGAATTCATTGAGCCGCTGATAGATGATTTCTCTTCTGTGAAAGCAAGACAGACCACCTGAAGACTTTTTTTTTTTTTTTTTTTTTTCTTCTCCTGGGTGGAACTTTTCTAATTGTGCTGTATAACAATGGTGACCTGATTCAAAACTGACAAAACTTGAGTAATCATACAGATGTATCTTATATTTACTTTTTCATGATTCTGTTTCAGCTTGAGAAATGAAGAAAACCAGAGACATGGTCTGAGAAGTATGGTTTGCATTATAAGGGCCAAGGGAAGATTTTTGTATTGTTTTGTTTTGTTAGTTGTTTTTAAATGAAATCTTAAATTCTGTGAATAATATAGCCCCCCCCACACCCCGCAAAGTCAACTGCAGTGATATAGCACTAACTTTCTGCTAAACCAGCTCCATGTTTGTCAAGCAGCTCACCTTTATTGAGGAAAAAATATAAGCATTGCCTACCAACAGAAATTACACGCATGAGATTTTTGCATATAAAAATTTTGTCTGTGCAGAAATGGTACTTATAGATGTTGTAATACTTTTGCATATAAAAATGTATTTAGCTAAATGTACACAAAAACTTTATTTAATTTGCCTATTTAGTACTATACCAGCAGTTTCTTACATAGACCCCTTATATTATTTTAGGTATTATGCATGAGGACAGCATATGTATCAGTTTGTCTGTTTCTACACAAATCTGTACCTATATACTTATAAATTATGCAAATAATTTCAATTATTTTTAAAATATACCAAAGAAATTAAAGCTATTAATTCCATCAATTAAAGCTAATAATTCATTCATTAGACAGCATGGCAGAGCCAAAGAGTATGACTTGGTATGAGATAACAACCCTTACAAATAAGAGACATTTACTTCTAAAGGAACGATTAACACTTAGAATAAACAGCAAGAGACCAAAGCAAAGGTCTAAATAGGACTGAAGATGCTTAGGGGGCACATGAACAAAAAACATTCAGAATGTCAGCAGATTTGTATCCTCATTCCTGAAGCACTCTCATCCTATGTTCCCTACGGTACTGTGGGGTTGAAGTGAGCTGGGGTTAGAAACAGCTACAATGAGAGCAAGGTTTGTTCTTTTACTTGGCTGCTGTGAATGGGATTCTGTACATCGTCATGAAACATTATAAAAGGGAAGATAAAGGAAGAGTCCAACTTCTGCATAGCCTTAATGTAAGGACTTAGGGAAAATACACTGTAAAATCAGTTTGTCTTGATCACATCAAATCCCACTCCAGATAAATATTGGCTGTATTATGGGTTAGAGCCTAAATGCCAGGACAACATTCATTTTCCTTAGACTTTTGCCCACCAATTTTGACTGGGGAATCTTGAAACTTCCCCAAGTTGTGCACGTAGTCTCTTCAGCAATGTTTTTTTGAAACTTATTACTCCACTACACTGGCAAAGGATACTAGTAGGCCTCAATGTGCTGAAAACTTTGGGAGCACATCATTAACTTCATTTCTAGAATAGCTTTTAGCTTTGATTTGAAATTGCCCATTGATTCCTATATATCACAATAATTAAAAGCTACTATAGCTGAGAGTGTAATGGATACTGAGAGCAAGCTGCAGAGATTTTTTATTTTTTAAGCCATGAATCCTGATGATAAAATCTCCAGAGAAGACAGGGAATATCACATTGACTGTCTGCTAGTTTGTATGAATGGAGTCCATGGTCTTGGATGTGTGATCTTCTTTTGATAAGAAAATCTGGGAAAATAATCTAGAGAAGATGGAAAGTAATTCTCAGATCCAGGAACAGCAAAATTGAATCCATGGCACTTCATTTAGGAAACTGTTCTGAAAGCTTACATCCCACTGGATGTTTCTAAGATACTATCAGGAGAATTTGACCATAAAATGTCCTTTCCAAAAATCAAAGAAATCAATGACAGTTGTACCATACAAATACAGTTCATCTTGTAACATGTTATTGTAATATATATCTCTTTTCCATAAGCGTATTGGTTTAGCAAATATGACTATAGAATATATTGTTCATGATAGGTTTTTGACTTGTAAAAATGCAAGACATCATTCTCTTTGCATACATGCACTAGAAATTCTGGTCACCATTGACACACCTTTAATAGTCTGCAATGATCAAAACTGCCTTGTAAATTGCCTTCCAATCTTACTGAAATAGCCTGATACAAACTGCACCCTAATTGCTAAATTAGGACTGTGTTCTTTGCTGAGCTAATTTCCTTGCTAAATGGGCACGTGGTGTGGCAGTTAAGGGCTTTTTATCATGTTATTACAATGAGGGATTATATTGTTTCATTGTAATTGAATTTTAATGAGGATGATTCTTAAGAATATACACCTCCATAAATGATGCAGCAGTGATATTCTGTTGAGAAGCAGAGGATGACAATTTGGTGGAGTCAGCTGGACCTACGGGAGTCTTTAAGGCTTTAATTAAGAACAGTGAGGAGTCTTTTTCTTAGCCCTGTCTCCATTCCCAGCCCAGCCGTGAAGCCCAAGGGACCTGAAGATTCCTGCTTTCATTTCCAGTTATCTCAGAATAACAGAATGGGATTCTCTGTTCTGAAAATGCAGCTAGGTTGTCATTCCTTCTTTCTTAGATGTACTTAGTAATAAATATAACAATAAAACCAATTTGCACCCAATAGCCTTAACGGCCTATATCTGATAAAGGAAAATATGGACTATGTTGCTTGAGTTCTTGCCATTTGTAATGGGAGTTAGATTTCCACCAGATAGCGCAAAGCTGAGTTCTAGTGGTGGATTTCAGGTGTTAAACCTTTTCCGGAAGAGCAGTAAGTGCTATTTTTGTGCTTAGTGTTACAAGAGCTCTGACTTCCCCCAGAGACAATCTCTCACTGATGCAGTGGAAATTACTATGTCCATAAGGCTATGGAATATACAAAATCTGCTTCAAAGGATGCTCTGATTAAGAGTTAAATAGACCTCTCTCATCTGTGCTGATTACTGAGGGGGAGGAAAACACATGTGATGTTATACATCTGTGATGAGGTGTCACAAAAGCAAGCAAATCCCAGGTGCATACCCCTCACTCCCAGCAAATCCCAAATAAATACCAAAAGGCTGGATTTACAGGTGCATTACTTAGCCCCTCTTTGCTTGTACAGGAGAGGACTGTTACGGGGCAAATAAGTGGCAGATGGCTATTTTCCCAAGAATAAATATGTCTGAAATATTGTGAAGCATAATATCATAGTGCAAATGCAAAGTTTGGGAAGCTTTAAAAAAATAATATTAATAACCCAAGGTAGAAGTAACTACTGTATTAGGTTAGGTGTCAATGTTTGTCAATAGGGATTGCGGCTATTTCTGCTCATGAATATGGAAATGAACCAAGCTATCCTCTGAAAAGGAAATGCCTTTGTAAGCTCTACAGCTATTGTGTTTTAATTGCCGGTAAATGCCAACTCCGATAATGGCATCTGCTGTGTACCTGTACAATCACAGTGCACTGGAATGAACTAATGACTGCAGAGCAGAAGGCTGGCCTGAAGCCACTGCAGGTGTGCACTTTAATGAGGGTCTTCTGGGGGAGAGGTGCACTGAGCAAAAAACTTCTGAAGCTACTGAAGCTGTTGGAGCAGAGAGGGGATCAGTGTGGGTCCTTCCAACCCAAAGGAAGATATATGCACATTAAGGATGTTTGGTTGGCAACTGCTTGACTCACGTGCACACAAACATAATACTAGCTGTAATGCCATTATATGCTCAGATGCAGAAATATGTTTGATAACAGTTACCATGAGCATATTAGACACTGCTCATTGCATCTTTAAAAAGTGACCCAGGCCCAGATCTCAGTGAACCACTGTGAATTTATCATCAGAGTGCTGATATGGAAGAAAATGTGCTGATGACAGCTGCTTTTATCTGCACAGTTTCCATTACAAGACTAAATTACTAGATTTATTTCCATTTCTAGATAAAATTATTTTACTAGAACAAAGGATTACCCCTGCCTTACCCCATCCATAGTGACATGGCTTTGGGGGCTTCTGAAATGATAGCTGTGGAGCACCACAAAAAGAGAACATATGGGCAGGAAATAAGAATATGCTCAGATTTTTTCCAGTGATCTGACTATTTTGACTTCAAACAGTAAGACAGATATAAGCATTTCAAATACCTGATCACTAAATAAAAATAACCCAAACCAGCTGGCAGCAACACTTAGTGGTGAAGACACTAGGAACCTTGGATACTTGCTGTGCTACTGCTACTGAGATGTCGTGCACCCTGGGAAAATCTGTTCACTTCTCAGTCTCTCTTTTTCTCCTTCTGTTCAGGCACATGCTGAGGTTCAGACTGTATGCCTGTGCAATCAAGGTACAAGTGGTACTCTTTGTGTCTTCTTTGGGTAGAAAGGAATGAGGGTCTTCTCTTTAACCAGAGTGCTACTTCACATGCCTCTTGCAATAAAGGAAAAGTATTTCTAGATCTACCTAGAAAATGTCATTTCATATTCAGGCAGTAAATCCTTCCTGGGTTCTTAGGAGCCTTCTTAGGGAGCGTCTTCACTTCTCCCTTTGCTTTTTAGGGCCCTTTGTGGTCCACTACCTTCCTTGGTGTGGTGGTTTCATACCAATGGACAACTAAACTCCGCCACACCACTCTCTCACTCCCCCTCATCAAAGGAAAAGGGGTGGGAGAAAATATGATGGGAAAAAAAAAAAAAAAAAAAAAAAAAGGGGCTCATGGGTTGAGATAAGGACAATTCAATGAAAGAAAAAAAAAAAGAAAAAAGAAACAAAACAACACAACAAACAAACAAACAAGCAAAGACCACATAGAAGCAGAGGAAAAACTGCTACTAAACTTTTTTTTTTTTTTTTTTTTTTTTTTTTTTTTTTTTTGCACAATAGCCCTTCTATTTGCCAGTTATAAAGTGTTAATTTCTAGTGATGGAGTGGCTGGAGGAGGACACCTCACTGCCATTTAATCAAATTATCCACCAGCAATTTCATCAGAGAAACCAAAAAAATACATATGGAGACTGAAATAAACTCTTAACCCTCAAAGTGCTCTTTCCAAGAAGATAAATTAGACATGTAGGTTCAAGGCTCTATGGGAAAAGTTTGTAATTCACTTTGTTTGTATATCAAACTGACACTCTACAAATAGAGATGTAATAGTTAATAATAACATAGGAATGTCCTGCAGAGCTATTAAGCCTACAGACTCATTCCCCAGAGCACACATACCTCTCACCTTCTCTCCTGTTCTGTGCAAGTGCCGTTGCATCAAATGTTGTCTGTATTTTGTAGCTGTGGCAATACACTGCCTTCTGTTTTGACAATTTGATTACACACACATTTACTCTGAGTCTTGTTCCAGCTTGGTTGCTCTGTTAAACTGTCATGATGCTGAGAGGGAGTGAGGGGAGAAGTTATAACCCTATAGCTCCATGCAGTCTTGCTCTTCCCAGGGAACTGAATCTATGGGACCCTACTCCATGCTTGTCAGTTGCTAGGAATGGTAAGCAATAGCACCATCTGTACGGGTTGGAAGAGCATATATTGCACTTTGACCTTTCCTTGCCAATCTAAATAAGGATAGTTATATAACTAAGAATTTATTTAGTGCCAGTTTTAAACTGCTGCGTCCAGTTACTTGACACTTACAGCCTATATACTATCCATCATTATCTCCTGTCTCTGTGGGCAAGATTCTTTATTTTTTTGGTTATTATTCTTTTTTTTTTTTTTTTTTTTTTTTTTTTGGCTTGTGCTTATACCTATTAGAAGGTGAACCCAAACCTTCAGTGCTGTTTTGCTCTTTTCTTCACTTCAGACTTCAGACAAGCCAGATGGCTTGTGAGGTACCTTATTTTCTGGAAATTCAGGGCCCAGTCTTTACATGAAAGGCACTTTCAGTCTTTATCCCAACACAATTTCCTTTGAAAACAAATAGTACTGAAGCAAATGTCACTTTGCTGCTTTGGCTTTTTTCTGTTTCCCTTTTAGTATAAAGAAGCCCTGACATGATTTCAAACTGACTGACAGAAACACTTGTTTCTTCTCGGGAACCCTTCCCCAATGAGCCATGAACATACAGAGCCATGTAGGACCCAAGAGCCAGGACTCAGATGAACTTTCCAAGTTTGTTTCATGTTCAGAGTAGTCAAACTTGAGGAAAACAACCACATTTCAGGGGAATGCAATGCACAACACTAGTTATCAGCGTAACTTTTGCAGGCTTGTACGCCCATGGAGAGAGACTTGTGCCTTTGGCTAAAAGGCTGGACTTGGACATGAGTGAATATCAGTAAGCTCTTCACTCTCAGGTTGGGAAGCGTCACAGATGCAGATCACAAGTTCAGTTTCTTTTATGCACCCAAACTTCATATAACTCATATCAAGCTCCTTCATCAAACACACTAGTCTATCTGCGGAATGTCATAAAACCAATAAAGAAGTCTGAGTACATGATCCTTCTATCCCAGTCCATAACCCAAGGACTTGAATTGTGAAAAATTGCCTTGAGGAGAAGAAATATTATTTGATGAAGTTAGAAATGCAAGGCATTAATTTATTCGGGGTATTATTGAAAATATGTATATAAATATATATATATTTAAAAGACACAGGTGAGATTGGAAGAACTGTATGATTTTGCTATCCATTCTAGGAAATATGGAACTATAAGTGAGGGTTGAATTGCAAGTTATTGGTCCCTGGGGTTTGTTGTGTAAACAGGTCACTTGCTGTTGAATGAGACACAACAAAATAATTAATTCCTTCTCCAGAGTAGTCTTAATGAGGAAAGCACACACTACAAGATCTTTAAAGTACTCTTTGCACAAGGTTACACTATTGCTTTTATGAGAAGCACCAATCACATGTGAAAGACTCTGATTTCATATTAATTGAAAGAAAAGGAACATAAATGCCTGAAGCTTTGGAATGGAAGGATGTTTGTTTCAAAATTTGCTAAAAGGCTTGGGTTCAGGGAGCTATGAAGGTTCAGTTTAAGGTCAGATCTGAAACCCCACGGTCAGTTCCAAAAATTTCCTTTATGTAACTTTAAATGGGCTCTAGTATGCTTAACACAAATCTCTCCACATTTTAGCTAGACAGTGAAGTAGTGCTGAAACAAATGCTACACCTGTCTAGGTATATGGGGATTGGGAGTGTTATCTGTGAAGATCAACAAAGAGTGTCCATTTAAATTAAATACTTAAACTTCGGCACACTGATAGTCCCTGCCTTGTTGAAAATGAATGGGACAGTCTTCTAGATGGGTGGGTACTCAGGTACCTGGAATGTAGACTGAAGTTAGGTTCCTCAGCAAGGTAGCTGGATACCTCCTTGGTTTTGTAAAAGAAGTGTGCTTAAAAAGTATTGAAAATTTGACATGCAGTACTAAAGGTACTTCAGACAGCCTTTTCAGCTTTCAGTTGAGTGCTGGGTGCTGTGTTTTGGAAGACATCTCTTTCCTGGTCAGACTACAGGTCCTACTTTATATCTGTAATACTCATCTGGGATCTAAAAGCAGGTATGATTACTGCGGTCAGTGGAGATAGAGTTGCCCTATTCTTTGCAGTCAGTGGAAAGATGGATGTCATCATAAGGCAGTTAGACATATGGCGGGGGGATTTTCTCTTGGAAGAGGCTTCAAACTATGAATGTGCTTTCTTTAGTTATGTGAAGTTGGATAAGTGAATACCAGTTTCTGGTGCTGAATCATTTGAAGAATTGGTGATGCATAAATGGCTAAGCCAGGTTCGCAAAACATCAGCCTTAATAATTTGACAGGACAGAGCACAGACCATGCCTTTCTTGGGAGTGCAACCCATGCAAAAGACAAAATACGTTAATTTGGGCCAGTCTTAGTTATTCTAAAATGTTAGAAAAGGCTTGTGTACTTTTGATGATAGGTAGGAATAATTGCTATTTCAAACAAGATTCAAAAGACCCCCTTTAAAAAAAATAATTAAAAAAATCCTCCTCCTTCTCTACTCACTATGTTTTGACATTTTTCACCTGAATCTTCCAAGTGTGCTTTACCAAGATGGAAAAAGATCTTCCTGAAAAGAGGAAGAAACAGCCTTATGTAGCCCCTGCGGCATGGTGTCTTTATGATATTTGGTTCAAGAGCTCCAGATGATCAGCATTAGTCACAAACCATTACAATAGCTGCCTGCAAGTGGTCTGTGGCTGCAGCTGAGCAGGAGCTGGGCACTCAAGGCAGAACCATGCAGTACAAGCACAGCATTTCTGACAAAATCAAAATAAATCCCCAAGTCCCCGACTAGATATTGTTGGCATGTATAGTTCACCATGGTTGGCTACCAGGAGAAATAAAACATGTGGAAGATAGTGCTTTTAGCTGAGGGTACACAGCTTGACTTAGATAATAAAGGGTGATGGTACAGGATCTGGAGCAATAAACACCATATTTTAATGAATAATTTTTTGAAATAACAGAACACAGTTATTATAAGGGTTATCTATTTCCATCAGCAATCTGTTGTGTTTGTGACAGTAACCTCTGCCTGGATTTGTTTGTGTTATCTTTATCCTAGGAGCTTTTAGAGAGGTCGCTAATGGCTTGTGATTCAAATTCACCTGGAAAGTGCATGTTTGTTAGCAACTTTGCATCTGAAAGGTGAACAAGGAGTAATCATGAAGTCACTATATAGGAGGGGAGAGTTAGCTCACTACTTCCTCTTATCTCTCTGGAAGGAGGTAATTAAGAAAAGTATTAGCTTAGATAAAGAACAGGTGGGTTTTTGAGAAACTCTGTTTTCTGCTACTTTATCCTTAGTCTGCAGTTTTCACCTAACTGAGAAAATTAGAAAAGCTCCATAGAAACTTCTTAGAGTGACACAGTGAGTAGTTCTTGCTTCTTCTAGGGGCCTGTTACACTTTTATTCAATGTTATCTTCATGAGGATTTTATTTTATTTTATTTTATTTTGAGATTTATGCTCCTTTCTAAAAGGCTCATTGTTCTGTCAAGCTAGCATAGCAAGCCTGGTCCCCTTCTTCACGGGATGTCCCAGTTCTTTGCAGCTACTCCACTCCACAATGTTGCAAGATAGGTCTGTGCTGTCTTTTCTCAACTTGTGCCAGAAACTTTTGTTGTTGGCTTAAGAATTAGAAGGTTTAAAATGTAGGGAACCATCACTGTTACTGATAGTATAGTCTCCTCAGTATACAGGTCTGCTTTTCCTTATAAAATCACCAATCTGGGGAGGGGAAGAAAAGAGGTACTGGTTATAATCTGTGTCTAGACTTAGAACGGACCCTGATATCCTTTCAAGAAGAGTGGCTGATGCCTTTATTGAATAAGGGACTTGCTTTTCCTGCTGATCAGTTTTGAGCTGTTATGTATGGTGTGGAAAGAGAGCAAAGCTGTTTTTTTATCCTAAATCCCTGTTTGAGGCAAGTAGTTTGAAATAGTAGTAGAGGCGAGTAGTTAGAGATAGCATACGAGCTAACCTCTCCTGCACATTCATACTTGAATTGAAACAAAGTGAGTATGTGTGATGAAGAAATAGTGGAACACTGAAGAAATAATATTTTGTTGAGCCCAGCTTGACCAGTGGGCAAAATCCAAAGCTACGAGTACTTGCTGAATGGGAGCTTTGTTATCTTATGCTCTTCTCAAGGTTTGCACAAAATGAAAATCCCTGTGAGTTAGCACTGGAAGAAAAAGAAAAGCTTTTCCCTTTTGTACCTTGATACCTGGGAAGAAGGTGTTGTCTCTCCTTTTTTAAGGGGAGGACAAGGGAGGGGTGGAATTGTTTTCTTATTGGAAGGAAGTCTATTCTTTTCCTTCTTCCAGCCCTGCTAGTTCTTAATCCATCCCGAGCCCATGGATAATATAAAAACCTTTCACATGCAAATATGTCAATTTATTTCTACAATAGCAAACCAGTGAAGGCTGAAAGGGAAGCCACTGTAATGCTGACAGTTGTATTGTTCTGAAACCATTCTGCTTCTCAAATTCAGGAGCAGTCTAATCAAAGGCCATTCAAGTCTTCATCATCTTGATGCTTCTCATCTTTCTCAAATCTTTCTTTGTAGCAAAATTGCTGACATGCTCACCTACTCAGCTCCACCTGGCCATATTACATCAATCTGGTTGTCAGAGTTGAGGAAGTTTCTCTTCTCCTATGGCCTGAGAAATGCCTTTACTTCTCCTCCCCCTCTGTCTAGAGCAGCATTGTCTCAGGAGAAAAGAAATGGAGGGCAGGGCATGCATTTGTCTGCATGGCTTTTTTGTTTCTCCAGCCACAGGGAGATGCTGTTTGAGAAGGCAGTCAAGCTTTGTATCACAGGCTTGCCAGAATGGATTGTTCAACTTTTATTTTGCAAAGAATGCATCTCAATACAACACTTTTTTTCCTACTCATATGTAAATAGAAATGGATGAATGTACTCAAGTGTTCTGCATGGATAAACTATAATAAAATGTTCAGATTCTTTCCTGAAAATAGTGCTTGTGTAGAGGGCTTGCATAAGTTAGGAAACTAAAGAACCTGCTTTATACCACTCAGATTTGCACCCTCAGCTAAGCTGAGATGAAATGATAATTTATTGTAACATTGTGAAAACCCTGCAAGCGTCAAGTCTTGCTCTAGTCTGCAAGGAGACTTGTGGCATGTATGGGGCACTGAAGTTAGGCACTCCTGACTGCTAGCGTAGCAGTGTTTCTAGGTCTGAGATGGCTTGAGTCAAGTTCTTGGGGGAGGGTCTTTGCACAACACTTCTATGTTAGGGGGTTGCAGGGCTGGACCAGGACTGTGTCCCTCCTGTCCCCCCAAGGTTGGGCCAGGAATGGGGGAAACAAAGGGTATTCTGGGGACTGTATGTTCAGTGCTGCAGTACCAGTCCCGAAGCTGCCAGTTCTTAATGTTCCCAGAGGGACTTCTATTTGTGTTTCAAAAAGCTTTGCATATATTGGGAAACCTCTTACCCATTGGAAAAATGAGCACTAAAGGAGATGCAAGGAAGGACACTCTTTATCGTGACTCTGAAGCTGGATAAATATTTGAATTAACTTGGGTGATAATAAGCAAAATATAATGACAACCCTAGTTACCCAAAATGCAGGTATACTGCTCTGCTGAAGGATTTTACAACAATATCTGTGAATATTTGTTCTGCCTTTGTCTTGAACATATCTTTGTGGATGTACCTTGAAGCTGAAGTCAGCAGCTTCCCTCTGGGATCTTTGGTTAATTACACAACAATTACACATGAGGACCCATGTGGATTTAAGCTGTGGCCTTTTCTTAATGCATTTTAAAAGCAAATACAAAGCTTACAAAGCCTTGAGTTAAGCCCTCTGAGGCTTTTCTCAACAGCTGCAACAAGCGAGTGTGTAAACCTCTGTCAGATCGGAGGGTCCCTCTGGGCGTGTGCACTGGAGAATTGTAGAAAGGAGGGAAAGCAGTTTTAAGCTACCTTCTCCCTCCTCCCAAGCATCCTTTCCAGAGTTCAAGTAGCTATAGAAACTAGGAAGCCATCTGGTTATGTCAGATCTTGGCAAGCAGGAGCATGACTCATGATTTATAGAGAGGCAGCTGGTAAACAGGGATGAATTCTAACAGTGGGCAAAATATCATTTTTACAGATACAAGAATAATCTTCTTGTTACTGTGTGTCCCATTTCCTCCTACCTGTAGAGGTTTCTGTGAGAAAACTATTGAACAATAAAGTGGCTTAGAAGGTAGCCATTTCCTAGTGGCCATTGCTAATAGTTTCCAACCATCCATCCGTGAGATTGTGTTAGCATTTCCTACAAATATTTAAGGGCAAGTTTCTGATAGAAAAATTTCTGACTTGAACAGTTTTATTTTTATCCAGCACAGTATGTGTTGTACCAGATACTGCCCATATCTGTATAGTAAGTCATTTGTAACTGCTGCTTATCAAAGTATTTCCTATTTCTGAACGACCTAAATAACAAATTTCTTCAAATCTGAACTCTGACCAATTCCCACCTCTTCGCCTGGAATCTGCAAAATGTCTGTAGTTTCTTTTTAATCTGTAAAGGAAGCAGCAGTTGTCTGCTTATATTACATTCAGGATTACTTGAGCCTTTGACAGCATCCTGTACTTCCGGAAGACTACTTCTGCTGTAGTTGATGTTGATCGTGGAATTTCTGTGAACACCTTTTTTAATTAAAAAAATGGGCTGTTTAAAGAGAAATTGATTCAGTGCCAGTTAATTACTATAAAATGGAGAAGCATGTGCTTCCTGCCACAATTAATTAGTCCACTGGATGTTTCCTAGCTCACATACGCCTGTATTCTAATTATATGGAGACAGTTCCTGCCATGAAGCATTAGCATCCAACCACCAAGAAATATGTACACTTCCACAAGCCTCATCTGCTGGGTCAGCTGTCAGAAATAAAGATGGTGAAGACCTGTTAAATCACGTTGTCCTATCCTCCTAGTTGGCATCGTTTTTCTAGCCTTTGAGTTCTTTGTTCTCTACCTAACTGATCAAGGAAGGGAATTTCTCTGAGGGGAGAAATGCATCTGAATTTGTGGGCCACGACCTTGCAGATATGCAATTAAGCCATGTTGAAAACATTGTAATAATCCTAGACCAAAGAAAATAAAACATGTAGTACAGAGCTTGGGAGTGGCAAAACTTTCCAAATACTCAAGGTAAAATGTGTCAGTAGGTATTTCGTTCAGACATTTTGTTGTCATATTTGATATATTTTATTCTTTTTGAACTAAATGTAAGAGACTGGGGGAGGGAAGGGAGAAGAATGTTTTGGCTTATACCTGGGAAGGGTGGCAAATGCAGCTGTGGGGAATATTCCAGAAACTCTGCTAACGCCTTTGCTTTTGTTTGGCTTCCTACCATGCAAAGAGAGCTGAGGCAGATGAGTCCCAGACCTTGGTTGGTCAGGTTATGAATTAAACTGCAAGGATGAATGGTAGCTACAGATTCTTTTGGGTGGGCAGAGCTGTGTGGCTGGAAGACTTGTTCTGAGCAGTGCATGCAAGGCCAGGCTGATCGATAGGGGCCCAGCTAGTGACTGGAACAAACATCTGTCAAACCTGCCCAGAGGGGCTGCTGGACAGAGGAGTCTCTTGGAGCTGCATTTGGAGACATAAGGCTCACAGCTTTCAGCATCACTTCAAAGTAATGTGCATTTCACAGTCCATTTCTCTATTTAGCTTCCTTCTTGATCTATGATCAGTTTATACTGATTAACTCTGCAGGTCAATATTTAAAGTACTCAACATCTAGGTAGCCAAGCTCACTCAATTTGTCTATTAAAATTATATACCTCAAAGATATTAGTTACATTTATTTAATTATTTTTTTGAGATACAAAATTTGTACCAATGCCTCACCCTATTTTTAAAACAGACCCTTCAAGAACTAAACCTGTCTGTTCCCTCAAGGAGACTGTTAGCTGCAGAAAGCAGATCTTAACCCGGAGGGTGAGTGGATACTAGAGATGAGCAAAAAAAGTGGTCTGGTAGGGAGAATCAGTGATGGCAGCAAGGGTTTGAAAGCCATGAGGTATATGAAGAACTTCGTAATTTTGCTTTTGTGCTGTAGCTTCACCTGGATATTTAGTCTCAGAGGAAGAAAAATGCACAGGCAGGTTTAAACTGGATATAATTTTGTATTCACTGATTACATTTCATTCTGCCTCTCTGGCACAGTAGCAGTAGGTTGCTGTGGAAGATGGCAGTGGGCAAACCTGCTGTGTGACCAGGCATGACAGAAGGCTACAAATAACACATGGTACTGGTTAACTCCTTGAGGAATCCAGGTCCTGATATCTTGATTCATGAGGTTCACAAGCAAGGACAGGTGCTGTTTCTGTAAGAGGCAGACGGGAAACATCACGGGCTACAGCCCAAGGCAGTACTTCTTACTTCCAGAATATTCTAAGCAATGGATCTGCTGAGCCACAAAAAAAATCTTTTAGCTTCCATTAAAACTATAGCTGTGCAATATACCTGAAACCATAATGAGAAACCTAAGTGTTGATATTCAACATATAACTTCTGTTTGGAAGTAATTACCAAGCGTAAGCTGTGTTTGTTGAAAGAGGATACAAAATGTGCTGAGACCATTAATTCTTCCCTGTGGAAGTGGCCTGCTCTTGAGAACAGTCTGTAACTCCAGGTGCTGTGTCCTCCCTTGGCGTACATCTTGCCAGGACTGTAATTCTAATTCTCTCAATAGATGTTTTACCAGATCAGTTAACATCTTTGCTCTTGTCAGGGAATCTCAATGTTTGACATGAGATTTTAATTATGTCCAATATCATTCCTAGGAAGGTGCCTAGCTGGGAGGTGAAGACTTCTGCCAGAAATGCAGGAAACTAAGCTTCTGAAAAGCCACATTTCTTCAGTGGTATATCATTTATGGCTCTGGTCAGCAAAGCATTTAATCATGCGCAGAAATGTCATCCAGTTCAGCAAAGCAATCTTCTGTATGTGGGAGCTCCCCAGCTGTAAAATTAGGATAGTAGAACTTTTCTCTCTGCTCTATGAACTTATAGGGTTTATAGATGAACTTATGAATATATGTCACCAAGCTAAGAAGAGTAGTAGTTATTAGTCATTAAGCTGCAAAATGGAGGCTGGGGGAAACAGTAAAGGTTGGGCACCAGATGAATACCATGTCCATCACTTTTTATATTATTTCTTATATTTCTTAAAGATCTGACAGCTGGAGGCATGTGATTAAATGTTATTTCCTACATTTGAAAACCAAATAAATGAAATTCAGTTGCTGCCCTTGGCTATAAGAGAGGAAAATGTGAAGACAGGGCTGGCATGTTAGCTCAAAGAGGAGGGAAAGCAGAAGCTGAAAGCAAATACATTTTGATTTCTTCTTAAGATCTTTCAGTCTTTAAGTCAGTGTCATGATTTCAAGGGTGGTAAAGGGAAGTCCAGAATCTTAAGGAGGTCTGGGGGACTGAAAATTAAACAAGATCAATTGTTAAACACAAAAAGTTAAAGCAAATGGTTTACAAATAGTTTTGCTTCTTGACAGATTGGATTATGCTAGTTTTCAACCCCTCTGGTTTTACCTGATAAATTAATTCTCACTGCTTGGTTGTGAGTGCAGTATGTGGTAACCAACCTCTAAGTTGATACGGTTGTGGTAACCAGCTAAACAAGCCATTCATTGTTTTGACAGAAAGAGAGGAATTATCTGTGTAACTGAAAGACCCAATGGCTAACCTATTTCTGCCAAAGCAAACACGTTCTGTCCCACTTGGCAAACTAGAGGGGAAAAAAAAAAGGAATGAAAATGTAGCAAGTTGACTCTTATAGCAGCTGCTCTCTTTGGATCTTTGAATGTGGGCAAAAACCTCTGGAAAGGGCTTTACTGGATAATGCATGCAGCGCATTGGATAATGCATCAAGGCTAAGAAAGCCTTCCGGCAGCTAACCAGCTGAGTCTGTGCTTGATTTGCTTCAAATGTCACTACTCCATAGAGCTACTGGCTGTGAAGTCAGTCTGTTCAGTCTATACTTCTGACAACTGGTAGAGCATTTCAGAAAAGGAGGTAGAATAAGGTTAAAGTGTCTTTCATTCTCCTTCACCTAGAATGAATGCTTGTATGTAAGCCTACTTTAAAATGGATGTTTGGGAAGATTTCTTGTTGCAGTATTTCTAGTTTTTCTACCAGTTCAGAGGGGCTCATGCTGTGGCTTAATGTCAGCCAAGTACTCTTACTCTGGGCATGGTGATTCCAAAGACAAGTAGAAGTTGGTGCAATAAACAAATGCATGCTGTATTGGTCCTCTTAGCCCTCTGCCTGTCACATTTTTTTTCTTTGCCATGTTCACTCTCACTGATGTTGTATGTAGTCTATTGAATATCTGCAGTGAGGACCTACAGGGTGTTTACCTTAAAATAAATAGCTGCTGTCTTTGTTCCATCTGTTAAGTACCTTTAAGTGATACCTGGACTCGTCTCTACCTTTCTTCATTTCTGGCTATTTCTTTATGTCCAATCTTCTGAGGTCATGAGTTTTCTTTCATTTACTATACATATTTTTAAGATATTAGACTCTGATTTTATACTCTTTTTTTTTTTTTTTTTTAAGTGCCACCTGCTCCTTCTGTAGTTTGTTCTAGTCCTTATATCACTTTATGGTTGTCTTTTATGTCTTTCTAGTCCTTACCTTTTTCTGAAATTTAAAGAGAATATAGAGATCCTCAGTTCTGAAGGCTCTGTTGCATTGTGGCTGTGTAGACTGGCATCTTCACCTCCCTGCTTTTCTGGGTGTTCTGTTTTATGCATCTGAGAATAACCTAGGAGTATACAGCCGTTAGCCCAAATCTGCTGTCAGCTATGTCAAGAAAATGAAGATGAGGAATGAATGAAAATAAAACTGCTAGAAGCCTCTGGGGCTGCCTTTACTTTTATTCTGAAGATTGTTAAAAGAGAAGAAATAAAGCAGAGAGATCAAGAGTAGATCAGAAAAGCAGTTTTAAACTGGAGAAAATATAGACTCAGAGTGATGTGATGTTCTGTTCAAGGTCCCAGTAGTGGCTGGTGGTTTTCTTGGAGAAAGTTGGCTGGGTGATGATAGTCAGATTTGACTAAGGTGCTGATAAACTGATCTATTTTGTTTGTAATATTTCTGAAGTGCTTAAGGGAGTTATATCTTTAGGCCTTCAATGATAATTCAAGTAGAAGCAGAAGCCCTGAAATCAGACAAATCTACTTAATACCCCTGATCTAAAAATCTACTGAAGATTTGTCTAGTGGTAGTGTAATACTGCCTGTTTAAACAATATGACTATCATTTAAGTTCTGACAGTAGGCCTGGGTCAAGTGGGTAGTCAAATGTCTGCATACTAAGAAGGTTCAAATCACAAGTCTCTGACTTCATAGGTCAGTATGAGTGAGTGAATTTCTGCTCCTAAAGTGTTACACCCATCAGAAGTGACAGAATAGGTAGCTTGCATAGATCTAGTTAGACAAGAAGAGCAAGGCCAGAGCTCATGACTTTGGAGATCACACCAATGGAAATTTGTTTTGACATCAAAACAAATCTGGATCATAACAGTATCTGGATGTCATAGCAAAACAGCTGGTATACAAGTACACTGTGGGATCCTAAGCAGAGTATTGAGGCAAGGATGACAGTGTTTTTTGGCATGAGTTGGTCTTCTGGCATTGGAAAAGCAGAGGTCTAAGGTACACTCAACTTCCGTATGTTCACCCATCTAACTTTAAGCAGGTATGTAATCTTGGCAGATATAACAATTCAAGAGACCATTCTGTCCCAATTCCCTAGGTTTTCTGTTACTGCTCCCTTAGTTCAGCTAATGGAAGCTCTCCTCAACTTTTTCTGTGCAAGGTCAGCCAGGTTAAGTTACTGATCAGTTGCCTCTGGAGCAAACCCATGTGAATTCAGTAGAACTGTCTAGCTGTCTGCACAGTAATAAATTCAGAGTGCCTGGCAATGTTTGCAGACACAGAGTTCAGTGGCAAGGAATGACTTTCACGCGTACTGGCATGTGCTTTTAAAAAAACCCCATCACAAGGGGGCACTGTGCAGAGCCTGTGTGTTAGGAGTGATCCCTCAGGTGCTGTACAG
The DNA here is from genome assembly GCA_011076525.1 of Nettapus auritus. Classification (NCBI taxonomy): domain Eukaryota; kingdom Metazoa; phylum Chordata; class Aves; order Anseriformes; family Anatidae; genus Nettapus; species Nettapus auritus. The sequence continues at coordinate 27,586,712 of CM021767.1, forward strand.
GCAGAGAAAAACTTGGACCCCGTATGTGAAAGGACTAATTTGCCTGGGCCAGCAACATGTTAGACTGTTTCCACAATTACTAATGAATGATAAGAATGTATTGTCTGGGAAGGTTAGCTGGTTTGTAGATGCACCCGTGCATTATAAACAAAGACATCATTTAGGGAATTATTTCTATTTAGTATACCATTAAATAAATGCTTACCCATGTTACAAATGTTACACTCCCACTAAATCCATGCATTTTGGAGGGGACTTGATTATTAATTTCCTGACTGTAATACCAAGTTGCCTCCTGAAATGCAGGAGGATGATGTTCTCTGAACATCAGGAAGCACTTCTCTACTATGTGAGTGAGCACTGAGATATATTGCAAGAGGATTTGTGGAGTTTCTCTCCTTGGAGATGACAAAAAACTGTCTGGACATGGTCCAGGGCCACCTACTCCAGGTGGCCCTGCCTGCACAGGGGGGTTGGACCAGATGACCTTCATAAATCCCTTCCAATGTCAGGTATTCTGTGATGATTCTGCAACTTAGTACGGATTCACTCTATAAAATATACACATCACAACAGAAATAATTGAAGCAGGACCTCTTGGTGTGGTTGTTTTTCAAGCTCCTGCTCATTTGGAATCATCTTCAAAACTCTTTGTCACTAAAATCTCCTCTCTCTCCCCCCCCCCCCCTTCACCGCTTTTAGTTTTCTTTTCATTTTGTTCAGTGCTTAAGTTTTAGAATAAGCTGCCACAACTTATTAGAAGCACATTATCATGTAATTTCTGTGCCATCCGGAGCTCTTACATGCCCACTTGGAAGAGGCTCACTGGCCAGAATAGCTAGCTGTTGCTACTGCAAGGATGTATCTTGAGTCAGATGTTGCTCCGTGAAAGGGAAAACAGTTATGGCTGTAAATAAAACAGCAAGAAAGATCTGAAAACTGACCTAACAACTTTAATCATCAGGCAGTTTTTGCATGTTGTTCTGCTGAACTCCTCTTTTTGTAGATTTTTAGAGACAAATTATTTAAGTCACCCAGGCTATCCCTAGGGCCAAATTAAGATGTTCTTCCCTTGTAATATGTTTAAATCTTGTCCAATCTTGTTTGGAGACATTCAAACTCCTGAAGAGAGATGAAGCACAGTCATATTTCTCAATAATAATTAAAGAGTTGCTGTGCATGAAATTTCATTCATGTTTATCTCTTTAGATTGTTACTTCCTTTAGATGGGGAAAGTGTTATAACTAAAAATAAAATAAAATAAAAGCTGCCCTGTTTGCGATACAACTAATCAAGAACTTGCTCAATCTGCAGCTTCTCTTCTGACAGAGGGAATGCATGAGTCAGCTGATGACCAAATCAGCAGTTTGCTACAGAAAGGTTGTTTGCTGCTGGAAGCTGTCACGATGTTAGGGGGTTCATTTCAGTGAAGCTTCTGGAACAAATGAATGCTTTACTGGAACTGTCACTAAGGAGACATGAAAGATGAAAAATCAAAGGGTAGTAGAGATGGGAGAGCAGGAGAAAAGAAGCAAAACAGCTGAATGAAAAGCTTGTTTCAAATCCTGGACTTCCTCAAAGATGAAACCTATTTGTGCCTGTAGTATTCATTCTGCTCCCATAATTAAAATTAATTTTGATGCTGTTTTTCAAAGAAATCTGAAGGTCTTAGTCACTAGGAATGACCCCCAAAATATTGATACAGTGCTATTGATTATCTGTAGTTTGGTATCTCAGGTGTTTGTATACATAGCTGAATACTTGTACATTAGTGACTGGAGCAAGGATCTAGATTTCCTCACTTGAGCTATTCAGGGGAAGGTAATTTTCCAAATGCCAATAGTGGCTTGAATTGTCAGTTTCTTTTCTAACTGATCAATAAAAGTTGCTTTGTAAATACTGTTAATCTCTCATTTATATGCATTCAAGCTTCGACTGAGGACTATAGCATATACTATTGGTCTGATCAGATAAAATGATTTCCTTAGGATGAAAGATGAAATTGGCTGTATAGCATGCAGTCCTTTAGTGAAAGAATAGCCTGCTGCTTCAAGGCTTCATGGTGTGGTAGATCTTGGGTTTATATAGCTCTTTTCCTGCTGCATTTTGTATCCCTTATATCAGGTACAACTAGAAGTACAACTGTGGCACTTGTTGGTGTCACCACTTTATCTCTGTAAGGAGAACATCCACTCCATTGCTACTATATATATAGATATGGTGTATAGACGCATACAATAGGACTAAAATGCAGCTCATGCCATTTGAATTCCACATACTGATATTACTTTGTTTTTAGTATTGTGCAACTTGTCTTGTTATTCAGATTCCGTCTTGATAGTTTAATAATATACCAGTATATTAGGCTTATGTGGCAAGGTTTTGGCAGTGGGGAGCTTCAGTTTCTGTGAGAAGAGTCTAGAAGATGCCCCATGTTAAATAAGGGCCAGTTTCAGCAGGCTCCAAATGGACCTGCTGCTGGCCAGAGCTGAGCCAATAAGTTATGTTTTTTTGTGCCCCTGTGAGAGCAGATTTAAGAAAGGAGGAAAACAAAAAACCTGCTGCACAACAACAGCTAGGAGTGCAAGGAGAGAACCAGCCCTGCAGACCCCAAGGTCAGTGCAGCAGGAGGGCAGGTGGTGCTCCAGGCAGGCAGCAGCAGTTCACCTTGCGGCCTGTGGAGAGGCCCCTGGTGGTGCAGGCTGTCCCACATAGAGCAGGTCTCCACGCTGCAGCCCGTGGAGGAGCCCCTGATGGAACAGTTGGATGTGGCCTGGAGGAGGCTGCGGCTCATGGAGAGCCCCTTCAGGAACAGGCCCTGGGCTAGAGCCGCAGCCCATGGAGAGGATCCCACGCAGGAGCAGGGGTTCTGGGGGGAGCTGCCACCCATGGGGGACCTGTGCTGGAGCAGTTTGCTCCTGGGGGATGGACCCAGTGGTACAGAGCCATGTGGAATCAGTTCTTGAAGAGCTGCTGCAGTGGGAAGCCCATGCAGTATCAGTTTCAGAAGGACAGCATCCCGTGGGAGGGACCTCATGGGAGCAGGGGCAGAGAGTGACCGTAAAGGGCCGGTGGAGGCAAAGCATCAGGGACTGACCGCAGCACCCATTCCCATGTTCCCCTGCACCCCTCAGAGGGAGGAGGTGGAAGAGGGTGGATGGGGGGGGGGTGGACAGGTGGGTGGATGGGAAAAATCCCTTGGATGTGTGCTTTCTCTCTGCAAGTGTTGTGATCATTATATTTTTCTCCCTTAAAGAACTGCTCTTAATCATATTTAAAAAGAAAAACAAAAAACAACCAACTCCTGTGGCAGTAGTTGTCTCAGGAGGGTGGTAATACTGCATGGTGGTTTATTGCACAGGTCAACAGTTCAAGTCCATCCCAGCTCATTGTCTCAAGACATTAAAGAAAATGGAGTGCATCCTCTCTGCCAGCTAATTCATAACATATGCATCCAGATCACCATTGCTGCTAATTGTCTCCCTTAGTTGTCAAATTCGGTAGAGAGGCCAAAAGGTGAGGGAGACTATGAAAAATGAATTACTCTCTCTTCCTAATAACAATCCCATTAAAGGATGTTAGCAAGGAAGTAGATGTCTGTAGGAAAGTGATAGCGTGCATCATCATTGCTTTTACATCAACACCCAATGTTGTTTTCCTGAGTTGTCAGACTAGTTCTCGTATAGGAGCACTACGTTAAATACTTACTTCTTTTTCTGTTGAAGAGAACTAGTTAATGAGAAGGCTGAAGAGTATGCTGTGAATGGCACAAGTTCTTTTAGTTTATTATTAACCTTAAAAGGGGGAGGAAAAAAGCACAAATTGGTGGATTTTTCTTGGTGTGTATAGTTATATGTATATATACATACCTGTAGTCATACTATATTTGGCTTGCATGTAGGTCTGGATTATCATGTAACTGAAAAAACTGTCTGCTTTTTATATTAGTTTTTTGGAATTGGATTTTTTTTTTTTTTGGATGGAGGAATGGGGAAAAAAGCCAAGCTGTGCAACTTTTCATTGCTGTTTCAGTGAGACGCTAGGATGGAAACCCATTCAGGGTAGGTAGAGGTGACAACCTGCCATCCTAAGCACAAAAGGATGTTTTTTAAGAAGTAGTCATGTCTGGTTACAGTGAACTACTGCTGTTTCTATTTTGGGCCTGCTGAGATATGCAGGAGAGAGAGCGATGCTAGTTTCTAGAAGCTAATTGTATGCATGCAAATGCAAAGTGAACAAATTTAAGATCAGAAAAGAGTTTTTAAATACGTTTCTTGTAATTGAATTGTTCCAGAGGCCCTTGTGTCATCCTGCATGGCTAATGCCATTTGTATACTTGTTCCTTGGCTCTAGTCCTAGGAAAGAAACATAACCAGGTAGCTGTGTTTTCCTAGAGGATCTTGTCCCAGGAGAGCAATTTTATGATTCAGTCTCATTAAGTGTTCCTGGGATAAGAAATGTCTCCAAACATATCCATGAATATTCTTCAGGTTATATAATTTCTTGCAGAGCTAGAGAAGACTGCAAAACTTGCACAAGAGATCCCCTTTAGTGAAAATTGAATAGTGATGTATCATGATCAAACATAGATGGTGCACTTCTGTCCATGTGACTGGGAAGTGGAGCAGATCCTGAAGTCTAATGCTCAGTGTGATCGATGAGGAGACAGCGGAGACAAATATTCAGGTTTACTGCGAGGTTTTGTCATTTCTGGTCTGCAACCCTTGAAAACCATGCTCTCCTAATCACAGTGATTTCAGACCAGGCTAAGAGGGTTCACGCTCTTACAGCAAAATTAACTCTTTGTGAAGAGTTTGTAGCAAACCTAGACAGGCAAAACAGAATGGTTATATTTGTAAGCCAGAGGTTCACCTACTCCAGTGCTCTATGTTTTTTCTCTCTGTAACTAAGCAGCTGTAGCTGTTTTTAGCTGTAGAATATGGTTGGAAATTAGCAAGAAAAGGATGAACATATTTACCATTTTTTATCCTTGTTATTTTCCAAACCTCTGATTACTTTTAAACCAGAATCCCTGAGCTAGAGGATTTTTCTCTTTCCTAAACTCTACTGATTTATTTTCTGAATGGATTCAGTCCCCTGCTTGACCCATAAAAGTATAGCATCTGTTTTATCTTCCTTCTTCAAGGAATTCCACAGCTCTGCCACAGCAATGTGAAGACCTGCCTCTTTGTTCTTGCTTTGAACCTACCTCCTTCCTCGCTTGTCTGTTAGTTCTTGTGGTGGAATAGTCAAGCCTTAACCTACCTTCCTTGCCTTACTTCTGACTGTATTATATCCCTTCCAGGCTATCTTTTAGAGGAGTAGTGTTATGGCTTTAAGCAGACCTCTGATGTCTGCCTTCTCTCTTGTGCAATCTTTTTGCTGCATCTGTGCTCATCAGTCTCTTTGCAACTGCATCCTGTAAGAATAGGTGAGAAGGTTTGAAACGTGCATCAGATATACAACTCTGACTTTTGGACCATCGTTGAGGGATAAAGCTGTTGAGCAGTCTTTCACTAAATACATTCCTCCCAGGGTAGATGGATTATCCCATTAATATGTGTCCTGGTTTCAGTTAGGATAGAGTTAATCTTCCTCCTAGTAGCTGGTAGGGTGCTATGTTTTGGATTAGGATGGAAAGAGTGCTGATAACATGCTGATGTTTTAATTGTTGCAGAGCACTGCTTACACCAAGCCAAGGACTTTTCAGCTCCTCACTCTGTCCTGCCAGCGGGCAGGCTGGGGGTGCAGCAGGAGCTGGGAGGGGACAGACCCAGGGCAGCTGACCCAAATTGGCCAACGGGGTATTCCCTACCATCTGACATCATGCTAAACAGTATATAGGGGTGGCTACCCGGGGGGGGGCGCAACGGCTGCTCGCGGATAGGCTGGGTGTAGATCAGTGAGTGGTGAGCAATTGCATTGTGCACCACTTGTTTCATACACATTATTATTAATAGTACTATTACTATTATTATTATTTATTTTCCTGTTTTAATAAAGTGTCTTTATCTCAACTCACAGGCTTCACTTTTCCGTTTCTCTTCCCCATCCCAGAGAGGGAGTGGGGACGGTGAGCGAACGGGCTGTGTGGTGTTTAGCTGCCGGCCGGGTTAAACCACAACAATATGCCAGACAGGGTAGGATTTCTTCCTAATAGGACCTTTGCATGCATTTCCATAATCACACAGATACAGGCACTGGTTTGGAAGACAGTGCCACTGAGAAGAATGTAAATGGTTTGGAGGCAGCCAAGGCCCCTGCCTTGTTCAGTATGAAATTGCCCAGGTGCAATCATCTGTTTGGCAGGCGCTTTGCTGACAGGAACAGCTTTTCTTTTGAGTGATGAAGAAAAGAAAGGGAACAAGAGTTGGTGTTACTAGTTTAATCTGTAATTTTTGCTATTGCATTGAGTAATTTGGTACAGACAGGACAAAAAGTGATTTTTGCCTTAGTATCTCTGTGTTGCTGATGCATATTTATAAACATTCTACAGAGCTAGTGATGGCCAAGCAGAAAATTGGAGATGCCAGACTGTTAAGCAAAATAAGAAAATTGATTTGGTAGGTGTAGAAAACCTATACATGCTGTATCCTATCCTTGATGTTTTGTGGCTGTTACATAAACATTCTTTGCCATAAAAAAAAAAAATGTCAGAGACCAGTAAAACTCCTTGCTGTGGCAGGGAAGCATAAGCTGGTGATTATTCTCTCTTCAGACGTCAGGACTTCAGAGTCTAGCGGATGCACCAGATGCAGAGGTACAAGGAAGGTCTGACTCAACTCAGATTGTGTCTTGACAGTTTGTGTTGCAGGTAGGATTTTATATTTCTTTCATCAGAGAACATCACTTATTTGAAAACCATGTCCTTAATAAATGCTTCAACTGTGGCTAATCCATAGGAGATGAGCAACAGCATCCACCATCTTATAAAAGAAAAAAACACACCATTTTCTGGAAGGGTAAGTTAGGTCCTTAAACCACAAAAGTGTTTTTTGGTAATGGATTGCACAATCATGTGGGTATGTAACTGGGAGGTAGATGCTGGAGTGGAGAAGAAAGGTATGGGTTTCATGGAATCTGCACCCACATCTTCTGCACACTATTTGCAGAACCTCCCATTCCCTGGTGGCTATGCATGGTCTAAACTGAACTTTTTATTTTCAGGACCACGGCCTATATTACTTTAAATGATTTAAGAAACAAATACATTTCAATTGTTTGAGAATACAGAAATCTCTCCTGTTCCAGGCTCATGCATGACCCAGTGATTTTTACCTTTTTTAAAAAAAGGAAGAAAACAGGGAGCTGAGGCCCATCAGAACTATGTTTATCAAAGCAAGAAATGAGTTGCAGTAATCAAGGTCTCCTTAAAAATTAAGGTCTCCTAGTTTGAAATGGTATTTTGAAGGCTGACTTACTGGATAAAGGTTAAAATTATGTTTTGTGAGACTAGGGACTTGGAAAGTCATCAGGATGGAGGCGAAGCAACGGACTTTCTCACAGACTGCAGAGAGATGTTAGGCTTTACAAATAAGAGCACAGAACCTGGAGTGCAGGCATCAGCGTGTCCCACTCCTGTTGTTCCTCAGTGAAGGAAAGTGGCCTTAAGAGATCTATATCCCACCAGCTTAAAAACATCCTGCCCAGAAACACAGAAGTATCTTAGTAGGGGTGTTATTGGGGTTGTGGGGTGTTGCTGATGTGTGCTTAAAACAAAACAAACAAAAAAACCCCACCCAAAAAATGATTTTTAATTCTCTGCAGTTGATCCCAGGGAAAAACTCAGAAGCCGCTTAGCTTTTTATCTTTAAGGGTTGAAGCGAAATAGCCTTTTAATTTAACTATGAAATAGAAAATCTGTGCTAGCTGAAAGGAGAAAGAAGCTCTGGCACTACTGTTTGAATTCATAATTCCTCACCTTATGCTATTTGGCTCTTAGCCATTCATCAGGACCTTTTATTCTACAGTCTGGTGCTGCTCTAGACAGAAAAAGGTGATTTCCTCCACATACCCTTAAAAGTGAATTGGAGAACTTAAAAACACTTGGAAAAACATTAGACTTGGAGAGGCATCTCTGATTCTTGCCAGGCATCATCAGTGAAGTGGGTGGAAATAACTCTTTATGACTTTCGACTTGTGTGGAGGGAAAGAGCTGCCTCCCCCTTCCCAAAAATACTACTGCTCAAAAGTGAGCAGCAAAGCTGGTGAAACTTAATGATGTGGCTGCATTTTCTGCCAGCTGGCAGCAGACCTGGGAGCAGACTTAACGCAATTAGTGAAGTTTCTTCTGACTCCTGTCTTCTGCTCTCCTCTACCCACAACCTGGTGTCTCTGATTCTGTATGTTACTACAGCCACAAAGTCAGCCTGGGATCATCTGCTCATCAGACAAGCCACAAAGGAGCCCTGGCTTGTTTGCTCCCAGAAAAGTGAGTTTATCTCATATGAAAGTCAGTGGAAAACTTTAACTTCCTTCTTCATTGGAAGTAGCAGTGCTTCTTCTGTGTAGTCAAAGGGCTGGGCTGGTGTTGAGTCCGTTGCTATGACCTCCAACAGGACAGAAGCAAAATCTTTATCTTGTGGCAAGATAAAGTCCAAGTCCTTGTCATGGAAGGCATGGAGTTTTCAGGAAGCTTTAACTGTTATCTGCCTATCCGCCTGTTCCATGGCGGCATTACTATTTATCACCCTAGGACTGCAATGTTCTGAGACTGCAATCATATGAAAACACCCAGTCTGCATAATTTGCAGCACTGAATGAATCCCCAGTGTGTTGTCAAGGATTTAGGCCACTTCAGGAAGTAGGTCCTACTTAATGGTGTTACTTTGAGTTATGCCCATTGGCAACTTTTCTGGAGGTTTGGAGGCAAAGTTTGAAGTGAGTAAGGTTTGGGTATACTTATCATCTCTACCTTTGAATCTTTGATTGTGTGGTCAGGTGGGCTACCTTGTGCATCTGAAAACTTGTCAACTACATGCTCTGTTTCAATAACTGAGCTTGTAAATTCTGGGACTCTTCAAACTCTAGAAATGCATTTAGTAGAGAAACTCTATCCCACAGGAATCCATGCATGGGGTGATGTTTGCCTTATAATTTCAAGGCATGATAACTATGAACTTCAATAGATTAGAAAGTAAAATACCCTGATGATATTGGTGTGAGTTAGGGAGTATGCCAAGAAATTTAGTTTATCCATTTTTTTCTTCATTAGAGCTGAGTTGTTATGCCTTTGTTTTGATCCAACAGCAGTCATCAGAAGTTTCCTTTACTTTGTTACTAGACTAAATATTTATATCCTCTGTGTCATTTGTACAAGTGTTGCCTAAGTTACCTTGGCTGGAAGGAATTTCTAAGATAGGAAGTAGGGCGAAGAAGGTGTAAAAAAGCTTTGAATAATAGCTGAAAGAGGCAGAGATAGTAAAATGAAAGGGCTCTCACACTTTAATTATATTTTCCTGGATAACGGACAGGTTGCCATTTCACAAAAAAGAAAAAAAAAGAAAAAAAAGAAAAACAAAACAAACAAACAAACAAACAACAACAACAAAAAAAAACAATGAGGGAGCCAGAAGACATTGGCCAAGTGCAGTCCAACAGGGACCTGTTTACACATTGGAGTTATTTGCAGGGAGTTGCTAAATGGTTTGCTGACTCAAAATGGAATAACTGTATTTTAAATTGCCAGAACTTATGAACCTCCCTTGAAAAACTGAAGGAGCCATTAAGATGCCTTGCTAAGAAGAGCCTTCCTTGCCCTGAGACTTTACATTCACTTTCTGTCCATGTCCAACCCTTTGGCATTATAAGACAAAACAAAACAATGTGGTTGCGAACTATTGTGTTTGAGTCTTCAGATTTTCAAGAGATGCATGATTGTGTATGAGGTATCTTCTATGAAGTCCTTGGTTCCTTAAAAAGAGGATGATCTGCCTGTGAGCCATATCTTGAATTCAGGTGGCATCCAGACACTTTGTGATGCAAGAGAAACCAGAACTGCCTCAGCAGTAGTTCTATGCAACCATATGTAAAAGCATTTTGTGAACAGATTGTAGCAGGAGGTGGCTGAGACAAATCAACTGTACTGACTTCTGAAGTTTTCTTATTAAGATTGATCTTGATTTATCCAGAACCAGTTTGGCCACTGATGGTTTCAGATTTCCTTTGCTTTTTTTTGCTTTTCATTTCCTCTGGGTGTCTTGTTGGAGTATGGGAAGATTTAGTCTTTCCATATACCTTTCAGCTCACTGTAGAGCTGTGTACAGTTACATCTGCATAAAATTTGTCTACATTGTATTAAAATACTGTTCTCTACCAACTACATATGCACTTCAAGTCCCTCTTTCATAATTCTTTCATAACTTACACTTTAAGTAACTTCTAGACTCTGAGCAATGCCTATTAGCTATTGCTACCAAACTGGAAGGAATATATTTGGCTTTGCCTCTCATCTCTTATCAAAGCAGTAGGAATTTAAAGGCCATCCTATTACTGTTTTCAAGGTCCAGTAGACATATATCAAGAATAAAGATCAGTTTTTTTAAAACAGTCTAATTCTCCACCCGATTGCTCTTCGTGCTTGATTCGTGCACACAGCATAATAATGTTATTAAGGGTAATCAGTACTGCCATTGTTACTCAGGCAAAGAGAAGCTACCACAATATTAAACAGCTTTTCACATTTGAGTCATGAAATAATGTAGCTCATAGAGCACTCCTGTGGTGTTAAATACACTGGAGAAAAGCCCAGGCCAAAACTGTCTTAAGGTCTGAAAACACAAACCTTATAATTATGAAGGATGGTAGGTAGAACACAGACATGAGCAGCAACACCTTCAAGAGAAACCAGTGCTTTGTGCTTGGATCTAATTTTCAGATAACTGTTACTGCATGTGCTAGACATATACCCATACAAGTATTGATTGAATATGTAAAAATGATATGAGATAGCAAAGTAAGTCTCTTGGGAATGAAGGACCATATGGGAAATACAGATGTAATGTCACTCACTTTTCATATAGTACTTTCTATTTGCATTGAGAACAGTAGAATACACCATGAAGACAGTGAAGGAACATAATACATGCAGAACAGATTAAAACTGTCTTTCTTTTTTTTTTTTTTTTTTTTTTTTGATTTTTTTTAAATGTTATTTTTGCATAACCTTTCAAAAAATTATTTTTCATTTCAGAAACAAACCAAAAATTTTTCTTCAGCTATTACCTGAGGGACAGAAAGTAATAAACTAAATGGAATCAGATTTGCCCCAATAGAGGCTTGTCTGTGTTGTTTAGCTTATGAGGGACTTCAGCTGTATGACACAAGCTGTGACAGTCCAGTAAGCCTTATGTCTTAGATAAGGATGCCCAGCCTTTTTTTATTTACTGGTATTATCAAAGCAATAGAGACTAATGGTGGTGTTCAGGCCTCTTTACTACCAGTGTCTGATAATAGAAAAGATTCTTTGGAGATGTTGAATTCGATTCTAAAATTTATTTTAAAGAAAAAACGCAAAGCTTTGAGAAGACTTTTGCATGAATGCAAAATACAATAAATGACATATATAGTTAGAGCTGGCTCACTGATTAAGGTAATATAGTCCTCCATTTACTTTAAATTTGTGTGTTAGGCAGGTAGCCAACTGTCTACTTTGCCCATCATAAGCATCTGCTTTAAGCAAACTTTTCTGATCTTGAGTCTTGCAGTCTTCTCCGACTGTAAGGGCTGCTACAACCAAACTCAATGACATGATTTTCCCTTCTTGATTTTCCATGGCTCTTTGCTTAAGGTACTTCCACTGAATGTGTTGTTAATAAATGTGGAGACTTCTGTAACCATCATTTTCATTTGAAAAGCAGAAGGCATTCAGGTTCTTAATAGGATTCATGCTATGCCATATGGTAACAGGGAATCACTACTCTGTATGTCTAATCCCTGGAGTTCACCAAACTCAGTGGAGATATTTCTATTGCCTTCAGTGTGCTTAGGATGAGCACTAGTGACTGCAGAGAGTCTTGAATACATTGTAATGAATCTGACTTCTTGGCAGCCCTGAGAGATAGATACTACCCCAGCTGTGCTGATAAGGAAATAGAAGTCTGGAAAAAATGTCTATGATCATAAAACAGTCCTGCAGAAATGCTGAGAAGCAAACACTTATCTCCAGTCCTACCTTATCTAGAAGGCTACCTTGCCCCTTTGGCACCACACTGGCTAGTCTCAACTTACTTCCCAGATACTCACAGAATGAAATAACAGCCCTGACATCTGCTGCCTATGTACTCAGCTTTGCAATGATCTTGCCTTGCTCATAATGTGTGTCCAGTAGATACCAAACGTCTACCTGAAGCAGCAGCTATACTGCTGAGTGCCTGGGGATCTTTTATCCCTCCCAGACCTCCTGGCTGTGGAGGGATAAAGGCAGGGCAAGGACGGTGGCTCACTGAAATGCTGGGTCCAGATGCAGCTCTTTGGTCTTCTCAAGAGGTGAACCCTGCTGTAGTTGCTCTGTAGTGTTAGCTCTGCACAGCAGAAGGCATGTGCGTTGTTAGTACTATAGAGTTTTTCTGTGGTAACAGGTACAAATACAAACCTTAGGACAGCAAATTCATGAACAATACAGTATTTGGTTAATTGCTCATACATACAGTAATATCTTTTATTGTAAATTGCATGATCAGGCAAAAGCATCCCTCAGGTAGGGACAGGCAAGCAATTTGGGTCTGTGTGAAAGGATGTTTGATAGTAAGATTTATAAGGCTGAAGTAATGTTTATATACTGCAGATAAACATGGTCAAAATATGCATCTGCTTCCAGAACAATCTAGAAACCTTCTGAAGTGGCAAGGCACGCCTAACAGATCACTATGTGGGCAGTGTGTTTTCTGCATGCCAGAAATCCTGCCTGATATGTTTGGACCACTTTATATGGATTCATCATGTAAGCATTCAAGTCAAGCAAAAATCAGTTAATGCACTGGTCTCGGCACCCACAGTGGAAGGATGGATTAAAAAAAAAAAAAAAAAAAAAAAAGGCATGAAGATTAAGTGATTTTAAAAGAGTACTCTTCCACTGGACTATTCCTAACAAGATGTGCAGTGTCCTTGTATGAAACAAAAATCAATATACCCATCAGATATGCAAGCTTTATAGTACCATTAAAGGGGGAAGGGGGGAAAGGTGTAATCCTGAATTTCTTATATTTTGCAATTATTCAATAAGACACTTCATTAGGGAATCCTTTCTGTGTAGTGTCATTTTACAGTCTGTGCCATGCTTGCTGCTCAGCTATCTAATAACTCAAGGTGGTGAAGTTGGCAGATCTCTCTGGATCATAGCTCAGCTACTGTGTCCACTTCATCCTCCAAGCTCAAGTGGAGCAACTGCCTTTAAAGATCCAGCCTGAAGGCTTCTGTTCGGCTGCTTCTTTTGGGTGGGCTGCTTCTTTTGGGGTTAGGGGCTGGAGAGTTAAGGGCTTGCTGTTTTGAGGGGCTTAACATTTCCTCTTTTTGGGGAAAGAGCTGGAGTTTGGCTTCTTTTCCTTCTGGGCTCTTCAGATCAGACATTTCTCTGTAAACTGGACACTTCAGCTGAGAAGGAGATCATCCAGGTGAAGCCCAGATTTCTGGCAAGTCTGCAGGTTTGACTCCTTGTTAAGTGGTGCAAGGGGTTTGATTGTTCTGACCTTGTTGTCAGGAAGGATGAGCATTGCACAAGCTCTCAGGGGAAACAGTTGTGTTTAATGCCTGCCTGCCATCTGGCTCTGCTCTACCTGGGGAACGAGGTGAGTGTACACGTGTGCATTTCTAGAAACAGGATTACATTAGCACTGAGTACTAACAAAAGCAAGATCTCTGCAGTACTACGTATCTTGTAAAGACAAGAAACACCTGAATATATTAGAATTAATGTATTTCAGGTGGAAGAGACCTACACAGATCATCAAGTCTAATTGCCTGACCACTTCAGGGCTAATCAGAAGGTAGAGCTTGTTTTTGAGTGCATTGTCCAGATGCTTCTTGAACACTGACAGACATAGGACATCAGCCACCTCACTAACAAACCTGTTCTTGTTTGACCACCCTCACGGTAAAGAAATGTTTCCTCATATCTTGACACAGCTTTGTGCCATTCCTGCATGTCCCACCATTGGTGGCCAGAGGGAAAAGACCAGTACATTCACCTCTGCTTTCCCTGCTCACAAGTTGTAGAGAGCAGTGGGGTTCTGAGCCTCCTCTGCTCCAGAGTGAACAACCCAAGTGTCCTCAGCCTATCCTCACAGGACATGTCTCCCAGCCCTTCTACCAGCTTTGTTAGCCCCCCTCTGGATGCCTTCAAAAGGTATTATCATCGTGGGTTTTTTTTTTTTTTTTTTTTGTTTTGTTTTTTTAATTTTATTTTTTACATTGTGAAGCCCAGAACTACACACAATATTCAAGGTGAGGTCATGCTAATGATAAATATAGGGGGAGAATCACCTCTTTTGACCAGTTTGTTAGATGCTTGGTGCATCCCAAAATGTGTTTGCCTTGGCTGATAAGGCACGCTGCTGGTTGATGTTGAGCCTGCTGTCCGACCAGCACCCCCAGACCCTGTTCTGCAGAGAATGATAGAGAAGAGGAGGATCAGGCACCAAAAATGAGTGTCCTTCTCCCAGAAGGTCTGTGGCAGCAAGCATTTTCAAAGTCAGACCACCGTGGGTTAATTTCAAGACTATAGTTGCTTTCACTGTGTCTTTGTATATCCCTCTGTAGTGAAGCAGTGCTCCCCTTGGTGTAGGAAGGAAAAATTCTCCAGAACAGCCTGAGCTCAGATCCTGTTTGTATTTGTGCTGTTGTTTGGGCCCAAGCTTGTCTTTCCTTC
>CM021767.1:27601974-27631653 GCA_011076525.1 Nettapus auritus
CGGCAGGTGTAATATCATCCCTATTCTTTTGTCCTCTTCCTTCTTAAGGACTATGATTAACCTCTTAGTCTAACAAAGTGGTAACGCCCAGGGAATTGCTCCCAAGCCCTCTGAAGTGGCTTTGGAGCTGTCTGCACCATACTTACCTTAGCTTACTACAGTTTAGCAATCTGTTAAGTATTTGTGGCTAAAGTAAAGTGGCTGAGTAAGGGTGAAGGTAGGTGATTGCATTGAAATTCAGAAAGAAAAAGCTGAAATATGAACATAATAGAAAAACGTATTTCTGAAGAAAATTACTAGATACTTTGCTAGAAGACCGTACAGTGATGCGCCCAGTGAGATCAATTTTAACTTATTTGTTCAAGTTCAAACCATTCTGTCTGGACATCAGCTGCCTCCCACAGCAACCACGCTCACTAATTATCTGGTGTAAATCTGCATAATTTGTCATTATACATAATGTAGTTAATTTACTTCAGGCTAAAACTTTCTATCTATTCACATTAACACATTTTATAAAGAACAGGAGAAGAGCACTCAAATGACACACACACATCCCTTCCACAGCTCTGGGTTCCTATGTTGCTGGGTAGTTTGGAGCTGACAGATTATCCTGGGGACACATGGAAATATTTAATGCACACAAAAAACATCTGTTGTCACTTTAGGGTTTCCAGGTATAACTGTGCTACAGCATGCAATCTCTTAAATTCTGGGCTGCATGTGAATGCAGATAGGGATTTGTCAAGAGAACTAAGAGATCTAGGGTGCCTCCATAGGGAGGCACACATCTACAAACCTTTTAAATACCTCCAGGGATGGTGACTGAACTACTTCCCTGGACAAATTGTTTCAATGCCTCACAACCCTTTCAGTGAAGAAGATTTTCCTAATGTCTAACCTAAAACACCCCTGGCACAACTTGGGGCCATTCCCTCCTGTCCTAGCACCTGTTGCTTGGGAGAAGAGACTAACCCCCACCCCACTACAATCTCCCTTAATGTAGTTGTGCAGTGATTAAAGGCTCCCCTGAGCCTCCACCCCGAGTTCCCTCAGCCTCCCCTCACAGGATTTGTGCTCCAGGCCCCCAGCTTCATAGCCCTTCTCTGGACATGCTGTAGGACCTCGATGTCCTTCTTATAATGAGGGGCCCAAAACTGTACATAGTACTCAAGGTGCGGCCTTATCAGAGCTGTATACAGGGGTCAGTCACTTCATGAATTATTTTTCAAGTTCAATACCGTACCTGTTGAGGTGTGTGTGTATTTACTTTTTTTTTTTTTTTTTTTTCTCAAACTTGTACGTTTTGAATAATTACTTTTGAGGAGGAAAAAAACAAAACAAAACAACAACAACAAAAACTGGAAAATATTCAAACCTACTAGAGTTTCTCCATTTTTTTCAACTCTTTCAAACAATATGTGTTTGATGTTCTACAATATAAACCAATTGGGCTTTTATTTGAAATATTTCAGATGCATTTTTTTCTGATCCTGTTTTTTTCATTGATGACACTAAAATTCAGTACATTTGTAAATTCTGATTCAGCTATGGTGCTGCCAAAACATATGGTCTAAGAACAGTAAGGTCTGGTAATACTTTCTTATTAATTAGAATATTTGTATTAATTAGGTATCTATTTAGAGAAAGGAGAAACTAATCAAACTATCTGGAGCACCATTTTAGATCTGTCACTGGAGTTCTGGCATTAGGACCTGTAATCCACAAATCCACATTTAATCCACATGACCATATAGGACAGAAGGTTTCAGTATGAAGGGAATCTGATTAATTATGGTGAAGATATTGACAGCCATAATGAGAGAAGTGAGAAAATGCAACCTAATTTTTCAGGTTCATAAAAATTAATTGGGAAAACAGATTAAACTTGTCTTAGGTAGTAACTGGGTAAAGCAGAAAACTGTAGCAAGAAGGAAAGACTTGAAATGCAGTCTAAATCATCAAGAATATTGATTTAACATACTAGACTGGAAATGGGTAAACTGTGCCATCACACACCTTTTCAGTCCTATGCAGCACTTTTTCATTGCTTTTATAGAATGTTGCTCCACTGAGGATGGTTTTTTAGGGGTCAGGTTCCAAATATACTGGTTCTACTCCTGGATTTCTCTGGGCATTCAGTGTGACCTTTAGCATGTGATTTAGTATCTGCTGTTCCTGAATGCAATCAAAATAAAATTTCTCATCATGATGCTATAAGGATACAATGCACCTAGTAGCTTGAAGATGTGCCAATATTTGCATGGTGACAGCCACATGAGCGGCTGTCTGAGAGAAGCAGGCAAATCTCAGCTACCTCTGTTCACCCCTTGTGGAATTCAGTTCAACTACCAATTCAGCTGTCTGAATCTCAGAGTTTTATCATGTTATGATGCAGTAAAGAAAACGTGGATCACATGCCCTTTTTTTCTTCATGTCTGTCATCTGTCTGATAAATTCACTGCCATTCACAACTGTCTTATCAGTCAGTTTCAATAACTGCTACAATAGCCACCTTGTTTAAATCAATGCAAAATTAAACAGACCTCCCCACTCTTTTTACTGTATCCTCTTTGAAGAAGGAGGGGAAATTTGCATTTTAATATCCTTTTCTTTCAACTCTTTGATTTGAGATCAAGATCGCTCATTAAATATAACCTGGCTTGTATTGTCAAATATCTCTGGTCTAGGATTCAATCCAATGTAGTCACATAATAAAAGAGAGAGAGAGAGAGAGAGAGAGAAAACTAAATAATTTAAACTCATTATGCTACTAATCCTTCTATTCTCCCAGGCTCCCTGGAGGTGTATTAGGAGGTAATTGAAAACACTTTAATACACTGAAAAGACGTTTGAGACTAATGTAGTCAGCTGTTGGTAACTCTCTGTACTTCTTTCTGTACTTCTTTGGCTGTTTAATAATAAGGAAGAAGAGCTCACTTAAAAAAAAAAAAAAAAAAAAAAAAAGACATTAAAACAAAACCACCTAGAGATAATAATGTGCATTTACTGTAAATAAGTACTAAAAAGATTTCATTGCATTCATTCTCTTTGTTATAACGAGAATTCATGAAACACTCAAAAGAGCATATGTGGGGTGGGAGAGGAGGACGTCTGATGCTCAATCCAGGGCACTGACACTGGAGGCCTCAGGGATCCAGCCTCCAGCTCTGTTGCCTGCCCTTTGTGGTACCTCAGGGAACCTATGCTGTGGGAATTTACCTCGTGTGGAAAATGCTATTGCTGCCTCTCTACCTCATGGACCTTAAATTAATTATTGCTTTTAAAACACTCCGAGGTCATTGGCTGAAGTTGCTGCAGAAGTTGAAAATATTATTGCTCCAAAATCCTGCAGCAGGAAAAGCATTTAAATATAATTGTCATTTCTGATAGGCTGTGCTTTTGTACGGGATTGAACTACTCCCTTAAAACACTTGCTTGTATTAAGGATAGTACAAAGCTTCACTTCCCTAAGGACAATTTAGGGAGGGATTATTATAGCTTTTACTTCCACTGAATAACATATCTGACACTTGGCAGAATCTGTTTTGGGAGGGGGATTTTTATGGCATGGTTGGACACTGTAGTGTGTGAGAACTGTTATTTTTATGGTTGCAGTCAATTTATGATGCAGAGACAACTTCATCCTACCTATAAATTTATTCCCATGGTTGTGCTGCCTCTGCCAGTTCAGAAACAAAGGCTGATCCAAGCCATTTGAGATTTTTCTTGTTTTGAAAGCAATACTTTGAGATGATTAAGCTTTCCTGGGTTTTGTGGGAAAATTCTGAGCACGGGCACTGTCCAGAACAAAGAGTCAGTGGTAGATTTGGGAGACTTTTGCCTCTAGATCGTATGACTTAAACCATACCTTGGGGTGTTGCAAAAATTGTTGCTCTAGAAAGTTTGGCCAGTGACTTACACAAAAAGTGCTGGCTTTGCTTCTGTCCTGGGATATCGCCACACCTTGGGTCTGTGGGCTGTCCCTAGAAACCTGCAAATACTAAAAGATTTTCAGGTACCAATCACCCTTTTCCTCCCACAGTGGCCAGGCTGGTCCAGTAGAATAACCAGAATAACTACTGCTGCTGCATTCAGACACATTCTAATTAAAAAAGGAAATTACTGTTTCATTAACTTTTAGATGAACGTTAAGCAAATGCAGGATGCATGAATGATTTCCCAGCCTTTACAGCCCAGAAGCTTGTCCGTCTGCCTGTTAATACACAGAAGCTTCACTCCAGAACCAACTGCCGCTTATTTCAGTAAATAGCCTCTTTTACACAGACAGGTCCAGCAGGCCAGGAAAGAACAGGGAGTAATTTATCTCCTTGAACATCTATTTGTCATCATCACTAACTAACTATGATGTCTTTAAAACTCTGTCACTTAGTGTTGCCTAAGGTAAATCAGCTGAGTTATATACAGTGGCAGGCCCCTCTATTTATTCATGCTGGCTCCTTCTTGTGTCTCTGGCTATTTAGAGACGTGAATATATTAAAATTTTATTACATCTTAAAGCAGGCTTATTGGGAACATTCAGAATAGTTGGGCATCTCCCTGAAATTAAATGGAGCTCCCAGAGTATGAACTATATTTTGCGGAAAGGCTGGGTTCCTTAGGGTGCAGACATGCAGGGGGAAGAGGAGTGAATTCCATTGTTCAAATACTTGTGGAAATTGCAGTGGCTCCCAATTTCAGTGTGCTACCCCAATTCACTGTCCTGTTATCCTCTGCAGAATCTTAGAAATACAAAGCAGACAATGCCCCTTGGCCTTCACTGCTTTCCTGCCTCTGTCTGGCTCCATGCTCACTGATTCCCACTTGGTTCACTACTGCTTTACCCACATTGTGTCTTGTAGCAAGGGAAGTAAAATGCAAGCCTAGCAGACCTTATTCTGCCCTGGCCTTTGCACTTCTCACTGCAAGGAGAGTCCTGCTACCCACCTGTGTCAAACAGAGGGGCACAGATATCTGCAGGAGACAAATAACCAAGATCTAGAGAGCAAGAGGAGAGGAGCTCTCCAAAGCATTTGCATGCTGCCAGTGCAACCTGCTCTCAAAGGATCAGAGA
Source organism: Nettapus auritus (assembly GCA_011076525.1). Taxonomy (NCBI): domain Eukaryota; kingdom Metazoa; phylum Chordata; class Aves; order Anseriformes; family Anatidae; genus Nettapus; species Nettapus auritus. The sequence goes on from CM021767.1 coordinate 27,607,049, forward strand.
ATCCACAGAATCATCCCCAAAGCTAGTTTGCGTTTATAAAGTACACCCATCTACATATTACTGCAGTAATCCTTTATTGTTTTACTACTGTAATCCTTGATTGTTTAAATAGTAACAAATGTGCTAGGTACTTTTTATACACGTAACAATAATATAAAGAGAGCTATACAGGAAGACATACTGAAGGAAAGCTAAAACAAGTAAGAAACCATATCCCAGGTTCAATAGAGTAAAATAAATTTAGAGCATTTGAGCTGATTTCAGTGGAGCTTAGCTTCAAATTAAAGATTATGTCAAAGCTCCATTAGTGCCGTGGCTTTGGGGATACTAGACAGAATGTGTTGTTGTCCCATGTATTAACCAGGGAAAACCTTTTTTTTTTTTTTTATTATTTTTTTTTGATCTAAAAAATATGAGCTTAAAAATGACTCAGTAGGAATCAGCTGAATTTTCTTTTTCTAAATCACTTGGGTGGCCACAAGAAGAAATATGTGAAATATGTTGGAAGTTGTAGGTGACAATAAAAGTAGAAGCAGCTCATATGTGTAAATCAAGGCCTCCACTTTATTTAAAATAATTTTAACGATATTTTTATACAATCAAATCTTACTACATTTACACCACTGTGTCTGACCAGAACCAGCAAACATCAGCATTCATATGAGAACCCGATTCTTTGGTAGCTTCCAGCTTCGTACTTCTGAAAATGAGGTTAAAAGTCCAGTGAAATGGTGTTCAGTCAACTGCACATATTTTGTGAACATGTGCTGCCAATATTGTCCAAACCAGGAATTATGGAAATGTTTTATGACAGCACTAGGGCTTGGAGTCTGTACCTAGCTAGTCAATGACTGGAAAAGGCCCAATAGCTGATTTTCATTCACTTTCCTTAATGAAGAATTTCCTTTTATAGTCACAGTCATTAGACTGCTTACCCAAAACTCTTAGGTGCATTTGGAACTTCATCCCTTACACATCAATACTGTATTCATTTTGTCTTATTTTAGAGACTGAAGCCAATGAAGGAGCTACTGAGGCTTATTTTGGATTTATGAATGAAATTAAGAGTGGTGAGCTCTCTGGACCTTGTCTTGGTCTTTCCATGTCCCTAAATAGGCTTTGTTCTTAGCTTAGAGATTACTGACTTTGTGATAGGAAGGTTACTTTATTTGAGCAATGTGGGACAGAAATTTCATATCAGCAAATGACCAAGGGGAGAAATACACAAACTCCAAGCTTAGTGGCCACATGTGAAAATGGCACTGTAACAGAATAGACAATTTCTATTCTGTAACAGAATAGACAAGTTTCTACTCCTCCTAATTACAAGGAGGAGTAGAAACACCTTATTGGAAAACACCTTAAGCAGAAGTAAAGACAAATCATAACTGAATAAAACAGGGAAGGAAAGGCTTAATGGAAAAGTCCCATTCTTATTGGGAACTACTGTAGTAGATGATGGTATCTCACTGATACTCTTGTCATGTTTGGTATTAGTCCACTGTGAGGAGGAGGATATAGCCCAGCAAAGGCCTCCAGCATGTCACAGCTGCAGCCAGTTCTGTGTAGCAGCTCTAACGCAATCACAGCAATTTCTATGATTGAAAAGTATTTAAATACTATTTATTTTGAAATGTAATTTAGTAGCTGTAGATAGAAAAGATTTTAGTCTTTGCAATTCATTTGCTCTCTGTAAGCTCCCCATCTCCTAATAAAATTACCCACATTAACAATTAAGAAACTATCATTTTGTAAGTGCAGACTCTCACATGATACTTTCATTCCTGTTTTGATTTTAATGACATTAACAAGTTTTATGCCACATGAGAACCTACCCTCCACATTTTAATGGTGATGAAGGATGGTTGTATTTCTGTACAGCAATTTCAACAACTTTAAAAAATAAGATAATAATAATGATATTGACTTAGGTACCTTAGAGGGATTTTGAGGGATCAGTAGCGTTTGTAATGTACTCTGAAATTGATGCTGTAAGGGCTATTAGAAAGCTGCTTTCCTGACAGCTTGACATATTTTCAGACAGTAGCAATGCAGCTCTGTTAAACCATTGAGCAGCAATCCCATATAAAACATCTAAATAATAGAACTCGCCAAAAATAACTTCAGAAGCCATTCTCCTTTTTGTGATGCAATGAAAAGTGGAGAACCATTTTCTGTGTCTAAATACATCATTCATCAGTCTCAACTTCCAGCTGGAATGTAGTGCTGGAGGGCTGAGAGGCATCAGCCCTAAGTCTGTGACAATGCTGAGTACTGTTGTTATGCGCTGTTCCAGTAGTGCTGAGACCCTGGCAGGTATTTCTCTTTAAAACCTGGTAGGCCTAATTCTGTTTTTTCTTACACCTGTGCACATCCATAGTAGCATTATGAGAGTGAAGTGAGTTAGTCTGTTTTGCATCCTTGTAACTGAGATATGACCCAGATTCTTAAATACACCGTGCAGAGATTAGATAATAATCAAAGTGACCATGTTCTGTTTGGTCACACACGGTTAGTGAGGAGCTGCCTTGCCACAACAGGGAGAATGGCAGGGAGATTAAATTCTTCATTTCCTATTCCAGGTGACTGTGTTTGCAGCTACTGGGAAAACACTTCTATATGCCATCCTCCAATGACATCAAAATTCCTCTGTCCCTGTAGTCACAAATAGAAATCATTTCAAAACTTGCATGCAGTTCCCATCCAATAAATAAATTCATAAAATCTTCTTACATTCTACATAGTTACTTTAAGTTTTGATGACAGTTTGAAGAGTACACACAGTTGTTTGGGACTGAATTAAAAAAAAAAAAAAAATCACTTCATTTTCACTGCTTTTAAATTGTTCATAATTCTAAAACACTCAAAAAAATTGACACGTAATATCATTCTGAATTAAAAGTGCAGTAGAAAACCAAAATTTATAAAGAGATGAAAAAATACAAAATGTATACAATTTTTGTTCCAGCTACTCTGTGTTGAAACAATGTAGGTAACATGGCCCAGATCTATGAAACAATTAATTATCAAAATATAGACTATCTAGGAGACCTCCCCCCACCCCCAAAATTTTTGCTGAAAGTAATTTAGTTCAGACCTCCTCAAGGGATTTTATAACCTCAGCTGCTCTAATTTCTCCTTTGGCTATGCAGCCTAGGAACAGAGAGCTCAAATCAGCTGATGCCAGTTCCTCAGTGTCTCTTCCTTTCCTCATGATAAGCTGCTATCTGATGCTGGTGGAAGAAAAAGCCTATGTATAAACATATATGTCTTAAACATTTTGCTATGGGTATACGTGATTTTTATTTTTTATTTTTATTTTTTACATTCTTCATTGATTTCATTTGATATACTTCAGAGATGACTGTCAAACTCTTAAAGTGATACATTTCTACTGAGGAGAACGTTTCTGTTCATAACATTTCTTTCACAGAAAGAAGCTGGCTAGAAGCCAATGTTTCACAGGCCTTCTGCCTGTGATCTGGGGTGTTCGGTAGGGGATATGGCACAGTGTAGGTGTTCTTGGATAATGGGCAAGCTGTGTGATGTTCTTTATTTATTCAGTTAGGGATTTTTGCTTTAATAATATACTCTTCTTTTATGACACTCATGCTTTGGCATGCTCACAAAGCTGCCATGCAAAAATACTAGTTACTGCAGGGAATAGCTGTAACCTTCTGCGCAGTTTCATGTCCCATGGGGAACATACTAAAAGTCAAGTCCATATACTGCATTACATCCCAGCCAGTTTCAGAATGTGCTTCTGGGAATTGACTGGTACCTGTGAGAAGCAGAATCCCGGCTGCCTTGGAAATTATTATTCTTATTATTTTTATTCCCCGCTCCATCAGTACAGTTGCGCAGGATGTTCTGTTTGGGCTGCTCAAGAGATTGAAGTACGTGGAACAACAGCATTTTTCTGCCAATACTCCATGTTACTTTGGGTTTCTACTTGAGGAGAATCTTGCCTCTTGTCTCCAGGGCTGGTCTCTCAGAGATGGTGATGCTTAGCTATCCAGGCATATTGCAAAGCTCTGCAAGGATTTACGTAAGATTGATGATAAGATCAGAAAATGGTACTTTTTCTCTTCTTGTTTCTCTTTTGAAGTAGTGTATTTATATAAAATACAAGTTCTAATTGTCAGGAAGAATGCATCAAAGTATATAACAAAGTTGGAAAACTGCAGATATAACCAGGTAAAAGGTATGGAAGAACAAATTTATTAGTGATATTTAACTTTGTTTCTTGAACTTTGAAGAAGCCCACTAATTTTTTTTGTTTGTTTGTTTGTTTGTTTGTTTTCCCAGTAACTTCTCTTTTAATTATATGAATTTAATATGATAGAGGCAGTCATTAAACAGTCATTAAAATATGTGATGAAAACATGTATCTGTGGTGTTAAAAGGACATTTTAGCTGTGACTATTGGCTTGATAAAAACAAATTTTCTGAAGATAATTTTCTCAGCCCGTAATATAAAAAGATATTTTTAATTGCTCTTTGGTTGCTAATTAAATACAATTAGAGTTTTCTTTGTTTTAGGCTTTTCAGAATCTATTGTAGACATAGGTATATTTCATCTTTTCCTTTCAATAGAGAAATTGTGTGTGCTACTGAAAATTTCTTTGTGGCATTTGAAAATGAAAAAAGAAAGTTTATTAGACATTTTAGTAGTGCTATTGTGCAGATTTCAAGTTTAGAGATAAGAAAGGCACAAAACAGTATTGTCATTGTGTTGGAATGATGAGAATCAGATCATATTATTTCTTATCCTAAAGGAGGAATATTAAGAGTAATTAAGAGCATAAATAATGAAAAGTCAAAATTAGTTTACAAACATTTTGTTTGTCTTAAAGCCTGAACAAAGCACATTAGTGGTTTTTTAAATAGAAGTATTATGGGGATAAAATTCCATCCTATTGAAATAGAATGTGGTTAGGTACTTCAGGAAACAATTGTACTTTGGAAAGAGGAATGGACCGAATGAGCTTTATTAACAGCTTTTGAAGACTAATGATTTTAATACAGAGCATTCCAGTTAATCACTCCCATATGGAGGCACAAATCCAGAAAAAGAATCTCCTTGCCCACCACTGAAGTTGTCTATTCTGATTCTGATTGTTGCCTTCTGTTGTCAGATTCAGTTGTGTTCTGATTCTGACTTCATAACTAGTAACTGATAAGCTTTGATGTAATGCACTAGTTAACATTGGTAGATAGTATATGTTTTCATTTAATTTACATAAATTTTGTAAGTACAACGTCTTACAGCTGGGGTTGACTTCAAACTGAGAACAAAATTCTGCCTTCTTGTGTCCATTGCACTTTGATTTCAGGTACAGCTATGCAGATGAATCTGAGGCAGTGTTTTCTCCAATAATATCTACCTTTCTTGGGATGGGATGTCAGATGCTATGGGTAATAGGAGTGAAATATTGACCTGTTAAATTCCCTGGAATTACTTTTGGCTTCACTAGCATTAATCAGAAACTGCATTCACTAATTTGGTAGGAATCAATGGATCCTGTTTCCATTTTCTTTGTTGATATTGTAGGATAAAAGCCTGGTCATTAGACTTGCTAGTACTTGCACGTGTATACAGAGGTTTTAGACATTACGGAAGAGGCTGATGATAGAATATACCCAAGCTCAGAGATTCAAACCAATAAGATTATATTATAATAGTAATAACCTTCATATCCTCTAACTTGTATTACGTATTGGTTTTAGCTTTTCATTGCAAAGGAGTAAGAATATGGGAGTGTTGTTTAGGTTATTGTTTATACATTTGTGTTCAAAGTGCCATCCACAGATAGATGAAAAGGAAGACAACTTTCTTGGTTTTGGTAACATCCCATCCTTGCATTTAATGTGTTGTAAAATACCAGTGGCTAATTGCTGATCATAACTATATCTACCTTGATGAAAAACTTGGTGTAACAGGACTGGTTCAGTGGATCAAAACAGCTGGTGCTGAAGACCTTGCATTTTCATAATGTCAAGTTTAAGGGTTTTTGGTCAGACTGAATTTAGCTTGTTACCCCAGACAAAACATCCTCACTATGTGAAGGTCTTGGAGCTGTTTGGATCTGCTGTCTGTGTCCCTATCAGATTTGCAGCACATCTGAAAAATGCTCTGCAAATACAATCTGTGCTTGGTGAATGGGTACACTGAGAAGAGTCACCAAAATGCCCTGAACCCTTAGGCTAATATTAATATAAGTACAGCCCACGACTGCTGTGCTTGCTTACATCATGGAGTCTAAACTTACAGTAGGAAATACTAACTACATACTTGTTTGAGCCTTTTAATTAATTTTCTGTAGATGCTAAAGAACCAGAGGGATACTTGTGATAATAGCTGTTGGTAACAGCTAAGGTGGTTCAAATCTCTACTGATAATACAGAGGAAATAGCTGTATTAGTTTTTACTAGTTCAGTGAGCCATTCAGCCCTCTGTTCAGCTACATTCCCAACAAAATAATAATTAAAAAAAAAAAAAAAAAAAAAAAAAAAAGGGAAGTAAGTTGTTACTACAGGTTTAATTAAAGTTCTGAGCTAATTCACCTTGCAGCTTTGGGTCCTGATAACAACAGATCTAGAGCTCAATTATGGTCATACCAAGTGGCCTGCATTACCTGTAATTGCTCCCCTTGAGTCTGACAAGAGGCTGATTTGAAAAGTCTGCTCTGTTTCTAGTAGAATATAATTTTATTATAGATAAGGAAAGAAGGACAGAAATAAAGAACCCTTTACTGCAGGTACATGCTTACCCATCTTTTGTGCCTCATTCATGCTCTGAAGCTCCTAACTGAAATTTTGAAGGAATTTCAAATCCATCCATCCCCAACATGTGCACAAGGTTTATGGGAAGTTGACCTGAGTAGATAGTTCAAGAAGTAGTAGTAATGATGAGTGTTTTAGGAAATAAAACTGTAAGAAGAAGGAGGATAGATGCCATTAATTCTCATGCTGGTTCAAAAATACCTGCTCATATTTGCTAACCTCAGCAAACTCAAATATCCTTAACGGAAAGCATAAGACAAAGGCTTTCAGAACTGGACAAATTAGGTTCAGCATCTTGTACACCATTTTATCCTGGTGAATAAACAGGGTGGAGTTATCTTCTGCCTGACTATAAGGAAAGCTTTATCAGTATGCACTTCTCCCTGGGGATGCTGAGTTATTATCTAAAAAGGTCTGGATCTGTAATAAAGAGTGTTAAAGCAACAGAGAAAGCTTTAGCACTTTACTTGAGCCACTACCTGGAAGCACAGGGATTTCTTAGTGTTGAAGGTAACCGCTTCTCCATCACCTGGGATGTTGGCCTTGTATAAAGAATATTTAGCCATTGAGATTAAGAGTGTCAGGATCTGTGCATAGTATGGCTGAATGCAAAACACAACTATGTCAAAAGAATTTCCGTTGTTTTAAGGGACTTTTGAGAAAGCCCATGCTGACTGCATCCCTGGACTCCCACCACAAACTTTTGTAATATTTGACTGCAATAAAAATATAGGCATATTGTGTGAACCCCCCCCCCCCCCCAAAATAGATCCCTCTACTTCAATGACAAATGTTAATAATTTTGCTGCAGGAAAGGTAGACAATAAACTTTTTTTCTCTCCTTATTAATAGTGCTGTTAGCTGAATTTGGTCTTCATACACTACTCAATATTTTTCTCAAGGAAAATACAATTGTGTAAAACTCTTGGCTTGGAATACAATGAATTTAGGCAGCAAGTGCAATATTCTCCTTCAATGAATTTGTACTAGTATAAGTATTTTGAATGAGGAGCTGAAAACAGGTTGAAGAAGAAGTCAAATGTAATCTTACAGCTGTCACCAAAATGTGAATACTTAATCTGTTTTTACATTGTGGCCAACTAGTTAACATTTCTTCCTTGAGATATTAAGTCAGAGGGCAGACCTTGTTCGTTTATACCCCTTGAAAATCAATGGCAGTACACTGAGCCTCTGTTCAGCCACCTGAACACAAATGTCTTTGGAATAAGCTTCCTTCTCTGCTTTAGGAAATGGCGAATTCAGAAAATGCACATTGGTCTTTATGCCGTCACGGTGAGCCTCTGGCTTTTAGGTCAGATTGTGTGTTAAAATAAAGCATCTTCAGCAATGAGGTCAGCTGCTGTGAGAAAAGATCTTTCTGGCACTGGTGATGAAGCAACCTCTAGCTGAGGGCCTCTTGTCTTGCAGTGTCTTGTCTTTCAGTAGCCAAAAACCATTTCTGGGTAATAAAAAAATCAAGAATTAAAACTTTGCATTGATATACTTGTATGTGATTTTTCTCCCATTTTTCAAATGCAGTTAGTAGAGCAACCAGATAAATTTTAAGGGGAGCCTATAGTGGGTTGAATTATCCACACAGATAGTTCATGCTTTCAGTCAGAAAGAATGGGTTGGAGACAGTAATCTCTTCTACATCAAGAACCATACTCTTATGAGGGCTGAATGCAAAAGAAGAAGAATTAAGATTAGAAGTAATCCCTTGTGAACACGATAAAATTAACCAAAATGCCAAAATTAACAAAAATTAACCAATAAAGTTCTTTCCTTGGAACAACTCCTTGAAGGCAGCTGATGCACTCAGTGGGCAGTATTTCCATGCTATCCTGTTATAAAGGGTATTCTAAGATTTCCAAACTGTCAGCAGACAAACAATATTTATCTTAACCCCCAGTAAGTTCATTTTAACAGAAAATACAACATTGTTTTATGGTCAGACCTGCCCTGTTTTGTCATATTTCCAGGTAAAATACAAAGCTTGAATACTATGCTACTGGCATGATACAAAGTGGCTGAGAACCTAAGCATACAAGATACATTCTTTAGTGTACCAGTGGTATTTAAGGAATTTAAGTCTCATAGAGAAACAACTAGTTTTATCCTTTTTCGTCCAGGCTTATAATTCACCAAGACCAAAATTTCTTACCTCTTACAAAGGTATAATAAAATGAAAATTGTGCTTATATTTTTATTCTCTGAATTTATTCCAAGAGTTTTACTCTAAATTCATTGGCATTGTTGGCATTTGGGTCATTTTTCATTCTGACTTTTCTGCTGAGTGTGCGTTGCAAGAACATTCCACACTCTACATTTTTTCATATATTCCTTGTAGGTCATACTCTTATCATTATCGTTAACAGTGCTGCCTTGTTCTGGAACAGTGCTAGAAAACTTTATGGTGAGAGGACAGCAGAGTCAGTGTCACAAACCTATATGCATATGCAAACACATTTGAGATACAGAAAACTACTTATGTCTTTAGATATAAATGCTACCTTCTAAACAGTTTTTCTTAAATTAACTTAAATCTATGCTGAACCAAATGGTTACAAGACTATACGGTAGGCATTTATACAGACATTGTGCCTGATGCAGGGTGTGGTATAATATAAAAATGTTCTTACCAGGAAAAAAAATAAAAAAATAAAAAAATAAATAGAAAAGTCACAACTGAACAGTGCAAACTTTTGCAGAAAGCCTAATTTTGTTAATGAAGCTTCAATCTATGTGCAATGCAGATAGTATTTCTATAAGTGGGAGGTTTTGCAGGTATGCATGAAAATAACATTGAAATCAATAAAGCTATTCTGATTTATACTAGGCTGGGGCAATATCTCTCTTCTGATTTCTGAAAGCAAGTTTTGGAGATTGCTTATTTCAACAGGTATATTTTAAATGGTGTGGAGATCTTGGAACACAGTTGAATATAGCTTGCTTTTGAACCTATGAGCAAATAAATGAACACGTCATATAAGGAGACAGTTTTTAAAGTTTTTAAAGAAATGCAGATATGAAGTTTAATAGGACAAGGCTGTCACCACTATGCAGGTGCTTCCCTGATTCCAGTCAGGTCAGAAATATAACTTTTCTAAAGTTTCTTCAACTGATGCCTACAGAAACTGCAGTGGAACTGAAAATAAATGACAGCAAGAACACTATTGACACTTTCAGTGATGAAACTGATTGAACTGAATGACACAACCCCCAGATCTCTCAGTTCACAGGAAGTTTTTCTGGAATACTGTCACTCAAGGCAGCTTCGCAATGCAACAGATTGGCTATCACTGCTGGACGCCATAAATTTACCATCAAAAGCAATTTTTGTACTGAAGATACTGTCTGACCAGATTACATGCAAGTGGCTGATGAACATTTGAGAGTTCCTGCTGGGTTAATAAATACAGCATGCTGTATAATTGCAATAGCTATGAATTGTCTTAACCAAGGGAGAAAAAAAAAGTAATGTTTCTCCTATCACCCCATTACCAATTATAACTGGTGTATTTAAGTAACTCTGATTTTTTTATTTTTTTTTTACATAAATTAAAAAGCATGGGAGATGTAGTTATTCTCAGTTTCCCCAAGGGTTTATGCTTTGTTCACAAGTTGAGCAAAACAGGCAAAGTGTGCTGACTACAGAAGTCTTGCCTTCTGAACAGCAAGATCTATTTCTAGTTAGACGAAGGGCAGTCGGAACATGGAGCTCTGGCTCTTAACTCTGTGACTGATATTTGATTTATATTGATTTTATAGAATTCATTTTGCTTCTCTTAACTTTTTGTTATAGGACTCTAGAATGTCCAAGAAAATGAGCTAGAATTTTTATACAGCCCTATATTTCATAATCTTTGCCTCCATTTCCCATCAGTGAGATGGAGATAACATTTCAAGCATTAAAGCAAAAACAGATAAGGCATAGTTCAAAGGTTTTGTTAAATAACAAAATCAACAGCTAGCTGTGGTGTTATCCGAGTTTTCATAATATGCCTCAAATTTTACATTCAGATAAGAAGATGCACTTGCCACTGAAACTTAATTAGAGCAGCATGGGGTCTATCAGTAGAGTACACTGCCAAGAAAAATAAATTTATAATAGCAAAAACTGGGCAGGAGTTGTGCTTTACGTTAGGGTCCTGCTTTTCCTCTGTCTGCACTTCATGCTATGTATAGTTTTGTTTGCACACTTCGTTGTCCTTCAGAATCCTTTGGGAACACTGGCAGGAATCCATGTCTCAATCAATACTGAAAATAAACTGATGGTTATTGCCATCTCTCATTAAAGCTGCAGACTTACCCCTACTATCAAAACTGTATGGGAAACATTTTTTATTTGCTAAATATCTGGGTTTTTAAAGTGCTGGGCAGACCATAAATGAATTACCAATCATTGAAGATGTTAGACTTGATTCATGCCTCCATATAAATTCTTTTTCACAATCCTGGTTGATTCAGAGAGAGCTAAAAATAAGCACAACTTACCGTTATGCCTTTTAAGATCCCTTTATGTGTTCAGAACAGAATAATGAGTCCCGGGCATAAATGAGAAACAGTTTTTTTTGCCTTTACCTGTGTGAGGGCCTGAACTACTCTCTGTGGAATCAGTGGAAATAGTCTCATGATCTTCAGCAATCGCTGTATCATCAACTACATGTCCACTGAAACAGTAGAAGAAACAAATATGCACTTCCAGTTTTTTAAAACACACTTTTTTTTTGATGTTTTGAACTATTGGGTAAAGCCTGTCTTCCTTTGGAATAAAGGTTGGGTTTCTGATAGTAATGTACTTTCATGACTTTAAAAATGTTCACCATTCCTCCTGTCAAGAGTGTTTCTTAACTTTGATCTTAGCTTCCTATTTCTGGCACCCAGAACCAATTCTATTGAATCACCCAGAACCTACTATGCAAGCTGGTACTAGGGGACAGTAGTGTGACTGGCAAATTATTCTTACAAGATGTTACAAAACTCCTTTGCCACTAAAATAAGAGGCAGAAAAGCTAATGTTTTATAGCTGCTGGAGTCCAAATCTGCTTTAGCTTTATTCCAGATCAATCAGGTACACTCTTTCTCTCCCGTAAGTGGAAGTAATAATAATGATGACTCTAACATGTCCTGGAATACACAGACAAGAATGAATCTGAGCAGACATAAAACTCACCAGGTGATCTTTAATGTTTCTAGAAAGTATGAAGGGTAATTTTTAACTGAGATGAAAGTAAGCATCTAGAAAAATATTTCTAGCATAAGAACACTTCTGTCTGCCATGCCTGAGAGCTGCTTTCACACAGGGGGGAGAAGAGAATGTTACCTATGATATAATCAGCAAAACATTACGAAACAGAAAGATGAGGATGATGGTATTATTCCTCTGAAGATCTATCATCTCCTGTACTAAAAGGCTTGTAGAAAGTAAATTCCAGAGGGACACAATAGGTCCAATTACTGCAAAATCTAATTTGTATCTTTTGCTAGGTTTGGAACACCAATTTTCATGTAGTGTAGGTGATAACTGCAGGTCTGGCTGGATGGGGAAAGACTGTGAAAACACAACTGTCCCCATGAACATTTACAGACTTTGGATTACTTCACCTAGGGTTTGTCAATCTTGCTCTTTGGTAGTAGGCTGGCTTTGAATTCCTGCATCCATTATGTCATTGGTTAATAGGGAGAAGAGACTCATCCTTCCCCCTCCACTTCCCCTCCTCCTGAAGTCGTAAAGAGCCATGAGGTCACCTTTCAGTCTTCTTTTCTCCAGACTAGACAAACTAAGAGTCCTCAGCATCTCCTCACAGGACACTCCTTCCAGCCCTTCTTTGTTGCCTTCCTCTGAACACATTCAAGTACCTTAACATCTTTCTTAAATTGCAGAGCCCAGAACTGCACACAGTATTCAAGGTGAGGCCACACCAATGCTAAATATAGTGGGAGAATCACCTCTTTTAACTGGTTGTGCTGTGCTTGATGCATCCCAAAATGCAGTTTGTCCTCTCGGCTGCCAGGGCACACTGCAACTCAAGCTGAGCCAGCTGTTGACCAGCTGTTGTCCCTCTCCACCTGAGCTGTTCTCCAGCCACTTGGCTCCCAGCCTGTACCTATGTCTGGCATTGCTCAGTCCCAGATGCAGCACCTGGCATTTACCTGAGGTGTCAGTCATTAAAAGCAGTGACAAACAACTAGGAGCTTTACATGCCACTCCAAGGGTATCCTGGAAACATGTACAGGGGATTTGAAGATGCAAACTGAGGCAATGGGGAGAGAAACTAGAGTACTGCTTGCAGCACGTTCCTCATTCAGTAATGTTGAACTTACAACAATTAGGCAAAGGGATTCTGCTGTAGCTTCTCTGTCAGTGGCCCCGGGAGACGTGTTCAGACACGCTATCAGGAGATTTTCTGCTGGGAACACAACCTGAAGCTGCACCCAGCTTCTGGTTGTTGCCTATTTGGCCTGACTGTGGCGCTCCCCTCCCTTCCCCTTTTCCAGGATGGAGCAGATAAACTGTCGTAAGAAATTCAAGGAATTTCTTGTATCACTATCTCTTATATCACTACAAATATACCTGTACCATGGGGGATCTGTGGTTACGGCAAGCCTCAGTGCTGATTAATTAAATATTTGCCAGTTCCATCATTTTTGCATCAGTAGATCTCTTTTTGCAGCACTGTCTGGTATTCATCTTTCTTTCCTTCTCACTCACATTCTCTCCTAATGGAAATAAAAGCATAATGAACATCTCTTAATGCATCTGAAAATGGGTGAAGGCAGGGCTATTTATTTTTTATTTTTTATTTTTATTTTTTATTTTTTATTTTTTTTTAGTTTTTATTTATTTTTGATAATTTCTCCAATATATTTAATTCTGGAAGAAGATGCTTGTGCAACACCCAAGTGAAAAAAATAAAATAAAATAAAATAAAAATCCTTCATCCATGTAAGATTGAATGAACATGGATTCTTACTTTCTAAGTTGCCCCACTTCAGACTTTTAGGAGTAGCTGCCAAGGTGTTATTCAGTCTCTCTGCTATATTGGTACCTTAGCCTATCTGGTTATGCTTCATATTGGGCAACTAGTGAACAACATTTATATGAAAAGGACAACTTCCATTTCAGACACATTATGTCTTTTTCACATAAGATACATTTTAGTTAACACTATATTTAGTTCTAATAACTTATCAGGAAGATCTGTGTTTACAATTGAATTTAATGAATATAAATGATGTTAATTTTCATGTATATGATGATTTCACAGTATATGATGATTTTTTTAGGCAGTATATGGTGATTTTTGAGAGCATTTGAAACTGAGTTCTCTGCTTAATATAAAAATATTAATGTGGGAAAGCAATGTTAAGATACCAAAGACTCAGAGCTCATATCTGAGATATCCCTTGCAGTGATTTTGATTGTGATTCTTCTGGTGATCTCAATTTTACAGAGAAAGTCAATGAAGTTACTCTGAGTTATATTGGCATTATATCTTTGGAGTTTTATACTCTGGAGTTCTGTATTTATGCATTTATGACTGTAGGCAGAGAAGATAACACAGAAAATTCAGGTTCCATTACAGTTCCCTGCCTTTTGTTCATTTTTTCCTCTTTTTTCCCAGTACGCTTTTGCAGGCAACTGGCTATATTGCCAAAGCAACACAAACTTACAAAATCAATAACTTCTTTCTTTCAAAACGTCAAGGTATAAGCCAAACTGTATGTACAAAGCACTAGAGATAGCATTCAAATCTATGAGGATCTGCTTTTTTCCACCAGGTTTTCCTTTCTCTGATGGACTGATTAGAAATGTTACTTTTTCTTGGATCTCTGCCAACTTGATGGTAACTTTTGGCAGGTTCTAGATGGCAGAAAGCATCTTGCTTGGTGCACAAAGTTGTTAATTTGTAATGCTAAGCCCTTGATGACGGGGAAGGACTAACTCATGGAAAATGCTTTTCTCCTTGTTATGGTTGTTTAGAACCTCAAGTGATGAAGAACAAGGTATGAACATGAAGAAATGAAAAGGATAAGATTAGAAGGTTGCAAAGGGCAGAAAAAAAATGAAAACAAAACAAACAAACAAAACAACAATGAAAAAACAACTTTAAGTATATTTTATTCACCTAATAGTGATCTCTCTCCTATGTCCATGAATGGAAAATTATACTTTATCTTTTCACTTGCAGTTCTATGGTGTTTCTGATTGTTCAATCTGGACCTGATACTAAGATGGCCCACTGAGAGATGATGAAAAACTCCATTGATTTAGAGATGATAAGGAAGGGGATCTGTGCATGTTTTGAGCCCGATCCCCAGCACACTCAAGCTTGAGTGAATTCTTGGTAAGGTCTAGGCATACAGCACCTCACAGCAAGATCACAGGATTTATTTACAAGACAAGAGTAAGTTAATGACTAAGACGAGGTAAAACATTAAACATCAGGAATGCTTTAGCAGACTGTGGGTAATTGTCATATGAGGTATCAATTGAAACTGTCAGAAATACTCTTTCTAATGTGCTCTAATGACTCCATATGCAAAAGAAATTCCCTCAAATCTCATCAGGAAGATGACAGCTTGCACATATCACCCACCAGATATCATTGACTCAGCAAGTGGACAGACTTCAGACTGACCACTCCTAGGTATGTCTTCTTTGGAAGTTTCCTATCCTGAAGCCAACTTTAGTTCTGTTTTACAGTAAGAAGGGTGTGGTTATTGTGCAAAGTGATAGCACCCCAGTCTGGAGCACAGATCTCCCTCTCTTTTCCACATATACTTTAAATTCCTTTTAAAGGAATTTTCATTCTTGTTCATTGGATTTTTTAGTAGTCTTTAACAAGACAAGTATGTACTCATAGCTTCTAACAGGTCCCAGAAGAAGCTGTAAAGAAAGAACTTAGATCTAGGGAAAAAAAAGAGCTAAAAAAAAAAAAAAAAAAAAAAAGACAAAATCTGGGGCAATGTTCAGTCACTGCAAGCACTTAGGCTCTTTAACTGTTTTGCCTAGTCCAGAGGACATACATGGGAGCCTTCTTTAATGTCTCTGTGTATTACATCTCTGTAGATGAGAGCTTTATTTTTATCTAGACAATATTAATTCTCTTTCTTTCTGTCTCTGCAAAACCACTGTATCATGTGATGGGCACTAACATATTAGATGATTACTATGTGGAAAGGAAAACATAAAAGGAAGAAGAAGGAGGAAAAGAAATGTACTTACTATGCTCTCAATGTTTTTCTTTGCTGAGGTATTTAGGACATGTGCATGTGAGTTAGTGAGCTGGATACCTGACACAGGTGTCCAGGGTTTCAGACAGTGTCTTTGTAAGTCTAGAAAAAGCTGGTGGCCAGATGACCTTTCTTAGACGGATATCCATGCAAGGAGCAGCGGCCTCACAACTGTGCTGGATCACAGTGCTAGGTCTTGGTGCTGGACATCACAGTGCCCTGTGCCACCAGCAACCTGAAAGCAGACATTTTACTGCCTTAAGAAAAAGTTCCCCATCTCCTTCCTTCCTTCATTTTTTCTTTTTCCTTCTTCTTTCTATCTTCTTTCTTTCCTTCCTTCCTTTCTTCCTGGTCTGCTTCTCACCTTGGACTGTATTTGGCTTTGATCACCATGTCTTTCTTTTCTGTTTTTCACGTTATGACTGTTGCCCTCATGTTCTCTCTGTCTCCTTCCTTCTTCCTTTTTTTCTGCCAGACAGGTCAGGTTGCATGTGAGTCTGGAAAAGGTTCTTCAGTTGAGCACAAGCTATTGGATATATGGTAATATCTGTGGTATACCAGAACCTTGGATAACTTGGATCATCTCCTTAGTAATCCTTAAAAGGAATAACAATGCATGTATATGTATATGCAAATATTATATTATATTCAGTAATAAGTTTTAGCAGGAGATGGAAATTTTTGTGCAAGAAAGTCACTCTTCCAATACCAATAGAGGCTGAGGTAGAGAAAGATGAATATTTAAGATGAGAAAATGTCTCTCTTTTTCCCTTTATAGAACAAGAACCCTAAAAAAAAAAAAAAAAAAAAAAAAAAAAAAAAAAAAAAAAAAAAAAGGCTTATCTTTTCTTTAGCATAACAAACTTCCATTTGGGGTTTAATTGGATCTGTTCTAGGATGCAACAAAAAGTTAGTGGAAGATAAAAGGGGCATAGCAAGAAAAAAATTATTCAAAGTGAGTAATTTAAGATCACATCCATAATTAATGGCATTTGGAAAGCTTCCTCTAGTGCTCTAATCATATCTCAAAATGTGCTAATTGGAGCAGCTTGGTACAAAACAGAGTATGCAGGTGTTGAACAGCTTCTTCTGTTCTTTTTTAAGAAATGTCGCTGTAACTGGTTTTCCTGGCATTAATGTTCACATTTAATAAATGTTTCTCCATTTAACATATATTTGACATCTGAAGAGCTTGCATATAATTATTACGTTGTTCAAATAGGTTTGATCATGAATGCAGAACAAAATCAGCTATTTTTGAATACTAAAACTTAAGCTTGTAGTAAACAATGGGGCATCCTATAATGGCCACTGGAGATATAACTAGTAAAGAGCTGAAAAAGAAAAAGACTCAGTCTTCCTGGCCATGAAACAGTAAAGTATCTAAACTCACCTACCTGAAATTAATGAAATCTAAAAGCAGTTCTGATACTTCAGCAAAGCAAATAATTTACCTTGTGCTCGGACTGTATTTAAGTGGTATTATTTTGGCTGGGCAGGATTTTGCTGGTCTATTCCTCATTTGTCTTGGAAGTCAATGATAATTGATACCACAATTCCCTCTCTCTAAGTCCCTCTCTCCAAAACTAATCAATCTGATCCAGAAAAAAAAATGAGTTGTGCGATCATGTCTTTGTGTGTATGCATTTGTGTGTGTGCTCTGCTCTGCCACAATGAAATAGCAGACACTGAGGAGATACTTAATGCATAGATGAGTCAAAACTCTCCTGCCAGCTCTGCATTGCTGAAAAAGATGCAGGTTGTTTGGGGCCACAGTGTCTGGAAAACAGGTGCAAGGGTATAGTCATATAGTCAAAAAGTTGAAGACTGCAGATTGTATTTAAACCAAATGTATAGTGATCTGTGGGATTTGCTTTGTGTGGTTATTCTAAGAAGTGTTTTACTTTATGGGGGTTTTACAAAATTTATCAGAATGAAACAAATAGTTCTGTAACCATTAACAGCTGCTCTCTTTTCTGTTAAGGTTAGTTAACCTGTCTGAGAGCAGAGCAGAGCTTCTTTTTGTTGCATGCTGCATATTCATTTTAAGATACTTTTTCAGAGACCCTACAGTCTAAAATATTAATCTTACAAAATCTAATGCATGGGCTTAAACCTCAGTTATGTCTGGCTTTTCAAAAAGATAATCAGCAGTACATTTTTTTATTTTTATTATTATTTTTTTCCCCCAGGGAGGCAGTAGACTTACTGACTGACATCTACAAATTAGCTCTTTTTATGTACTTGTGTTCTCCTCATTCCTACACATTAGCATTCAACTCTTTTCTCTCTCTTCTGCATCTATGAATTATTCCCTAAGAACAATTCATTCGACAATGAAAGTTGCTCTTTTTGAATTTATTTCTCCATGAACACATCATAATTTGCATTAATTAGTTTATTATTTGAAATTATTTGATGAATAGTTTGTTCCAACCCATTTCACTCATGTAGCTAATACTGATTTGAGTGTTTCATCCCAGTGATTTGCCATTCAAACTCTGTCCTATTGTGTCACATGGTGATTGTTTCTGCTTCTGCTCTGGATGACACAACTAGAGTCAATCAAAAAGAGAGAAATATGGTTCACGGAAAGTTTTCAAAGAAAAGTTTAATTCTATTCTCTTATTATTTTCCACATTATTTTTCCCTGAGATAACACTCTGCTTTTTCATTTTTATATTTTGCCCTTCCTTTTTCTCAGTTTATCAACGCTGCAAAAGCACAGGAAAAAAGGGATTTAAAAATAAATAAATAAATAAAATAACAACAACAACAACAAATACAACTCTACCCTTCTATATTCTCTGTTAAAGAATATGGCCCAGAATAAATTGGGATTTTATTTTAAGCGGTAGTCAAACTTTTTTATTTGGGACAATTTTTCTTCCAAATATACTCTTGGCAATAAAAATATTTTTGTCTTGTCCAAGTTATTAGTTCTATAAACAACTTCTGCTTTCTCATGAATTATGATTCATCAATAAAAACAATATGGCTAGTATTAGGTAAATTTGTATATAATTCAATTGTTGTTCTGCTACCTCCACTCATCTGTGTGAAGAAAATGACACCATCAGGAAATTGGGAAATGCATGAACAAGAAAAAGTAAAATAAGACTTCAGAATTTACAAGCACACTCATGAACCCTTTCTTTCTGATCTGTGTGTAGTTCTGATCTCTTGTTCTAAACTTCCAGAAATCTTTGAAGTATAATTACGTTATTTATTTCTGCTAAAATAGATATTCTATTTCTGTACAGGTCCAGTCTGAAAAAACATCCAATTAGGATGCTCAAAAAGATATAGAAGTCAATATATTCTTATAAATACATACTACCCCAAAAGAAGCAGAATGATATAGTTGTATGTTAGAGATTAAAGTAAAAATGAAATTCTTCCTCTTATAATGATAACCATAAGAAGTGTTGGAGAACAGCATGTGTGTACTTTTTTTAAAAAAAGTAAAAGAATGGGCAAAGAACTCAGATATAGATTTGATTTATTTACTTTTTTAAATCTTGGAAAAATAAGAACATGTCAGCATATTAACATATGCATTATAATTTTAATTAATTAAAAGGTTCAGCAAATATGCCCAGGAAACCATATAGCAACTGCTCATGGCAAAGTCATGGACAAGCACTGATGGAAAACAAATGGGAAAACAGAAAGGAGTGGCAGTATAATTAATGCCATCAGCATGCTTTCGTACAAGGTAGACCCTATCAAGCAGTGTCATTTCTGAGATCTCAGATGCATTCACTTAAGGCATCTCTATAATATAATGTATCCTGAGGCAGTTGCTGTACTGGCACCGTGTTCTGAAGAGAAGATTGCTTCTATAGAAAATCAACAGAGACCGAAGAAGCAGTGTAGTGACTGACCAAGTGAGAGTAACTGTAGAAGGTCAAGTTGTAGGTCCCCTGGATCAGTTTCTAGGCAGATGCTGCTGCTGTTATGACTTACTGAAGTACATAAGCATGTACTTCGATGCAAATATATATCTGTGGTCACCTTCCAAAGTTTTACTTGCAGGCACACAGAAAGTGGGTCAACCTTACAGAATTATTTTCCTTCGTGAAATTAGTAACAGAAGAGCACCAGAGCAGTGAAACAACTGAAGACGAGTACACAATCTTATGTAGTTTAGGCTCAATACAACTTTTGAAGAATTAGTGAGGAAAATCATATATGAATAACGGAGTTACTGCTTTTTTTTTTTTTTTTTTTTTTTTTTTTTTTTTTTAATTTTCATGGCATGAAGGTGGACTCACATGATTCTTTTTAGTTATTTCATTTGTTTAACTGACAACTATAACTCTTGTTCTGAGTCATGAACCTCTGGCACTAATGATACACTTTTGTTTTGAGTTCTAGTAGTCATTCTTAAAATAAAAAACTGATGAAGGATTTGAAAGGATTCAGAAAAAAATAATGGGCAAATATTATTTTCTAGGAAAAAAAAAAGAAAATTTAATATGTTTAGTGGATCAATGATAAAACAAAGAGGTAAGATTGGCTGAGAAATTATTTCAGATTTGACCATTAATCTGTGGTATTGGGTTAGCTTTTGGTCATGTAGAACTGGGCTAAAAATAAGGTGGTGAATAAGTGAGGCAAAATGACATATTGCAACTGCTTCCCATGGTAAATAATGAGTTTAAACAAAAACTCTGCTTTTACCGTGTTTCTGCCCTGGCTGTGGTGTCTACTGCTGTGTTACTCTTTTCTATATATTGCTGCATTAATGAAAAGAAACCTCCCTGCCTCTCTGGGGCATATCCCTGAGGAGAGATTTGTTTAGGCTGAGGAGCATATTCTGCTCTTTCATACTCCTCAAAACTCAGCATTTGTTTTCCCTCTGTTTGTCAATCAGCATGAAAAAGTTTCTTTTGCTGTTAGTGCACCAGAAACAAAAACATAAAGAGAATTCAGAAAGCTCCAGGCAGTTTTAATGTGGGAATGCAGTACTGATGTAAAGCTGCAGCAGACGTATGCCTTAATTAGATGTTAATGAACAGACAGTCACACATAAGTGAGGAGCTCTGAGGGTGTGGAAGGAAGCAGAAAGATGGGGCAGCACAAAGACTTTGATGTTGTCTGAATAAAGGTATGTTGAAACATTTCTCTGGCTGCTGCTGTTCTTGCATCCAGCTTGGGTTTCCCCATCACTGTGTGGCAGCAAATCATTTTGTTTCTTGTAGATGCAGTGAGGGCAACTGAACTGTGTGCTCTCCTTCCCTCAGCCATGTTTTGAATTGCTTCAGTTCTCCAACTTCAGGGGAGAGATCACAAACCTGAACTGGCAGAGATTTGTATGGCAAAAAAATTAACAAATATAAGGTCTGAGAATTATTAAGAAAGTTAAGGAGAAAAAGGAAGGTGCTTTGGACTTGGAAGGGAAAGAATGGATAAACAGCACACTGAGATGACAGGGGCACAAAACAAGATGCAGAGACAGGAATAATAAATTATTTCAGGCACTGATATCACAAATGGTACACAGGGAAATTAATGTGCAGAATGGCCAGTCAAAGACTAGCCTTCCATCCAGGATTAAAAATACCTGTGAAATACAGTTAGAGAGGCACTAATAAAAGAAAATCCTTTACTATCAGATTAAAACACCAGAGAGACAAATAAGATGGTAATAAGGGTGATGATACGTTTAAACACTTCCTATACTTCTTGTTGGTAGGAATTCATCTATTATTCAGTGCATATCTCCTTAGATGTGTTTTTTGGAGTAGTGTAATATTTAAACTCAGGTTATTTTCATTGTCTATCCCCAATGCAGCATTACAAATTTTATACATGGATTAAAAGGGGCTCTAAGGTCCGCACTCCCCCCCCCCCCAAAAAAAAAAGAAAAAGGAAAAAAAAAAAGCAAACAAATTATTTATTTTAAATTTAATTTAATAATAATATTTTAATAATAATATTTTTAAATTTAATTTAATAATAATAATAACAATAATTAAAAACAAACAAACAAACAAACAAAAAAACCTTTTTCCCTTCTGGACTTCATGCAGCTCAAGATCACTGGTTTGGTGCATGGTATTCTCCAAATCCCGTTAGACAACACGTCACTTCCTAAGGCCTTGGCAGTGAGAGCAGCCTGGGAGTGGAGGTTCAGTAGAGGAGAGGAGACAAGGTGAGGAGGCAGTTTTTCTTAACAGGGAACTGAGGTTTAGAGGGCTCTATTTGGGGAGGTTTTGTTTTCATTTCCCTCAGATATGCAAAAGGAAGCATTGTATGCTACCTCCACAGTCTGCAACAATGGACCCTGCTAGTGAATTAAGGGACCAGAGACTGAAGTCCAGCCTCAGATGGAGACTGCATGGAGATGCAGACAGAGATGGCTGCTGGTCTGGTACTGCTGGCACGTGCTGACAAAGTCAGAGCATTCTTTATTTATTAACTTTGGAAATATATTTGGATTAATAACTGTGGAATTATGTTCTAATGTGGGCTCTAAGTACTCAAACTGATAGAGACGCAGGCCAGTCTGTCTTTCAGTACCCATTACCTCTAATATACCTTTCCATGTCCCTCCTACCAAATTGACACCTATCTATGGCATTAGTACCACCTTTGGGGCAAGGAGGATCTCTATATATTCTGAGGCCAACTTGTTCTGTTTAAAGGGGCAGAGAGAGACACCAGAACTTGTGCCTTCCCGGAAAGGAGAGGATCGGCAAATGTAGTGGAGGATGCCTATACCTGGAAATGGGCTCAGAGAAGCCAGGAGGGCTAGGGAGAATCAAGAACTGGCTGGTGAACCGGGGCTACATTATTAGCTGCCTGACATTGTGGTGTCAGCATACACCCGGCTTTCTCATCCCTGCCTGGCTCATGGTGCAGAGGCACTTGAACCTCAAAAGTGCTGGCTTGTTGCAAGATTTTGGCAACGAGATGCAGCTGAAGGGCAGTGTCAGGTAGTGGGAGGGCTAAAGCCAGTTGGATGATAATGGCTCACAGGCATAAGCTGGAACTACAAAGAATTTAAAAGCACAATGGTTTTTAACTGAAGTAAAAAATATTTAGCAAGATATAAAATCTTGAGAGTGATAAATATGTTGTAGTAAATATATTGCACGCAAAAAGACATACAGAGAGTACAATTAAGCTAAAATAATTGCATAGGATTCATGTGTTGCCTAAGTTGCGCTTGGACTGGCACACGCTTCGTTGGGTTAAGAACTGGCTGGATGGCCGGGCCCAGAGAGTCTTAGTGAATGGAGTCAAATCCAGTTGGAGACTGGTCACTAGTGGAGTCCCCCAGGGCACGGTACTGGGACCAGTCCTCTTTAACATCTTCATCGATGATCTGGATGAGGGGATCAAGTGCACCCTCAGTAAGTTTGCAGACGACACCAAGTTAGGTGCGTGTGTAGACCTGCTCGAGGGTAGGAAGGCTCTGCAGGAAGATCTGGATTGGCTGGACCGATGGGCCAAGGCCAACGGTATGAAGTTCAACAAGGCCAAGTGCTGGGTCCTGCACCTGGGGCACAACAACCCCAAACAGAGCTACAGGCTGGGAGATGTGTGGCTGGAAAGCTGCCTGGCAGAGAAGGACCTGGGAGTTTTGGTTGACAGTCGGCTGACTATGGGCCAGCAGTGTGCTCAGGCAGCCAAGAAGGCCAACAGCATCCTGGCTAGCATAAGAAACAGTGTGGCCAGCAGGTCCAGGGAAGTGATTGTCCCCCTGTACTCAGCTCTGGTGAGGCCGCACCTTGAGTACTGTGTTCAGTTTTGGGCCGCTCCCTACAAGAAGGACATGGAGGTGCTTGAGCGAGTCCAGAGAAGGGCTACGAAGCTGGTGAAGGGTCTGGAGAACAAGTCTTACGAGGAGCGGCTGAGGGAGCTGGGACTATTTAGCCTGGAGAAGAGGAGGCTCAGGGGCAACCTTATCGCACTCTACAGGTACCTGAAAGGAGGCTGTAGCGAGGTGGCGGTTGGTCTATTCTCCCACGTGCCTGGTGACAGGACAAGGGGGAATGGGCTGAAGTTGTGCCAGAGGAGGTTTAGGTTGGATATTAGGAAAAACTTCTTTACAGAAAGGGTTGTTAGGCACTGGAATAGGCTGCCCAGGGAAGTGGTTGAGTCACCATCCCTGGAGGTCTTTAAAAGACGTTTAGATGTAGAGCTGTCCTGGTTTCAGTTCGGACAGTTTTCCTCCTAGTAGCTGGTGGAATGCTGTGTTTTGGATTAGGATGGGAAGAATGCTGATAACATGCCGATGTTTTGGTTGTTGCAGAGCAGTGCTTGTACCAAGCCAAGGACTTTTCAGCTCCTCGCTCTGTCCTGCCAGCGGGCAGGCTGGGGGTGCAGCAAGAGCTGGGAGGGGACAGACCCAGGACAGCTGATCCAAACTGGCCAAAGGAGTATTCCCTACCATCTGACGTCATGCTAAACAATATATAGGGGTGGCTAGCCGGGGTGGGGGGGCCGGCTGCTCGGGATAGACTGAGCATCGGTCAGCGGGTGGTGAGCAATTGCATTGTGCATCACTTGTTTCATACACATTTATTATTATTATTATTATTATTATTATTATTATTATTATTATT
>CM021767.1:27631663-27709432 GCA_011076525.1 Nettapus auritus
TTTCCGTTTCTCTCCCCCATCCCAGAGAGGGAGGGGGGAGGGTGAGCGAACGGCTGTGTGGTGTTTAGCTGCCGGCCGGGTTAAACCACAACAAGAGCTTAGGGATATGGTTTAGGGGATGATTTGTTAGTGTTAGGTCAGAGGTTGGACTCGGTGATCTTGGAGGTCTCTTCCAACCTAGACATTCTGTGATTCTGTGATTCAGTGAAGTTATAATGCCTAGCCTTGTTCATATGGAATGACCTACAAATTATTTATGAGTAACAAAAATCTAGTATAGTCTATATTGCAGCATTAATACATTTTTCTTTTTAAACAGTTACTACTACTTTTTTGAATGTGCGTGTATATTTGCTATTAGATTTTTATTTACATAGTATCAGGCTCTGGTAGTTTATAGGAGTGATCTAACAAAATGGCAGGGATAGAACTGCATTGGTTACTTCCAAGCAGGTTGAGTCATTGACATTTATTAATCCTGTAGATTCTGCTAGGATCATTCATTTTTCAGCACGGGGAAGAAAAATCTCATCTGTGAAGATGCAAAGTAGGTAACATGCAACAGAGGCTACTATTTAAAATAAGATTTTTTTCCCATCTTCTGTCATCCCCACATCCTTTATCAAATGTGTAGGCAAGAAACCAAGAGATAAGTATCAAAGTAATTTATTATCATATCATTTCTTTTTCTCTCTTTTCTCCAGAATCTGCAGAGCTGATCCATGCCTCATGCTAAAGAGGTACCTATATTATTGTCTTGTGGGAGAAGCAGAGTGAGTATTGTACAACTAATGAAGTTTGTCTTTAGGGGAAATAAAATCTATAACGATTAAAAGAATCTACCAGAGAAAATGAATGACCTGGGATACTTCTAGGAACCTTTTCTTGGGCCACGAACATTTCTGTTCTATTTAAAAATGCAAAAGGATCATTTACATCTAGTATTTGTTCCAGTATTTTACTAAAGAGATTTAATGGTTTACAGTTCAATTTGAAGAGAATGTATCCCCCAAATGACTCTTTATAAAGTCTTTTGGAGACCAAAGTCAATATATATGGGGCTTTGGAGATGCAGCAATTGATTACCTGTCCAAGTCAACGAGTACTAAAACCCAAAGAGATTCAGAAGTGCATTTCACTGTTACAAAACCTCACCCCTAATACCACTGATATACATTGACTTGTCTACAGTGAAGATCAGTACATAAATAAGACATCTTGTTCTGAGACCTAACTGAAGTTTTGTAGCATCCAGAAAATGATAAGTTAACACCTTTTGCTGTAGTTCTTGCATGCCTGGTTTTGTATCTGTAGTGCATGTCTTAGTGTATGATGGGCATAAAGTATATCAGATTTTGGAAGACTCTTAATTCCTTTGTTAACATTGTGGTCCTTTGTTTCCTTGGCTTCTAGAATAATGTTGTCTTCTCAAAACTCCTTTCATCCTGAAGAGCTCTACCAGCAGTATACAAGAATCACTTCATCCCCTCTAAAATGAAGTCAATTGGGCAATTAATTTCTTTGTGACTTTCTGAAAGGCAGGAGCTGTTTGAGAGAGCCAACAGTTTAGGGCTGAAAAGAAGGAAGAACAGAGTATCTTACTGTAGCTGCATTCGACAAATAAACTGCAAGTGACAGAAACTGGGACTCAGTCAGGGAAGGAGTTGATTCAGCCTTCTGAAAAATAACAACACTTCTCTTTGGAAATTGCTAACTTTATGAATTTAAGATCTAGACTTTACATTTTACCTGTAACACATCATTTATCAATGCTAAGTTAGAGCATTGTTTTTATGACAGAAGTGAAAGTGGGCCATTTCTTGGAGATTGGATGTCGTGTCTTTTTTTTTTTTTTTTTTTTTTTTTTTTCCGCCCCTAATTTCATGTATCAGTTCTGATAATAAGGCAAGATTCAATTGGAGGGGATAACAATAGGTCGTCGGATTCTGAACATTAATTCAAGGTCAACTTGAACGTACCCACAGATCCTGAGCAGGTTTGAATATTGTCTGTTAAAATCCATCAAGTGATGGAGATTCCACAGTTCTGCATACTAATACTTAAAGAGAACCACTGATGTCTAAACTACATTTTCTTATCATACTTCCTTATGGAATTTCCTATATGCAAGGTATATAAACCCTGTGGCATATATGAATGAATGTTATGCCTACAGTGCATCCCAGGCATAAGACATGTGAGTGAGATGCACTGTAGCTCAAAGAATACTTTAAAAATCCATGTTCTGGAGAAGTATGAGACTTTCTACATGGTACTGACCAATACTGAACTACTTCTTTTCCTACATAGCTCCTAGCAACAGTAAGCTTACAAGAAATCACTCTTCGTTGGTTTGTTTGTATGGTTTTATTTGCTTGTTTTCAGAAAGAGATCTAGCTAAAATTTCTGCTTGTCTCTATAAAAAGAGTAATGATATTAGGAAATAAGTATTATAATGGCTAACTTCAACATAACATAAGAACATCAAATCTTATGTGCTAGTGAACAACAACAAAAAAAGAGGTAGTTTTGTAGTGCACTGTTAAGTGAATCTGAAAATCTTATAAAGAGTGTAGCTGAGATCCTGCACATCTTTTCCTGTAGCTGAGATCCTTCACATCAAAAGAAAAAGAGCAATGTGGGCTATGGGTTTCAGCCTAAAAAACAACAACAACAACAACAACAACAAAACAAACAAACAAACAAAAAACAAACAAACAAACAAAAGGGTCAACTTGTGCCTGACTAACCTGATTGCCTTCTCTGTTGAAATGACTGATGTGGATAAGGGGAGAGACGTTCATGCTGTTTGCAAGTGCATGTCATTTATTCTGGTCTTCTACACAGAAAAGTGTTATTTCCATAGCATCTTGCTAGCTAACCTGAAGAGATATTGGGCATGGGTTCAGTTATAAGGTGGATAATGGCACATGGAAACGTGGGTGAAAGAGTCAAATAAATACAACATACCATCTTTTAAAGAAAAAGTTACTAATACCTGTCCTTTACTTTCTGTCTACCATGGCAGAGAGATATTATGAATATAAAGACAGCTGAGAGTTTGACTTTATTACAAAAGTCACTTGATTATTAGTATGACAGTTATACAAAAATACACCTGTTATATTTTCTTCAAATAAATATATGCTATTCATATACACATTTGTATTTTATTTTGTTTTATCCACAGTGTTCACAGAGAATGGTTTATTACTTTTCTCTTTAAAATTACCTTTTGATGAGACAGTTGACAAACATGTCATAAGAGGACTTCTACTATGTCTTAAATAGCAACATCAATCCAGCTTCAGAAATCCACTCTGAAGAAGATAAAATCAAAGACAAAGAAGTTTTTTTTTTTTTCTTTTGTAAATTAATTACATACATAAATTTTTAAAATACTGAATAAATATATGTAATTAAAATTAAAAAATATATTTATCTAATTCACTCTGGGGAATGAAATTAAAATGCATTGTTTCAGAAATGTATTTGGAGTATTTTTCTCCTAGTATTATTGTTCCTTTTCTTTTCCAGGAAGGTTGGTGCACCAGTTCTGTTGTTATAGAATTCTACTTGGAGGCTGCAGAAGCTGAACTAGCCTTTCCCTGCTCCCTAGCATTTTCACATAGGTCCAGATTCAATAAGTAGTTTAATATATATTGAACTTTAAAAATAATCATAATCTCACTGATTCATCTAGATTACTTACATGCCTAAAAGAGATATAAATAGGATTAGAGATATATACATTGCTAAATCATTTTTATTCTCTACTTTAAGTTTAAAGCTGGCTTTTCAGTTATGAAGATTTTGGGAATTCCAGTGTCCAAAAAACACTTAAAATGCTTAATTTTACTAATGAAAAGACGGAGGCCAGCCTTCTCCATTTTTTTTTTCTTTAGTGTTGAAAGTTAATCCCGTGCAGAGAAAATTAGTGATTTTTTATATATATATATATATATATATGGATTAGAAATAACTGCAAAAAAATATATTTATTTATTTAATATATTGATGTGGAACAGGGAAAGCTCATTATAGCATCAGGCCCTCAGCCTTATCATCTAATGACATTTTATCTTCTCAAGACAGAGTTCGAATTTTTAATACTTAACTCTTTGTGCAACATGTGGTAATAGTAAGAAGCAGTGGAAATGAAAAAAGGCTTATTTTAGGAAAGGTTTCAAGCTTGGATTCTCTTCTCTGAACTGAAATCTCAAATGGGTTGATAAAGAAAGACTTAACCTCATTATCTGACCTCCAAAGATTTTTTTTATTATTATTATTTTTTTTTATTTTTTTTTTTTTATGTTTCCTTTTGTTTGTACAGAAAAAGAAATGTATCATTACATTTATGGCTTATCAGAAAAAAAACTTTTGTCTTTGGGGGGAAGCAAGATTAACTGATTTTGTGGGGCAAAAGTATAGATATGAGGTATGACGTGTCATTAAATCTTCCTGGTGATGAGGGCAGCTGATCAGAGAATTTCATACAATACTGTCAGTCTTGAAATTATATTAAGAAAGTCAGTAAATTCAATAGATATTTTTTGACCTCTGAAGATGAAGGGGACTCATGAAATAGTCTTATTTTCAAGACAGACATTACTGGTCCTCACGCCTGGAAAAAATAAGTAGTAACTAAATAAGAGGAATGATAGAGCCAAATGTGTCTTCAAGGGAACAACTATGAAACTGGTTGCTCCCAGGCAAATCCTCTTTGCTTTTCTGCTTTGGACAAAACATGAGGATTTTCACTATTTTTCTGGGATTTCTGGAAGCCTGATACTTAAGAGGCATAACAGTTCTGACAGAGAAGTGGATTTTGGCAATGCCTTGTTGAACAGTTGAAGAGGCAGCCCTTAAATATCCTGTAATTCTAGGGTCTTTCAGATATTATTGCTCTTACAGAGAAAAACTGCATGAATACAGTAGACCTAGTGAGAGGCTGGGCAGAGAGCTCAGTTTATATTATTTCCACAAGTTTTTTGGACTGGGAAAACCCAGCCTAAAATATGATGCGTCAAGCTGTGAAGGACACCAAATTCAGTACCTAGAAGGGGTATCTGAGAAGAGATGAAATGAAGGAGGAAACTTGGACATGCAGGGCTGACAACCCTGGAGTCCAATATTCTCTCTTAATCCACTGCACAAGGATAGAAATGACTCTTCTTCATAAACACATTGTTCATGAACTGAAGGGAACACCCCAAAGGATGAAGGAAATGTTATTGCATTTAGGTACTTTTAAATTTGCTACTGCTACCAGCAGAAGAGGAAGAACTAGAACTGTTCATAATTATCTTTTTTTTTTTTTTTTTTTTTTTTTTTTCCTATTTTAACTGCTTTCATTCTTTTTAGTTTATTTGAAAGAAATACATCCTAGCTATTCCTGTGTACCTCGTGCTACTTCAGATTTTTGTTTATATGTCCAAGACATATAGAACTTTTTTTGGACTTTGGTCTACTGATCTGAGGCATAGAAAAGCTGAGTGATTTGACTATTGATGAACGAGGAAATTTGTGACAGAATGAACTGTTAAATCCAGCATCCATATGCCAGACGATAAACAGCTCTTTTTAGTGAATGGGTTATAACCAGAGTCCTGTTCCATACATGATCCTCTAAAATAGCAACCATAAGGCTGCATAAAACAGCATTCATTGCCAATTTTAACAAGTGGATTGTGGGGGCAGATCCCCGCCTGCTTTTTTTAATCCCAGTCATCCCAAACTCTAGGAAATAAAATGAAAATGTATCTTCACAATCACATCCACTGATAGTGAGGTATTCTTCTGAAAACACATCCAGTTCACTCTGAGTCTTGGGTAGATAATTTTTCTGCTTGGCAGAGGACTTGCCTTTTATGACAAATCCTGTTTGCTACTGTCATAAAGGTGTGACATGATCTGGGTGAGAATGAACTGAATTTTCTCTCTCTGATCTCCTAACATTGTCAATATGAGGAGGGTTAATTAAAACTGCTGTCACCTGACTCAGGTCAGTCAACCATATTTGCTAAGGGTACACTTTCTGGGAGAAGAAAGGAGGAAAAAAAAAAGGCAATACAAGAGAGCATCTCTGAAGTGCAAGTCTGTGCCAATGACTGGAAAAGCTCTGTTTATCTCCCAGGTGAACTGCGAGGTGACTAGTGGGAAGCTGAGATAAGGGCTCTTTGTGCAGTAACCCACTTCTCTGAGCATCGAGATCTTGCTCAAAGAAGAACACAAACATCCTGAGCCTAATTAAAAATAAGTGCCCAGGAAGGGAAGGTGGCACTTTGTAGCAAAATGCAAATGCTGGAAAAAGATAGGAAACTTCAGTTAATGCAAACCAAATTCAGATTCTGACTGTTGTTTCCCACAGGGAGGGAGCTTCAGCTTCCAATTTCTATAAATCATTTTACCTCAACATTGACCTGTTTATGTTTAAGTAGAACAAACTCACTTAAGTGGAAGACGAAATATCAGATTACATCTTGATATCAAAATTATTTCTATATTATCAGGATCAGTTTCTACTTTAAGGCACGTGAATGAGCTGCTTGCCAGCATTTGCACAACAGTCAAAGTTTTCTCCTTCACCAGCTTGACAGCTTTTAGTCTCTCTCATTCTTAGGCCTCTTCACAATTCCTACTTAAATATATAATGTCTAATTCCAGGAAGCATTTTGAGCAAAAAAAAATAAAATAGCAAATTAAAGACAATTCTGCAAATTCATGAGAATTAAATCATTTTTTGCAGAACTAGCTGTTAAGGTAGTTAATTTAATTTTTATTATTTTCCTCCAATCTTCGAAAATCCATGCAGATTTTGGGTTTCTATTAGTTTCAGACACCAGAAATTCTTACAAAGAAGCGCTTTTCCACTTCTCAGTATCTGCAATGAAACAAGCAGTGGTGCTTAATGGCTCTGTGTCTGCTGCTCTAGAGCCATAGGAGAGGTCCTACCTTCTCTCTGCAGAATGTGACTAGCTTTCATTGACTTGAGTGAGAGAACAAGACCCTCCGAGTTTAATGAAAGCAAAAAGTATTTTTGCTATGATGACAACTTCCAAAAGAAATAAGTTAAGTGTCCTCACAAATATGTCAGAAATGTCAGTAGGACAGTTTGCATGTCTCCAAGTGGTGTTGATTTTGTATTGAATTTTCTATTTTCTACGTGCTCTTGTTCTCTTGTGCTCTTTCTCTCTCTGGGGGGATCAATGCAGACTTTTAACAAGGTGAACTTTGAAATAGAAATCACAAAATGATTTTCTACAGTGCTTCAAAAAAGAAGAAAAAAAGAAAAAAGAAACTCTAACATGTACAGAGAAATGACAAGTCACAGTTGTAGAAAGCCTTAGGGGGCTGATGGTTCAGTCTAGTTTGCATACAAAAAATAAAAATAAAAAAAAATCACATGCTTAGAGTTAGAAAACCGCATATTATTTAAGACAGCAAGAATGTCAGCATACAGTTGTTCACAATGCAAATAAATAGTTGGTGGCTTATCCAGTCTGAGACAAAAGTAAGGCCCTAAATCTTTCTTAATATAATTCAGAACGGGACTTGACTTACAGCTCTAGTAGTTTTATTCCACCTCTGTTCCTGCACTTTCTTGCTTACTTGCAAATCTGGCTATAAAATCTCTGGTCTGTTTATATGATACTGTTTTCACTGTGAAGTATGAGTGTTCTGTAGTAGTGCATCAGGCTACATCAGTCTCAGTTAATTCAAGCTTCTTAATCTCCCCTCACATCTGCTGATTTTTTCCTCTGTAACCTTCTTTCTTCTTTCACTGTCCAGCTAAATAATTTTTTTCTCCCTCTGCAAGTCAGCCCCTCTCTTTGGGATAATTCTCATCTGATTTTACCTCAGTCTCTGATCCTTTAAAATTCTCATCTGATTTTACCTCAGTCTCTGATCCTTTAAAGCTATGTATGGAGGTTTTCTTTCAAAAACCATACTATTAGTCTTTCTGGCCCCTCCTTGATAAGACCAGATTTAGATATTGACTTACTTACTCTAAGTCAAGTGTAGTAAAACTGGGCATTGGTGCTCTGTCAGATCCTCCAGAAGGGAAATTCTCTTGTGCAGCTGGTTTTGAAGGTTTTGGGAGGGCCATGGCTTACTAAAACACATTATATATATATATATATATATATATTTTTTTTTTCCCTGCCTCCAGTCACTAGGTATTTATTTACACAGATCAAAATCTGGCTCCTCTCTGCCTTCTGCATCACAAAAACATCTCTGTCAAATTCATTTGGCAACCTAATCTGTCCCACTATGTGATTGTCCTCAGAACTACTAAAACCTGCTTTTAAGCCTGAAAAACAAAAATGCTGAATATATTACTTTTTTTCTTTTAAAGTCACTGTCTTCAAGACACTTGCTAGTTTAAAATTTCACCTAATTTACACACATAAAAAACTTGGTTTTCTGCTGAAAACTCATGTGCTTAGTACACTGTGGAGTTCCATTTCTATAGGTATACTAAATTTAATTGGAAAATATCAACTCCTTGATCAGCCTGCAAAGTACCGTACTAGTATCTTGGTGAACTGGGATCATATTTTGGCTTGGCAGAAGATTTCTTCTGGGGCCTTGCGTGATTCCCTTACTTTACTCTGCCCATTTCCACCCTTCTGCAATAGGAGGTCATATTGCCCACGGTTTACTTACCTTCTCAAGACATTTCAAATATAAAACAAACCACCAAAAGATATTCTTGTGTGCGGAGGGACTATTTAATTAGGGAAATAGTTGGAATTTGTAATAATTTGCAGACACAAGCAATGGTATACTGATGTTTTTGGGAATGTCAGTGTCTGTAACCCACAGTAGCTCATAAAAAAAAAAAAAAAAAAAAAAAAAAAAAATTAAAGTCCCCCAGCAAGCCATAAACAGTCTATGTTTCTTTATCCTGTTCATTTCTGAGAGTCATCTTCCTCATCACTGCTTGATTTAAAGGAAAAACTGACATATACGATGGCTGTTTTGGATAAAGGTGTATTAATCACTGGCTGTTTTCAATTTACAAAGTCCACTGCATTGTTAGAAATTTCGTCCCTAGTATATGGCTTTAGAAGCCAAAGTGATTTAATTGCAGGTAGGACACAGATACACTAATGAAAACAAAACAAAACAAAACAAAATGAAAAAAAACATATCTTAGGGAGCAAGGAATGAATTGCAGATCATTTTTTATTATTTCCAGCTGAAGAGGAGGTCATCATTAACAGAAAGATGGCTCAAAGAGATAGCTGCCTGAAGGAATATATCAGGGGTTTATCAGGCTGCTAAGCTGCAACACTGGGGATTTTTGAAGTGAGAAGAATGTGTGAGTTTCTTGTCCAGATGCCGAGTGAGAAAGCATGCCCTTGATGAGCAAAGCCAGTGCAATTCTTAGGGAAATATATCTAGCTCTCGTTAGATTCAGGAACTTCAGATTTTGCCTATGAAAACTGTACATCAGTCCTGTTCTTTTGATAAGGCCTAAGGCTACTACATCTAAAAATAGCGGAGCAAGATTGAGTGGAGAAAGAGGAAAAATAAACCTTTCCAGTATGGATCATCTCATATGTCTTGTTTTTCTGTGTTCTTTAAAGCAGGGACGTTTTCTTACACTGTATTAAGCACATTGTCACACATTGTCAGTACAAATCAAGTGCTACTATTTTTTTTTTTTAATAATGTTATAAATATCCACAAAAAAAGGTTAGAATTGCAAATCTTTCTTAGTGTCACATATAAAAATTATTGTGTGCATATGCACATGTAAATATTATTATTCTTGAGCTTATTTGCAGTCTATTGCATGCAAAGCTAACACACTCACATGCAATAAACTCTCTGCATGGAGATGAGAAAGTTGTTCTTCTCTCAATCTTGATTGACAGAAATTCTATATTTTATTAGGATTATTTTTTATGCTGTAATTCCACAGCCCAATTGGATTCTCAGTAGAGAGCAGCCTGACATGTTCTACTATGTCCCAAAAATGCTGTCCGACTGATGGCTGATATTGAGTTTCTTAAAAATACAGAAAGGTCCTCCTGGAGATTATTGTGAGCTGTTTGAGCTGCACTTTTGAATCCTAGTCTAATACCAGATGAGAGGATACTGTTTCCAAGACACGTCCCTTACCTAACACCATGTCTTGGAGGTGTTCTGCTTTTGATGGCAGATGCTCAGTTAACTCCTCTAAATCCCCACTTCAAAAAAGCAACATTACCACCCTGGATTCTCTTCCCAGTTTCTCATGCCTTCTGTGGCATTCTCCATTTCACCTCCATATGCACTTCCATTTTGCTGTCTTTTAAATGGGAATAAAGATGCTTGCTGTCTTTATAAAACATATTGAATACTGCAGAGGAAAAATATCATGATCTAAACTGTTATTTTGTGATTGTCTGCTTTTTGCTTCATATCTGTGTATCTAGTAGATGAATATGTCAGGTTTCATCTTTATATCTTCTCCTTATAGTTGAAGAGTTGTCTCACTCTAATAAGCCATGTCCTCCTCTTTAAGAAATTGGGATGAATGAGGGCGTTACTGCACCCAAAGACTGTGAGTATACATTTGCATATAGAAAACTGTGAATAAATACTGCACCAGCAGACCTGAAGCAGCAAGGTTTAAACCTGCTCCATGAACTAAAATAACTTGCAGGGGGGCTTACGGTAGAGAGAGAGAGAATGAGAAATGTCTTATTTTAGCATGACAAAGCTTAACATTCTGCTTGTGTACACCTGTAAATGCATCTGCACATTGAGCAGCTCAGAAGCCAACTTTCAAACTGTACAAGATGTGTTTACATTGCACTCAGGAAGAGAGGCAATCCTTATTACACTTTCAGCACTCAAACTTTAATTTTTGCTGTGATTATCCATTTGAATTAGTATCAGTATTGAGATCTTAAATTTTATGTAATTTAGAACTTTTTTTTTTTTTACTTTTTTTTTATTTTTTTTTTTCTTATTTAAATGGCATGGCATATCTACATTGCAGAAAAAAAAGCCTTTTTTTTTTTTTTTTTTTCCAGAGACATGCTGCTAAATCAGATACATCAGACGCTACAACAGATAGGAAATGTAAAAATTTTAATTTCCTCCATGACATTATGCTTAGAATTATGTCTATCTGATGGACTTTAGTCTGTGGCATGTCTGATGCTACACATCTTTTACCTCAAGCTTCCAGGCTGAAACTCTTTTTTCTGTCTTTTTCCTCACATGACTGTGATCCACAGCATTCTGCTGAACTCTCCATTTCCAGCACCATCCTGCCCCTCTCTCAGTGTTTTCTGCCAGTGGTTGCCTCTAACTGTAGCCAGGTATCTCTCTCTCTCCCTTTTTTATTTTTATTTTTATTTTTATTTTTTTTTTCCAAGACATTTCTGCCCTCTGCAACATGACAATGCTTGCAGATGTCCCTGAGTGCACAGAATTGCCCATGCGGAAAGTCTGGCCCACTGTCACTTTATTACTTCTTGTTGGCAAGCTCTAGCTGGTTTCCAATGACTAGGATCACATTAGGATTCCCAAAGGCATATAATTTATCTAATGGCAGATGGGTTTTCTTGAGGGCAACAGAAAAAGCATTCTGCTTTACTTCAGGTCTGTAAATTTGAAGTATTGTTCCAAAGCAAGGTATAGAGAACTGAGAAATAGCCAACATATTTGAACCTGGGTTTTGTGCTTGTTCAGCCTGTACTATGTGTTGAACACAGAAAAGTTCTAACCAAAGCCAAAGCAAAATTATAGTGGCTGAGACTTGGAAATTTCTTTATTGGAGAATTAATGACTTTTGAAATTCTGTCCTACCTCCCACAGCAATTAAGTGCTTCCATATTAAAATTCAGATGAAAAGCAAATTCTAAAAAGATTTTTTTTTTCAGAAACCTCCAAATGACCTGTTGAAGACTTCATTTTGATAACATTAAAGTGATTAATTCCCACTTTAACATTTAGACATTTATATATTCCTGTCTCTTGAAGCCAATCCACCTCCCCAATATATGTTAGCATTCCTATGTCCATAATAGTAGCTAATACTTGTTATAAAGGCTCCTCTCCCATTTATTTTTTGTTTGTTTGTTTGCGTTTACAGTAGGAAATATGTCCTTATAATAGCAAGCTTCAGTAGTAATGGTGACCTATGTACACCTCTTCAATGATATATGAAATTCTAGAGTGTATGTTTGACTAATGAGACGTTTCTGTAACACTTTCATTCTATGGCTCATGGCAGAAATCCAGTGAAAAGCTTTTCATGTTGATAAAAACTCTTCCCTTTGTCTTCAGAGACAAGATATTTTGTTACTGATAAGGATCTATGTTTCCAGTGATCAGGGGAGCCCTCTGAGCAACATATAGTATAAGTGAGAGGTGACTCTTATGTGGTTAGGGCAATAATTCTGGACTAGTATGATGAGTTTATCATTGGAAATGTGGGTGAAAGTGTCACAGTCTGTATTCCTTAAGAACTATCTTGTATAAACAAATTTAATTTGCAGAAAAATTGTCACAAGAATAAAATCTACATGAAAAAAATGATTTTTTTTTTTTTTATTTTTTTTTTTTTTAACTTAGATCACACTGTGTTAGATATTTAGCATTCAAGAAGAAAAAAAGAGTCTTATTGCTCAGGAGTACAATACTGCAGAGACACAGAATAGCTGAAGTAGGAAGGAGCCTCTGGAGACCATCTACTCTGACCCCATGCTCAAAGCATGGTTAACTAAGGCAGGTTTCCCAGAACTGTGTGTAGATTGATTTTGAGTATCTCCAAAGATGGAGACTCCAGAAACTTTTCAGGGAACCTATTCCAATTCTTGATCATCTTCTGTTGTGGTTTAACCCAGTAAGCTGCTAAACACTACACAGGTATTCATTCACTGAGGGCAGTGAGATGAAGAAGAAAATTGAAAAGAAAAGTGCAAGAACTTGTGAATTGAGATAAGGACAAACTTATCTAAACTAAAAAAAAAAAAAGATTAACAACAAAAAGAATAAACAGATGATGCAGAATACAATTGCTCATCACCAGCTGACTGATGTCCAGACAGCCCTTTAGCAACAGCAGCCACCCCCAGCCAACCCCCCCAGTTTCATTGATGAGAATGATGTCAGCTGGTATGGATAGCACTTTGGTTGGTTGGGATCAGCTGTCCTGGTTCTTTCCCCTGCCACCTTCTGCTGCACCCCCAGTTTCCTCACTGGCAGGACAGCACATGGAGTCCTTTGATCTGTGCAAGCAGTGCTCAGCCACAACTCAGAATTATTCTCATCCTGAATCCAAAACACAGAACCATACCAGCTAAGAAATTTTCCTCTATACCAGGAAGAAAATTAACTCTATTCTAGCCCAAACCAAGACACCCTTACGGTAAACAAAAAAACAAATATATATATATATACATATATATATAAATGTATACTTAAATGGAATTTATTGTATTACAGCTTGTGTCCGTTTTCTATGGTCCTGTCACTGTTTTCTCTCTCTGTCTGCTTCAGACTGTCCAGAATGATTTTTCTCTAAGTTAAGCTCAAAAATCCTGGGTATTTGCTCTGGTTGTCTGAGCAAGCAATGTATTCAGATGCATGGTATCCATCTGCAGATCATGGAAATCTTCCTGGTGCCTAAATATCCCCCCTTAGGCCTTATAACAATCAGAGAATACTGTGCCTGCTTTATGTGAGAACTTATCATCACTCAGCTGGCTCTGTGGTCGTAGATCTGAAACTGATATCCCAAACCAGAGAAGTCTTTTGCCATTACCAATTCCCTGATAATCTCTGGACGATAATGCAATTATTTATTTTCTTTCTAAGAGCTGTGCTGTTTTATTTACTCTTTTCTATTTTGTGATGTATACTTGGCCAAAGTCAATATCTCTAATTGGGAACTGATTGGCTATTTGCCATTTGTTTGTTTGCAGAATTGTCTCTCCTCTGCTTAATATATTCAGTGGCACATTTCTCATATGGCATTATTTCCCCCACGGATACAGTGT
The DNA here is from genome assembly GCA_011076525.1 of Nettapus auritus. Classification (NCBI taxonomy): domain Eukaryota; kingdom Metazoa; phylum Chordata; class Aves; order Anseriformes; family Anatidae; genus Nettapus; species Nettapus auritus. Next base: position 27,645,676 of record CM021767.1, read on the forward strand.
TTTATGCATGTGTCTGGGAATTGTGTTTCCCTTTGATTTATTAACTAAGCTCAAAGGTTTTGTCTTGTTATTGCTATCTTTACTCAGACAAGTCTTGTCACATTTCAGCAATTCCAGCTCTGCATGTTCTACAGCTCATTTTGGTCCATTTTCTTTTGAGCCTTGTTTGTTTCATCCAATTACTTTTGCAACAACTACATTTAGTTTTTCAACATTCATTTTTGAGCTAGTTTATGTGTTTTTATATTCTTGTTGGTCTCCCAAGTGTAGTTTCTCAGCTGTGTGCATTAGTTTGTTCTTCAGTAATTACAGGACCTTCATGAAAGGAAAGACAACTAAACACATGGGCAGTGTGAAAGTGGCATCTGAATGTTGTGAGTGAGTGGAATATACCCATAGAAGTTATGAAAAACCCAGAAGTGGATAACCATTTTTAGGTCTAAGTTGGTAGAGAGAACTCTTGGTGCTGCATCATAACAAGAGATTGCACTAGAGGATTCCTTGATACTCATTGTAAGCCTACTTTTCTTATTGCTAATGATCTGCCAAAATTTAAGAGAAAATCTTCTATTCTTGTCCCAACAAGATGATTTAACAGCTTGCTTTCCTAATAGGTGTATAAAATGAATTATTGTATTGACTCTTAGATGCATCACTGTTACTTTTCAGTTCCCAGAACTTCCTACTTTTGTCTCTTGCAAAAAGAATAAACCAACTACAGAATCAATTAATAATATTCACAGCTAGACAAAGCCCAGAAATGTTTTCCAACAGCTCTCTTGAAATGCCAATAATGACATGACACTTAGAGACTGTGTTGGTTTTGTTCGTTATTGTCAATAATGCACTTCAAGAATCTTGTACAATGAAAGACAGATATGGTATCTGTAGGCAGATATAAAGCATTTTGTATCTTTGTAACATAATTTGGTTCTGGATTCTTAGACTGTTAAAATTTAGGATGTTCATGTCCAGATATTGATTCAGTCCTGCCTCTTTCACCAAGAGACTACCAGGGAAATATTATTTACTACATGGGAGTCTTGCTTCTCCTGTGAACCTAAAGTCACTGTGAACCTTGGTGGATGAGGAAAGTTAGTGAATCAAAACAGTGAGGAACCCTTAGACTTTGGTTTTGTACATATTCATTGTAGACAGCAGCAATGGCTTGGAGACGTGTCCACAAGCACACAACTCTTTTCAGCCCCTTATGTTTGTTTGAGCCTGCATCCCACTAATCACTGTCCATATACTAATATTACTTCTTTGGTGGATTATTCCTTATTTATCTGTCTGTAATTTCCACTCAGCGCTAAACATTTTTCAAATATGAAGCCTGCTCCTCCAAAGAACAACCAGTATAAGGAATCTAAAAGCAAAGAATTAGTACTTTCTTTTCCAAAGGAAAGACAATGCTAAATGTATATGTTCAGAGGAAAAGACCTCAACTGAAGAGTTCAAAAAAGACTTTTCTTTGGCTAATATTGGCTCTATGTAGAGCCTAGTGGCTGCCAATAGCCCTTAAGTCTTTGTGAGGCAGAATTATTCAGGTGCTGCATCAGGCTAATGTAGACAGTGCTAGACTTGCTGTAAATACCACCACTTTAATGCTTTCTTACCGGCTTCCTGGTAAAGAGAAATTAAGAATATTGCTTTTAGCACCTGATTGTGTGAAGGTGGTAATATTTGCAAATAATAATAATAATAATAATAATAATAATAATAAAATCTCCACAGTTTTGTAGTGATAAGCCAAGCTGCTAACTGTGCCTAGAGGCCTCTTACACAGTGTACCAGGCAAAGGGAAAACTGGAATGATCAGATAAAGAAGCTGCTAGAAAAAGATTTTTAGATGTGATTAACCTAATGAGCACCAAGATTCTCATATAGACTGTCAGCTTCTTTTGGTGTTAATACCTGGATCTCACAAGTCTGATTCTTTCAGTCCTACTCTTGGCTTTCACACACTTTAAAAAAAATAATTAATAATTAATAAGAATAGCAATAACAGCAACAACCATAATAATGTTTTGTTTTGTTTTGTTTTGTTTTGTTTTTTTGGCTTGGATTGGCTTGGCTTGGCTCACTTCATTTCTCTATGACAGTAGTATTTACTCACCTTACAGAGTTACTGTGTGCATTGATTCATTGATTGGACATCCCCAGAGCAGTTTGGAAAGAGATGAACAAAAGTTGATGTTGAGGTAAGATCAATTTTCTAGTGTGGGGCACTTTGTATCCCACCTCTTACCTGTGGCTGTGTCAGACAAAGGAAAGAAATATAAACTTGGTAGCCGAAAAGGAAGCTAGTAAAACTGGACACTTTTTCATACCTTTTTTTTTTTTTTTTTTTTTTTTTTTTCTATAAATAGTAACTTGGAAAAATTAATTTGGAGAGTTAAAAACATACATGTATTTAACTCTGACTGGCAGGATTCAAGCATCAAAATAAATAAATAAATTAAAAAAAAAAAAGAAAAAAAAAAAGAAAGAGTCCATTAAAAAAATACAAGAGCATTTCCCTTAGTCCTTTTCAAAACTGAATTATTTTCACTTATGAATGACAACCTGGTTTATTTCAACATTCTGAAAAGAATATTTTGTCTTTTCAGTTTTGAAACAACATTTTTCTTTTTAACATGAACATTGCTTGCCATGAACATGGTTGAAACTATTGCTTTTAAATTTATATGGACTGTATATGAATGTTATTCCTTTGTGAATTCAGAGCATGACAGAAGCTTCAACCTCAGATTTATACACCCTCTACAGGGGTGGAAATAATAACAAGCTCACAAGGGGCTAATGGTTTGTTAGTGCCTTAGAGGTTCCCAAGTAGCTGGAAGGAAGATAAAGCACTAGTTACATGATGATCTTAATCTAGCCCAAGTCCAAAAGTCTCAGTCTTCAGTCTCCATCCCCAGTGCTGGATGCCATTGTCTCCTTTTCTCTTGTGCCTCAGTCCACATTGTGCAGCCCCATGGTGATCAGAGTGGGAACCAGCTCCAGCTGGAAAGTGACCTCTGCTTTTTATTTACAGGTCTGTTTTTTTTGCGTGAATCCATTACCATTACATATGGTGGTTTTCCATATGGCTAGATGAAGGGAGGAAGTTGGATCAGGTGAACAGCAGTTATGTCTTCCTTTTAATCAGGAGTCTGGACCAGTGGTAATCTAAAGGGTCTGTATAACAATAATATAAAATGCTTCCTGATTAAGTTTCATATCATGGACATTCAGGGACAAAGGAGAGAGTTCAATCCGAGTGGAAGCCAATGTGAGGTATAAAACAAAGTAAGTCTGTAAACTTTATTTTATATTTGCCTAAATCTGACCTGTTTCAATGGTATCTTCAAAGTGACTTGTGATAGGTAAGGTATCCTTCCTTTTGTGTGTGGTAAATCATAAATAACACGGTATCCTACAACCTGTGCAAGACAGCCAAAGACTTGGTAACACAGGACTTCTACACAGAGGAGATTCTTCCTTATGTTTAGCATTGACCACAGGTCCTGGTGGCATGTAACACAACAGTGGAAATGGTACATGAATGCCAAGGATGTCCAACAAAGGTCTAACATCTATATGCAAAATAGGATCATTAATATATTATCAATTAATACATATTTGTAATTGTATACCTGTATATGACAGCTTTATATCATTACGGATTTCAACAGCTAATTATATATTTAAAACAAATAAGTAAATGGATTATAAAATGGGTTATAAAATACAAAGATAAACATTTTAGCTGAGGGTAGTCTTTCAGGTTTAAACCAAAATGAAATAATTCAGAAATAAGCAGTGCCATGTCAGTCCTTATAGCTCAGTTGCCAAAATGTATGATCATAAGGGAAACAACCAAAATGATGAGGATCCTGACTAACCATCTGAGTTATTTTTGCCTATGTTACACTTTGCTCAATGCAGATCAGCCTTGATCTTCATAGTCTTGCAAAGGTTCATTTGTACTGGAGAAAATAATGGAAAACCACACTTTTTTTCTTGAAAAATTGGAGGATTTGGAGTTATTTAGGATCAGTAACAAAACAAGGGAACAAAGAGATTGAGTTCTTTGCTTGAAAACAGATTTAAATTTATATATCCTTTGTCTTGAACCCTGCAAACCATACTGAGTCACTGAAATTCAAACTATTTCTTTTTTTTGTTAGCTGTAGGTTTTTTGATCCTGCTGTGACAGAAAACTTTGTCCTACAGTTAGAGACAGACATAGAAAGAGGAAAGACAGAATGGAAGCAATATCATTATGTGAATGGTGCTGTGAAGTTTAATGGAGATGTCAGGATTAATCAAAAGAAGACAGAAAATATGGAGAAAATTAAAGTCACTGTCTAATAGTTAGATGATGAAAAATTACAAAACATCTCCTACTGAAGTCAGCCACCTTCACTTTTCTGAAAAAGAGAAATTGGGTTCCAAATGCTGAGGGAGCCAAATTTTCATCTAACTAATTGAGAGGCCAACAAGTAAGAAGAATAACTGTATTATGAGAAATCAGTTGGAGCTGTGCAAACTGAATGATTTGAAATGTTTGTGGGTAGATTTTCAAAGGAGCTCAAGCTTAAAAAAGACTTCAGCTCACTCCTTTTAATAGGAAAATGGCATTTTAAAGTTGGTACATTACAGGTCTCCTTAGTAGCTCTGGGCTATGAGGTGCAGTTTACATCATCCATAGTGAGGGGAAGTACACAGCACTGCTTTCTATAGGGATGTTGGGAGGCTTAGAGATGTGGTTATGTCCTAAATAGCAAATTGTTCTTATTGAAATACCGGTTGAAACAAGCAATGTTTAGCATCATTTGGATGATGCAGAGTATTTTCTTCCCACCTTCCCTATAGGCAGGTGTACAATGGGTGGAGTAAATGAAGCTCTCCTTCTATTTGTTTATTCCCACACGAATGTAGCTGCCAAGATGGTGTGTTTTCCACACCATCCCACAATTTTCCAAATATCAGGCAGCAATTCAAATCACCTCTATGTGGCCAAAAGCAAGGTAAGTGGGTCACAGTAGAATACAGCGTCTGTGTGATTTACTCATCCCTTCTCACCACCTGAACAGCAATGTTAGAGTAAAGCACACTGTAGCAGGAGTAACTCAGGTAATTCTTTTTATAGGACTTGAACACATGAATAAAATTATACTTCTCATATGATAATACTGAAGTCAGTGAGACTATCACAGGAAACAGGTTTACTGACTTGGATCAGTTTTGCAAGACTAGCTCCAGAAAGCAAAAATATTAGTATACATGGATATTCTCAATGGGAAGGGACCAGAAACTCTGGAGCAATATGAATCAAGATCATTTCTGCCCTGGCAATCAGCTATCCTGGTGGTACCTCTAACACAGAATTGAGAACTTGCAAAAAGAAAAAAATGTCTGAGAGAAACACTTAAACAAAGCCACTGTATGGGCTTTGCAAAGAAAGGGTTTTCTGACAGCTGCACCCTCTGACTTCATTAGGGAATGTATAATTTTCATAATAAGAATAATCTATTTGTTTTCATCTTAGAGAGGTTTAATGAATGACACTATGTTAATAAAGATGAGAAAAGCAAGCCACTAAACCCTGAGCTGCTGCAAGGACTGTCCCCTGCACATCTCCTGGCACCACCACAGCCTTCCTTCCTGCTCCCTGGGAAGGAGATTGTATTAACAAGCATGACTGGAGTTGGGTTTGAGAAGTCAGCCTTCACATGACAATATTGCTCTTCTCATCCAATTATAGTGAATAATATCATTGAGGCTGTGGATGTTTGAAGACTGAGCTGGTGTTTTGACTTGTTCAGGGAGAAATTATTCTCAACTTCTACTTCCCATTCCTGTCAGGTCGTTCAAGTTATTCTGTATCGGCAGTGATGTAAGTGATAGGAGAACAGGACTTGGAGTCTATAAGTGATGTTTTTCATCCTGTATCAACTTCTCAACAGCCTCATGCAGCCTTACACAGAATTGCTCAAGAAGTACAGGAAACAAGAATAAACAAGCTTAAAAAGTTGCGCTGCTTTAAGTACTATCCTCTTTAACAACTGAGAAAACTGGGAGAAAGAATATATAACCTAATATACTCAGATGTATCCACATTTTTTTTTTTTTTAATTACAGTATTTTTTTCTGTATACCTAGTAAAAAAACTGAGATCTGGTTACTCTTCACTGTTGCAGGAACACCTGGAAATCTCAACTCATGCCTGATTTTGCATGACACAGTCCTTATGTATCCAACCTGTGATTCATGTGAACTAGTTTTTCTAAGGTGTTGGGTCCTTAATTACCTCGATGTGTTTCAAGAGTGCTCAGACTTCTGCACAAAGGAATGAGTTGTTGGTAACCACTTCAATGTGGTACCCCAGAGTACTGTGCTCTTTCTTATGAGTTTAGGATTTCTTGAAGGGAAAAGTTGAGAGCTTATTCAGTCAACAGAACAAGCTGGAAACATATAGGTTTAACCTGAGTACTGGTAATACAGATCCCTGACAGTTTAGTTCTAGGAAAACTGTGGGAAAATCAATAGAGACATCAGCTGATCTCAAATCAAGGCATAGGGCTTGTTGGGGGTGGTACACTAGAACATTCTGTTAAGTGAAAAATGTTTCCAGTGCTGCTACTACATACGTGCTTGGTTCAGCAGAGTTTTTCATTCCTCCAGTCTGCTTGGACTCTGTGCTGGCTCCCCATTCTTTGTCCTGTCTGGAAAAGAACTGTTATTGACCAGCTACGCTCATGAATAGCAATTTATTTCATTGATGTTATTTCATTTTCATATCCTCATAACAGATTTTTGAATCTGTTTTATGGATAATTATTATCATCCTCTATTCACTATATACAGAAATAGCCTAATATTCTGGTAGATTTTGATGCACTGCTTTTATGCACTGTAATCATCATTTTACAGTCCTTGTCACTATTTACATTAAAATAAAATAAAATAAAAGATATGTTTCTTGGTCTGTATTTTTTTTTTTTTTCAAGGATGTTTTCTCATGGAGGGACTAACTTGAACAGACTAGGAAGTATAATTTATGTAAGGATTCAAGTTACCATCCACAACATGTTTTTCTGATATTCATATCTCATTGTGCCTGTACTCTGATACCCATAGATCCTGCTAAGCTGTGTTGTGAGAAGAGGCCGAGCATGTGTGATGTAGACAATGTATAAGCAGGTAAGAGTTCATAACAGTCTGGACTTAGATCATCTGTTTTTTTGGTTGGTTGGTTGATTTTCTTTATGGGAGAAATACAATTGCTATATGTGATTTTACTTACAGTAAATGGTGCCAAACCACTCAGATTAGGAATAGGTTAAGTGGAAGTCAGACTAACTGCAGCAAGACATTACTTTAGGGAGATATTGCTATAGGTGGAATAAATTGTCATCTTCAAACAGTCACAGTGCCCACTGAGACCATTTGCAAGGAGCTAACTGAAAATCTCTTGTTCTCCTTTCATATTGTCCTGGCATTAACAGAAATGTTTGCATTTGCCTGCCATCTACCCAAATTTATCAACCTCAGGTAAAAAGTCATGCAGTCCTTTTTGGCATTTTATGGCCACACAACATTTGAATTGTCTAAAACTTCGCTGTCTAAGGCACAGCAGTGAAAGAGCATCAACTGGGTATTTTGTAGATATGGAAGATACACATGATTTGATGATTGAATGGCACATAGGTTCTCTCTCTTTCTTTCCCTGTTTGTTACATACAGGGTTACTTGTTGTTGTATGTTTTTTCTCATGTGGTAGCTACTAGCAATTAGCCTTCCCCTGGCTGAGAGCACTGACCTTAGAAATAGAGCAGTGCAATTCACTGAGCAAGGGAGAAATGAGTTTGCTGACAGCCATTTTGATTACTGAGGTTGTCATAACCACGGACCAGAAGGGGACACCCCAGTCCAATTGCAAAGTAATTTGCTTCAGGCTTTATAGCTTGCTGAGTTTTTCAAATGTCAAAGAGAAATGAGGAATAAATCTGCATTAGTCTTCAAAATTATGAAGTTATTGGGACTATTAGCATTGTTACTGCTGTGTACTCTTTGTGAAGCTGATACAGGTATACATTTGTGACTTTTGGCATATACTTTTATCACAATCCATCTGCATCTTTACAGATAAAGCTGCAAGCTAGAAGTGAATCATCTAGACAGACTTTGTAGAAAGATAGAGAATGGTGGTTTCACATATAAAAATTAATATACGCCAGCAAGTTACAATGAGCTAAAGTTTGCTGTAATTAAGGGCCTTAATAATGAGGCTCCAGGTCAGCTCAAAACAGTGAGTGGGATGGTGAAGATGCTATAGAGATATAGATGCTGACAGTTTTATTTATCAGGATAAGCATGCTTACTGAATGTGACTTTTATATATTAAAACAAGAATAAGAGTGCAGAATGATGTCTCTGTCCTGGTCTGGAATATGCAGCCATAACACTGGTGAATATTTGGACTGCACAAGTAATCACATTTATGTCAGTAGCTCTTGAAGATCTGTAAGATCTGTACAGATCAGTTCTTAGGTTCATAACAGCCTCCCAGTGAGCAACTCATATCCTTTGTACTTAAAACATCACCTTTGCATGTGGCCTGCTGGGTCCATCAAAGTAGTGAGTTAAAGCAAATATAACTGAAGCCAAGGGGTTAGAAGAGAGAAGACAGAAGAAAAGCACTTGAAGATATTGGAAGAGGTTAGCTCTACCTCCTGAGGAGTTCATGCTAACTTTATGCATCACATTTGTTTCAGAGGGTTCAAGGTCTAAAGTCCCCTTTGTAGCATACTAACTGGCATGTTGTACATGTTCTGTGAAACCAGTCTATGGCTGTCTCTCCTTCCATCTCCAGACTTCACACTCATCCTATATGTATATTCACCTTCTTTGATTTTTACATGTGCACGCCAGTTCTGCTGCCTCCATGTCCCTTTATGAAAGCTTGCTGCTGAGCCGTGTTGGGGTGCTCATTAAAAATATCCTGGGTAAAGTGCATGTTTCAGCACTGACAGAAAGTATAAGGTAAAGGGAGAAGTGCAACTGGGATGTTTGGGAAAGATTTGTTGGGGAAGAAAGCATGAGTTTTTAACTATAAATTTGCATACACCATTTTTCTTTCTTATCTATGAAAGTCATACATAAAGTAATGCATTCAGTTTTCCACTTACATTGAAAAAAGGAGGGAAGGAAAGCTATATATGAGATGGGGCAAGAAAGAGGGGAAGAGAAAATTAAAATAATAAATTGCAGGCATGATTGGGCTTTATAAAACACTTTGTAGTTAGCTTGCTGTCAGAAAGCAGAAATCACTGGCCAGAACCAATAGCAGGTAGGAAGGATCATGTCTACCTTACCTTCTAATTAAAATTTCAAGCAAGCAGCTGAAATGCATGTTCTCTCTAAGCAACTGGCAGTGGTGTTTCAAGGGCTGTCTGTTGAGATAAAAGCTAAGAAAGGATCTAAGGAAGTTCATCTGAATTATAGTACCATCAGCAGATCCAATCAGTTAGTCATTGATATTATCAAATATTTGTGTAGTGGCACCGTGCAGTGACACTACATTAAGGCCCTGTATTATCAAGAATTCAGTAGGTATTATTGATTGCATGAGACAATCCTTGTCCCAAAGAGGTTACTGTGTTAATGCATACAGAGGAAAAAAAAAAAAAAAAAAAAAAAAAAAAAAAAAAAAAAAAAAGAGAGAGAGATATGAAATGAGCACAAAGAGTTGAAATAAGCTGATGTAGTGGTATTTTCTATGACAGTCTGACAGTCTGAGAGATATGGAATCCTGTGCCTTAGGTACAAGACAGAACAATACATGTTGGTAAACAGTGCTTGCTCATGACACCCTTAAAAGTGTTTTTAGAAACTGCAGTGGCTTAAAAGACAACAGAGAAAATCCCAAGAATGTTACCTATGAGAAAGTTCAGAATTATTTCCATCATGCACATGCAGAATCATTTTTCTTAGCTCTAATTTTTGTTCTTGCCTGGGAAGATTTGAAGTTTGAAGCAAAAAGATTTACCTGGCTTATGTAATAATGCAGATAGACAGTAAGGCTCACCCTCTACAAAAAAAAAAAGCCAATATTCAAAGGCATGTGTTAAAAGTAAATATTTTATAATCAATGTTATGATAATTTCTGTAAGAATAGTAAATAAACTAAGGAATTTTGTAAACAGCTTATGTTAATACCTAATATTTCTTAAAAAGAAAAAAAAAAAATTGCTAGAGGGCTGCTGTTTATATATTTTATATATGTTAAGTAACAAAAAGGAGATAAACAAAGTGACAGTAGACTAGTTAAGCTGATGTCAGTGCTGGATAAGATAATGAAACTATTAATTTGGGGCTTTGCTAATGAGGCATTAAAAAGTAAAAATAAAATTAACACTAAACAATTTAGTTACATGGAAACAAGGCCTCGTCAAACAAACTTTTAATCTTTTTGCAAGATTATAATTCAGGTTGACTAAAAACAACATTGTTGGTACAGTGGATTTGTTGAATTTCTCTAAGGCAATTAGTACCACATGACATGTTGAGGGAAAAAAGTGACATATTTATATACACACACACACATATATGTATAATAAAAAATGCATGATTTAAGTGAATTGAAACCCTCGCACTATCAGAGCTGAAAATGTAGAAGTTGGTAAGGATCATTGGCAAGCAAAATTTTTGCTAGTAAGATAATTTATAGGTGCAGCTCTGTTTATTTAGAATGGTTGTTTTGGCATGTCATCCTGGTAAAATTTGCCAGTGGTAAGGAGCCTGCATAATGCCAAAATTCTGAAAATGCCCTTACATTTAATAACTCTTCTGAAGTCCTCTGTCATGCCACAGAAGGTGAAATTCAGTTCATGTAAGAAGAAAAATAAAGATCAGATGCCATTTAAAATACACAAAGGTACTGGATTCAAATATGACACAAAAAGTATGAGAAACCCAGACCTTTCCAGAAGAGAAGCTGGGGGACATGTGGGATGTTTCCTAGAAATCTGAACAGCACGGCACCCCATGTTTAGGCAGGAAAATCCTACCAAAACTAGTGTTTGTCAGCTGGTGGTTTCTCTCCCAAACCACGTCTCCTGCTTGCAGCTTCTGATACATCACTTGCAGTTTCACAGGAGGAGGTCACAGGCACCTGGGGATGGAGTCAGGCTCTGGGAATTCTCAGTATGCCAGAAGAGAATACCCACTGTTGGGCAATCTTGAAATTAATATAAGATGAATTTATTTAATTATTTATTGAAATGCAGAGGCTAAGGAATGAGTCCTTGTATTTGGGGAGATGGAAAAATGAGGACAATAGCATGCTTTGTAGAAGGGCTTTATCCTAGCATGTTTTTCAAGTTTTTTTTTCTACATTTTTTTTTCCACCTACAGTCTCTCTTAAGAAGTTAACTTGAGGTGGGAGTTAATGCTTTAGACATGCCCCATCCTCAGGCTCTTGTACCTTTCTTTTGCCTTGTCTGTTTGGTGGTAGCTATTTTGTTGAAGGGCATGACCTCAAAAAACAGATTTGAGGTATTGGGGTTACAGTTGTAGTGGCTGGTGTGGTGAAGATTGTTTTACATGTTGATTTGAGTTGCTCAAAGTGCACAGTGCAGAAAAATGAGTTTGGCAAACAAAAACAAAAATGTGAACAAAGAATGTGGGCTGCAGCTAGATAGAAGATAGTCTTAGAAAACATTGGATTAGCAATGGTGTATGACTAATAGGTATGTCCCAGTGTATAAACATTTAATATAGTGTTGTGCTAAAATGGCTGATGCATTCTTTGGATGTCTAGTGAAAAGGCTAAGTAGCAAATAGGAAAAGAATCTCAATCTGGGGCCCACACTTCAAAAGAAGTGTATATTTTAAGGAATTTAAAGAAGAAAAAAATAGTAGGACTGGAAAAAGTCTTCTCATGTGAGCTTCAAGATATTTGATCTACTCAGCTTATCAAAGAAAAGATTGAGGGATTACCTGATGATTGTTTCTAATCTTTAGACATGGAAAACTATGATAATCTCTACAGTCTTCCAGAGAGAGATATAATGAAATCCAATTTGCTGGAAGTCAGACAAATTCAGTATTGAAATAAAACACATTTTTGAACACTAAGAATAATTAAACACTTGAAGAATTTAAATGGGAGTGGTGACAGATATGCTAGTGCCTGAAGTCTTTCAGACAAAACTTTAGGTTTGGACACCCTTTAGTCCAGTCTCTGGAAAAAAAATATGCCATGGTCTCTGATGGGTCTTTCTGACTACAGAACACATATATTCATGAAAAGAAGGAAATGGGCCTTAACCTTCCAAGAGATCCTAAGCTATTGAAAAAAATTGTCCCATCTGCAAAATGAGAAATACTGGAACAACCACATTAAATTCTTTCCTTGGAGGAATGCATGACAATTCTCTAAGCACAGACTTTTTGAGATTGCCTCAGTAGATGTCAACATAACATATTTCCTCTCTTCTTGATAAGCATAGCCTTGGAGAGGAGTAGGGATAAGGTCATTTGAACAACAATCTCAAGCTATGGAGTTGACACCTGTGTTCCTTTACCTGACTGCATGCTCTGGCATCATACATTCTATACACTGTCAACATTGCTATTCAACAATGCCTTTTCTCTTCTTGGGCAATTAATCTCCTGTAATAATCTTCATTCCCTGGCACTGATTCTGTTTCCAGAAATACTAAAAAGTAGCTGAACATTTTGGTGGTCCTTTATTCTTGAGCAACAAAGTCAGAGAATTTGTGTTGGCTTCAGAAATCATTCTGATATGAATACGCAAGCTGTAGAGGTATGGGTCTGGGGGAGAAACATCAGATGTAAAGGCTCAGTAGGAAATCCTGGAGGGGTGCCTATAAGAAGCAATAGATAGGGCTTATTATGGAAAGTGCAGTAGGAGATAATGTCAAACATAGTAATAACATGAAGATACACCAGAGGAAGGAAGAGTTTCTGTGTTGGACTACCATTCATGTTTCCTGTTTTCTCCTTCTGAGTTCACTTGTACTTGGTTCTTGGCTAGTAAGAAGACGAGAGGTTCAAGCTATACACCTGTATCTATATTTGGATTTCAGATCCAAGTTTGTATTTCAAGTGTTTTCAGTGCTGAGGACATTCAGATACGATTATATAGTTTACTGTGTTTACTTGGTGATGACTATCATGATTGAGAGCTAGATTTAAGTTTGGATTTTATATTACTTCTGCTAAAAATATGAACTACTTCTGATGTTGCATTTAAAATATCTTCCCATATATTTGACTGAAAACTGTATTTTATGAATACTTGTATATAATTTCTTTAAAAATGTTGAAGGAAATTAGCAATGGAGACCTGGAGAACTTGTTAGGTAGACAATTGACTACAACGGAGATTGATGAATAGTTCTGGGAATTATATTGTTTGCTTTTGATCTAAGAAAATGTTGATTAAATTTGAAGGAAATGATTCTTCATTATTTCCACAGAAATGTATTTCTGGAGCAGCTTCAAGATTTTAGCTGCTTTTAGATTTAGATACTGCATCTGTGAGTGCTTGCTGCAAAGTTTTAATTTTGGGTCTTCCATCAGGCTTCATTAGCTCTATACTGGTCTGGTGATCCTCGTGCTCTAAAAGAGTGCTTTGCCTTGTTGGTTTCTTCTCCACAGCCTTTCTGAGTTTGATGTTAGTTAGCTGCACATCACCAGTACTTTTCCTTGAAAAAATGATTGCTCTGGAATCCTACCTAGCTGCCTCTAAGTAGAGATTTGTACACTTCTAAGGAGTGTATCCTATGTCTTGGTTTCCATTCCTTTTCACTTCAACAATTCTCTAAGAGCCCTGTAGCAACTCAACTAGAAAACTAATATTAGGAAAACATTCAATATCACAGAGGCAGCCCAATGGAAACAGAGACAAGAGAGCAACCTGGGATTGATTTTCACTCTGTGGAGTATCCATCAGAGTTTATATTGCTTAGTTCATGAAATCTTGCCCTGTAGACTTCAGTCAAAATGCCCCATATTTGCGTCTTTCTGTAGTAGTGAATATAAGAGATAAAATCTGGTCAATTTTATTTTATTTTATTTTTTATTTTTGCATTGGAGGGCACTTTGATTTCTTATGATGAATGCATTTTTAATGCATTGGACAAATGAGTGAACAGAGAAACGATAGGTATGCATGGCATGGGTGGATGGATGGATAGATAGAAAGCCAGAGAAATTGTATGAGTAGATGGATTAATAGATGGATGTATAATGCTGCACATAGTGAGAAAAAGTGATGACTACAAAACTGTAAGAGGAAAAACTGGGAAGTTTCTCTTACAGTGACCTGAACTTCTGCCCTTCGTGTCAGTTTAAACAACAAAAACAAGATACTAAAAGGAAATATCTCAATTACAGGCCAGAGCAGCTTTGAAGAAAATGTGCTGATTTCACTAAAAGCAGCTGAAATACCACCCCATGTGGAGGAGGGTTTTGGCACAAGTCCTGCAAGCTGTGGGTAGAGAGTAATTGCCAGCAAACTGCACCTCCACAGAAAGATAAAATAAAATTTAGTTTAAGTATTTAAAAATACATTACTCTTACGTTTTACACTTAAAGAGGATGCTGACAGGTATGGAGCACCACAGAGAGAAGTCTTACCAGCACAATCAGCACTAAGTGATTGTGCTTTTCACTTGTGTTTCCATAGTTCTGGTCTTTATTTTCCTTGCAACCAGGTAAATTCATTATCAGCTTTATTTTGATGACTTCCATCTTCCCTACAAAATCAAGATAGTTTTTTCATGCCATGATTTTTTTTTTTTTTTTTTCCTGCAAGTGTGAAGTGTGAAGCTATCATTAGTCTTCAGAAAGGCTTTCAATTTTTACCTTAATGACATATGCCTTTTTATTTCAGGGATGAAGATAAATTAGACCTAATTTTAGCCAGACATGCTGGGCCCACAGATGAAAAATAGGAGCTTTGGCCAGACATGAATTCCTCTGAAAACCTGCTAACTTTATATATTCTCTGTCACATTCAAAATTTTTAAAGTAAAATTTCAGCCTCCTATATTGAAATGAACTTAAATATTTCATCTTCATCTTTAACAATCATCATTATTTATATGGCAAGCCTAGAAATCTAATTACTTTTGAGCTTAAAAAAGTAACTTTACTGTTTTCAGGTAATTCAGACCCGGTAAAGGCTTCACAGAATCACAGAACAGCTGAGGTGGGAAGGGAGCTCTGGTGCTCCTCTGGTCTGATCTCCCTGCTCAAGCAAGGCTGCCCAGGACCATTTCCAGATAGCTTCTGCATATCTCCAAGGAGGGAGTCTCCACAGCCTCTGGGCAACCTGTGCCAGTGTTTGGTCACCCTCATGCCAAAAATGTATTTTCTGACATTCAGGTGGCGCCTCCTGTGTTTCATCTTGCGCTCATCACCTCGTGCTTTCACTGGGCACCTCTGGGAAGATTTTGGCTCCATCTTCTTTTCAAACTCCCTTCAGGTACCTCGATAAGATCCCTGCCCTGAGCCTTCTCTTCACCAGGCTTAGCAGTCCCATTTCCCTTAGCCTGTCCTCATACAAGAGATGCTCCAGTCCCTTAAACACCTTCATGACTCTTCATTGGACAGCAGTGTGGACCCCTCTGTGATAGTCTTATGTCTTTTTACTGCACACAGTCTTTCAGCATTACCTCAGCAGGCTCTGTATTCCCCCTTTTGCACAGTTCACCTTGTGCCAAGCCACATTACACATGCTTGTCATTGTGGTAAAATAAAAATAAATTGTGGCACCATGATATTTCAGGCACTTTGGACTGAGAAATCACACATTATCCCAAGGATGTGTATAGAGGACCCAAAAATATATGGGGCTAGTGGTACTAGGTGATAAAAAAAGATTTGGTTCCTCCAGAAGTTAGCAGTGTTGTGCAGTCTGGATCCAAGCCACCCTGCAATACTGTGCCTCAGTGCTCAGGATAGCTCCCTGAGACAGATGCCTTCAGTGAAGTAGGTATAGCTTTAATGCAAAACGTAGTCCACAGGGCTGTTACATCAGAGCAGGACCTTTCAGCAGATGGCACATATTTTATATCCAAGGGTCACATAGCAGTAGAAAATCACAGGTATTCCTTGTGCTGAGAACTACTAAAACATCAGCCGGGAGGCCCTCTCTGGCAGCATACGTGAAGGTCACATTTCTGTGTTGTGTCAGCTCCCAGACAAGGTCACAGTTGTCATAGGTACAAATTTGTGCCACTGAATTTTTCATGGCAGAACAGCAATATTTGTAGGTCCTAAATAAACCCAGACAATATAAAGCTGAAAGAAATTTACAGGCACTAAAGTGAACATTAAAATGTAAATAGCAAGAGAGAACAGTTTGTGTAAGTTTAGGGTGAAAAAATATATATGATCATTATAAAACCTGATGTAATGAAACATGACAGGGTGGGACCCTAGGGCTGAAATAAACTAGTTTCCACACTCTGAACTACATTATGCAAGAGTGAAGATATGGAAAATGGGAAAAGTAATGCAGTCATAAAAATGTTTGGGAAAAAGAGATAGGGTGAACCAGCACAGTCTTTTCCCCCACATGAATCTACTGCCAATATCTTTGAATACAAGTTTTATCTTGGCTTTATTTATTTCTAGCTTGTTTAAATTTTGAAAGAATTTACTTTTTTTTTTTTTTTTTTTTTTTTTTTTTTTTTTTAACTGAGTGGGATATGTAAATAACCCCAACAAAGAAGAAATGATTAGCTAAAGCACATATGGAGAATTTGTATTACAACGTGATCTGAGTGCTTGCCTCCTTGCAAGCTCCTTTGCAACTTACACATGGATTAGTGTGCACCCTCGTGCACAATCATGCAAGCATGTTCTAATTTAGATGTGTCAGGGGTCAATGTAGCAGCAGCCTGATAGTGGGGAAAGAAATTAAGTCTGCCTTCATGTGGGATGAGAACTTGTGCACCGCTGACCAGGGCTGACCACCAAACATTACAACGATCCAGTCCCTCCACATCATTACTTTTTCTGTTTTGCTCTGTAAACTTATGGTTTTTTCATCACAGATGTGTTGTATTTATGACAGATCTGTCTACAGGCATGGCTGCATTTATTATACAGCCAAAATTTGCTGCCATAGAAAGGACTTAAATGCTGGTCTGGCCCATAGCCCAGTAATGAGCTGCATCAATCAGTTTCAATAACACTCTGGAATCGAATACATAGAGCTCAGCATGCAGGGCCAGTATTAGTGTGTTTATGCTCCCATGAAAGAGGTACAAGCCTTTCCATTTTATAGTCTGGGAAACTGAGTCAAAAGACATTAGCAGCCTGCTTCTGTTGCTATGGAGTTGATAGCACAATTCCCTTTTACAGCCACAGAAAATGAAGAGTTGAGTGAGGATGGGATACATTTCAGTAGAAATGCCAAATCTGTTGGCTTCCAAGCTTCTACAATTAAGACCATCTTTTGTTTCATTCCCTGCTAGATGCCAGTGGTCTATTGTGATCAGTACTTTCTCTGTGTTTCACATGTGTGCTGCTTCAGAAGGCACTGGCTCTTTTATCTAAAATGAACTGATATATGTTTGCAATCCTGTGTACTGGAAGAAAGGAGATAGAAGTGGTCTTCTTTAGTGAACAGAGTTTACCCTAGAGGAAGAATTTAGTTTGCCTTAATGTATACAACTGCAGGCATTATTTGATATGGATTACTGGTGGCAGAAATATTAAACCTCTAAAATCCCATATTCATATGTATTAGGTTACTGCTATTTGGCACAGGAGGTCAGAAAACACTGAGAAAAAAAGAAAAGAAAAGAAAAGAAAAGAAAAGAAAAGAAAAGAAAAGAAAAGAAAAGAAAAGAAAAGAAAAGAAAAGAAAAGAAAAGAAAAAAGAAAAGAAAAGAAAAGAAAAGGTGCTTCCTTTGGATTAGCAGTACTGTTCTTTAATGTCTTGAAATCATGCATTATTCATAAATTATAGGTAAAACTACAGGAGAGAGAAGTTGTCACTCTGTAGTACCTCTCTTGATCAACAAGTTGCCTTCTGAACATAAAAGGATGCTGCTATGTCAGAGCAGATGAAACCCTTTGCTCTTTTCCTCTTTGTTCTGAGTACAGCATGGGTACCACATATCCAGCTGTTTGAACAGAGAGGATTAACCTTCTCCTGGGGCCAATTATACAGCCCAGCTGTCTGCTGCTATTGCAGAGCTGCCAAGAAGCCCAGCTAAGGACACATGTGGCAGGGTACTACTGTAATGAGCATCCGTGTTTCAGGCAAGAGCTCCTGGCATTTCCCTGGATGTGGTTTCGGGTAGATCAGAGTACCGTCTGTTCCTCTCTCATGGTGATTTCTGGCTGGATGTTGTGGTTCACACTAGGTCACTCTGTAATAACAGCCTGTATGAGTGAGTGACAGGCCCAGATATAGTGAGACTGGGTTGTCTTCCATGGGGCTCTGTGCACCATCCTTGTTATGGGTCAAGAGATGTGTGCATGAACAAGCTCATTAGGCGCAGTCAAATGCTGTGCATTTCTGGAACCCTGGATCTTCAGTTTCTGTTCCAGATATTGGGGTATTGCCATTCAGTGATCTAATGAGCCCCAAACACCAGTGGTCTGGGTCCCAGGTTATATGTGATGATTATCTCCACCACACTTCCTACATCAGTGGCAGCTGGCAATGATTAAAGAAGAGCAATGCAAACAGGAGCACAGTCACAGCTGTAATTTCTGTATATGTAATCAGAAGTCACTTGCTCATCCTAAAGGTAGAAGGCACTAACCTACAATAATACAGAAAATCTGAGAGAATGTTTACTAGACTAGCCACTGAGAAAAATTAAAGCAAGAGGTTTTGATCTGCTTGGGGAACCATCCCCACCTGAGAAACACATGAACAGGAGGAGGTCAATAATTCTGGAGATTTGCTGCCAGGGGGAAATCTCCCAGATCTGGCAAGAGTGTTTTGTTGAAAAATCAGGGAGAGGCAATAAGCAATGTTTTCCTTTCTCTCTGTCTCTCCAGCTGAGCACACCAGGACCATAGATTCTCACAAAAATCAAAGTAGTTTCCATTTTTTGGCTGCAGGTGGATGTTTTTAAACCAAACATTTATTCGTTGATTTTCATTTTGAGTGCTGAAGGAAGGCAGAGAGTGGGGAGAAGGGAAAGGGAAATGATGCACTGAAAAATGACTATTTAATTATGAGAAGAAATCTTGCAAAATTAAAAGACAGTCTTGAAAGTGTTCGATTTTAGGAAAATTACCTTGTTACCTTGGAAATATTTCCCAGCTGAATTTCATATTGTATCAGGACATAGTGAAGCATGACTGCAATGCAAGTTCACAAATAATACTTTGAAATGCAGCCAGAGCTGTACCAATGAACACTAACACATTTTGAAAAGGACATTAAACTTTAAGCCTATTTGTAACCATTAGAGAGCAAGCTGAAACATAACAGAAGACTGCTCCCATATCTGCTTAAAGTGAGCTTCTTGTATAGCTCTCAGACTCCTCTGTTAGGCAGAAGTTTTGGGCCTGATTTATTTCTCCTCATCTTCTTAATTATGGCAATGATTTGCCAAATCACTCCTAATAAGAAATTAGTTGTGATCTGCATGGTTACATTTGAAGCACTAAGGAGATTTTTTTCCACATGCACAAGTCATGCTGACCTAGATTGTCATTTTCTCAGTGCTTTTCCCATGCACAGCTAATAACAGATTATTCATGTTTGTTTCTGGCATGTTTGAGAACTGGAAGACTCTGGTTCGTAGTAATCCAGACAAAATGGAGCTGTCATTTTTTTTTTTTTCCAAATTATTTTTATTTATTTATTGCCATTGTTTTTAGCCCTGTGAGAAAGAATACAAAATACCCAGCTGAGAATATGGGGGTTATAGGTATCAGTGCTTATACAAAATGATAATTATTTTTCAAATGAAGAAGAGAAATACTACTAAAATAAATAAATAAATAAATAAATAAAAATCTTTACATAAAATCTTCATCAGAGGATTTTGAAGGGATTCTATCTCAGTTTCCCCACAATCACAAAGTGATGTTATGTATACACTGAGATGTTAAATCAATCTGTTCACCAAAGACTGCTGAAATTTAGAGTGGGGGTAATTGTTATTTCTTCAGAGATGTAAGCTCTTATATATCAAGTGATGAGAGATGAAAGCAGGGTGATGTAAAAAGAGAAAGCAAAGAGGAAAAAAAAAAAAAAAAAGAGAAAAAGGCAATGAAAATGAGTATCACCAACATCTTGAAATTGATGGGAATATTGTCTTTCCAATACTTGAATTATGCATTATAAATACTTCATCTGATGCATTTAGCCCATGCTCCCATTTTAATTTGTGTATCAGTGGTGAAATTGTCTCAGATTTCACCTTATTCACAGATAAATTACAAAAACAAAAAACATATTAAAATTAAAATTGTTCTAGAAGTTCCTAAGATTCTGGATCTTTTCCCTGCTAACAAATCCACTACCAGGATATTTGTCAAAAAGGAAGGAGGATTTTTTATCAATATGCCAAGCATCCAAGCAGTTAAACAGTATTATCTCACATGTAAGCACTAGTCTGTGGAACAAAGTTGAAGAATTATTTCTACAAAAAACTCTTATCCACTGTTCTGTTAGACTATGAACTGTGATGGACAACCACCTGACTTCCTATGGCCTATTTTCTCAAATGTTTTTTCAGTATCTATATAAAATTCTGATAACAGAAAAATACTCCCAGCTGTCACAGAAGTACTCTCAGTTGCTTGCAAATGGGATTTGTTTTGTGAAAAACAGGTACTTCCCTCTGCCAAGCTCTAGTCCAGAAGAAGTAAAGAATCATGCCAGTGACATAAATGGGGCTAGAAAAATTTGGAATGTGAATGGAAAGTGCTTTGCAACTTGGTATGATTTAATGCCAGTATCATATGGATAGGCACATGGATCAGAATAGAATTATCAAATCCCACATTTCTGAGGTCTGATTCCACACTTTCATAAAGCTAGCCTAAAATAATGCTGTTGGAAATTTATATGTGGAGATCTCAATTACTTGCCTAGAACACAATTATCATGTTATTGATGTTATGGCTTCAATTTCTTTACTTAAGGATTTTTATTTTTTTGTACATCTTTGCTTCTTTGCTGCACATTGGATGAGTACCATGTACTTGTTTACTTGAAAAAGTCATATCTGAAAAAAAAAAGGAAAAGAAAAAAATAAAAAATGACTGAATGTTCAAAGTGACTAGATATTTCCTGTGTATTATCTGAATGAACAAAATGTCATGGTAGAATTCTTCTTACAGCAATTATGGCTTTTTTTTTTTAAATTTTTTTTTTTTAAGTTTTTTTTTCCCCTTTCTTTCTGGTTTAGAAACCAGAAGGTCTCACATGTGTAGGGGAAATAGGCTGTTTTCCATACTTCATTGTCACTGACAGTGCTGAAGTTGTTTAAGCTATCAAAACCTGCGTAGGCAAAGTACCCAGACATACTCATAAAGTCCCATAGAAGGCAGCAGAATATAAATATGCGCCTTAAGTTTTGCATGGATTTATGTGCTTTGCTGAACTGGTGCCTTGCTGCACAAATGGAGTTCCTATCCCTTTTGTACTTGTGTTGTACCTGGTAGGATTCCAGACAAGTGTCTCTTGATTATGTTTTAAAATCATGATGATATCATGAAGAGAAAATAATAAGACAGTAATAATCATAATTAACAACCTAATTTTTCCTTTGGGTAGCTCAATTGAAATTCAGTGGAGCTACACAGAGCTCAGTTGGGCCTATTATTTGCTATTAGACTCTCTGGCAGAGATAAGATGTCATACAAACACTTAAAAACTGGAAAGAATACAATTATTACATGCCAGTTATGTGTTGTAGAGACAAGTGGGTCAATCACTCTGATTCTAGTCTCTAAGAGCAGTAAAAGCAAAAGAACTGCATTGAAGACCTAGATGTTAATTTAGCATGTGGAAGTAAAAAGCAGCTAAGCTCACAACTCTTCCCAGATTTACTACCAAACAAAAATGACTCTTACTGTACTGGAATGAACTGGCAATGCAAGAACTCTATGGGGTTGGTAATATAAAGACTTGCAGAGGAAGAGTATGCTGAATAAGTATTTGGTGGTAGACACCGACAGCAATCCTCACTGTACACATGTGCTTTTTGTATATTATGCAAGTGTTTATTTAAAATCCATGCATAAACATGTATATCTGTACATTCCAGTGCTTATATAGGTGTATATTTTGAGTTCTTTGTCTTCTAAGTTTTTACTCCATGCTGACCTACCTTCACAAGCTCTGAGAACAGAAGCTGGGCAGGAAGAAGCAAATTTATTACAATGCCCCTGATTTCTGTGCAGTTTCTTGTGTCTGCAAATACTGCCATCAGAGCAAATGTTTGCCTGAATTCATGACACAACGTTGCTGCTGACTGCAGCAAAACCCAGCCCCAAGTGACTGCTACCAAGAAAAAGCATGGGATGAGTTTCCTCCCTGTACTTACAGGTGACTGGGAGAGACGTTAAAAGGCTTTAGTACCAAATGTCTGCCTTAATTAAAAAAAAAAGCCCAGCTGCTCCCACAGACAAGCATAAATTCCAAACCAATTTTTCATTGACAAAATTTGCTGTTCCAGATTCACTGATGTGTAAGTTTCCACTTTCAGGCCCCTTGCTGTGTTGCAGAGCTTATTATTAGTTATTATTCATCTGTCCTCAATTCAGTGATCAAATCTGTCTGCTGCTGCTTTAGGAGGCAGAGACTCTAGCCAAGCTTATTGAGAGAAAAATATAAAGCAGGAAAACATAGCCATTGCTTGAAGTGTTTTTCCTACGGGCTGCCAACTCTGACATCATACAGATCTTGATTAATTTTCAATGAGGAAAGACAGGACCACTGCAGATGAAGTCTGAGACAGCCAGAACACAAAGTCATGCTGTCCTCATCCTCTGCTGGGCTGATTCTGAACACCTCTCAAAGACACGGGTGACTGCAAAGCACCACATCATCAGAATTCCCACTAACATCCCTCATAATTTTTCCTCTTCTAATGCAAGCAGTTAAGAAGGTGCAAACAAGAACATTAACCTCTTGTCAAGGCAGAGGGGAACAGTCTCAACAAGTGCTACTTCCTGGCATGGAAAAGCAAGATACTGTTGCTTACAGAAACAAACAAACAAACAAACAAACAACGTTGGTCAGCCTACACCTTCATATGTCCTGCTTCCAGCTGAACAGGGTTAACAGTGAATAAGGAAGTCTGCTTTGCAGCTGCTTTTAGGGTTTTAAAGTTTTCTGGGGCTCTGACTGGTCTTGGGAACAGGTGATCTCTGTTCCCAGTCCTCTCTCCATCTTGATGAGCTGTTGAAAACACCCCATGTGAAACAGCATGGCTGTCAGGGTGGCTGGCTGGAAAACTGGCTGGAAATCTGCTGTAGGTACCAGATGCAGGTGGTACATGCAGAGGTAAGGTCCTCTTGTACAGCCTGGCTAGGCCAGCAGCACCCATGCAATGTGTGGAAATGTGCCCCTGCTTGAGCTGCCTCTCTTTGTATGTTTTGTGATCAAGGGTAACCACAGACCTGAGAGAGCAACTAATGAATATAATAAGCTGACTTGTGACTCACACAGAGAACTCAAATGAGACAAGGACATCCATTTGCAGGCATTAATAAGTTTTGGTATATCAGACATAGATCAGTGATCACAGGCATGCTGATCAGTGTTGGCTCAGACATCAACATTAATATACCTTACTGTTCATTTACTGGATTATAAAATAATTCTAGCAGTTTAAATCCTTTATATTCTCACATCTTGAGAAACTATTCAGTTCTGCTTGTCTCATCAAGAAAGAGCATTTAGCAAAGCCAGGAACTGTTCAAAGGACAGCAGGAATGACTGAAGGGACTGCATGGCTGTCCTACTGGAAAACACTGGCATTTGAGCCTGGAAATAGTGTGCACAGAACAGCCCTTCTTCATCTTTGACAACTCTTACCCATGTCTCAGATCTACGGAAAGTCTCAACACTTGGCTCTGCATCCCTCATTTTTAAATGTATAAAGAAACTTCCAATGAATTTCAAATGCATGGCCTGAAATGACTCGCCATGAGGAGCTGAAGAGAGAAACCCAGGCAAAAGCTCCTGTAGGTGGGAGGTAGGTATGAAAGTAACTCTACTGTTTTAAGCCAAGGGAGATCTGGGTACCTGCCACTTTGCAAACCCACAGATTTCTGAGATTATCTTCTGATCAGCAGAAGTTTTCTTTAAATAGCATGCTGCAAATTAACAGTTCTCAGAAATCTCCTTTGACAAATTCCCTGATAAAATTTCTTTCTTAACCCTTATGCTGCTGACTTGGAGCAAATAATGGAGAGAGAGAAAAAGGAGGGGCTGATACAGTTGTTTCCCCCACGGTTAATAAGCTTCTGTAACAATGTAAGAGTTTAGGTGGCGTGTTTGTGGTGTGGGAGACAGCAGATAAATTTTGAGCTCAGAGGCATCTGGTTATAGCTAGTTTCTCTGTTCCAAGGCAATTTTCAAGATGTTTTACATTTTTTCCTGTCCTGAATTAAGATAAATGCACCATACATCTGTGAAATAAAAATCAGGACAAACTGATTTTCAAACATTTTTTTCAGTCCTTCTCACAATGAAATCATCTGAATGTTAAAACAGAAATGAATATGCAGTTATGTAATTCATAAAATCTCACATAATTTGACAGGATTGTTTTGGCTACTTGATTTTAAATTTGAAACTCTTCAGATCAGAACAGATTTTTTCTGTAAAACAAGAAATAACATATTGCAATGAAAAATGTTTTATTGAAAATCAATATACTATGATATGATCCTGATCCTGCTTTTTTTTTTTTTTTTTTTTTTTTTTTTTTTTTTGTATGGAAACGTTTCATATTCCATTTCATATTCTTGCAAACCAAAACATGGTCACTTCCAACAGTAAGAGACATGACCCCCATGACCCCTAGACCAGGTAAATGAGTGTATTTTTATTTCTGTCACTGAAGCAGAATGGTGAATAATGTCAGCAGCAAATTACATCTCTGTTTTCTGTAGCAGGATTTCCTAGGACCCTGTCACAAATAGGTTGGGACCTGGCTCTGTCATCAACTCCTCTGTGTCTCCTTGCATTCTTTTTGCATCAACCTTTGTTATGTATCTTTGTCCTGAACTGTAACAAATGTGAACTTAATCACAACATATATGTTGCTGATTCTTCTAAATGTGTTGTATAGTAATATTTATAACTTTCTTTTGTGAAAAGGTGTTGTGGTTTAACCCGGCCAGCAGCTAAACACCACACAGCTGTTCACTCACTCTTGCCCCTCCCTCTCTGGGATGGGGGAGAGAAACGGGAAAGTGAAGCCTGAGAGTTGAGATAAAGACAGTTTATTAAGACAGGAAAATAATAGTAATAATAATAATAATAATAACAATAATAGTGTGTATGAAACGAGTGATGCACAATGCAATTGCTCACCACCCGCTGATCTACACCCACCCTATCCCCAAGCAGCTGCCCCCCCCATCCTGGCTAGCCACCCCTATATATTGATGTCAGATAGTATGGAGTACCCCTTTGGCCATTTTGGGTCAGCTGTCCTGGGTCTGTCCTTTCCCAGTTCTTGCTGCACCCCTAGCCTGCATGCTGGCAGGACAGAGCGAGGAGCTGAAAAGTCCTTGGCTTGGTGTAAGCACTGCTCTGCAACAATTAAAACATCAGCATGTTATCAGTACTCTTCCCATCCTAATCCAAAACATAGCACCCTACCAGCTACTAGGAGGAAAATTAACTCTGTCCTAACTGAAACCAGGACAAAAGTACATTGAGCCTTCAAAAAAATCCATGAACACTTAGTATGTCCAGGGAAGATCCATGAACCATCTTTTGTACTATTGCCATGATGGTTTTCAATTACAACTAATGCAAACTATGCTATGCTTTGTTCTTTCATTTGTTTTATTTCATTTCTTTTTTGTTTGTTTGCTTGTTTTCTAACTGGTATGACCGTAGCTGAGAACACCTTTGTTTTTTAATTTCTCCTCTGTGATTTTCTCACTGACCACTTTCTAAAGTCCATGTTTCACAGACTGCTACCAGTCCATAACCCACAAGACAATCGTTACTGATGTATAATGCTGCAGTGCTATTATTCTTAATCTTTGAGGACTTTCTTGTATTCACTTTCTCATCAAGTTCTTGTTCACAAAAGTAAATCATCTAGGTCCAGGGTCTTTTGTCACTGCTGTTCCACTGAGTTTTGTGAGATTTTGCTGGCATGAATGGGAGCAGAATGCAGTCTCTAATTGAAAGAGATATGTAACTCTCTGTGCTTGGAGAAAGGCAAATACATGAAAAGCTGCCATCAAATAATGTGTACTGTCCAAAGCCTGAGTTCTGTCAATAAAATCTGTTCTTCCACAGCTGTTTCTCTCCTATGTTCAAACATATCCATTATTAGCAGAAAAATAACATGAGAATAATGTTTAGTGTAAGAAGAAAATCCTTTGGCACTGGAATACCTTCTTATAGAAGGGTCCTAGCACACTGGTTTTAATCTCAAGAACAGATGGACCAGAATTTTTCAAAGGGTTTTGCAAATATTTCTCAGCTAGAACATGAGAAACTCCAAGAGTCTCTTGGGTCTGAAGGTTTCAGGGTGTCGCTCGTGGTTGTTCAGGTGGGGGTAACTGCCCCAGGGCCATGAGTGAGAGTTGAGAGCATTCCTTTGCCTGGCTGCATTCCTGTCCAGGTGCCATAGGCTGTACTGACTATGCTACTCTACTCCTTGGAAAATCTGTTCTTCAACATAAAAGTGGAAACTGAGGACTTCCGAGGGCCTTGGGAATCTCTCTCTTGTTTTGGTACTTACAAGGAGGCTGGCTGAATCCAGAACTTTGGTTTCTCTGTGTGGACATGGAGCTGGCTCTGATCCTCACAACACTATTGCACCTTAGCTCAGCTCCTGGGCTCTTTGGTGCTAGCTTTCGTGTTCTTTAATATCTCCTGCTGCAACAAGAACTCTCTATTGATATTTCCCCAATACAAAGCTTTCTTCAGATTGTTTTCTGTACCTTTTAAATATGAGAGCTGGAGTGGGGCAATTCAGTTTGTAATAGGCGTACTGGGACAGTCATAGCATCTGAGATACAAGGAGAGGCTGAAAGATCCAGGCCTGTTTAGCACGGAGAAGAAAACACTGAGTGGGCATCTGATCAATGTGTATAAATATCTGAAGGGAGCCTGTCAAGAGGATGGGTCCATACTCTTTTCATTGGTGCCCAGCAACAGGACAAGAGCCAACAGGCACAAACTGAATCACAGGAAGTTCTGTCTGAATGTGAGAGAACATTTCTTTACTGTGAGTGTGACAGAACACTGGAACAGTTTGCCCAGAGAATCTGTGGAGTCTCCTTCTCTGGAGATATTGAAAACCAACCTGAATGTCATCCTGTGCAACTTGCTCTAGGTGACCCTTCTTGGTGAGGTTGGACTAGATGATCTCCAGAGGTCCCTTCCTACCTCAATCATTCTGTGATTCTGTAACAGCTAGCATCTGAAACAGAAAGAATCTCTGATGGAGAAAACCAAGCAAAAAAATGGAAAACAAAAATTCGAAACTCACTGTATTTCACATCAGTTGTACTGCAGCTATAATTATCCTCATGAGTACATCAAAACACCTGGGACTTTGAATTACAAATACATAATTCAGGTCATTCTTGAAAGTGGGCCTCACTGTAATATTATGCTTATTAATACTCCCAGGTTTCATCACAACGGCAGTTTATTGAAAATAGCTTGCTCTCTAGAAGCATAACTACATTAGATTTCTATCTAATTATTTATTCTAAGATGTATGTCTTCTATATAGAGACAGACAGACAAAGACAGCACTTACTAAATTCACTAATGAAACTAGTAGAAGGGTTTGTATTTTCCACTGAAATCAGAGTCCTGTGAGCAGGACGTTTTCTTGGTCTCCCTGTCTATTGTCATGGTCATTCATGGTGAAATGTATGTCAGTATATGCCTCTTCTTACTCAAAATGAATCATTCATGCAACACAATATAGGAAAAATACTTAGCAGATAAATACTTCCGAGCTACACCCTTTTCAAAAGCTGCATTAAAATATACATCAGAGTTTCAAAGACTTACTACACTGAACTTTGTTACAGTACCTAAAAAAGACAATGGACCCTTATTTCCATCTCCAGGATGGAAATAACATGGGAGTGCAAGATCACTCTAGGTGCTCTTGAAGTCAATGAAAAAATTGAAGTTAATTTGGCCTCAAGCCCAGGCTTCATCTGCCCCTTTATATTGGTAGGGCCAGAGCTGATAAGACTTAATCCATGCCAGCATCTTTTCCACAAGACCTATTGTACTTTATCTCTCAAAGCTACATGGAGAAAAATGATCATGTATTTTAATGCACTTTTGTTTGAAGGAAGAGGGCTTCAGAAAACTAATTTGCTGTAGTACTGAAGATAGAACCAAGAAACTTCAGGTAGTATCAAACTCTATCTAAATTAACAGCACAAGCTTCTGGTCCTTTAACTCATCTCAGTGCATGAGATACTGCCTCAGCTCATTTCTTTGCCTGTAGAACTTAGTCAAGCTCCTGAATGGGCCAGGTTTACAGGAATAGTTACAATCTAAGTATTCTTTGCTATAAAGTCATTGTTTTATTTCTTGTGTTAGTAATTCTGCTAAATATTTCATACTGTAAAAATTTAGAATACCTGAAAAGATCTTGTTGTGAAGATCTTATTCTTTGGATGACAGATATGACAGACAAATGCAAAGCTGGTTTACTTTCCTGTCATTCGTATAATTTCCTATTTTTCTCTTAGGCTAACACAATAGACCCTGCTTTTGAAGGCTGAATTTTTATTCCATAGGTCTGTACAAACTGAACAACAAATTATCTAAAGCACCGTGCATGCAATTTCAAAGTAATGTTGCCAGCTATTCTGCAGTAAGCTAAGAAGGTCAAAGATGTTAAAGATTTATCTCAAGCTCACTTGAAATCTACATCCTTTGTCTGCTGTAATTTCATCTCTCAAATCTAATTGTGTAGCTTTTTACTTTTAAAATGCTTCATTATTTTCTTTGTATACCACCTTGTGTTGTATTAAACAGAAGAAAGCTGATACATTGCAAAACTACAGTCATTAGTTTGATATACATTCAATGAGAATAAAATTGTATTTTTCATCCTAATTGTTAAGCTCTAGTTATCTACCTGTCTGTCAATATATCTGCTTGTCTATCTATCTCATTTTCAGCCTGGACAAAATTTTAACTCCTTAAAAATGGAACATATGATTTGTTTGGAAAATTACAAGGTAAGATATTTTATTTATTTTTTAACAAAATTGTTTAGCTATTTGGACTTTGGGAAATTTATCTGTCTCTGCATGATTCCCTGGAATCATTGTGAATTGGTGAATCCTTTGGTTACATCATAAAATTCAGAATTTATAATTTAGCATACACATTTAGCAAGAATGCAATTAATCTGGAAACAAAACAAAGCAACACTCAGCTCTAATGACAAGATAATACATATATATATGTATTCTATTATTTCAGTTTAATTGGCAACCTCCTTGTTGACTTGGAATTCATGTCATATACTGCCCCATTAATTTGCTATTATAGTGGTGTTAAGATTTTTTTTTCTCAAGTTGACCACAGAAAACCCATAAATCATATGTGTAATTTGCATGCCAAGAGCATTTGTAGTGGGTTTACATGGCAAGGTTTTGGTAGCAGGGGGCCATAGGCGTGGCTTCTGTGAGAAGGATCTAGAAGCTGCCCCATGTTTGGTAAGGGCCCCACTGCTGACCAGAGCTGAGCCAATAAGCGATGTTGTTTTGCGCCTCTGTGAGAGCATAATTAAGACAGGGAAAAAAGTGTTGCGCCACTCAGCAGCTGGGAGGGTGAGAGGAGTGAGAAACAGCCTTGCAGGCGCCAAGGTCAGTAAAGAAGGAGGGGGAGAGGTGCTTCAGGCACTGGAGCAGAAGTCCCCTGCGGCCTGTGGTGAGGACCATGGTGAAGCAGGATGTCCCCCTGCAGCCCATGGAGTACCATGGTGGAGCAGGGTTCCACACTGCAGCCTGTGGAGGAGACCACGGTGGAGCAGGTGGACCTGCACTGACGGTGACTGTGGCCTGTGGAAGACCCCTGCTGGAGCAGATTCTGGGCCGGACCTGTAGGCCATGGAGAGGAGCCCACGCAGGAGCAGGTGACCCAGCAGGAGCTGCTACCTGTGGGGGACCCAGGTTGGAGCAGTTTGGTCCTGAGGAATGGACCCTGTGGTACGGACCCATATATGGAGCAGTTCTTGAAGAGCTGCTGCCTGTGGACAGCCCATGCCTGATCAGTTTGGCAAGGACTGCATCCCGTGGGTGGGACCCACAGCACAGGGGACGAGAGTGACTGAGAGGGAGCGGCAGAGAAGAAGTGCTATAGACTGACCATAACCCCCATTCCCCTGTTCCCCTGCACCGCTCAAGGGGAGAAGGTGGAAGAGGGTGGATGGGGGGAGGTGCTTTCGTTTTCTTTCCTTTGTTTCTCACTTCTCTAGCTTGTTAGTAATAGGCAATAAATCTTACTATCTCTCTATGCTGAGTCTGTTTTGCCCATCACGATAATTATTGCATGATCTACTCGTCCTTATCCCAACCCTTGAGCCCCTTTCATCGTATTTTCTCCTCGCTCGTCTTTGAGGAGGGGGAGTGAGAGAGCGGTTGTGGTGGAACTTGGCCGCCCACCCGAGTAAAACCATCACAGCATTCCAGATCAACCAACCCTAGAGCAGTCTCCGTTTATCTGAGACGTCTCTGAACTTCATTAATTTTAAGTTAAGGCATACACATCTCTGGGAAAAAAAAAATAAAAAAAAAAAAAAAAAAAAGGTGAGAGAGAGTCAAGAAAAGGAAAAGAGAGAAAAATATTGCAATAGAATTTTAACACATCAAAGCTTGCAGGAAAAAGTCACCTTGCCTTAGACTCTCCAGTTTTTTCTTCTTTTTCTTGCTCTAAAATTAGACACATCCATTTCAAAGGAGCCATCTGGGCAATCTTAAGGAAAGCAAGCGAGACCAGACCTGACATTCTCAGAAGCTCAGTGAACCTGAGGGAAAAAAAAAAAAAAAAAAAAAAAAAAAAAAAAAAAAAAAAAAAAGTAATTTACCTTCTTTTTCCTTCTCTTTCTGATTTGAGGAATTAAAGAAAGCAAAATGAGACAAGAGGAACTCCTATTGTGAAGCATAAAAGAGGATATCATTGCAACTATTCCTTAGATGATTCAAGGACCTCATTCTTCTGACATGTATTTGAATTTGTTTTACAATGGAGAAGCAGACAAATGGTTAAAAGCTTAATATAAGGCCATGATTTAGAAGGCTACCTCCACTCAGAAAAAATACTGAAACTTTAAGTCTGTTACATTACCGGTTTCTGTATTAAGTGTGTATGATCCGCTGAAGAGGAATTTTAGAGCCTAATGCTGATTTTTTAGTTTACAGGAACATCTGCTAAAATGCACTTGAGTGAGCTGTGTATTATACTGATTATGCTATACAAAGAAAAAAAAATCTTGGTTATTCTCTCTCCCTGGTTTAACATGCTAAAAACCCTGTTTACTCTCAAGCTCACAGGAGACATCTGACTCTAACTTTGATAATTTTAACTGTGTTCATCATCTAGCTTCTAAACTGCAAGTGCGGGCTCTTCCATTTCTTTCTCTACTAGAGTTGATGACTGCTGGGCTTAGAAACTGTCAGTGATTTTGATTTTTATACTATGCCAATGTACACTACTTCCTGCTTATCCAAGATTAATTTCATCTGCCATCATTCTGCTCAATTCTCCAATGACTTTCAGTATATCTGTAGAATTTTACAATCCTCTGCTATTATTAGTTGAAATAATTTAACTGTCTATCAGTTTTTAATAACTTGCTGTCTACTTCTTTTGCTGGCTTAGTAATGCATTAAAAAACTCTGATCCCAATATTGACCTTTAGAACATTTTTCTATAGACTGTCTGTCAAGCTAAGAAACTTCGTTCATTTTACAGGTTCTTAGAATTTAACATACTATCTAACTTCTATTACCTAGCCTTCATAGTTTGTTGATGTTATCCTTCATTTAAGACTGTTCCAGAACTTCTTTAATGGGTGATCATCATGATTATCTGTTTTTGCTATGTTTACCTCTTAGAATTGTAAGATCACAAAATGAAGAAAGAAATACAATACCAGCAAATCCAACTTACTAGTGCAGAAAGTCATATGTGCCATACCTAAAACTGGACAAAGTTAGTGACAGAACTCAGGTCTTCAAACTCAACAAACTCAAGCACACATAGAGGTGTTCTGTCTGTCTTGCTGTCTCATCATCAGTGCTCCTGCTACAGAACCTAGGCTTATTTGAGGTTTAATTTGTTGTGAATTCATGTGATAATTTTGTGGTAGAGTACAAAGATATGGTGTAATGCAAGCAAAGAAAAGGTAACCAATCTCTTGGTTGAGAAGGCATGTGGCTCCTATTTATGGTGAGGCTGAGCAGAAGAGAGAAACCAGAAATAATATGAGATGAAAGAGTTTTTTTTTTTTTTTTTTTTTTTTTCCTATTAAAAAACAAACAAAACAAACAAAACAAACAATCAAACAATCAAAAATGAAGCAATTTTATTTAACTCTGGGTAATAGTTTGATTTGGTATGGGTGTGAAAATGAAACAACCTGGGTGGTTAGGATGGATTTTTAAATGAATGAATGACCTTTGGAAGTAAAATTGCACTTCACACAAAATGAACATTTCCATTTTCTTTTGTTTAAAAATGTTTTTCAAGATAGAATATTTTGCACAGAACAATTACATTCAAGCAAATCTGTGTGTTCAAGAAAAAGTAAAGTGTGTAGATAATGGGTGAAAGAGGAGAGAAAAGTTGAGGTTATAGGAATGAAACACATTTAGCTGAATAAAGAGCAACATTCATAAAATCCTGTTCCAATTTCTAGGCCCATCAGATAACTCATCAAGGCCATTTAGTATCCTACACACATACTTTTATCACCGCAACTGGAAGATAAGGGATCAGTGCTAAGTATAGGCAAGGAGCATACAGTTGGGCAGTTCTGATTCCAAGTGAGGGAAATTGTTTCTGTTCAGAGTTATCAATGATATTTTTCCAGTGATGTATGAACAGATCTTTTATTTGATTCTGAGGTGCAGATTGTGTTCCAAACTCCTAATTGTGTGGGATATTTATGTTTTGCTTAGTCCTGGTGTTGTGTATCCCCCTCCCCAGACCCCTTCCCCACAAGCTCAGACTGCAGGTTTGGAACCATGATAGTTTCCCAGGGATGAGGGTAAGATTCATCGTTTTGGGAAGTCATCAGGATCCATGGTAGCGAATAGAGACAGGAGCATTCTGGTGGCTTTTAAAGCCTAATCATGCAGACAGGAATCACAAAAAATCCTTCTTGTTATGCTTTATGTATTTTCATGCAAAATGAGTCGCCGCTAGCTAAAACAGCTAAAACAGAGAGTTAGCTACCCTCTGAACCCATTTAAGAAAAATATACTTGTTTTCCCCTGTGAATTATATGGGGGATATATCTGACCAACAAAAAAATAACAGTACAAACCTGCTATCATATGTATGCTGTTGTGATCTAGCTAATACAAGTAATGATATCTGCAACGATCTAGCAATACGGGCTTCAGCACATGTCAACGGGCAGCATGTAAATGCTCTGAGGACTCTCCTGGTTACAGTCTGTGTTATAACTTGTGCTGACTTCTATTTGGGACTCCTGTTACTAAGGACAGCTCAAGTAATTTTGCAAAAATTAAGTATATTATTAGGAGTTACTGTAAGTGTACCAGCACTATACTGTGGAGTAAATGGTCTGTGCTGGTTCTCTCTATATTTAGACATCAGAAAGATAGATGTCTATTTGTGAGCTAGTTACTCTGTGTGTATGGTTAATCTGACCCAATTTTGATGAATACTCCGGGAGGGAATTCTTGACAAATGCGCAAGGTTTCTTCTTTCTGATTGCAGGAGGATTATGCTTGGCTAGCTCATGCATAAACATCTATGTAGGAAACATCTGCTTTTACGCGGATGATTCCCACTTAAGCTGTCTCTTTAAAGAGATTGCTTTGTATAACTAGAAACTGAACAAACTGGGGTAAAGGCTGCTCCAAATCTTAAAGATAATTTGAGCAGATTTAGGCTCAAAACAGGTTTCTATCACTGACTCTTTTCCTTTTCCCATCCCCTCCGTTCCCCTTCCCTCTCCTTCCCTCCTTTTTTTTTTCCTTCTTTTTCTTTTCCTTTTTTCTTTTCCTTTTTTCTTTTTCTTTTTCTTTTTCTTTTTCTTTTTCTTTTTCTTTTTCTTTTTCTTTTTCTTTTTCTTTTTCTTTTTCTTTTTCTTTTTCTTTTTCTTTTTCTTTTTCTTTTTCTTTTTCTTTTTCTTTTTCTTTTTCTTTTTCTTTTTCTTTTTCTTTTCTTTCTCTTTTTCTTTCTCTTTTTCTTTCTCTTTTTCTTTCTCTTTTTCTTTCTCTTTCTCTTTCTCTTTCTCTTTCTCTTTCTCTTTCTCTTTCTCTTTCTCTTTCTCTTTCTCTTTCTCTTTCTCTTTCTCTTTCTCTTTCTCTTTCTCTTTCTCTTTCTCCTTTTCCTTTTCCTTTTCCTTTTCTTTCTGCTTAGTTTTGTCTAGTTTTGTTTTTAAATGGGGGGCTATTTTTAAATCCAAACTTCTGAGTTTAACTGAATTTTCAACAGAGGCAAGAGAGGTAGATCAAGACAAAGGCAACATGGAAAACAAGCCAGAAACAGTGCTCTCAGCACTTCTCTTCTATAATATTGGTTGACAATAGTGCTGCCATCCCCTTAAATGTTGAACCTAATCAGGGATAAATCTCTATATTGTTTACAGAGGCTTTGAAACAAGCATGTCATGAAATTCTGAAAATGGATTTCCATTGTATCTCTTTTTGCAGTAACTAGAAACTTTTCCTTCCATTTACCTCTTTTCTTTTGGAAAACAAACAAACAAACAAACGTCATAAATCTGTTAATTAAGCAATGCTTCTGGAACAAAATATTTTAGTTAGGCTTCTCTGTGCTGAAATTGACAACCTTTTGTGTTGTTCATATGCTCATGAACACTGCTCCAGACACATTTTGTTATTGCAGGTTTGTGCTTGGTGCTTATTGAGGATGCCAGCAGTCACTTGAAATTAAAGGTCAGACATGAGGAGCCCCAGTTTCACAGACAGGGGAACACTGCCTTGACTCTGCAATGCTCGTCATTGGAATAAATTTGCTACCATGATAGAAGTGGCTAAGGTTTCCAGAGCACTCCAGCTGGGCTGCTGAAATGAACATGTATTTAATAAGAAGTCAGAAATGTTAAGGCCTCATGGTAGGACAGTGTAGTAGGACACCACACATAGCTGGTTTAAGCATGTACAATGCTTGTTGCTAATACTAGTACAATCCAGTAGGCATATGGTTCTCATGGTGTAGCTCTCAAATCCAGAACAGATGTGCATGCTTATTCCTGCTTTGAAATCACCATTCAAAAACTTTCTGAGGGACTGTGAAAATAAGATGGTCATTTTGAAATGGAACTATAGGTCACACAAGTAGCAACCAGGGGAAATATATGACTGTGTATATATATAAGTGTGTGTATGAGAATCTACAGAGTTGTAAATCATGACAAAAAGTGGGATAGAAATGGATGAGGAAGGAGAATGACCTGAAAAGGAATGGGGACAATACTCACTAACACAACAGTGTGGGACCTTGCTGAGAATGCAGTAAAGGCTGTGCTTTTCTGAGCACCTCCAGCAATTCCATTTTGAGTTTGCAGTTCTGGGTGCAGCTTTAGCCTCAGGGAGAAGAATAGCATTGAAACAAGGAAGTAAGCTAGAGCCTTTCAGAAACATTAAATTTGGCTATTTTTCTGGAGTTCTTTCTTCCAAATAAAGCTTGTGGAAAGGAAGAAGAGATGGGATGAAGGTAAAGAGAAAAAAAGACAGAGGAAACTGATGCTATGGTGAAAGTCACAAAATAAGTAAAGAAAGTGCTTTGCCAAGAATTTGGTTGCACAGAGCATCATACCCACTGAGTTGCTAAGAGAGTAAAATTACATGTGGGTAAGCTAACCTGAGAACTGTTTTCTTGCTGATCCTGTATGAAGCGTACCTGTGTGGCAAATCATGTAAGTATGAACCATCTTTCACAGCTCAGTCACATAAATGTTTTCATAAGTTACATGATTTTGTATTGGAACTAAAAAAGCTTATTTGTGGCTTATTTGGAGAAATGTAGGACTGGAAAATAATCTCTTGGCCCTTAAGAATAGAAAGGAGTGATTAACGGAACTATATCACATCATCATACTATCTTTGCTTGGTTCTCTGTGGTACTATCACTCACTTCAAACGATTATTTTTTACTTTTTTTTTTTTTTCCTAACAAAAAAACACAAATTTTATTTTGGAAATAGGTTATAGATTCATGGGAAAAGTCATTTATGTTCCAGGATTCTCCTGTTGTCACATTGCCTATCACTACTTCCAGTTCAAAACTCTGATCTGCTTTTATTTCCTTTCTAAAGCATGGATCTTTCCTAGGTGAACTTTAGAAGATAATGTGTCCCTTATCCCTTCTGTGCAGTGAATGTCTTCTGTGCAGATCAATGCCAGAATGGACAATGAAGAGCTGAAAAACTCCAGTAGGGGAATGACAGGAGTGAACAGAAAGGCAAACAGAATTTCCTCTGCTTTCAGAAAAGGAAGTAATTGCCAAGTCATATAAGCTCAAACATCAAAAATACCTGCTGTTGTATTTAAATATTTATATCACTCTTCTGTGGATTTGGGAGGTAAGTGCATCTGCGGGACAAGGGAAAGAGTGAAAGAACTCAAAATGACAATATGGCTCAGGACCAAAACACCATCTATCCACATAGTTTCCTTGGAGGTCAGTGAGAAAAACACAGAGGGAGAAGTATGTCTGGGATGTTTGGAGCTAATTTGTTTAACTGCATAAGCAAAGGAACTTGATCCCATTTCTAAAGCAATGAGATGGTAGGACTCTGGGCTGAGGCTGCCTTTTAGAGCAGATTTGCATGGTAATGATCAGAGTCTGCTTCTGAGTGCAGGATCAGGAGCACGGTTAATTTGACATCCCCTAGGAGACTTGTTCCACTGAAGCAGAGACACTACATATTAGCACGAAGCTGCAGGGTGAGTCAGTGTTAAAAGATACCTAAAACTCCTGCCTGCTCCTGGTCTGACTTCAAGTCACTGAACAACTTCCAATGTTTTCATTTCTCCTCTTAGCTGAAAGAGAAGGGGTAAGGGATGGGGGAAAAAGGCAATTGATGATTGCTGAAAAGTAACTGCACGAAACCCCGTTACCAGTCTGGGACTCCTTTC
This sequence comes from Nettapus auritus, assembly GCA_011076525.1. Taxonomy (NCBI): domain Eukaryota; kingdom Metazoa; phylum Chordata; class Aves; order Anseriformes; family Anatidae; genus Nettapus; species Nettapus auritus. The sequence continues at coordinate 27,683,242 of CM021767.1, forward strand.
TAGACAAAGGCACAGCTCAATTTTATTTCTAACCTTTCCAGCAGATACTTTCTCTTGTACCTGCAAACCACCTGAGAGAGTTTCTTGCTCTCAGTCTAAGTAATGTTCATCTACATAGAGAGCAGCAGTTGGAGAAAGACATTCCAGTACTGCCCACATTATTAAGAAAAATGTCACCACAAACCACCTAACACATTCCTTGAATTACAAAAGCTAAGTGTACACACCATCTATAATAAATGAGCCATTTCCTGTGTAAATGCTATGAAATCCAAGAGAGATTAGCCTGAGTAATGGAGTTAAAATCAAGTTAATTTGTTTGTAAAAGTATTGGCAAGTCAAAAATCTCCTTCACAGCTTTGTTAGGCAGAGGGGTGGAGAAAGTCTGTTAGGCTCTGAAGCAATCAATGTAAATTTTTTTTATCAATATACCTGGCTCAGCTGAACAAAATGAGCTTTATTCCCAGATGTGTGGATAAGCCTGGACTGACTCCAATGTAACCAAAGGTCTGCAATGAAAAGGATTGGATCTGTAAAAGTTTCAGCTAAGAGAAGAGACAGGAAGGAGGTCTGTGAACAGCTCTGGAGCTGAATGGAGGTACGCTAAATACAGAGGTAAAAACAGGAACCACAGATCTTCTCTGCTGTGTGTGATGTGTGCTTAGAAATGTAGGATAAAATGATCAGAACTCTAATAAAATACTGATCTTCATTTTGGATACAATAACATTTAGCAGAACAAAAAGTCAAACACCTTTGACTCATTAACTCTTTGGATTGCAAACTGCTGGAATATGGAATATTCTTTCTTCTCTAGAGAAATTTTATCATACTCATGCACTATTTTAAAAATCTTCCTTAAGCATTTGTTTTTAAATTGTTTTTTTGATATGACCCAGAGCAGTCTTACGTATTTAAGTCTTCATTGAAAAAAAAACATTTAGAAAAGCTGAAGGAAGAGCTTAGGGGACAGGGCTTTCTGCTGAAAATTTTGATCTGTCTTGAAAATGAAGTTAATTCTTCAAATTAAAATTCTGAAACACAATACATGCTTCATTTTATTTTAACTGAAAATATCATATTAACTCAGGTTCTCAATGTTAAAAACCTAAAAAGCAATGGTATCTAATAAAGAATTAGAGAACTGGAAGATTTACTTGACCGATAGTAAGTGTCTGAGGTAGATCTGTATCTGAGGTAATTTTTTGTAGGCTCACACTATAGTCTATACATATCACACTATAGAAAGAGACAGTCATTTCAAGATCATTATTCATCTTAAAGATACTTAAAATAGATCAGATGAATCACACCTTAAATGTACTTATTTCTCTCCATTGACTATAAAAAAATCCTGGGGTGACTAGCTCTGAGGTTAACGCCTACATTATGGATGTCTAAGTTGGATAAAAATGAATCCCACCCTAGCTGTCATCTTCAACACTCATTGCAACATGTCATTCCTTTTCCCTTTTTTTTTAAACTAAAAATCCCAAGCAGAAAAACATTTTAAGATAAAATGAAAAATAATTCAACTTGACACTTCCCATAAAAAAGATCAATTTTTATGTTGAATTTTATATTTCCCTTCAGAAAGGTTTCAGTCTTGGCAAAACTACCTTTTTTCTTTCTTTCTTTTTTTTTTTCCTTTTTTTTTTTTCTTTCTTTTTTTTTTATGAAGTAAACTTTATACAAGAAAAAATGCGACAGTTCTCCTTGGCACATAAAAAGCAGAGTAAGTGTTCTACCCCGCTTGTCCACTCTGTCATTGGGTGCTGGTACTAATACAGCTTTACTGGGGCCAGTTTGTGTTAGGAGTGGTGTTTATTTCTTGATCAGGTCATTAGGAGCTAGGCTAAGAACTGCCAATCCATTTCACATGGATTTGCTCCTATTGTCAGACGGCAATAATTTATGGTCACTATCGACCTGGGCTGGATTTGCACCAGTGACCTAGAAGACAAAAAATAAACTTATTACCAGTTCCTTAAGCTATCTAGTTCAGCAAAATAGCCTTGTATCAAAATGTATCATTTATTTCCTTACACCTGCCTGGCAGGAGTGTAACTATAACAAACCACCTCAAACAGCAGTAGGATGTAGTAATATAGAGCAATTTAAGCATAATGGAGCTCAGAGCTTTCTAGTACTGTGAGACGACAGATTTTGGAGGGCAAGATATAAGGTGAGGAACAATTGCTTGTCTTATGCCTAGCCAGCAGTCACTGTCTATAAACATTCCACCTATTCACATTTGCTGCATCAGGGGGGATTTTCAGAGCACTTTGAAACCTGCATTAAAACTGTCTTAGACTTAGGCTTTGAAAAGGCCTTAGTTAATTTTCTTATGCCTGCTGTGACTTTCTTTTCCAAGTCCTGAAACTGCATGACTGATAGGTGGGTAATTTCTGAATTTCAGCATGCATCCTTCATCTTGGTCAGTAATAAACCTGAAAAGAGTATCCTGGTGTGGGGAGCAATTGTAACTCTATGCATTAGTCTATGTGCTCCTTTTAGATTTGTCCATTCAACATCTTTGTTATTTGTCTTTCCTACATCAAATCAAATGAGTTGAAAGAAATCAATGTCTTTTTGTAGCCTCTGAATATTTTTCCCACTAGAGTACTTCCCTAAAAAGTAGTTAAATTGAATAGCACAGAAGTCAAGATTTGTTGTCACTAATGTCAACAGCAAATTCTTCTTTGGATCATTCACTTTTTGTCATTTCACTTAACATCAGTCCATGTGGATTTGGAAGATTTTTTTATTTTTTTTTTTTTAATTCACCTCTGTTCATTTGGCTTTTGTTTTTGTTGTTTGGTTGTTTGGTTGGTTTTTTTTTTTTTTTTTTTTTTTTTTTTCTCAGCCTTTTGTCTCTGATTTAAATTTTGCTTGCAGTTTTTTATGATTAAATGATAATTCCAAATTGAGCATAGTTTTGCTCAATTCTGTATTTTGATTTAGAAGGGTTCAATCTCAAATCCAGTGAACAACTTAAATAAGTAACTCAAGCTATCTTTCTGCCTAGAGACAACAAAAATATGCTCAGCCCCTCGGAACCTCTAAATGAATGAAACTTGCCAGGAGGTGCAATGCACTCACCAGGCTGTTTAGTCTGAGGAAGTCAATTCAACCTCCAGTATTGGAAAAGGTACTTAAGGTTGCCTAGCAAGCATAATTTAATTTCAGAGACTTCTGAGCCATTTCTGTTCTATATATTTCAATTTCTTCAGAAAAGCTGACACCAGCAAGCCAGGATATTCTCTGATGGCCGTATTTTTTCTGGACAGTAAAATAAACTTTGGATATTCCTTCATGACTTTTGAATGCCCTATTGCATTTGCCTCAAGTTTTCTGATGTCCTAAGTTCAGAAATCCTTCAGTTCTGTGAAAACGAAAGGCACATACTTGAGGAGTGGAAAGTTGGCTTTACATTTTCTTGCTTAGGGCATTTGACATGCAGCGCAAAATGGATGGAAGAGTGCAACATGAAAGGCTTCAGAATGTAACTTTTTCTGTGAGGAGGTAGCTGGGCAGGCTTGTCAGTATAATATAGATTGTAAATTACATTATTTAATAAGCTAAATAATTGGAGTACTAGAGTCTCATGCTACCAGCTGTGGCTTTCTGGTCTTAAGTCATAGTTGTAGTTCTTGAAATCCTATTCATTTTTTTTTTTTTTCCTAATAGTTTTCTTAACATCTGGACACCAGAACATCAGTGTTCTAAAATCAATTTTACCTGTATCAAATCCAAAGATATCATTATATTTTCACCTTTCTGTAGTTTCTACTATTCCTAAATCAAAGACACTTTTTTTTTCTTTTCTTTCTGTGACATCGTATTAAAAATTCCCCTTCTTGAATTGCTTGTTTGACCTCTAAGTTTAATTCAGTAACTTCTTTATGAGGTAACACATCCATCCTATCAGGAAAAAAAAAAACAACTCCTAGACACTAGCTCCTATCCACTTCTGTTTATCAGGGATTTATTGAACTGCACTGTATTTTTTTTTCCAGTCCCTAATATGTGTGTTTCATCTAAAAAATAAAATAAAATAAAATAAAATAAAATAAAATAAAATACTCATTTATGAGTCGATTCAGGTCACAAGTACATTATATTGTGTAAGCCAAAAATAATAATAATAATAAAAGATTTCTGTAGAATCTTGCAGTGAAATTAACTCATGTGATGATAATTCACCCTCAGTAAGTTTGCAGACGACACCAAGGTAGGTGCGTGTGTCGACCTGCTCGAGGGTAGGAAGACTCTGCAAGATGATCTGGACAGGCTGGACCAATGGGCCGAGGCCAACGGTATGAAGTTCAACAAGGCCAAGTGCCGGGTCCTGCACCTGGGGCACAACAACCCCAAACAGAGCTACAGGCTGGGAGATATGTGGTTAGAAAGCTGCCTGGCAGAGAAGGACCTGGGTGTTTTGGTTGACAGTCAGCTGAATATGAGCAAGCAGTGTGCTCAGGCGGCCAAGAAGGCTAACAGCATCCTGGCTTGCACAAGAAACAGCGTGGCCAGCAGGTCCAGGGATGTGATTGTCCCCCTGTACTCAGCTCTGGTGAGGCCGCACCTCGAGTACTGTGTTCAGTTTTGGGCCCCTCACTACAAGAACGACATGGAGGTGCTTGAGCGAGTCCAGAGAAGGGCTACGAAGCTGGTGAAGGGTCTGGAGAACAAGTCTTATGAGGAGCGGCTGAGGGAGCTGGGACTATTTAGCCTGGAGAAGAGGAGGCTCAGGGGCGACCTTATCGCACTCTACAGGTACCTGAAAGGAGGCTGTAGCGAGGTGGCGGTTGGTCTGTTCTCCCACGTGCCTGGTGACAGGACGAGGGGGAATGGGCTAAAGTTGCGCCAGGGGAGGTTTAGGTTGGATATTAGGAAAAACGTCTTTACAGAAAGGGTTGTTAGGCACTGGAATAGGCTGTCCAGGGAAGTGGTTGAGTCCCCATCCCTGGAGGTCTTTAAAAGACGTTTAGATGTAGAGCTTAGGGATATGGTTTAGGGGATGATTTGTTAGTGTTAGGTCAGAGGTTGGACTCGGCGATCTTGTAGGTCTCTTCCAACCTAGATATCCTGTGATTCTGTAATAATTAATCACGTTACATTCTGGGAGCTGCCAATGTTATTAAGATGCCCACTGAAGTCTGCTTAGTTTCTTAACTAAAATGTTGAATTCCAATACTTCCAGTACTTAAGGGGGGCCTACAAAAAAGCTGGAGAGGGACCCTTTATCAGAGAGTGGAATGATAGGACAAAGGATAATGTCTTTAAACTGAAAAAGGGTAGATTTAGACTAGATGTTTGAAAGAAATTCTTTACTCTGAGGCTGGTGAGGCACTGGCACAGGTTGCCTAGAGAAGCTGTGGATGCCCCAGCCCCGGAAATATTCAAGGCCAGGTTGTATGGGGCTTTGGACAATCTGGATGTATTTAGAAAAAGGCTCACAAAAACAGCAACAACAAAAGTGCATATTGGTTCCATTTCATGGAAGCACAGTGTCCAAATCAGAGCAGTTATATGTTTATCTGTTAAACTTTATCAGAAATAACTTCATCTTAAGTTCCTGGGTGACTGGGGATATCTATAGGAACTCCTTTCAAGAAGCTCTGCATGGTATCAATGTTCTTAACAGTACCTTGTCCTCTATCACATAAAAACCTCAGGAGCCCCCAAAATTTTTAGCAGGAGTTGTTAGGTCAAACAAACCCTGGTGAATTTTGCAGAAGAGCATAAGAGTTCAATTACTCTTTCTGTGGCTGCTGATGATCATGGACATTTTAATCTCCCCCTCTCGTTTATTTCCAGATATTGATATTTCACAACACTTGAGTTCTGTCAGGTAGGATGGTCTTCAGAGAAGATAATACTGCAGAAATAGAGCTGCTTTTGATGACAGCCAAATTGTCTTTTTCCTTCTTTTTCTGAGAAAGGTTAGCTGTTCTACTTATTTCCTTATTTAATTTATTTTACTATTTTATTTATTTACTTCTGACTCTGAGCTGTTCTTGAAATAAGACTTGTTGTAATAACAAAATGTGCAGACTGACTGCTGACTGTGTTAGATCAAGCTTTATAATATTTTATGTATATTGAAGGAGCATACTCACTGCCAGTAATAAGTATGCACTGCCCTTGGGCCCAGTTCTTGCTATGTATTACAAATCTCAGAAATGTGGTCATTACTTTGTCTTAGCTGCAAAATTACTTTTATTGAATTGCAGTTAAGGAATCCTGTTATTTGCGCCCCCCCCCCCCCGTTTTTTTTTTTTTTTTTTTATGAGTTTTTCTTATTCCTTCCCCTCCTTTTTCTCCTCCATTTGTGGGAATGTAATAATGTTATTTGATCCCTCTGTGGCTGAATTTTCAGTCCAGGTTCACAATGTGTTTGACACCATGCAGTTTGTGAAAATGAAGAGTAGTACTTGCCCAGCCATACTGTATGAATTTTGCCAGTGTTTGGGTTAATACATCATTCATGCAATTATGTGCCTTTTTAATTCTTTTCTCTATGTTTGTAATTTATAAATTTTCATTATTTAATGTGAATGAACCATTTGTAGCCCATAAGTGATTCACAGTGCATTTGTTATGACTATTTTTTGAATCACACATTATTTGATCTATTACATAAAGTATCACTGCAGTATTTTTTATAATCCATTATTAGCTGTTCCTTTGGGTTTAAATTGAAACTTTCCCACTCAAGGCTGGACAATCTCACAGTAAGAAATACTAACTTTTACAAAGTTGTGTTGCATTCATGACAGAAATATCACAAGCATGTGGAATCTGAATACTGCTATTTCAGCTGGTCAGGAGTAAAGTAATCAAGTGTGACATAAGGGGGCAAACAAAACATAACAGCAATGACCCTTAGGCAAAAGGTTATGGTAATTTTTACAAAACTCTTCCTGACACTGAAGTTTGCTCCAAGGAGAAGATAGTTGTTTACAGAATAGGAGAAACAAAGTAGATATGTAAAGATCTTCTTGTCTTGGTATGTCTCACTATGTAGAAGATAAGCCCAAACTTATTTCTCATGCACTGAGATTTAAGTCGTGTAAAAGTCTATAAATATATTGTAAGTATAAATTTGTTTCATAGAGACACTGATGTAAGACTTCACTTGAAAATAAATCAGAATGGCAAATTCTATTTTGAGAACTTTCTGGCATTGTATTTTGGGTATGGTATCTTATTTGAATGATTATTCTGGGTTATTGTTCCATCCATTATACAGCTGTTTTGAATGGGATATTTAAAAAAATCAATTCCCATAATAAAACAGAGTTGGAATACTGAGATTGTACTCAATATTTTTTCCAAACCAGGAATTTGTTTCTAAATTTGACCCAATGGAACTGTAGGTTTGTTATGATACAAATAATTCATCTTTCAATAGGCAAACTACTTTTTATTTTCTTCTGTGTCAAACAAAATGCATAAAGGGGAAAAAATGTAAAACAATCTGATTTTCTAACAAAAAAATCCAAATGTTAAAACAGAAATGGTTGAACTTAAAATCAAAGTGGAAAGAATTTTAAGGAATATCAAGAGGACAAATCCTTCTTGCTCTTGTTCTGGCAACATTAACCATAATTATGCCATTTCTGAGACAAGTTTGTCCTTACTGTTCTTAAAATCATCTCATGATGGAGATTCCATACCCACATCAGTGATTTATGAGTTCTACCATTAGAAGACTATTCTTAATGTCTTACTTGATCACTGGTATTGTGCTTTAAACCCAATGCTTCTTGTCTTAATCTCATGGATATGGAAGAAATACCCTGTATCCTTAAAGCATCCTCTTGCATATTTCTGTTTCCATATTTCCCCTCACTTTTCCCTTATCTAGATAATCTTTCCTCTCAATCTTTCCTTATAGGTTATCATTTCTAGTCCCATGACAATTCCTGCTGATTTTCCCAGTCTCTTTCCAACTGGACTACATCATTTGTAACAGGTTGCATATCACAATAATCCTAAAATTTTAAACTAAGAACTTATCAAAGCCAAGGTTACATGAAAGTGCCTGAGAGTTGACTTTGATTGAAATAGCTTTTATGCAAAACAGCTATCCTTTTTCAAAACTTTGGTTGTGGTCAAAGAATGTTCTCTACTATTCTTCTATTTTCAGAATTAGACTATAATTTGTACACAGAAGAGAAATTCATACTTTGTTCTGTCTTCCAAATATAATCAATTTGCTATGAAGCTACTTTAAAGATAGATTTCACACATTTTTTGTTTAGCAATTTCTTTTACGAACTGTTTAAATGGATATTAATGTGTCTCTTTTGTAACGTAGCACAAGGGAGCAGCTATTAAATAATATATCAAAGCTTTTTTTTGTTTGTTTTAAATTAGTAGTAAATATTTATTTTCTATATCTATAGCACTATTGAATTCATGGATATTCAAGGAGTTATCTAGATTATAAGATGACTGTTGCCTGAACCAAATTGCAAATAAATCAAAATTCACATTTTTGGTGAGTTAATAATAGGGCTTTTTATACCAATTTTAGACTAGCATGGCACTAGTAGCATCCTGTTTTTTTTTCAGTGGTCTGAAATGAACCTGAGCCTCCATGAATTTTAGGAACGTCTCACCTGCTGTACCATAGCACCCCAGCAGTGAAAGATGCTCATGTCAGTCAGCATAACACATAGAGCCTATGCGTAGTTTAGACTCTCAATGGGCTGGTGTTGGTCTAGAGGGAGAAATTTGTCTGTTTTAATGAGGTGAAAAAAGGAATCTAGAAAATTATTTACACAGAAAATCAACCATACAACTTCTTCCCATTTTGTTCTGTATTTGAAATCTTCCTCTCTAGTTCTTTGTTGGTACATCATATTTTTTTCTTCTTTTTTTTTTCAGCAATCCAGGGTCTTAGACTTGAAAATGAAAAGAATAAAAAGAGCTCAGTTTTAGGTCCTCTTCCCATTATAAGCTGTATAGAGTCCTTTTAATGAGGCATAAACAGTAACTGTAGATTGTAGCAGAGGGTTGTTATACTGGTGTACTTTGAGGGTTTTTGTTTTGTTTTGTTTTTGTTTTGAATTTATATCCATGTGGCTATAAATTTCAATTTGCTTGCACTTCTGTTCCCATTCCCAAGTGTTTATGGGTCCTTGCTGGCTATTAAGAGCTAGAAGGGAGCATAAGAGTCAGCCAGTTAAATACTTAGTACTTCAGTTAAACAGAATTAGTATTGTACTCAGTATAATAGATTTCTTGGAGTGAGCCATACTACAGACACTTGAAGTAGGTCACATTTGCCCAGGTTACAGTATAAAGCTCATGGCCTCTTCAACTGCAGGAGGAAAAGAGAGACTTCCTGGGAGCATTGTTAATAATACCAGTTGAGGATTAGAGCATAAATGGTGTAGTGTGCAGAGTTCACATGGCATGCCCCATTGCATCCTACTGCTCAACAGAAGAAAATTGCTCTTGGTCAGCTCTGTTCTTTGCTGTATTACATTTCCCACAGGCTCTTCCCATACCAGGTTTCCTATTGTAAATAATTTGAAATTATATTAATTTTTGTTTTGCTGATAGTTCAGCTTGCTGAACGGGACTCATTCCTCAAACACATGCTGAGATATAAATGAAATCACAGTTTGTCATGACCTTGTCAGATCAGATACGATATCTTTATTATAAATATACAAGTTGTATTCCTCCACTCTGACATATAACTGCTTTCTAGGATTAGTTTCATTGACTTTAGTGTGTTTCCCTGGGCTGTGATGTTCAATAAGTTATAGTCAGGTCTACCATCTGTGCCTTTTCTTCAGCTCTGGCAGCAGGAGGCATTATGGCAAAGCATTATGGCTCCAATTCTGCAGAATTGTGTAAAATTCTAGCATGAAATTGAAGGCATCTTTCCAGGAAATAAGTACTGCTGTATGTGTCCCCGTGAGGGTGATTCACTCCTCCTGACTTGTGGGGTAAGTGGGGAACTAGCTACTATAATCCAAGTGAGGGTGATGTAAACCCCTCCAATGGCAGTTACAGTTTTCTTTTCATTTCTTACCCACTAACTGCCCGTGGGCAGACCTTGTCAAAAAAAAAAAAAAAAAAAAAAAAAAAAAAATTTTTGAATGCATTCTCCTTTTCTGAATTTCTTGGAAGAAGGTTTTTCCAGGTTCCCTCCACTACAGCCAGTGTTTTTCTGAGTAGAGGCTGCTGTTGTGTTGGACCCTGGACCACACTGGAGGTCAATGACAGAGACAGAGGTTTACTTCAAACTTCTTTACTTCTTGTAATCACCATACTGGGTTGTCTCTCAGAGCTATAAAATTCTATGTGCACAGTCTCTGTCACTTGCACTCACACCCACACATCCCTTCTACTCCTCCCCCTCTTGTTTTCATGCATTTGCCTGGATAATGATAATCCTTTCCCCATCACCCCATATTGTCTCTCAGCTGGAGACAGTATTGTTTAATTGTTAAAATAAATAAATAAATAAATAAAAATAAAAAATCCACTTCTACAGCATTTGCTTGGAAGAGAAGGTTTCACAAGTCTTCATGGTTCCTTTATTGCATGCAGCAGAGTTAAAATTTTCATACTTCCAAAGAGTTTTCTCAGTAGTAATTATTTTAGTCTCCTGCCAGAGAGGCTGCAAATGCCTTTCTTCTCTTGGGCTCATGCTTAATGTGCTGCTTGTTACACATATTAGAACTGACCAAAGGGTCTTCTCTTGAAATGACTTTGGCATCATGTGGACATATATCAGCCTGACATACCTAGTACAGAAGAACTTTGTGCCTTCCATGATTGTGTGTTTGCTTTAATCGCCTTTATTTACTGTGGCCTATACATTTTGCATAGCCATTATGATTTTCTAAGATCCAAATATGCCTTTGTCACCTTGCCTGTGGCATGTGAAAGGATAGTAATGGAGTAGAAAAGAGATGGGGCAGGCAGGGCATGGATGGGAACAAAAGGATTACAGAACGGAAAAATGATCTCCACTTTCAAGAATTAGGACTCTTGTTTTTACACCTTAGAGTTGCTCCCTCTCTAAGAATCTCTTAGTCAAAAAGCAATTCCTTTATCTCCATTTGAAGGAAATAGAAAAAAACAGTAGCATGTTTTCATCCAGATGAAACAAAGTTGAGTTCTTTGCTAACACATCAGCACTGAGGTAGCCTTGTGATTATGATGACTGCACTGTGATTATGGTGAATGTCACAGGCCTAATGGTTTAACTCAGACTTTCAGAAATCCTAATCCAAACATCCCTTTCCTCTTTTTGGTAGTAATAAACAGGAGAATTCACACAGGGCTGGATTGTTAATCACTGTATAATAACCTCTACATTACTTTCCTCATGTAAAAGATCTTGAAATGGGTGTAAACATAATTTAAGACAACTTTATTGTCTATATATGCTCCCAAAAGGGTATTAAGGGATTTTAGCATTCATGAATCATTGCACTCAGAACTACTGATCTGAATGTGACTATGTCTGAGGTTCCTTTTCAAGCAAGTGTATTTTTTCCTATTTTTTCGTTTTTTTTCCTATTTTTCTGTAAGCTTTTTGAAAAGGATTTTCTTTCAAGGAACATTACTGTTCATTGTTACTAGACAGACCAAATTTGTTGTTATCAATCAGTGTTTCTGTCTCTTTTTCCTATGAAAAGACAAGAGTCAAAATGCCATGATAAATAATAGAGGAGAGACCATGCTTCGGGCAAACAAAACCTACCTCAAATGAAATAGCCTCTGAAGAATATCATTCTGAAACAGCTGGGAAGCTGACTGCATTATCTAAAGCTTTTTGCCCACTTCCCTGGTTTGCAAAAAGAGAAAGAGAACAACTTTTTTTTTTTTTTTTTTTTCATTTTAACCTTAAAAAGTAGTTTATCTGGAATGTTAAACCCAGTTTCATTTGTGGTTATTTTATCTTCTCCAGATGGATTCATCTAACACATACTGACAGCCTGTAATTCTATGCAGCCAATGATGGGTAATAAGCTTTAGGTGTTTGTTGCATGAAATAGGCTATGTGTCAGAACCAAAGGGTCCTTCCTAGCTGCAGGCAACTATGTTGTGAAGGACAGGACTTTGTCTCTGAAACAATGTGTTGGATATAACAACATGGAGTTTAATGAGAATGAAAACAGCCAGCATAATTTTTCTGGTTTGTTACAAAAATATTGTTCTATGCACACTCCAGGTATGCACTAAAACACATAGCTTGAGAATGAGAAGCACAAATTTCTCTCCATGGAGAGATCAACATTCAGTGGACCTCTGGTAGTTTTGGACCACTCTTTCACCTCTCAGTGCCTCAAGAGTTTTCCTGGGTAGCACTTTCCTGGATATGCAACAAATTAACAGTCACCACTAAATGGAAATGTTAAGAAGCTGGGTTAAAAGGCAGCATTTATCATTGTCCAGAAGCCGCAAACCAACTAAGATTCTGGATTCAACCTATGCTTTACCATGATGACAGCTTACACATGACTAAGACTTACAAGAAATTTAGTTCTTGGAAGTATGACTTACTGCCTACAAGTTATCATGGCTTTCAGCCAACGTGTCATGGTGTCACAGCAAATTGTTAAACCAATTTATTCTCATTTTTATTATTTTTATTATTATTTTATTTTATCATTTTTTATTTTATTTTATTCTCATGGTGCTTATCCTCAGCTAGAATGTGTGTGGCAAGAATACTTTGCTCAATACTTCCCTTTCCCTAGTGGTAACTAGTCTCCTTTTGTCTGCCAATATTTTATCTGTTCCTTTTGTTTGCATTCATCCTTCACAAAAGCTGTTCATTTCATCCCAGCCCATGCACTGAGATATCTCCCCTTGATAAAGCTGTGGAAGAGATACAAATTTATTAATACCTTGTAATTCTTAGGGGGAATCACAGGAGAACCTCTGTAGGTCAAGCTGGGAACAGGAAAGCTGATCCCAAACTGCCAGATGCCTTTGGGGTACTCACTGCTGGTACTCATTCCTTCCTCCAGTGGAGTGAGTAGGGAATGAAATAGCCTGATATAATGAGACTAAGATGAATCTTGTGATATTCTTCCATTCCCCTTATGCTGAAAAGTGTCAGTCTATATCAGCTTGAATCATACCAGCAATCAAGAGGGTAGCTGCATTTTGTGCATTACATTGCCTTGGGCTAAGAAGTAGTATGGACAAATAAGATCATCACCGGTAGATATGTAAATTATTCTCTGCTCCAAATAGCTTTATTGCTGACAACTCATCAGCTGTCTGACAACAGGGGTGTATCATTAGGCAGTGGGATTATCTGACAGTGAGATTAATCATACCATTTAATTAATTGCTACAGACTGCTGTTTCATGCAGGGTTCTGTTCAGTGGATTTGCCCAAATGACACCTTCCCATTAAACCTTGGACAAATAAGGAGGTGAGGCCAGGTAATCATTAAAAAAGAAAACACAAAAGATCACATTAATGATAAAAAGCACCAGTAGTCTTATGGTTCTTAAAACTCATGGGTGGTCAAGGAAAAAGAACAAAGTTAGAGAGAGGTAGTTTTTAGGAGGCAAGGTTAATTTCTTCTCTGACCCCAAAGTAGATGTTAGTTCCTGAGACGCATTATTATTCACTAGCCATCCCATGTGGTAGGTGCATGTGCTGCTTCTCACATGGGTAGTATCAGATAGCTGTTCTTGTCCTAAAGTTATTTTAGACAGAAATAAGTATACAGATGAAAAAGCACATATGTATATGTATAGGCCATGTATATATTTTTCAAAGAGTTGATAAAATCTTTGAATCCACAAGGTGTGTTGGGGCTGTTTTAAGGTACTGATGGTTTGGGTTTTTTTGTTTGTTTGTTTGTTTGTTTTTCCTGTGGTGGTATTTATGGAAGGTCCTTTGTTGAACTATAGCCTTGACTTATGAGAACACTGATGAGCATCTATGCTCTTTTACAAAGCCAGCAAAATGGTTGCTCATTTGAGACAATCACTAAATGTATGGTTGAATATTTCAAAAGTGATATTAGGATAACCTATAACCTATATGGTTGCCTACCATTTTGTATTCCTGAGATTTTGTATGTATAGTTTAAGAAATAGTAAAAAGAACTCATTTTCCATAAAGTTTCTGAGCCTGCCTTCTGAAAGCCAGCCTTCTGAAAGTCTCTCAAAGTATCTTAACTTTTGAAGAAAAAACAAACAAACAAACAAACAACAACAAAAAAACTTTGGGCATCCCATGTCTGTGATTAGAGAAACAATGAGTTATCTTTGAAGATCAAGTTGTAGTCCCAAACTTCAGATGAAAGTTGATGATGGATATCACAAATATAGACAATGAGATGCACATCCTAGCCTCTCTTCTAGGGCCTAACCCAACCAGGATTACATATAAGCATTTACAAGCTCAGTCACAGCCTCTCTTTTCTTGCATGGTTTCATGTGCTAGATGGATTTACCGTGTTAGCAGTAGAAGTGGCAGAGCCAAGTAATAGGGACCAATGGTTTAAAACATTTACTAGCTCATGAGCTCTTCAGTAGCTATCTTTTACCAGGCTTGTTCTCACTCCTTTAAGTTCTAATGCACTAGATGCATCTGTGATAAAGCAGGTAAAGTTTGCCTTACAGGCTGTAAATTAAGGTTTTTGAAAGAATCATGAGAACAAAACAGGAAGAATTGTTTCAGTAGGGAAGTATTTGTGAAATGCTCTGGTATCTAGGCATTGAACTGTGACCTGACAGGAACCTCTGCTTGTCATTTGAGATATGGATACGGGGGTGTCAGAATGCCTTGCAGATATATTTCCTCCTTCTGAAGTAAGGCCAAATATAGTAAGCAAATTTACTCAGAGTTACAGCATCTTAGATTACACAGAACTGGATTGGCTACCTCCCTTCATTCTGTGTTAGATGAGCCGTACAAATAATGATTTACAAATTAAAATATGCTCTCATAATAGATTTTCAACAATTGAACAAAAAGGGTCAATGGAGCCACACAAGATGTTACTTGGTACATGACGAGCAATACACTTTATAATTAGTTTCATTTACGTGTATTCACTGGCCATTGCACAACTAATTTTTTATCCCTATCTCCAGAAATCATTCTCAAATAACTATTTATGTATAAGCAACTCTGATGGAAGTGCAATAATGTGTTGCTAATGCTGAATAACCTAATAAATTACTCCATCTCCTGAAAGTCATCAATGCAGATAAGGAAATTGGAAAGGCTGATAGGTCCTTGTGATTATTTTCTTCTTTGTAATTAAATCTCCAGACTATTCAGAGATGCAAGGAAATAAATGATTTTATAAGACAGGATTTTATTTCTTGACAGTTAAGACTATTTCCTAAATCAGTGCAGTGCTGTCAGTAAAAATAAATGCTGATAAAACCCGAGACTTTTTTGTCCGATGAAGTGCTCAAAATTCTGCAGAATTCCCACTTGTTTGACACATGAGCAAACATAGGAAACTAAAAGTTATCTTTTTTCCTTACACACATATCTGTCTCTTTGTTCTACAGCCTTCCTCCTTCGGAAAACCCCTGCATGGAAAAGTACTTGCCAAGTCCAGAATTCCTTGGTTATGGTTGCTATTCAGAAGGCATAGATGAATTTCTAAATCCTGCTGAAATCACTGGAGATACCTTACATGGCACAAGATTAGCTTTTTGGGGAGAGATATTGACATTCAGTGTATGTTTTACAGTCTGAAGCATAAAAAGATCCCCTTCTCAGCTGACATTTAAGCATTACTCTAGGAAAAAAAAAAAAAAGTTTTAATAAACCAGAACCAGTTACTTTTATACATTTATTTTCTCACCATGGCAGTGAATCAAAACTTCCATTATTTGCATATCATAAGAAGTCTTTTTCTTAAGTTGGGAAAACTACCATTAACATTGATTTTCTGGGATTACTCTTTACTGAAGAATAAGCCTTTTGAGTTACCTCTCCCAGGACAGAGTTTGAGTGGCATTAGACAGTATGGTCTGTTTTTGCAAAGTCAGAACCCAGGGAAATCCAGATAGAGTGCAACACTTCAGAATGCAACCTTCCCTCAAGATATTTTAAGTAGTATTTTTTGCATGTCTAAAAATATTATTGAGTTCAGTAGTCCATACACTTTGAAGAAAAGTACATTTGCAAAAATTGCCAACAGAGTGTAAATGGAGAAAACTATCCAAAAGAAAAAAGAGATGTAAAGGTTAAACTCATGGGTTTAACCAAAACAGAAAAGGAAATAATAATAATGATGATAATAATAATAAATTATATATATATGTGTATATACACAAATATATATATGCACGGAGCAATAGCAGCCCCCAGAGCCAAATCCCTCCAGTTTCATTGTTGAGCACAATGTCACCTGGTATGGGATAGCCCATTGGCCAGTTTGGGTCAGCTGTCCTGCTTCTGTCCCCTCCCAGCTCCTTGCGCACCTCCAACCTCCTCGCTGGTAAGGAAGCACAAGAAGCTGAAAAGTCCTTTGCTCTGCAAGCACTGCTGCTTAGCTACAACTAAAACATCAGTGTGTTATCAACTTTATTCTCATCCTGAATCCAAAACAGAGCAAAATACCAGCTATTAGGAAGAAAATTAACTCTATCCCAGCCAAAACCGGGACAGCAAGTGATTTCAATTATGATGCTATGTGCATTACTAGTTTCTTGTAGGTAGATTAGTATTATGTAGACAGTAAAAAAAAAATAATAAATAAAATAAAATAAAAATGTTAAGAAAGAGGTTGGAAGATAAAAAGGATAATATTAAAACAAGAATCACTGGGATGTATTTTTTTTTTTTTTTTCTCAAAATTATTCTTAGGAGCAATCTAATATGTTGTTTTTGTGAATTATCCTAATTGTGGAACAGAAAAATGCTGCAAACACAAGAGATACCAGCCATGTAAATCAGTTTTGAAATATTACCCATGAAGAATTAGATGTCAGAAGATTCAGACTAATAGGAAATGGTCAAAATGACCTACTTTTTAAGTTTAAAGTCATGCACTTCAGATCAAATAACAACAATTTCTGCAGTGCCCTGGGATCTCACTAGCCAAAACTGAAAGAAAAGAAAACAATCTGTATCTATCTATCAGTACTAAAATCTATCAGTGATTTAGCCACTGGTATGGTGCCATTATTAAAAGGTGAGATGTTCTCCTTGGCTATATTAGAAGTTATATGGGTGTGTTAATAACAAAGTTTTGTAGAGGTGTAATTTGGAATACTGTGAGTGAGTCTCACCAACTGTAAGAAAGATGACTTTAGACTGGAGAAAAGGAAAAGAAAGACTGGTAAAATGATTAATAAAATAGGTATCCAGTTGTGAAAAAAAAAAAAAAAAGAACATAGGCTGTTGAGCCTAGCAAAACACAAGCTGAAGAGTCAGATGATTACCACCTAGGAATAAAACAGGAGGATAAACAATAGTAAAGGAGGAGAACTACTTCAACTATAGGACAGTTTTGACAAAAGTATAAAATAGATATTCATTTCTCACAAGTAAATATATGCTGGATGTGGAAAACTTTCAATCATGCCAGTAATAATGTTCTTCAACACTGAAATCTCTGGAAATCCACAGTCAAGAAAGATTAAATCAACCTGAAAGAGGTGCAAAAAAAGAGCTAATAGATGAATAGAAAATGATGAGTTTATTGCCCAAGAGACCCTAGAAGAAAACTTGCCTTTTGAAGCTTTGCAAAATGAAGACAGAGAGGGTATATAGCTATTCTCTATAAATATGCCCAGGGAATAAACATCAGGGAAGAAGAGACATTTTAAGCTAAATGAAAACATTAGTATGAGAATAAATGGATATGAACTGGCTATGAATAAAGTTAATCTACAGATGAGAAAAGTAGCAATAATAAGAACAGTGAAATGAGGTAAATTATCAGTGAAGTTTAGTGAAATTTTTGGAGACCACATAAAAATGACTGCTGTTTTTTTGGTTATTTTAGGTAGCAACCTCCAATAGCAGTGAATCAGTGACCTAGGTGCGCTAAATGGACAACTTGGAAAATCACTTCTCAAGGAGCTCAACCACGAAGGCCAATGAGAAGAAAGACAGATTAATTTGATGTTCTTCTATATGAACTTTTTTTTTTTTTAATTATTTTCACTTGTCCCAGGTCCTTATGTTCATTTCTATTCTATATTCCACAGTTGATAAGAGTCAGAAGAATCTGCACACGAAGTCAGAGGACAGACAATAATGTTGGACATGTCAGGTATGTAGGTCTTACACAGACTGAATAATGGCAGCAAATTTGTTGGAAACTACATTGGAAGTGCAAAGAAAATTTTATTTCTTTACTTGTCTCACACCAGAGAAGGTAATGCATTCGACACCACATCTACTTCTTTCTCTGCATCATTGACTTTGGTAAAAAAAAATAAAAATTGGTTAGAGCAGAGGTGGAACAGAGAATGAAAGCAGAATCCAATTTATGTTTTAGATCTGCTCTTCCAATGGCTTATGGCACAGTATGGTACAAAAAAACTAACAGATTCTTAGTTTTTGATGCTAGCATAATAGCCATAGTCTGACTATGAACCTTGTAATGTTCATAAATAACCATGGAACATACTTTTTCATTGTTGAAATATATGCATGGCAAAAGATTTTCATATCTCATTTTTAATCTGTCACTGGGTTCAATGTTGAGATTGGATGAGCGCACAGGAAAAGAGTGTTTCCATTTATTTCTTGTATCTCTCTGGAAATATCCCTAAAGTTCTCAGAGGTCTCTCCTCTGAGTCCTTTGTGAGTCGTCACAAACTATAAACACACAAAAAAATTCTTCTAGTGGTTGGACAGTTTTCTCCACCTTTGTGAAAGCCAGAACAAGTTACAAATAACTGTGAAGGGAAAGAAACAAAGAGTTTGCATACTTTAGAAAGCAATGGTTTGAGACCATGTTGAGTTTTCAGATACAGGATCATATAGGTCTCATTCTTGACACTGATTTATTTTCTACGAGCACAGTAGATATGATGATAAATTTCTCTTTCATTTGCTTCCAATTGCTATAACTTATTTACCTTATGGAGCAAGGGAATCGGGTTGCTTCATGAAAATGCTAGGCCCACAGCTCTGTTATTTCCAGCTGTTAGATGTGTAGAAAGAGACTTGAGGAGACAATCAAGTAGTGTCAGTTGTGGGTTGATTCACTGGGAACCAGTGCTTTTTAAAGGTCAGGCAGCAGCCTCATTTATTTCCCTTTTCTTGACTGATAGGTCAGAGTGAATAAGCAGAATAGAAAACCATTGCTCTAATTGGGAACCAATTGTTCATTGGGGCTATATTTGGGACATATTTCTTTTCTTCCAATTGACCTTTTCCTGTACTTTTTCCATTCTGGTTCATTTTTCACCAATAGTAGCAAATTATAATTATCCCATACAAGACATCTGCATTTTTTTCCTATAGAAATCTCAGAGATTTCTATCAGTCTTTCCTTTTTCTTGATTCATCAGGAACTCTGTTTGTTTTGCAAGTACATAGTTAGGAAATGGGACTTAATCACAGATATCTCTAATAGCTTTCATCCTGAAGAAGCCAAAACAATAGCATGTAAAATGGAATAATTTTACCAAATCTCAAATTCAGTAATCTCTAGACTATCATGTACTGTCCAGGTGTGCTTGATGAATTTTTTTTAAAGCTATGGGCAGAAATGGAATGACAACATACATTCCACTTTGTAGCTGACTGATCTAGATTTTTTTCCTGATCTCTTTTCTTTTCTTTTCTTTTCTTTTCTTTTCTTTTCTTTTCTTTTCTTTTTCCTTTCCTTTCCCTTTCCCTTTCCCTTTCCCTTTCCCTTTCCCTTTCCCTTTCCCTTTCCCTTTCCCTTTTCTTCTTCAAACTTGTATCTGCTTTTCATGTCACATTTAGATCTTTTCCTATTATTTCAGGGCATTTCTTTCCAAATATCAGGCACACCTACTGTTGTACTTTCCTCTGAGCAGTTTAAACTGGTTGACTTAGAAGAAATTGCAACTCATATGTTGTACATCCTTTTAACCAGGGGTACTCTGTACATGAGCTGTTTGTACATTAGGCTTGTTTCTAGATTAGGCTTGGGTTGGAGTGTGGGTGTGAGTCTGGATTTTGTTCCCTAGTGAATTTTGTCAAGTTCACTACAGTCCACACTCCTGCAATATAAATAAAATACACAAATTAGGATTTATGATGCCATGTGCTGCAAAATTGCTCCCAACCTTTTCTTGCAAGAAATAAATGAGATTGGAGTGAAATGAATATTGTATTCATCATCTGATTAAAACCTTTCACAGCCCATGTAATCCAAATGACTTTATGAATCACTGCCAGTGAGACTGTGGTTTGGAGGAGAGATTCCCAGATTTTTTTTTTATTTTTTTTTTAACAGAATAAAAGGGAGAATAAATAGGAAATAAAAAGCTTACAAAAAAAAAAAAAAAAAAAAAGTATTCTGCTATAGAAAGAGAAAAAAACAGCAATTGGGAATCTGGGAGAAATCCTAACTCACAGAATATTCACCTTTGTTAAAAAAAATTATTGTTAGGAATAATAAGATAAGAAGCTGAAAGCCTTGAAAGTTAAAATACAACCTACTCTAGAGTAGCTCCAGTACAGATAGCAACAGGTCACAAAAGCTCTTCAAATTTAACCTGCCTTTTCCCAGGTGTGAAACTACCTTTTCTAAGGATCTCTGGGATATTTCGTCCTCTTTAACCATGATACTTTTGGAAGCTTTGCTGAAGCTTCCAACATAAAGTTTTCCTGAAGATTCACAGAAATCTTTCAGAAGAAGTACATATGTATTAGATTTAAAGTGGGAATTCACCTTTTCAGTCAGGGTTTTGGGGACTTCCCATGATTATGCCTGTGTTAATTTAATATATAACTCTGAAGTATAATGGTTGCTAGAGCTTTATTTCTATGAAGGTTATCATAATCTCTACATCCTCCTCAGCATCAGCCACCCAGCTCTGGAGAGCATGAGCAGTGTGCATATTCATTCAGGAAAGCATTGTCAAGGCCCTTGACCTGACCAGAAGTGATTTGGATTCCAAATCCTCCCCTTCTACTTCCTGGGTGACTTCAGTCTGGCATCTATATTTTATGTGAAATCTAAGCTGTGCCTTGAATCTCACTGGTATTCCATGACTCATGTCTTTTCATCCAGAATTGAAAGAACTCTTCACTACTGATTTAACAACAAATAGGAATTGGTTACTTGTTCGTATTTAGTTAGTCTCGAGTATTCAGTATTGAGAGATTCACCTACTGCTTATGGAAAGACGGCCACTAAGGATTGTTTTATTATTTACCATGTATTTTCTTTTTAATAAGCGTCCTCAGCCAGAAGAGTCTCTCCAGATGACAAGAAAATAATTAAAGAGCACAAGACAATAAAGATAAAAACTTATTCATTTTATTAATAGGGCTTTGGCTGGATTACAAAATGTTGCTGAAATAATAATAACATGAAATAAGAGATTTCTTTCTCTCTTTCATTTTCCAAAGTCAATGATCTGTAACTGCCTGTTAGCTGTTACACAATCATGTCTCTTGGTATGCACTTAATACTTTAAATATGTCTCTGATTATATGAAAGCTTGATTATTCCAACATCTTTCAGGTTCTGCATGATAATCAAGGCTGTGTTAGAAGGACCTGATCTAATGTCAGCTGATGTCAAAGTAAAACCCAGCACTAAATCCTGCAGGCAATATTCTGGATTTTCTAAGTCAGTGTCAAAATTGAACAGCAGTGAACAACATGGACCTCTCATGTTTTTTCTCTAATACCTCATGTTACATTTTAAAGAAAAAAATCTTTAACTTCCATGTTTGCAGAGAGTTATTTGGAAAAGTCAAAGCAGGTGTAACTATTATGACAGAGACAATCTGAAAGATGAAATTCCTATTACCTCAATCCCACTTTTAAACTTCTTAGTAGTGGTTTTGTCAAAGTGAGTTTCAAATCTCTTCACAATTCACTTGTTGTGTGGTCTGCGGGATAGATTCATGAGGGTTATCAGAGATAGTCAGACACCAAGGTGACTGATAACCTGAGAGATTCCTTAAAATTCCTTGTGCAGTGAGTATATAGATAAGCTAATATTACATAACTAGATAAATAAATAGATAGATGTGGATGAATAATAGGCAAACTGCAGTAAAGATCGGTCACCCTTAATTTCACTACCAAAGCAAAAATAATGTTTTTATTTTATTTTATTTTAAAGATTTTTGCTAACATTTCTGTTATTCTTATTTTAAAATGCCAAGCAGGAGCTCATATATGACAATTGTCACCATGCACTATGTGTTATCATCAGTGGTTACAAAACATTTCCTTCCCATTTTCTCCCCACAGTCTAAATGATTTCATGTTTTTTCCTCTTGTATTTTCTCAGCACTGGATTAAATTGTATTATAACTGAATGTAATTAAAAATGGCCTGAAGAGACACATGGCGAAGTTAAAGAGGGTAGGGCGGTGTGTCATAATCTTGCCTAAACTTTAATTTTTCACTTTCCAGGGCCTGAGGCACTCCTCTCATTTTATAGACACCTGCAGCATCAGTGGCTGAGGGAACATCAGAACAAATCCCACTAGATTCTTTTTATGGACAATGAGAGGTCCCCTGACCTAAATTAGACATCTATTTTAGGGAAAATTGAATCACATCCTAGGAGTACCTGTTTCTCCCTATTGGATACAAAGCTAGGGTGATCAGTGAAATGGTTACATTGTAGATATGCAGGCAGATGACATAAATCCCATCCTTACATGCTCTGACTTTTTGTATTATTTTAGGCTCAATTTTACTAAATCTAGATTGAAAACAAAGACTACGGTACTGAACCCTAGAGTGTGCAACACTAAGATGTCTTTTTTCCTGGAATTAATTATGTTTCAAACATGATTTTGTAGTCAAGATCTTACTGCAGAATCCCATATCCCCTTCCTCCGCAATAAATGTTTTCAGTTAGGTATTAGTGTTCTAGCTGATTTTAGAAAAGCTATCTATTTCATTCTCTTCCTTTAAAATGGGGATACCTTCTTGTCATGGCACTTCTGTGAGGGTGAAGTGCTTCCATTACTATGAGGCACCAAACAATATGACATGAAAGAGATGCTGTTTGGTTCCACGTCTTGTGCTACAGCATGCTCTTATATACAATTTCTAATCACATCTGCAACAAATCAGTTTGAGTTGTTAACATTTTGAAGTATCTTATACTGTAAATGGAAATCCTTCTATAGTTCCAAGCTCTAAAAGGTAGATCAAGAATTCTATTTGAAATGGGGATTTTTCCTCACATAATATAAATCTGACACTGCTTCTGATTATTTCTCATCAAAAGGCTCATCATCATGTGAGGCCTCTGCTCCAGCTCCTTATTTCTCCTCCTCCCCTTCTTCCCCTATCTCTGCATACATTTTAAAGTCTAATTTAGGCTCCCAACACCATGCTAAATGTTATCTGTTCCTTTAGATCCTTATTTAACTGTTCTTGTCTTAATTTCGTTTCTTGCAATTGTATCTCATTATTCAGGTTATTTCTCAGAAGATTGATTTGAGTATAAGGGGATCATTTACTTTTCCATTATAACAGCCACTTCAGGTTATAAATTCTGACTGTAAAGGGAAAATGTGCTTATCAGGTTTGTCAGCATTTGTGTGAAACAAGACTGGGCTTGTGTTGCAGAGACTTTCATGGCTGGTACAATTTCTATCTTCATATTTTCTGTGGATAATCCTGCTGTTGAATCCCTTGCATGTTGAAATGCAGAGGAAAACACTCGATTTTTGTAGCCATTTTGTGGTATGGATTGAGTATATGCCTGAAATGAAAGGACCTTTCCATCACGTGCCAGTATGAAGAGCTGTTGCTTAGGGGAACAGATGGTTCAGGTGATAGTTAGCTATGGCTTATGTTGCTACTGTTGGGAACAATTATGGATTTATTTTCTATGTGTTGCATCTTTAAACTACCAAAAATGTGCTGGAGGCTGCTTCAATTTTATGTTCATTTCAGACAGTGCAGAAGATCCTTTGCTCTCCAGCATTGGTTTTTTTTTTTTTGTTTTGTTTTGTTTTTTTTTTTGTTGTTTTTTTTTTTGGCTTTCCCTTCATACAAATTTGATTACTGACAGAACGAAGCATGAACTGATCTTTGTGCATGTACCAGGGATGTCTACGAAGACTCCCACTCAGGCTTCTGGCTTGAAACTGGCTAAATTCATAACACTCAGTAGCAAACACTGAAGTTCCTTCCCAGTCCAGAGATGAGGAATCAAAAATTATGGTGTAAATTGTTACCCTGGTCATGATCACAGAATCAAAGAATTGTAGGGGGTAGAAGGGACCCCAAGAGATCATTGGGTGCAACCCCCCTGCCAAAGCAGGTTCCCTAGAGCAGGTTGCCCAGATAGGTGTCCAGACAAATCTTGAGTATCTCCAGAGCAGAAGACTCTACAACCTCCCCGGGCAACCTATTCCAGTGCTCTGTCACCCTCACCGTGAAGAAGTTATTTCACATATTGGTGTGGAACTTACTGTGATCCATTTTGTGGCCATTATCCCTTGTCCTGTCCCCACAAACCACTGAAAAGAGGTTGGCCATATCGCTCTGTATCCCACACTTAAGGTATTTTTAAGCATTAATAAGATTCCTTCTCAGTCTTCTTTTCTCAAGGCTGAACAGACCCAGGTCTCTCAGCCTCTCCTCATAGGGGAGATGCTCCTGGCCCTGTATCATCTTTGTGGCCCTCCACTGGACTCTTACCAGGAGATCCCTGTCTTTTTTTTTGTACTGGGGAGCCCAGAACTGGACATGGTACTCCGGGTGAGGCCCGACCTGGGCAGAGTAAAGGGGGAGAGTTACCTCCATTGACCTGCTGGCCGCACTCCTTTTAATGCATGCCAGGGTCCCATTGGCCTTCTTGGCCACCAGGGCACACTGCTGGCTCATGGTCAACCTGTCATCTACCAGGACCCCGACGTCCTTCTCTGCAGAGCTCCTCTCCAGCAGGTCATACCCCAGCCTGTACTGATATATGTGGTTGTTCCTTCCCAGGTGCAGGACTCTACACTTGCTCTTGTTAAACTTCATTTGGTTTCTTCCTGCCCAGTTCTCCAGCCTGCTCAGGTCTCGCTGAATGGCAGCACAGTTTTCTGGCATGTTGGTCACTCCTTGCAGCTTTGTATTATCGGAATAACTTGCTGAGGGTGGACACTATTCCCTCATCAAGGTCATTGATGAAGATGTTGAACAAGACCGGACCCAGCACTGACCCCTGGGGAACATCGCTAGTCACAGGTCTCCAGCTGGACTCTGCACCACTGATCACCACCGTCTGAGCTTGGCCAGTCAGACAGTCCTCAACCCACCTTACAGTACACTCCTCTCTCCCACACTTTCTCAGCTTTGCTAGAAGAATGTCATGGGAGACAGTATAAAAAGACTTGCTAAAGTCAAGGTAGTTGACATCCACTGCTCTCCCCTCATCTACTCAGCTTGTGATGCCATCAGAGAAGGCAACGAGTTTGGTTGAGCATGAATTCCCCTTGGTGAATCCATGCTGACTACTTCTCATAACCTTATTCTCCTCCAGTTGCTTGGAGATGGCATCCAGAACAAGCTGTTCCACCACCTTTCCAGGGACAGAGGTGAGATTGACGGGCCTGTAGTTTCCCGGATCCTCGTTCTTGCCCTTTTTGAAGACCGGAGTGACATTGGCTATCCTCCAGTCTTCGGGCACCTCTCCTGTTCTCCAAGACCTTTCAAAGAGTATAGGTAGTGGTTTGGCAATCACCTCTGCCAGCTCCCTCAGCATACATGGATGCATTCCATCAGGGCCCATGGATTTGTGTGCGTTGATACTACTCAGACGCTCCCAAACCATGCCCTCCTCAACCAAAGGGGAGCTCTCCATTTCCCAGACTCTTTCTTCTCCCTCCAGGGTCCAGGAGTCCCAGGGAGGAGTCTTTGAAGCAAAGACTGAAGCAAGGAAGGCATTCAGTATCTCTACCTTCCCAGTGTCCCCTGTTACGAGAACACCTCCCTTCCCCTCCTTCCCCCTGCCCCCATTCAGCAGGGAACTTTTTACTTAAATAATAATAATAATAATAATAATAATAATAATAATAATAATAATAA
>CM021767.1:27709442-27739732 GCA_011076525.1 Nettapus auritus
AATAATAATAATAATAATAATAATAATAATAATAATAATAATAATAATAATAATAAACTTCTTATCATTTATCTCCTTTGCCAACTTCATCTCCAGGTGGGCTTTAGCCTTCCTCATCGTATCCCTGCAGGACCTGACAACACTCCTATACTCCTCCCAAGGGGACAGGCCTTTTTTCCACATTTCATAGACCTTCTTCTTTTTGATCTTGTTGATGAGCTCCTTGCTCGTCCATCCAGGTCTCCTGCCCCCCTTCCCCTATTTCCTACTCTTAGGTTTGCATGGATCCTGAACTTGGAGGAAGTGCTGTTTAAATGTTGCCCAGCTCTCACAAGTACCCTTACCTTCTAGCAATCTAGCCCATGAGATACTCCCAGATAGGTCTGGAAGAGGTCGAAGTTGGCTCTCCAAAAGTCTAGGGTATCAATCCTATTTTTTCCCTTACTTCTTCCAACAAGTTCCATCTTGAACTCCACCATATCATGATGACTGCATCCCAAGCTGTCCCCAACCTTCACATCCCTAACAAGCCCATCCCTGTTGGTAATAACAAGGTCCAGAAGTAACCCCCACCTCGTCAGCTCTTCCACCACTTGCGTCAGAAAATTATTTTCAATGCATTGTAGGAACCATTTGGACTGTGAATACCTGGCCAGGTGGCTTGCCCAACAGATGTCCAGATAATTAAAGTCCCTCATGAGAATCAGAGTCCGGGATCACGAGGCTACTTCCAGCTGCTTGTAGAAGGCCTCATTGACCTCCCCCTCCTGATCTGGTGACCTGCAGTACACCTCCACAACAGTGTCTCCCATACCCATGGGTTACCATATGGGGTACCCATAGATTCATACTCATGATACTCCTTTGTCATATCTCACTCCCCTCCCTTCCCCCATTGAACCTAGTTTAAGGCCCAAGTAATCAGTCCAGAGAGTGTGGGATTTCGGGGGAGGGTCCCCAAAAAGGTAAACAGAACCAACTTTGAGTCCATGGTTATTAACATCATTGCTGTTCTTCCACTGGCCCCTCTTGGCTGAACTCAGGATAAGTTCATTAACTCTTACTAGAAAGGAAACACAGGCTTTGGCCTAGACAGGACAAGGCCTCATGGCCTTGCAACAGTTTTGCAGCAGCACTGAGATGTTTACCTTTCTGAGCTGCAGGTAAAATTAGATATAAAGACATTCAGGCCCTTTGAACTGCACAAAGGACTAGATCCATAAAGCTACAGCTGCAGGTTGACAAATTTCATGGCATCTACCTCAGCCCTTTGGGCCATCAGTCCTTGCCCCAGTGACACTGCATCAGGGCCAGGCTCCAGCTCCCCACAATCCTACCCAGCCATGGGTCCAAGTAAGCCAGGCCCACCTGCAGGCCCATGGACATCCTCAGCCCATTTCCAACACCAAAGAGGTGCCTGGTGGCCCCCACGGGCCCAGGCATTCCCCACAGTTCTCAGCACCCCCAGGCCTGGGATGTCAGCAGCTCACACAATGCCACAGCAAGACCCACTCTGGCCTTAACTGGAGAGCTGCTCACTGCTTGTGTGGTTCACGTCCCACAGCTGTCAGGTTTCAGTGCTGGTTTTAGATGAGTGATTGTTTGGGAGCAGCTGACACTTGTAAAATGAAGCACAAAAGATCTTGTTAATGACTTGTCATTATTGTTCCCTCTTACTTTATGGGAGTGGGGAAAACAAACATTTACGTCTCTTTACAAAGAAAGGCCCAGGAGCTTTCCCTGGACTGGGGCAATGATATTGATTAAACAAAGGGTGTTAAATTGAAGCAATTTGAAGGAGTGTGTTTACCCTGTGGATGCATTTGGAAATCCACTGAATAGGGAATGTGAGATATCTGGAGGGGAATGGCAAAGTGCAGAAAAGAGTTTGCCAATGTACATCTCACTTATCAATTATTTACAAGACCTAACCATGCTGCAAGCCGGTCTGCCCTGTGCAGGGCTAGAAATACCAATGTTGGAGGGCTCCCTGTACTGCAATGCTGGAAGGCTTGGCCTGGTGTTAGCCATGGTGGGACAATGCCAGAAGATGTCCCTGAAGTAGACAAGGCCAAAACACCAGGGTTTCTTAAGCTACAGGTTATCTTGGGAAGGCTCCAGTAAGCTCATTTGTTACTAATCTGGTGTTTTCTCAAAGAATGTTCCCTTGTATAATAATCCCCACTGGTGTTGTATGGGAAATGTGAGCAGCTTTAAAATATGAACTGAACATGAATCTCAGATTAAAACTAATTTCTACTATGTCACATAAAAGGAAGAGAAGGAAGTGCCCACAGGTAGCTGTGGATAAAAAGGTACAAAAAGGCTGAGCTACAGTGGGAGCATGGCAGGTATAGCACACAAGATTTTGTAACTTTTGATCAGTTTGTGTCAAAGACTATGATACAAGTGCAACAAAGGTGGTGAAGGGTTTAGAGGGGAAGACATATGAGGAGCGGCTGAGGACACTTGGCCTGTTCAGCCTGGAAAAGAGGTGGCTGAGGGGAGACCTCATCACAGCCTACAGCTTCCTCGTGAGGGGGAGTGGAGAGGCAGGTGACCTATTCTCTTTAGTCATCAGTGATAGGACCTGCGGGAACGGTGTTAAGCTGAGGCAGGAGAAGTTTAGGCTGGACATCAGGAAGAGGTTCTTCATTGAGAGGGTGGTCGCACACTGGAACAGGCTCCCCAGTGAAGTAGTCACTGCACCAAGCCTGTCGGAGTTTAAGTGATTGGACCATGCACTTAGTCACATGGTCTAAAATTTTGGGTAGACCTGTGTGGAGCCAGGAGTTGGACTTAATTATCTTTATGGGTCCCTTCCAACTCGGGATATTCTATGATTCTATGATTTCTCTCATTCTAAATTAAACATTAAGAAATTGTAACATTGCTGAATAAACATAACTAAGGAACAGAAATCTTCTATTTTTTCCATCAAGAGGGAAAAAAAAAAAAAAAATAAAATCATAGAGGGGGCCTGCTTGGCACAGCAGCAATGCCAGACAACTTCTCCACTGCCTCTTAAGTCAGATGAGTTTAGCTAGACCCTAACTGGGGAGGAACAGAAACATTTAGTAGACTTTTCATAATATTTATTCTGTAGAATAAAAAAGGGACACTTGTTTTGCTTTTTTCTCTACCATGAAAGGACTCTCTTTGCTAGTTGGAAGATATTTCTAAACTAGTAGTAGAGAGAACCTCTGTCCTGAACTCAGTTTATGTCTTAAATAACCCATTCAAAATCTTTTGAGAGATAAATACCTGGAGGCATTAGTTACATTTGGATCTGAGTTTTTTTTTTTTGTTTGTTTGTTTGTTTGTTTTTTCCTTCCATTAGTGCACTGATTCTTTATTGCTATCTAGTTTATTAAGAAAAACAAACCTTACAAAGAATTTTATAAAACTACTATATTGTTTAAATAGTATATTGGAACAGCACCTGAGGAGCTATGCCATTCTCTTGGGTGTAAAGAGGCATTCAGGCATCTATTTAAAACCATACCTTGTGCTCAGTTCAGAGCTGTTCCAAGCAATCAGCTGCATCTGCATTCATATGTACAACATATGACATTTAACTATCAGATTTAAACAGTTACAGCTATGTTATTGAGATGAGCTCCTGAGATGGTTTCCACCTTGTGGCAAATGAGAGATATGCAGGTTTCAGAGCATAACTCCATACCAGATTCAGCTACGTCTTCTGTTAAACCAGTCCCTCTTACTCAAAAATGATTTTTTACACTGCTGTTTGTACTGAGTCATAAACTAATAAATAATAAATACATGAACCTTGTTTGGTGTGACTAATGCAATAATGACCCAGAAGAAATTTTTAGCTAAGAATGGTCAAAGTAAAGTAACCCATCAAAGCTGTGGATGCTAAACCTTTTCACAACTCCAGCTGAGTCCATTTAGTGCCCTGTAAGCTGGGATATTTATTGAGGACCGGTTTCTAAACACCATCACCATGAGTGGGATTTAGCTACCTAAATAATCATATCTATTATTGGTTTAGATACCCAGCTGTGTCCAAAAGAAACTGCACAACTAAAGGACATGGGCAGTAAAATAAGCGAACTTTGTCTTCTCATTGCCAACCCAGAAAGGCAGGACATGCCATAGGTCTCATGTCCTGTCTGCCAGCACCATGCAAATACTTTAGGTGCAACTGGGCATTCAAAACAGAGTTAGACATCTCTGTTGCCTGAAACCCACACTGTGGGAAAAACTGTTTCTGCAGAAGTAAGGAAAGAAGAACACTTCTAAGAAAACAGTTCTAAAGATGCTCCCCTAATGGCCCCATGAACAGTGAATTCATGACAAACCTTTAATGGGGGCAGAGCAGGGTAGGAGAGGTGATGTGCATGATATTTGCAATTTCAGAATAGATAATTACCTAAAAATTGGAGAAGTACTTTCTGAAAACCTTGTGTCAGATGCTAAAGGTCTGGAGACAACTGGAATTTAATGATTTTCTCAGAGGATTTCATTTGTTTGCTATAGAAAGATTCTTAACTCCTGGAGATTCCAGATTCTCTCTATCTACCACATAGGGACCATTATTACCCTCTTTGGGGGAAAGTCAGGTATCTTCTTCAGCATTAGAGATACATCTGACTTTTAGTTCTTTAAGTATTTGTTTGCTTCTGTATTTGTTAAATTATTATTGTATTATACACTGAATATACATATGTAGTGTATCCCTAAAGTATATATATTGTGATTTTATATACAGTGTACACCTATACATACAGTATTCATATATAGTATGTGTATAAAAAGAAAAGGAGAGAGTGCTGTATAGTAATGATTGTGTATGTATTAATGGTGATGCCATGATGATGCCAAACCCCACTTTGATTTGTATTTGTAGATACATTCTTGGGAATTTCTTCTCTTGACTGGCTTTTTTAGCATGTGAGATAAAGAAAATCTGAATTCCTTAGACTTCAAAAACAACATTAGCAAGGTAAAAAAAAAAAAAAAAAAAAAGGCTTGGAAGACAAAAGATCACATTAAGTGCATTTATCTCTAAACATCAGACCAGATTTCTATCTCTAAACAGAGCAGACCTTATATAGAATATACCTATTCTATTAGGTGTTAATGTAGACTAACACACACAAACACACTTATATATATATGTATATTATTTTTTCTGGTAATTAGAGACTTTCCTCAACTGCCACAACTCTTCAAAAACAATGGAGTGCCTTGCAGTGCCAGCTCCTTCAGCAAGCTTATGTTCATTGGTAACAAAACAATGAGAATAGTACCTGTCAGAGTAACAAAGTATGTGACTGGATGCTCCAATTTACACATATCTCTTGGATGTTGCTTGTCTATTCTACAGTTTATGCAGGCTGTTGATTGACACTTCAATGCTTTCTCAGAATGTAAAATTCAGTAAATGGATGTTAAAATAAACCAGATATTAATATTTGAGTGAAACAAATTGAAGTGTTGTGTGGCTTGCAAACCTCAGAGAATTGATGTCAATCCACTTGAAATGGTGCTTTGCCCATAGTATTCCCTGTCCTGTTTTTTAAGAGGTTTTGATATTTGCATTGAAGAGGACTTCTAAGGGGAAGATTACTTGAACTGCCAGCCCAGAAGCAGCACCAAGGATTAGTTAAAATGATGGAGGTAGATCTTAACTATCTAGGGGAGAGCTATCTAGTATGAATATATTATACTACAATGATGTGACCACGTGTTGTCAGTGTACTAAAAATATTAGTCACTGCTCTAGACCAGAGTGTAGCCAAAAGCAAGAAAGTGGCTGGTATTTTGACCAACAATTTTACTCGTATTATCAGTGAGATAAATCTGATCTTAGAGGAGCTGGCCCGAGTTGTGTTACAGAGACACCTTCCCTGCTCTGCACCTCCACTCCTCCAGTTGAGACTTTTCACTTAACTTTCTTAATTAAAAAATTGAGTGGGACAAGTTCATGCCTTTGTCAATACAGGAAGTTACCAGGGCTGTGTTCTCTCCTGGGCTGTGTTGCAGTGTGTCTCTGGACACTTTCTTTTCCCATCTGTGAAATGAAAGCAATGTTTGCACAGCTTCTGAGAGGTTTGATACTCTGCAGGTGAGAAGTGCAGTGCTGTCAAATATTGTGATTATGCAGTAACATTTATGCTTCTGGAGCAAAGACTACATAAAAATTTAGAGCCTTACAGTTACCATACAAGGTAATACATATAAAGTACAATGAATATAAATCACTTGTTTGGCTGCCTGATAGAATCCTTGTTAATGTAATAGTTTAGATAACCCAAATATTCCCTTTGGGCAGTAACCAAGGATATTTTGTTTAGCATTTTTCTCCAGAAATGAATGTTGGACCATTAAAATAATTGATTTTCAATGAAATGTGATTTTTTTTTATCTTTCTTTACTTAAAAAAAAAAAAAAAAAAAAAAAAAAAAAAGTACATATTTTCTAATATTCTCTTCTTACGTTCATATTTTAAACCTTGATCAGAAAGATTGACTGTTTGGCACCTGACAAGAGGAAAGAACCAAAAGATTACCCTGCAAATAAAGTAAGAACTGAGGATTCATGCTTAACACTACTCAGCAAATCAATTACAGCTGATTTCTCTACCTGAAAAATAAGACTAAAGAATATATAACTATCTCACAAAAATATTGGGAAAATTAAGCACACACATCTCTCAAGACCTTTCTGAAATTTCTCAATTAAAACACTTCAAAGCTTTGTGTTATTATATATTGTGTTCTTAGTTTACGGCAGACATCATTAATGTATATTTTTCTCTTTTACATTTTCTTTCTGATCTTTTGGTACGCATAGCAATTTGCCTACTAATTCATTTAAGGCTGTTCTTGTGAGCCTTTCTGAACACCCAATGGAATAGGAAAATGTGCAAACATAAAAATACAGAAGTGTTTCCTGCACTAGTCATTTGAAATGATAAAGTAGGCAACTCCAGCAGAATGGTTACATGCATCCATAGCACTGTGAGGGTGTCTGAGCAAGGGGCTCCTTCTGCTCAGAGGTAAAATTGAGGGCAAGATCACAAAAGCTCCTTTCACTGGACCAAGTCAGCTGGAGAGGTCCTTTTCCGCATTACAAAGTTTTCATCTTCACTACAATTCTTGAGGCCATCTGATGTGTTATTAGGTGCTAATTCCTAACCTCTTCCAGTCAAAGTATTTTTATGTCTGGGTTTTGCTGATCTTCATGGCCTTGCCTTATAGGTGTAAACCAACAAATTCTGCTTAATTCAGAACCACTGTCCTCATATATGACAAATACTTCTCATTCACCTTCTCTCAGATTTTTCTCTGCAAGTTTATTTTCCTTCTTGCTCCAAGCTCTGATTATTGATTCATAAAGCACAGAGCTGTACTTTGCAAGGTCAGCATCAGCAATCCTATTACCATGTACATAGTTTATAATTCCCAAAAAACATATTTAAAATGGGAAATCTCCATCTCTCTCTCTGTTGTCCCATTCCCCCCCACCCCCCCTTTTAAGGTTTTAATTGCATTGTACTTTCACGGTGGATTATGGTCTGTTAAGCTGAGTCATGACCGGTGATAATTTAGCATTTTTTATAGGAGTAGAAACACTGTTAAGGTCTTCTCCTTACACTCTGAGCCCAGCAAAAGAATTTGGGAAAGAACGTTTGAAGAGCCAGAATGGTTGTGAACAGTTGTTCACATGCTGTTCACATGCTGTAATATGGAAGAGTTGTTCTGGAAATATGTGATCTTGAATCTCAGTCATGGGTTTGTTTGCAGCTCTCTGTGAATAGGGTTTAACTGGCAGAGTACAACACGCAATCTTCTCAGACATCAGAAGACTTGGCTCTGCCACTGAATTTGTTCACCCCTTCTAGAGAAAGTGGAATTTTGTGTTCTGCAGTGTCCAAAAACTTAGTTATGCATTGAGGTCAAAATTTCTTTCAGTTGTGATTTTCTGACTTATTAACTGATAACCACCACTCTTTCATTCTCTGTAGGCATTCTAAGAAGAAAATCTAAATTGTTTGGGAGAAGAATTACACACCTTTGCCACTTAGTTTATGAAGGAAGACAATAGGTCTGGTGACCTTATGAAGGAAGAACCTTTTCCTGTGAGGAAAAGGACTACATTATTAAGAATATTTCTCAAGATGAGAATGCAATCTACTCAGATTTCCTGTAGGATTTAGAGCCATAGAATGACTTGGGTTGGAAGGGACGTTGGGATCATCCAGTTCCAACCCCTCTGCCGTGGGCAGGGACATCTTGCACTAGACCAGGCTGCCCAAAGACCCATCCAACCTGGCCTTGAACACTCAGGGATAGGTCATAAGTCCTGAGAGGTCTCTGTCTCAGTGTCACATGTAGGTATGATTTTTTGTATTACATGTTCCAAGTGTTTTGCCTTGGACATGTTGCAAAAGAGATAAGAGTAAGAGAGCTTCAAAGAAAGTGAAGAGAATTTGACAAGAAGGAAGAGGAGAGAACATTACTGGAAGAAAATGAATAACAGCAAAAAAGCAGGATATGTATACATGAAGACATGAATTCATAATTGAAGGTCTGTTGCAGATGGTTAAGGTGAATTATGAAGAGAAAAACATGCAAATGGGAAAGAAAAAATGTTATGCAACATAAACTTCAAAGAAATGTTTCAATATTTTTACATTATAGCAACCTTCTCTTTGGAAAATTTTCCGTTAAAGCTGAGTTCAACTCAATGACTTGATTTTTAAGTGTGGAAATAAAAATGAAAAATATTTTTTTCCAGTTTTCATTTTGTTTTATACAAATAGAAAGAGTCATGAAATACAGTTAAAATTTAATTTTGAAGGAAAGAAAATATGACACTTTTGTCAATTTAATTTAATTGAAAATATAAACATTTGTTGTTTGGAAACTGTGGAAGCCAGATTGCAGCATTTTTCAGAATTTCAAACACAGTGTATATGGTAGTTTTTGTTGTTGTTGTTGTTGTAGTAGTTGTTGTTTTTTCTATATTCTGGAATATAGATACCTCTAGCCAGATCACATTCTGTTCTTCCACTGTGCTTTAGTTGCTGTAATCACTGTGAAGCTGAGCACTTTCTACATGCTGCTTTGCAGCCTGCCTTTGCTCATAGCTCACTGCAGCTTCACGTGGGCTCTTGTGGCAGTGCTTTCTAGAGCAGCCAGGGCAATATTTTTCTTCTGTTGTTTCATGTTGTTGTTCTCATGATTTTCCTTGTGGCCCTGCGCCTGCAAGCCCAGATACCACTTGTATGGGTGACTCTCATGG
This sequence comes from Nettapus auritus, assembly GCA_011076525.1. Classification (NCBI taxonomy): domain Eukaryota; kingdom Metazoa; phylum Chordata; class Aves; order Anseriformes; family Anatidae; genus Nettapus; species Nettapus auritus. The sequence goes on from CM021767.1 coordinate 27,718,722, forward strand.
GATGTGATTGCCATAGCCATTAGGAATCACCTTTCTTGCCCCTTACCTGTGCCTCTTATGTCTTTTAGTTTTTATTAGGGAAACCCAAAACCTAGAGCACAATAAAGTAGACAGGAATCATCTAGATACATGATCAGGATTACCTAATGAAACACATGCAAAAAAAAGCTTAGCACCAGTCCATGTGCAATGTCCATGTCCAACCAAACATTGTCCAGTCAGCACAGAATGCATTATGAATCAGAACAGCTCACAGGATCTGGAGCAGGTCCTGAAGGAAAGTACAGAGTGCTGATGGACAAGGATGGTGATGGCTTGTCACTGTTGCAATCTGCTGTGCTGGAGAGATCACAGAGGGGGATGCTTGCCAGGTGATGACTCTCATTTGGCCTCACAGAGAACCTCGGCCTGCCTTGCTCTGCCTTTCTTCTATTTCTCCCATGTCCTCTTATTTTTTAATACCTTTGGTAACTTTGAAGTTGATGCATGCCTCACCTTCTGGCCCCACTAATAAAGCTTTATGCATTAATCCTGTTGTAATATCCTTCATGCAACTCTTTTGTGAGTAACTGTGCTATTCAGCACAGGCTGACTGTTGGTAAATGTGATTTATTGCAAGGCACTTTTAAGTTGAGTAAGACAAACACATCTCTGTTAAACTCTTCCTGACTTTTCTTCCTGCAGGATATAATAGGAAGACAAGAATTTATCTGTGTTGTTATGTGGATTGTGTCATGCATTCCTGTTGTTTTCTCCCTACACAGAATGATTTTCAGCTTGAGAGGAGGAATGAGCAAATGTGCACTGTCACAGCATCAGAGCCAGGTAGTTTGCCAGGAAAGATCAAAGCTGACATGGAGAGCCAAAAAAGCAAGCTGTTTCTTACCCTCCACCTATCACTGCCTGCTTATCCCCATACATTTCCACAGTACCTTCAGGTTGAAACATCTTTTGTGTAAAGTAGCCCAGGTCCAGGTCTTTTGGCAGTGTTAATATATTCCTTGGCTAATATGGACTAATATATAACCAGCTAATGGTGATGGAAGGAGAATAGTGTTTGTTGACAAGACTCAGTTTTTGGATCATTCTGGAAAGGACTTCACCATTCTTGTTGTGTGTGGACATCCAGAAAGCTTATGTGACCTATTCATGGGAGACAGCATCATCTTAATTCAATGAGAAACACTCCTATATGCTGGTGGTAGATTGGAAAGGATTGATCAGCCACTTGAAGTGCATCTGTCTCTCTGCACAATGGCTGCAGAGGAAGCCTAAGAAACTGATATACTTTAGGCACCTAAGTTTTAGAGGAATCCCAGTCTAAGTGCTCTGATCCTCTTTATTTTATAGTTTTCCTAAGCAGTGCCCCTGCTCTATTCTAATCTAAAGAGCATGCAGCAACACTGTGTCCTGGCAAAGCACTTGGTACTGCTCTCCCTGAATTTTTCATTGCTTTTCATAAGCACAGAATCAAACCTAATGCCCCTTGTTATTTGGTACAAATGTGAGTATTAAATAGGAAAGACAAATGCAGAGCGTGTTAAAGGACTTTCAGCCCATGGATCTCCCTGTGCTTCTCTTGCCTGCCAAATTCCCTCCCTATCCTGACTGTGCAAGGAGATCACACAGGGTAATTATGCAGGTTTGTTTATTTCCACTTCTTAACCTAACCAAGAATTGATTACTCTTACAAAGTAAGTTACCACCCAGGGGATGGAAATGGAGCCACATTTTTCTCCTGATTGGGTACACCTCATTAGGTCCACGACAGCCTTTGGCTGGACTCCCTGCCAGGGGTAATTGGTAGTGACAATGGCATCATTTTACCACATACCAGTCAGCATCCACAGGAACAGCCAGATCAGAGAAACAAGCAGGAGGAGGTGAATCAAAAGATTACAGAGATATCACGAGATTAGCAATTTAGTAAAACCTCCAGAAAGGAGTGTCTTAATTTTATTAAAAGCTGTTGAAGACAATCATCTCTCTTAAGTAACAGATGACTGAGTGTATCATTACAAAGCGCCAGTTAATAGAATTAGCAGCAGACCACAAAAACTTTCAATCTTGGCTGCAAACAGCTCAATAAAAAAGACAACTAATCTTTCCTTTATTTTCCTCCTGTCTGTTAGCTAGAAGGACCTGAAAGTGGTTTTTTTTTTTTTTTCCCCACTGTAAATAAACTCTAGTGAGTTTTTTACTGGTGACTTCAGCCAGGCCTGTGAGACCTTGTTGGATAGACTTTATTGTGAAACCAAACAAAGGGGTTATATTTAGCTTACAATGGCAGAGCTACTATAAAACTGCTGTTAAAATTGTCAGAGATGATATAGCAAGGCTACACTGGCATCGCTTTGATCCAGTCTGAAGTCTGCTTTATTTTGTAAGAAATCTCATTTGACCTTATTTGCCCCCATTTATGGATGACCTTGGCACCATATAGGCTATTAAAATATCATCATGATTATGCATTTCTTTCCAAAAAAAAAAAAAAAAGAGAAAGAAATATTTTGAAAAACTTTATTGCTTGATTTACAAGTAGAAATCCTAAATGTGAACAGAATCTAGAAATACTTTGATTATCATTTCCAAGATTATTCTAAGAATTTGACTGGAATGTGACAAAAGAATTGTCTCAAAATTCTGTAAAGTAGTACTTTTATAAGTAGTAGCTTATTTGTATTTCATTAATGTGCAGGAAAACGTGTGTTGTACCACCACTGGAGCCCATACAGAAGTAAAACAGAAGGCAATGACTGTCACAAGGATCTTAAAATATGAATATCATACTTAAAGAATTTGCCTGCATGGCTTTGTACTTCTTTAATTATGTTATATAAAGAGCTGCAGTGTGTGGCCAGCAAAAACACACTAAATATATAGTTTCAATTAAGCTTTGCAGCATAAACAAACCACGTAGCACAGCACACTGTCTGCCAAAAAATATCATATGGCTGATAAAGTTGTGAGGGACATATAAAATGATAGCTTTTGAAAAAATTATATATATGTATTTTATGTCAATGATGATGAGATTGAAAAAGAAAGAGAGAAAGAGAGAAAGAGAGAGAGAAAGAGAGAAAGAGAGAAAGAGAGAAAGAAAGAAAGAAAGAAAGAAAGAAAGAAAGAAAGAAAAAGAAAGAAAGAAAGAAGGAAAGAAAGAAAAAGAAAAAAGATTGATTATCCATATAGATGATTTTATTAATACTGGGTAGGAAGTGGATTTCTTTTTTTATGAAAATTTGATACTGAAAAAAATACCATCCTCTTCCAACTGGGATGCAAATTAAAACTGTACTTTAATTTATTTTTAATTGTTGAATTGCATTTCATTTCATAACAGAAAAAAAAAAAAAAAAAAAAAAAAAAAAAAAAGGAAATACTTCCTTAATTTCTAAAAAGAAGCTAAAATGTTCTGTTTTGCACAGTTCTGCAATATTTTCCTGAAAAATTATGTAAAAATAAACTCATGGAGGGTGGATTACTCACATAAATTATTTTTAATTTTATTAATCAGTATTTTCTGACAAGTGTCAAAAAAAAAATATTGTTCTAATCAGTATAATGTCTACAAGAAAAAGTCTGGAATAATTCCACTGTCTTTAATTGCTTCTAATTTTCATCCTGGAAAAGAGGTCAGAATGATGTCTCAAAATTTCCTTGAAGCAGTGTAAATTTTTTAATATTGCTGATATAATAACCATATATTTTCACTGATAAAGGTTTATTTTTGTAAAGAATCTGAAAACATTTTCCTACTTTTTATCTTTTTGTTGTTGTTGTTTTCCTAGATCTTTAGTCTATTCTTTCTCTGTAGTTCTTATTTTATCCCTTTTTATTTTCATTTGTGCTAACCTTATTCCATTCTCTTGCATGGCACTGGGGTCACCATTCCTCCTCCTTTGCTCCCAAAAATTAGAAGAACAAGGATAGCTTTCATTTTTAAAGAATTGAACTGTGCATGGAAGTAACATGGCAAAGTATCTTTTCCTCTGTATGTTATTTGAGGAGGCAGGTACGTGGCTTGACTTCACTTGGCACTGTATTTTTATAGCTTCTCTTTTTAAAGCATGGGAACAACATGTCTGTTGGATTACATATGCTTTGCTTGATCTTTTCCTTACGTATTCCAGTATGCTTCATTCTGGGCATGTTTTAAGGCAGAGCCAGCAGCTGTTTTGAGAGTGAGCAGAGATTACCTCCATCAAAAGGACATTTTATAGGTGTAGAAATCATAAGTAAGCACAACTACTGCCACCAGCTTCCCTCCCAAACTTGAGTGCTGGATTTCCATGGTAGGTAATGACAAGTAGGTTCAGGACAGCATGTCATAGAGCAATATATGTGCAGAAATACAGCAAAACAATTATGAGTTTGACAAAACATACAGGGTCCTGAAACAGTCTTAACAACAGCTTTTGTTGTTGTTGTTGTTGTTGTTGTTGCTCCAGCACCAAGGCAAGTACCTAGAGAAATCAGGAAGGAAATGGGTATTTGTGTTGTTTAAAGATGTGTTATGAATGGTGCTTAAGGCCATATTGCCTTCAGATTTCCTGTTCCCCTTATGTACCCTTCTTCTCCACAAAGCGATTATGAAACCACTGATTTTTGTACTGACTGTATTTTGCCTGTCTGCATCTTTCCTTGCCTGCAGAGAATCCTGCACAGAGCCGCACTCCCCTCCCCATTTTTTTTTTTTTTTTAATTTTTATTTTTTGTTCTGTGCTGAGGCTATCAAAACAAAGTCCTCCTACCAAAGTCCCATCTCCCACAGGTTGTTTCTTTTACCCGGCTTTAGAAGCTCTTCTCGTAAACCGTTTTTCTGTAGCATGTGAGAAATGCAGCCCTAGCCTCTAAGCCTTATTTCACATGTAATAAACCTACGTTGCACAAACAGCAAGAAGGGATTTACCCATGCTGTCTTTAATCCCATCTAATTCAGAGCAGATGGCTCTGAGAGCCATGCATGGCGAAACCCGCAGCACGAGCCCGTTCATCCCCACACCAGGGACTGCTTGTCCTCAGCAGGGTGCTCCCCATCCACCCATGCAACTGCAGGGGCAGGAGGCTGATCTCTGCTCTCTCCCACTTGCAGGAGTTCTGAGTGCCTTTTCACAGGCCTGCCTCATCGCATTATTTATAATCTTCTGGAAGAAGTTGGTTAACCTTAAACTATCTTCTGTACCATAAAATCCCATGACCTCATCGTGGAAGAGGGATGCTATCCAGTTAGTGGCTTAGCAAGTAGGGATGGCAGAGCCCTCACCAAGGTGAAGAGCTGTAGTGCAGCCTGTGACACTTGGCTGAGAGATGGCGCATTGACAGAAAGAGGTGACAGGTCAATTTGCTGTTTTCCCCTTTCAGAACTAAGTTAAACACACTCTTGGAAAATACGCAATGATGGACTTCCCTTTGAGGCCCCAAGTAGGACTCATTGCCCTAAGTGGGCATCTTGTAGCTTCTGATTTCAGTGTGCTATATCTGGGTCTCAGCTCTGCCGGGTGCTGTAAAACACAAAGGCAAGAGGCTGCACTTTAACGGGGATTTAGAATCTGAATGGAAAAAAGGATGTGGTCTCCTTCTGATCCAGTCTGAAGAGAGCATCCAGGATGGACACTCTCAAGTTTTCAAAAATCATAAGTCCCATTTCCTCCAACCAAATCACAAAATATTATGGTGATAAAATGATAAAATTAGCATGTGAATTACCTTCTGATTTATAATTTTAGTCAAGATTTTTTTGCCTCGGTCAAGAGGGGTAAAGCATTTTATATTTTATTTTATTTTTTTATTTTTTAATGGAAGCTGACAATCTGTCAGAATAATATAAGTTTAGGACCCATGATAAGAGTCACTCACACAAAATCCTTTTTTTTCTTTTTTTTTTTTTTTTTTTTTTTTTTTTTGCCCTGAAGTTTGCAGAGTGACAGCCCTTAGAATTTTTATGCCAGCAAGAGTAGCTGCAGATACTATCATTATTTACCTAAATGAAATGTATAATACTTCTACTGAAACATTTTCAGCTAGAAATCAGCCCCAGTAATTTAGTGGATTCAGCCTAGGTATTTACACTATTCCCATCAATCTGTTACCTGAACAGCCTGTAAAATTAAAATACAGTAAGTACTTCAAGGTGATTGTCCATTGTCAGAAATTAAAGTAGCCTCTCCTTACCACAAAGAAAAGATTATTCTGCTTTATGTATGATGTCACACTTGGTTTTGCATGTGGTCTGTCAACACCAGAAGACTATGGGATGATCACATTCAAAGAGATAAGATTTGAACCTGAAATCAGGCATATTTGTGATTTTGTTAATGAATTGTTCAGAGCAAGTTCAGCTATTCGACAAAATCTAAGGGCCTTTATGATCTCTGTCTTAGAGTAAATAACAATAATAATAATAAACTATTTAGCTCCAATAGAACAGGAATGCTAACAGTGGCCAAAGAGTAGAGATGCAATATATGTCTTCTATACCCACAGCATTGAGGACATGAAAAATGAGACCAGGAGACAGTTAAACACACATGCACAATGAGGTGTTTAAAGTCTTAAATAGTCACATCTATATGTGACAGAGATATGAGAAGCAGACTCAATAATCTGGATGCTTTTGTAAATCTTATTCTTTATTTATCTTCACAGTTAGGTGGCAAAGATACCTTTGTAAATGTTCTCTCTGTCCTAACAAAGACGATCATAATGCAAAGTTGAAAAACCATGAATGACATTTGATTAGAGAGTCTGTCCTGTTAGCATAGTGGGCTTCATGATTTGTGAACCAGGTCCAACTTTACAGGAAAGCTGTATACTGGTTTCAATACTGTGGGAATACAAATATAACATAATAATGTGGTCATCATCCCAAAGGATCAGGAACAGTTCTCCAGGTAATAATTTCAGTGCTTTGTGATATTCTGTACGAAGAGTCAATCACATTTCTGCATGAATGGCTAGCGCTTCATTAAATACAAACTGAAAATTTATATCCTCTGTCACTAGCATACTATACTTCTGGACATGGGCCATCAGACTGTTTTGTCTTTATTCAACTAACCACTCTTGTGAAATTATAGATTGAAACACAAAAGAAAACTGCATTTTCTGTCTCCTCTGCCGGTTCCCCTATGTATGGGTTACCCAAATATCACTGTGTACAACTGCTGTCCAAAAAATAGCAAAGGAAATTTGAGCCAGAAGGGTTAACAAGAAACCATGTTAAGATTCCCCAGGACTCAGCGAATCCACATCACTGCACTCTAGCAGACAACCCCCTGATCTCCCCTGTGAAGTAATCTGCAAGTGATTGTGTTGGACAAGCCTACTTTGTTTCCCTTGATCTGGAGATCAAAGGTGGGAGTACAATTCTTTGTGCATTTTAATACATAAATCCCTCCTGCTTCACTTAAAAGACTATATTGGCTGTATATACATATAAATGTATATCTATTTAAGAGATTATATTTCCCACAAAGCAGTCAGAATGAAGAGCAGAATACCCTGTTAAAAGGTGTATCTGAGAAAGTGATAAACTCAGCAACTGAAGACTCAAATTCCCATGCACCAGGTGGGACTGAACAGCTCTGATACAATGTGCTCATTGGGCTTATGTTTCGTTTCAGTCTTCTGCTGCACAGCATGAAAGAGAAGAAGGTCATAGGAAATTTATATAAACCAGGCCTGACACACAAAGAGATCCTTACTGGTGCCCCTGTAAAATACTCTCCAAAGGTGAAAAGAATGTAACCTGGGTGGGTGCAGGAGAATTACTGAGGGAGCTGCAGTAAGGAGCCTGCCAGAACCACTGCTGACTGCATGTGGGTGATAGCATGTGGTAACAGGAGTGTATGAGATAGGAAATTGAAGAAACCTGTGCAAACACTGCTGCTGCACATGTAAATCAATAAGCTCTTATTTCCTGCCCCACCTTGCTGTATTCTTGTTTTCCTGTCTCATATTGACCTGAATCATGCTGGTCTTTCAGAAGTAGTATCCTCATCCTTGAAGCTTTTTAGGTACCCAGTTGCCACTGAGAAGAAGAATTAAAAGATACCTAAAGGACAGCTAGGGCCAGCATCCAAAGTTCTTGTCTCTTTTGGAAAATCATTTGTCTGTTTTCATAAACCTAAAGAAAAGATACAAAAACCTACACATACACATAGTTCCTTGTTTCACACCAAACCTTGATAAAGTGTGTCCTAAAAAGAAAGGTGTGTTTTGAAATCTCCCTTGGAACTAGTAGGATAGTTGCACTATTAGTATGTGGATCAATACAGACCTGTCTGGTCTCTGAGCTTTCAGTCCCAGACAGAGAATATATACTCCTACATACACTTCTACCAGAGATAAGACGCATAATACATTGAAACAGAAAAACTGTATGTCTGTGGGCAAAACAAAGAGAAAGAGAAGGAAAGAAAGAGCAATGGAGAGGTGATGCTGTACTTCATTTCCATCAGTTCTTATTGTAAACTTCAGGAAATGCCTGTGGAAATCAGACGGTGTTTCTCCGTTGCTACCAATGAGTCTTCTGATAATGTCAAAACCACACAGTGGTCAGACAGCAGTGGAGACAGTTCTGTTTTACTTCTGCATTGGTTCCTGAAATTTATATAGTCTGTAGCAAACTAGTTTTTTTGAGTGCATGTCATATATGGAGACTAATGAATAAATATATTTTCATAGAATTTGAATCATTTGTGCTGTGCAGCTGATGCAAAAACACAAGACCCTTTTTTGCTTGTCTCCTATCTCCCACATGCATGGAGAAATATCCACCCAGTCTCACTCCAGGGTTTCCTGAACTATAAAAATTTCAGATTATTTCCCAGAAATCTGGGTTGTCTCATACTTCTGCAGCCTGGGGAAGGCCCTAAAAAAATTAATGCAGTTTAAATTCACCCAAAAGGCTCCCATTTCAATTATGTTTTCTAAGTGTTGTAGACTCTCTCTAGCAATTTTTAAACACCGGGACCAGAATTTGAGTCTCATACAATATCAGAGGGGAAAACTTTGTGGAAGAGAGACCAGGTCAATATACATATATATGTTTATATATATGACTATATATATATATAGTCATTAGTTTTTCTGTCCGCTGCCAAGCAAATGATTTTTTTCCAGAACAGCAATTTTATCCATAGGCACTGCAGGCTGGATTCTTCAGTTAGGAGCAGAAGTTTGCTTGAGATTTCACCCATGCATACAAACTGAGAAACTGCCTTGATACCTATGGCTTTTCTTCAGTATGTTTTAAGAGGACTCTGCCTTTGAGATGACAATACAGACTGAAAAAATGGGAGTGAGGTAAAACTTGGATACAGACTAATTTGGATGTTTTTATCAAGTCTTGCAGACTTCTCTCCACAAACCATTAAGTCCTAATTGCCACACTAATGTTATTTTATATTGTAAGTGCAGCTCCTGACTCCTGATATTATGGCACCCAATGGAATTAAAGCAGGCACTTAGCTTTACCACAGTCTCTACTGTAACCTTTTCAATCTGTGATTATTATTCTGTCAACGTGTGCTTGTTCGTTATTACTTAAAGGTGTCATCCCTTCCACCAGGAGGACATGCTGCTGTGTAAATTAGAGCCATAACTAACCTGGTTCAATGCTGAAGCAAATGTCTTTCCTCTGACAAGATATGAATTAAGGGCTTCTTTCATCCCAGTGGAAGGAGCCTCTCTCCTTCGTTCTTAATAAGGGCAGTGCTGAGGTGGATTTAGAAGGTTCTTTCCTGTGAAAGGGGTTTGATCTGTGATAATCTCCTATAATCTGAAGAGTAGGCACAAACTCAGCATTAGGCCTGGATTGCAAATCCCCTCTCTCCCTCTTTCTTTCTCTCTTCTTTAATTTCAAAATTCATTTAAATACAGTCTCTTTTTCCTTTTCTCTTCCATAAGGGACATTAGGAAAATGCCTTTCCAATTAAGATTCAAATTGGATTAATTATTATTAGTTAATCTCAATTCCAGTAATTGCATTCCTCTTTTTCATTTATTTTAGAAATTATACAGTGTTAGGCTACAAACTGCATGTTATAACTGTAAGACTCACAGTTGGTTTTCTTGCTCTGTGTATGCAGCAGATGCTGTGCAGTTCAGGAAACATCATTATTTCCATTTTAAATCACCATTAAAGCTCTGCAAATTACATTTTCCAAATAAATCATTCAATGAACTTGATTTGTTTTGTTCTTGTTTTGTTTTCATTCATGAATTACTTTTGATCTATCCTAACTTTAGCAAATCTTAGTCTCATTTGCACATAATTTTGGAAAAAAAACATTGTGTTCTAGGATTTATGCTTATATTTCTAATCTCAGCTATTACATTCCCCACATAACTATTTGTGACAGGTCAAATCTTATTACTCTACTACCTCACTGGATGAGAATAAGTTTTTCTGTGGCCAAGCAATGAAGACATGATGAACAGCAAATAACGAATGGAGAATACTTGTACTCATGTGGGAGTACTATATGCTAATACAGGCAGTGGTAAAAGGACCATTCCCCACACATTCATATGAATGAAAAAATAACTGACATGACTATTTATGAATTGAAGATGACACAGGATAGACAAGCCACATTGGAACCAAACGTTATGAGCCTGGCTGAGTTTTCACCAGTGCATGTGGTAGAGAGCCTCATTTCCCCATCAGCTGATTTTTACTTGGTAAAAAGTATCAGGGAGCAAAACAGACAAAAGAGTCTTTTACCAGCACAGGACAACACCATCCCCCAGCTGTTTTAGGTCTGCTATTTGAAGGTCTGCTGAATGAATCTGTTAGTGTGCTAAGGATGACAGAAAAGGAAATAAAAATGTAGACCTGAAAAAGCCCTGTTGCAGCTTGCAGAGCTGCTGCAATTTATATAGGTCTCTAATATTGGCTAAATTATACTGGGGGTTTCACCACTGTTCAGCACATTTGAGGTTCAAGTTTTGTGTGGAAAGCATATATGAATACTTCTGTCAATAGTTATTTAATATTTAGCTTTAATATCTCCCTCCAGTTTGTGCTTGGGGTATGCATCAAAAATAAATTCATTCTTGAAAGACTAGAGATTTCTCTTGGTACGTTTTGGAGGATGTTTGGTCTAACGTACAGGATTTCATGCCAAACTGAAGTACATCCTGTCTCTACTCACCACAGGTAGTATGGATAATGGGAACACTTCACTTTCTTTTATATTTAAATGAATGGAATTAAATATGCACATATAAATTAAATGTATAATAATTAGCTTATTAGAACTAGTCTCAGAAATAGCCATAAGAGTATGAAGCCTCTGTAGGGTAGGAGAACCTCTCCTCACTAAAATGAGATCCAGGTCACCTGTTGTAGAGATTAATTCTGAAGCTCTTCACCAGGTGTAATCCATATTAATGCCAGACACAATTTAAAAGTAGTGGCATTAGCAGTAAATCTCACATACCTGACATAGTAATGTCTTTTAACTGTTGGAAAACAGGGTCATCAGTTTGATATTCCTGAAAAAAAAATAAAATAAAATAAAAATGTATAGTTTGTCTCCTGATTGAAAAATGACAAACCAATGGGTCAATTTGGTCAGTGTTTTTATAGTCAATCTGTTTGTTTATTTTGTGGTTGTTCTGAAATTGTCCAGAAACAACCATTGCCAAAGTACTAATGAGGAGTGAAGAGGTAGCAAGGCCCCAGCTATTGAAGTGTGTTCCTACCTCTTGGAAGAACACTGAAGGATTTCAGATGCTTTGCAAGAAATTTTTTGTTTGTTTGTTTGTTTGTTTACACTGAACAATTAAAACATCAGTCACTGTAGACAACAACAAAGTACAGCAGGGTAACTGAGAAAGGAGCATGGCCAGAAAGTGTGTCAGCTAAATTCAGTTTGTTTATTCTCCTGTGGTGCAGTTACTTCATAATGCCAACTGGACTGAAGTGTACAGCAGATAAAAAATAGCTTATTTCCTGAAACCAAATGATAAATCAGTGAAAAAAGGGAATGGAGGAGATAAGAAACATGAAGGGGAGGAGGTGCTAAGCCCCTGGAGGCCTGGCTAGAGCTGTATAGTAAAAAGAAACTTCAGCTGTTACAGGTTGATCTAGGTGGCAGAAGCAGTAGCCCTCTGAAGGGAGCTGTAACCTACATTCACAAAGGAAGAACAAATTCCTCAACATTATTGAAGCTTACACTTGGTGGTCTTCATGGAGAAAGTCCAACAGAGGTGGCTCTGACCTTCAGACTCTGGTTGGCCAAGGCTGGCAGCAGCTCATTGATTTGTGCACTCAGCAGCATGCAGATAACTGTAGCCCAGGACTTGCAGCCAAAACTGTATTCATAACTTCTAACCAATGCTAACCACTAGCCAACATTCTGCATATCATGGGCAGTTACATTTCAATCATTCAAATCTGTGTAGTCATTTTGGATCTGTCTGTGTAGCCGCCCAACCATATAGCAAGCTGAGGTTCTCTGGCAGCTGCTAAAAGCATTTGTACTAATGGCTTCCAGACTGTTCAAATTTTTGTGTACATGCTGAGCTTTGCACTGGCCTTGCAACCCAAATGGAAATGTCCACAATCCCAATGAGGTTTCTTCAACAGAAATACATCATTTTATGTCCTGTATTAGACAGCAAGACGACAGCAGAAGATAACATCTTCTACTAACCTTAAATCTATGGACATCAGTTCCTTAGGATATAATTGGTACTATACTGAGTGGTTTTTTGTCTCTTCTACAAATATTTATTCTTGTGTCTCTTCTATGGATATCTACTCTTCTATGAATACCTTCTACTACATAACTTGGCACAGTGAAATGAAGTCTGGAAGCTGGGATCCTTTTTCTGTATCAATTTTGCATTATATGCAAAGTGGTATTTGAATGGAAGAGAGGCTATCTGGTCTTTTGTTTCTCAAAATTGTGTGAGGCACTTTTAGAAGTGATTTTTTGTTTTGTTTTGTTTTATGGCACAGAGTTTCTGATTTCATGTTGTTGTAACTGGTTCTATTGTTGCTATACACTTTGGGTTGTGTTTAGTGAAATAGTGAGACACACAGGAGGTGCATGCTGGCTTTTTTTGCAGATGAGGAATGTTTCCATCAGTTCTGCAAATATACACCTGCCCATTTCCAAACTCCCCAGGCAACCCAGTCTCAGAAGATAAGGGCTTTTTCACAAAGTCAAGCTTGACAAACTCAGAGGCAGAAACTCTGAAACAAGAGGAGTCATTCAGAGCTAGTTTTGCTCCAGTTTTGGTTTGCCAGGGTATGAATTTCAGAAGAAATTCACTGCTTCCCTGTGGAGAATAGGTTAAGGACTCTCTCTCAGGCTTTGGGACAGAGCTCTCTGGAGTTTTCCTGAAGGTACTTTCCCTAAAATGACTAGCATCAAACACTACCACAAGATACTGGGATAGAGCAATTTATTGGACTACTGAGGCATAACATGTTCCTACATAGCCATCCCTCCTGTCCATGCTGTGACCTGTGCAGCAATCCCTTCTGGGGATTGCACTTCATCAGGGACAGCCTTTGTGCATGACACCAATTCCAGCAGCCACCAGCTTGCATTTATGTGCTGCAATAACACTCGGATCGTATTGGTCCAATGAGTGAATATTTCTGTCTATGGTACATCAGATTTATAGGCCTAATTATTTAAAGTTTCACATCTCTGAGTCATGTTCAAAGGAAGGAAGATTAACACATACTCTCTCTGGAGTTTTGTCTTAGACTCATTACCGTGGGGTAGAAAGTGGATGTTTTACAGCACGCAGCCCTGCCTATGCCTTCTTAGATCCTACATTTCATACTAATATACCAATAAAATTGGCAAAGAGGACCAACTTCCCTGAAACAATAGACTCTCTTTTTCTGTGCAGACACCTGTCTTGTGCTTTGACTCATAAATGGTACAGGTGGTAATTAACAGTTTGGTATAAAAATATTCCTGCATTGTTCGTTACAGAGAAGAGCACAGGAGTACTAATAATTTTAAAATAAATTAGTTCCAGTGAAAGGAACATGAGATTTGTCATAAAAGGCAACCATTCAATTTATCATTTCTTGAAAAATATTATGGGAAAATATGGCAGCATAACATTGCTAAAGTTGCCCAGCACATTCCCTTGGAGGTCTGCTTTTCTGTAGCCAAATGTTTGTTTGGAAATTTTCAACCAAAATAATTCTGCTGATTGCAAGAGAAAAGGACAGAAAAAAATATTTTCACTGTACCTATATTGAAAGAAAAACAAACAAACAAACAAAAGGATTTCTGAGACAGTTTTGAAATGTTTTGGTGGTGTTTGTGCTTTGAAGTTCAGCCTGGATAATTCACAAGAGGCGGGACAGTGTCTTCAATGTACCTTGTGCTGATCTTAGGGAATGCTAGAGACCTACCCTAGTCAAAAACCTGTGGAAATCATGCAGACTATGCATGCACCATAAAGACCTAATTAGGTTTGTCAGTAAAAGTCTCTGGAGATTATGCATCCTTCATCTTCTCACAGCTCCTGCATGTGACTAGACTGCACGTGTACCACCCCCACAGCCGTGCAATTGAACTGGTTTCAACATGAGCTATGAATATGCCCTGTAAATGGTGGCTCCAGGGTATGATAGCTCTGGAGCTTAGCGCTTGTATCTCATGTTCTCTCTGTAGTTCCCTAGTCAACCACCAGGTAACATGAGGGGTAAAAAGTGGGTATGGCATTAGAAAAAGGACTAACTAAACTAAAGCCACGAACATGATAAAACTGTAGATAGTAAAAATTATACTCAGACACACTCTTGGGGTTTTGGGGACCAAGGTATTTCAAATTACAAAGATAGAACTTACTGGATGGGTAGCAAGGAAATGGGTTTTGGTACAGGAACAACAGTGTAAAAGAGGGAGGAAATGAGAGAGCAAATTTGAAGAGTTTTTAAACACACTTTTTAGGAAAGAGGATCAAATGAGATCTGCTCAGCCCTACATGATGGGATCTTTGGGGGTGTTCTTAGTGTTGCTTTTTTTTCCGTCTGAAGTTCTCTGCACACCTGTATATAAATAAATAAATAAACAACAACGACAAAAAGAAAAAAAAACAAACAAACAACTACAAAAAAAAAAAAAAAACAAAAAAAAACAAAAAAAAACACTATTATACAGGCTGACCATTTAGCACATTCTAGGTATAATGGGTATAATGTAAGTCTTGTGGGTAACTGTGCAGAACGTTCCTGCTCCTAAGAGCAAAAGTACTTTTGCACAAATTCTCTTCTGCTGCATATCTTGTTCTTCCCTGAACCTTGACTGATGCCAGCCTCTGTACATGCACGGCCAGGGTCTGGCTCCTTTGTCACCGATTTGCACATGATCAAGCACAATCAAACTGTGATGCCGACGCCTGCAACTTGACAAGTAGTTAATGCACTCTGTTCCTATTTCCAAATTAAGGTTCATGGATTTTAAAGTCAGGATTTAAGTTCTCCTAGTACAGGCTGTGAAATATCAATATTTCTATTTCCCACCAGTTTCTCTGGGCTGTGTCTGGGAATCTCATATGACTGACTCTAACATCTGATGCAGCTGACTGCCAAAACACAAATAAAACAGCAAACAAAAGAACCAGTTTATCAGCATAAGCAGGAACAGTGAATGCAGAACAGTAGCTCCTTGTGGTCTGCTTGCCTTCATGCAAAACAGAAGTCCTCACTGACAGATGTATCTATAGCATGTGATATGAAAACCAGGTGAATTAATGACTTAACGTAGGAGCTGAGCCTCGCTGTGGTCATATGAAACTCCTCACCTCCAGTTAAGCTCATTTTAAGCACTGAACTCTACCAGCTGGGCTGAGATGTAGATTATCAACTAATCTTCTTCCTAGAAAGAGAAGGTTTCTGGTCTCTCTCTTCATCTCATTAGTATTTCATTAAAAATAAATAAATAAATAAATAAATAAATATCCCTTCATTACCAAAGCAGAAAATCTGTGTATAACTAACCTTAAAGAGAGCAACATATATGTGCATTCACATGTTTACAGTAACAGGTATGTGTGAATACAAATGCACACATGCTGATATAGCTATATGTTTATATGTATTTATGTCTGTGGCATTTGCCATCTGTTGGCAGTGTAATACTGGGAAGAAGCATCTGGCACTGTTTCATATAGTAGGGCCTTTTGACAGCTGATTCTAGGGAATACTGTACCTTTGAGGATTAAGGAATAATTAATTAGGACTAGGTAAGCATACTGCAGAACACAAAATTCCTGTATTGAAAGCAAGAGTTTCAAGGTACCCTTTGATTTAGTTTTCATCTCACTTAAAGTTAAAATCAAACCTAATGTTTTTTTTGGCGGGATGCCCTCATCATGTTTAGGGCAATTTAAAAGAGAAATGTAAGATATTAATAATGTTGCTTGTTAATTTTGCATCCAGATTATTATTACATCTTCAAAAAGGCCCAAGTAGTGAATTATAAGCACTGAACATAGAGGGGGGAGATTCATTGATAAAAGCTTCCAGAGAAATAGACTGCAAGGGGTAGGAGAGGTGTGCTGCATGAACCACATGGTGGGCTGTGTTACCAATGGGTTAATGGGTAGAAAGCACTGGAAACAGATGTGGCATTCAAGCTATTCAAGGGCTAAAATGCTTTCTTAGTTATCAGATGGAATTATTCATTGGCTTCCAGGTTCAAAAGTGCTTAAATCATTGCTTCATTTATTGCACTCACTCAGAGACTCCAAGCGCTCTTTTTGGTTATCTATCTCTGCAACCCTTTGCTGGGTCGAGTGTGAGAATGAAACAGGTAGTCTCTTGGAATACTATTTTCTTCTGTTTCCAGAGCAAATCAATCACATGGTGTGGGATACAAACAAGTTTAGCAAAGGAAATGCTACTGCCTTTCAATCTTGCATCAGACAAGGCAGAGGTGCTTTTCATTGCTTTGTTGTTATGCATTGATTTTTGAATGAATTAATCCAAATTGTAACCAGTAATTGGTTGAAGATCGGAGACATATAAAAGGTTATCTTCCCCAAAAGGCAAGGGGAAAGTAATTCAGTTGCTGTCCTCTAGAGCTGGTAAAGACAGAAAAGACATTTGAAACCAGAAATACATTCCAAGTCATGAAATTAGTGAGGAGGATATAAATTTTAAGCAAATAATATGGTCTGTTTTGCTACATATATGTACATACACAGACATTCATAAACACACATTTTCATGTTCATATATGACCTTTTTGTTCCTAGCAGACATCATGTGCACTCCACATCATCACAAGTTTCAGAAATTTCCATCTTGTCATCTTGTTTAATAGTCTCCAGATGATATTTTGGGGAGTTTTTTTTTTTTTGTTGTTGTTGTTTTTTGTTGTTTGTTTGTTTGTTTGTTTGTTTTTTTAAGGAGGAATCTTTGTGCTGATTTTCACAGCAGAGTCATAGCCTGTTCTTTCAATAAATGACATCATATTTTTAGAATGAAAGATTATGTCACTGTTTTACAAGAATTCAAAAAATTAACTTACAGGGGTACATATGCATACACAATTGTATTTAAATTTTCTCACAAGATTCACATTAAATTCTGTGGAACTTTTAATTGTCTGGGTTCTTTTTTTTTTTTTTTTTTTTTTTTTTTTTTTTTTTTTTTTTGGTGGCTATGGCTGCTCTGCATTGTTCTTATTACTTTTTTACTGTCTACTCTCCCTGACCATTTGCATCTGAAGCAGAGTTGGTGCAGCTAAATGCCACACTACTGCATGTCAATTTGTGTGACAGCATTGTTACTTGAGGCCTGCATGAATTTTGCCATGTAGGGTTGTGGGACCAGGGGATTAGGCCACTGGAGTTAGCTCAGCTCCTCAACAACATGTGGAAAATATTTATTACACTCAGGTAAGTGGATATCTCTATATAATTTCATGAGCCACTGATGTTAAGTTGGCCTCAGGAACGGAGCAAGAAATATTAAGTACCATACAACAGCAGTATAGAGAAATAATCATATCCAAAGATGCTGAGTGAGGTGTACCTCTGAAAACTGAGGTAAATATATGGACAGGTAGACCTCAGTCAGGATGTGAGGGGGGGGGGAATCCTGTGGTCACACTCACATGTTAGCAATTATGGTACTGATGCATGTTGGTGCATCAAAAGGTGGTGTTGTCTTTGGCAGTGCTGAAGCTCTCAAAGTGACATGGGGGAAGTTGCAGGATAATTTCAGAGGTTTACTTGGCATCTGTGAGAGCATGGCAGTGGCTGGCGGCACCTGAATGATGACCCTGACCCAGTGGTTGCCCGGGCACTGGCACCACCACGCCAAGTTGTTCCATCCTTCTCTCAAGGCTGGTCACTTGCTGATTTGCCATGTGGCTGTCTACCTCACCTACAAGTCCCTTGGTCTTCTTCCTCCCAAATGCTGTGAGCACAAAGGCAATTGCTGGGTGCTCATTTAATTTTACTCACTATTTGCAAATATGTTGATGTGGATTGAGCCTCATTCATTAAAGCTAAATGAATTGAAATCATGATTAACAGTAATAAATACAGCTGTTAGATTGTGCACTTTATTACCTGGGTTCTTTGGCAACTATCCATTATTTTAAAGCAGCATCTGTTGACTTACTCTAATCTTGTATGTGAAATAGATGTTTTGCTTTTTAATAAAGAGTGTAAGATATTGCTTTTGAAAATTCACAGCTGCATATGCTACTAATATTGATGATGAACTCAACAGCTAAATTAAAAACAACCCAGACATCATGCTCAAAGGAAAGCAGCAATGCAATAATAAATAGTTGAAATAGTTGAACCATACCACAGTGCAACAAGGAAAAGAAAAATCATTACATTAACTTCTTCAGGAGTCTTCAGTGCAACATAAGTGTAAATGTCATTAATAGTTAATAGGAAGCTGCCATCTGGACAGTTGGTTGATGCAAATTCTGGCACTTAGAGGTGTCATTTCTCTTGGAAAACATAAGAAAATCAGAAATTTTGAAAGATATTGCAAACAAAGTTTGACTGTATCTATTTTTAATATATTAATGTTGGCTGTGAGCAAAAACCTACAAAGCCAATAAAATGGCTTGAAATAGAGAAATATTATTTCTTCACCTTTTTGATCAGGGCATAGTTCACTGTTAAAATGCATTAGTGATATAGACTTCCACAACGGTAACCACAGAAAAAAAAAAAAAAAAAAAAAAAAAAAAAAAAGGTGAGATGTCCTTTAACAAAATCTTTTCTCATGCATTCCAAAAAGGTCTGTATTACTTGATTCCTACTTTATACCTAAAATCCTGAAGTCAAAGATAATTTTCAGGAAAGAGAAAACAAATGTCAGTTTTCAAGATCATATTTTAAACAATCACTGCTTCGTATATAGGTTTGAAAGAAGATCACAGAACAGCAAATAAATGAAAAGCAGTTACATATCTTTTCCCCAGTAATGTTTTTACTGTACATTTTGTAGAAAAAAAAAAAAAGAAAGAAAGAAAGAAAAAGAAGAGGAAAAAGGAAAAAATATTCTGATCACAGGGATGTCATTTTCTAAAACTCCAAGTAGGAAACATGACAAATACAAGATCAAGTACACAGTCATGTCACAATAAATCTCTGCACCTTTAAAAAAAATATACATAGAGTTTTTTCATGTATTATTTGTTCTGTGCCTTGTACCCTTTCTACATGTCTTTTACAAAATCATAGGAACAATGTGCAATTTCAGAATGGTTCCCAGCAGCTAATCATTGGCAGCCAACAAGTAAATAAACAAGAAAGACAGTTGTAGTAGCCACCAAAATACTGGAAATCACAGTAAAGTCACTGAGGACAATAAGTCACTGAGGACAATGGGCCATGTGCATTCCCCAAACCACAGCAATGCTCCCCAAAAGGGAATCTGAGAATCAGTTTACAAGCCCTAAAGAGCTCCTGTTCTTAGCAAATAGCTTAGTGTGGGGGACAGGGGAATTGTAGGACACTGGAAACAGGGGAAGGGCTGGATGTAGTGCAGAGGACACATGGGAGACTCCCTGCCTTGTGACACCCAAATTTCACTCATTTTATGTGGCTAATTGGGAACATACCCAATCCACTGAAACACACAAAAACTTACATTTCATGTGATGCTACTGGTACAGTCAAGCCATGTTGTGGTGACTGTACAGACAAAAGAGCTTTTGTCACAATAGGGTGAAAGTTTGTGTTTTCTTTGTCAGTAGAACAGAGTGACAGTGTGACCTTTGCCAGAAAGAATTGTATTCATAATGTAGACTGTTCATGGGAGACACTTTGGTTTTCCCTCTCTTTTTCCTTTAATATGAAATCTTCATATCTATTTTCCCCATCATTAATAGCAAAATCCCCACAAATATCAATAGCTGTTGCAATCTGCCTTAAGCACTGAGAAGCCAAGACTATGAAGAAGATGGAAGAAAGGATGATTTTTAAAAATTTATTAGCTCCCAGATATCCACTTTTTTTTTTTTTTTTTTTTTTTTTTTTTTTTTTTTTGGTGGTATTGGAGGGGGTTGTACAGTACTTCAGAAATTTTATCTCCGTACATATCCTCCTTTTCATTTAGGGGTTTTGATAAGAGACTGAAGACAAAAAGAAAAATTCAGGGAAAAACACTTTCTGTCAGGGAAGAAAACAGAACAGAACTAAACAAAACTAAATCAACTCAAAAGTAGTAACAAGGCAAAACAAAACAAAATAATAATAATAATAAACCACTAAGTCCCAACCAAATGCCCACTCAACAAGTACTGTTATTTTCCCAGCTGTCATACTTAACACTATGAGATTAAGATGAACAATTTGTTCTGATCTGTCCCTGTGGTTGTCTTGCCTGCACTTTTGAGAAAATCACTTGCAGTAAAAAAAAAGATGCATTCGAGCACCAGTCTTACATCCACAGAAGCCCCTTTCTGTGAATGAAAAAAAAAAAAGGAAAAGGTGCCCTTATTAAAAAAAAAAAAAAAAAAAAAAAAAAAAAAAAAAAAAAA
>CM021767.1:27739832-27809483 GCA_011076525.1 Nettapus auritus
AAAAAAAAAAAAAAAAAAAAAAAAAAAAAAAAAAAAGACCACCCCTTAAAACCAAACCAACCAACCAAACAAAAACCTTTAAAATTAAATTTATGCTGTCAAACCCCTTTTCATCCTCCTTGGTTAATCTTGTTTGACAGTTCACCAAGAGTCTGATAAACTTTTGGAGAGCAATGCTAAATATAACTAGTAAAATCCTTGAAACAATCACACATGGTTCAGTGGTTCAGCTGGGTCCAGACAAGAATGGTGCCATGCGTGACTATTCACATTTCAGGACCTTCTTTCTCCTTCAGTGTCCCTATTATTATTATTATTATATTTACCTTTCTTATTGGCCAGTACATCCGAAAACATTTACTCCCCTCTCCTTCCAAATGCATGGCTCTGTAGCAAACCACACTTTATAACACATGAGGGGAGAAGATGGGGGGAGATGCTGATATTTACACTGTGCTTTCCATTACCCACTCTGAACTCCCATAAGTCCCTTTCGCCCCTGTTAGGTCATTGTCATCATACTGTAAAAGCATGCCATTCACTGAGAGGCTCCTCTTTGTCCAAATGTTTGTTATCTTTTTTGGGTAGGTACAACACTGAGATGTGGCAAAGTCTCCCATGTCAAAAGAATGGCTACGTTTAGTTTTGCCCTCCAGAGGCAACATGAGGAGGCTGCGAAATTTGGACTCCGGATGGCCCAGCAGTGGCTCTTTGTCCGAGTGACGAGCCACAGTGGAAGTTCTGGAGTCTGTCGTCTCCTCCTTTTTCTGACATTTCAGTTCCAGGGAGGCAAAAGCTCCCATTAGCCGGTCAATATTGTGTTTTGACCTGGAGGGGTGCCTCCACTTACTGGACAATGTGCCCTGTTCACTTTGGAGGCTATAGTTATCACAGTCACGGCTATTCAGAGAGCTAGAAGAAGAGGAGATGCTGCTCCGCACAGACTCACAGTTAAACTCTGTAAGTTCGTTTCTCACCACCACTTTGGGGTTGACTTGGGGCAGGACTCCATTCTGAACTGGTTGTGCTCCATTTGTCTGTGAGTAGACATTGCTGACGTTGGACATCTTCCCCTGGGAATTGTTGCAGACCTTGTAGCGTACCATGAGTATTACAATGAACACCAGCAGAGTCGCCACAATGATGCCTCCAATGATGAGAATCATGGTACCACCCAGGAACTGGCTGTGCATCGACTGGCACTGAGGGTAGTCTTCTTTGGTGAAGAACTGGGCGCATCCCACAATATTGGTGGCAGTAAGGGTCGTGGCCGTGTCATCCCACATTGCCAGGACACAGAGGTCATAGCCTGTTCCAGAAACAAGGTTGTTTACGACGAAGGCTTTGTTTGTAGCAGGAATCATCCTTAAAAAAAAAGGGGGGGTGGGGGAGAAAGATAAAAGAAAAAGTGGGTTATTCTTGACACTGAAGGAAAAAGAAGAAAAGAGAAGAGAACATTAATGAGAGCAGTTTGGGTACTGGCAGAGAGGAGTCAGAGACTTAAAGTTCAAACAGGCATTCAGACTTCCCAGTTCCTGTGGGTCCAACATCTTAGCAGAAATGCCCACACTAATGCAGAAGTTGGAGGACCATCTACCTAATGTGCAACAAATGGAATAAAAAACAAACAAACAAAAAAACTAGTCTGTTCTTTTCTCTCCTCACATCTGCCTGACCTAATCTTAAATATATTCAAACCTGAAGAAATAATTCAGAAAATAAATAAATAATAATAATAATAATAATAAAAGTCTACAAAGAGCAGTTCTTTCAGAGTGTGCAAATGACCATTGCATTTGCTAAATCTGAACCTGACAGTCATGACAGTGCTTTACAGGTGTCTGAACATTTACTGTGTAACACTAGCAGGTTGCTTACCTTGTAAAGACAAGAAGCTACATTTGGTTTTCACATTTTCTGAGAATATGAAGCAGGTGGCCTCTTCTCTTTCTTTTCAATTCTATACCCCTCCTTCCCCCCTTTTCCCTATCCTCCTACTGTGGAAAAAATGGCTCCTAGAAATTCAGCTCTCTGCTTTGTGAGACATTTCTTCTTGCAAATGCTCTCCCTATTTCAATGAAAAAGAGATATTGGCATCAGCAGTATGAGCTGTGGAAGCATGAGTGTAGAGAGGTAGGAAGATATGGGAATGGAAAACAGGGATTTATTTTAAAATAATAATAATAATAATATCTAGTCAAATCCAACCCAAGTTATTGCAAGTAAGTTTACTCCAATTTTGTTTATTTATGGATATCCTTTGCTGACACAAAACTTAAGTAGTCATTTGATCTCATAAATTATTAGAGCATCACTGGCATTTAAAATTAGCTATTGGAATGAAAATGCTATACGCCCATTTCAACTGGTGAAAACTGCAGCATGTTAGAGGTAGGCAATGAAGAACCTCAGATTCAGTGCTTGGTGGGTAGCCAAGAAGAGAGTCAGAGAGGTACAGCATGCATTTTTTGCTCTTCCACATAATAACAGGCTAGAGGGAGACAAAATAGCTGAGCTTAGAAACAGCCCTTTCTGATTTAGAGCTATTAACCTCTAGCACAAGCAATAAAGTACACTACACAGCAAAGCTGGTGTGAGTGTAATTGGGACAGTAAGGCTAGGCCAAAAGAAAAAGGCATACTGCTTGTGCGTGCCAGGCTTTTTTCTAGCCACAAATAGCCATCACAGCTAGCATACATTACAGCACTCCAGGGACCCTTCTGCGCAGTGTGAGGGAGCAGACCTGCACACCGGAGCAGCATCAGGGCACTGCAAAGGTGGACATCTGATCATCTTTGCATTTATGTACTTCCACACTTACACTGCCCTTCATTCTGGCCACAGGTGAGGATGTGGCCCCTTTTTAAAAATCAATCAAACAAACAAAACATTCTGTAAGTAAATGTAGCATCAGTGAGAGACACCTGGAATATAAATATAACCGGGCAAGTTTACTCAGTACTATATTTGAGATCCTTGGTACATTTATCATCCTAATAGAGGTGCTCTGCACAGACATAGATGAGCTGTTCAGAATGAGCTGAGAGGACATAAAGCAGCCCTCCTGGAAAACTCCATGTACGGTAGCTAAAATGGTTATTGATAGTCACAATGGTTGATCTTGAGTTATTTCTAATTGTGCTCTTCTCCTGCGGCTCTGACAACAATACACCACTGGCTACAACAGCAGCTGGGGCAATGCTTGCTCAGTGTTCAATTCTTCGAGGAATTGTTTTGTACTGTCTTCATAACTAAAACCCATAGACCACAGTACTGATTGTTCCTGTTGACTATTACTGTATTTCTCCTTTCCACCAGTTGTTATTGTAGTTCACTATTGTATTCTCAGGCCTGTGAATAAGTGGGCCAGCAGGCCAGCCATTACAGCTATTTCTATCTGACACATATTCTCACATTTTCCAGTTGATCTGCAAGCAGGGGCATGCTGACAGCCTTAAAGGAAGGCCTGGTGCTGATCAAAATACTATTGCACTTAATGTCAGTTCGGTCCTCCTCAGCCAGCCGATTCCCTCAGCTTTCCCAGGTCCCAGAGATTGCAGGGGTATGTCACCTATCCCATGCTTCGCTCTGCTTCAGGGAGCGGCAAACCTTGTCTCAATTCTTACTTATCTTGCATAGGATTCATATAGTCCCCATCCTGCCAAGGGAATGACATATGCACACACCAAGAATGACACATGGAATGACAGAATCCTATCAATATTCAAATGTACAATCTTCAGACTCAAGAACAGTTTCACTGATCACTTCATATCTCCTTCTGTAACACCTCGTGTCCACTTTCTACCATCACTCTCAGCTTCATGCTTAAAAAACTCTGCAGTGTGTGAGCCCTTCAGATATTGTTTCACTATGAAACCTCATTACAAACAAGTAGCATAGTTAACAGAAAGAATAGACAACCCTGCAAAAACAAGTCTCAGTCTTGGATCATAACTCATGAAAAACAGAGCTATAGTACCATCTGCTAGAGTGGTTCCTTTTGCTTTACATTGATGAAACACAGAGAGATCTTTTTATTCTGTCTGAGCAAACAGCAAACAAATGAGTTTACATAGCATATAGCATTGCACATATCTTATACAAATAGAAGAAATGCAGTATTTCAGACACTCTATGCCAATTTATATAGAATGAACACTGGTTACTTTAATCATTTACAACTTGTTTTCTTCATGTCTGATTACGCATAAGCTTTCAAAGAAATGTAGCTACTTGGAACATTTCAAGGGCTGGCAGTTATTGATAGTGGCACAAAATATGAAGCCAGTCCATTTTTAAAAGTATGGCAGTGAGGCCAAAATCAGTCCTAAAGCTGAAACTTGTCATAAAAGCTCATCTTAGCCTTCCAAAGAAACTGAGTCATTTCTAAACTCAGTCCTGGGAGCTACAGCTGTGATAATATTGCTACTAATAATAGCTTTGTAAA
This sequence comes from Nettapus auritus, assembly GCA_011076525.1. Classification (NCBI taxonomy): domain Eukaryota; kingdom Metazoa; phylum Chordata; class Aves; order Anseriformes; family Anatidae; genus Nettapus; species Nettapus auritus. Next base: position 27,744,283 of record CM021767.1, read on the forward strand.
AGAACACAGTTGCAATCCCAATTATGGAAAAAGCAATCAACTACCCATATACATTTAAAATGAAGAATTCTGGATGTTTCCATAAATAAACTTCAAATGTTCTTGTAAAATATTCAAATTAATGTTATTGTAGGAGAACAGCTGAGTGTAAGAGTATGCACCAAGTTCAAGTTTACTAAGAGTGAAGTAATTAAAATGAGACTCAGTTTTCAAGCTTGTAGGGAAGATCTTGTTTTCAGAAAGCTGCCAAATTATAAGAGTATTTTGGTACGCTCTCCATGTCTTAACCCACCCTCCCCCAAATACACTGCCAGTCAGCTATGATGGATGGCAGGTCTTAACATTACCCACACCTAAAATTGGTTCAGACACGTTTTCACTCTGGGATATTGATGACGCTTTGATTGTCCTCAGCACAGGTAGCTGCAAGATGCCACTTCAGTCTCTGCTTTGCTGTGTCACCTGGGTAGTCAGTCACTTCATGGCCACTGTGCACATTTAGCAACATCAATCATGGGCGACTGTGCCCTGCCATTGGGACTCAATAGCCAGGAGCTGCCACAAAAAAACAAAAGAGCTCTTTAAAGCTGTGGCTAAGCAGAACTCCCATAGAGGTTTTTTCAGTCAGTTCAGGAAAACTAAACACAGAAAGTTGGTTCAGTTAGCCAGAATCTATTGGCCAGATCACTGGAGGACATAAAAAAGCAGCTTTGCTTCTTGACACAAGGAGCCTGATATTGCCCTCCAGCTCTGCAGGGCTCTGTGGGTCTCTTGCAGAGCAGCTTTTTATCACAGAATGGGAATAAAGATCTAAATTTGATATTAGCCTTTCTTTAGGGAAAACAAGTAACAGTTGACTAACTGCAAGAGGAAATCAACTAGCAAAACTCTTACTTAATTTTTAACTAATGCCAAGTTGTGATAGGTTTTAATGTGTACAGTTTAAAGAGCACGGGAATATTAAGGCCTGGGAAAGTGAAAGAGTACTTAAATATGTAAATGGTGTGTGGGGACATAGTTCCCAGAAGAGCATTTAAATCAGCAAGCTTTGGATGGGGAATCCACTTAGCAAAGGATATTTAAAACCTAGTTAGAATAACAAGAAATTTGAAAATATCTGCAAGTTTTTGTTTTCTTCTTACTTGAATTTCACAATCCAGAAACATAAGACAGTAATTTCTGTATTTCTCCTCCAGTTTATTTTCTTTGTGGTAGGAGTAGCAGGCAAATCTCCTCCACATTGGCACCAGAATTTGTTATTTGTCTCTTGAGATAGCTTCTGAATTCTACCAGTGAAGATCAAAATACTCCAAGGAAAACTGCTTTTATAAGGACAGGATTCTGAACCCTGCAAAAATCTTGCTTCTAAGCAATGAAATGAGTGAAGGGGTCTTACAACCTCCTTAAGAAAAAAAAAAAAAAAGCCCTCTTCTCTCACCTTTTGGCACAATAGCAACACTTATTGGAAGAGGAGGGGACCTGTGACCAGGACTGGACTGGATCGTGTCACTTGTCTGCAATGTAATATCAATAAGCACATGCTCTTATGTGAGTTTATGTGTGATGAAGATCTAGGAAGGTGAGCTGAAAGTTTTCAAGGCTTATTCGAACAATATATAACCTCCAATTCATGAATATTTGTCTAATCTTCTGAAAGCATCAAAATGAGACCATGACACTATTTCTTTTCAAAAAAAGAAAACAGTGTTAGCACCCTTCTTTGAATTCAACCTTATTTTCTACCACCTTTGCTAAAAAGTCCTTGTTGTGTCCTTGTAGACATGACACACGTAAAGCAAATGTGTAATTATTCCCTTCAGTGTTCAGTGATATTAAGAAAATCAAAAAATAATTGACTTAGAAATACAGAAGAAAAAGGATTGCTGCAAACTTCGCTCATAATCCCAGATGCAAGTGAGCACTGAAGCTTGTAGGCAGTGAACTGGGCTGAGACTTTAGGAAACCTGTGTTTTATTCTCTGCTTTATCAGTTACACTGATATCAGGCTCTACTTTATCAGTAACTTCCAGTTCCTGAGAAATCATTTTGCTGTACTGTAAGTCTCCTCATTTATAAAACGGGGATAATGCCAGCAATCTGGTTTCAAAAGAGGCCTGTAGTGTATGGGAGGAAATTAGTAGATATTATGATTATACTGTAATACACAAATGGATTCTTTTCTTCTTCGTAGCACTGGGGATTAGCAGTAAACTGCTGGTTAATACTGTGGTTATGCAAAAAAGACAAATTAGAGAAAAAAAAAAAAAAAAAAAAAAAAAAAACAGATTAGGCTAATTGGCTAGGCAATTCCATTCCTTTTTTCCATCCTATGAGGGGTATGATACCATTTAGTTTTAGCCTGAAACTGCTTTAATCACAGAACTTGCAAGGAGCTGTCAAGGCAGCTCCTTTGAGGAGTCACTTGCAACTCCCAGGACTCATTTTTACACTGACCTGCTAGACTATCTTGCTTTTCTTGTAGTGCTTTCTTCTGTATTGTTCATGGCTATACATCATCTACACTGCAATATGATTTCTCCTTTTTAACTGAATGGTAGGCATATGAAATAAAAAGTCATGCCTGTTATTGACTTTCTATTAAATGATTGTATCTGTAAAAACAAACAAGCAAACACAAAAATAAAAGCTAGTTGCCTGGGCATGGATTTGCTTCCTTGTGATTCTACTTCTACCATTTCCATGCACATATGATAAAACTGTCCCAAGAGAGATGCCTGACAAGGAATGGTTCTGGTGGTAAATTCTCTTTGCCTGCAGAGTGGCCCCAGAAAGCTGTACAAATAGAGCAACCCTTGGAAGATTTTAACTCCTAAACAGTGCTGGAAAAATAATTCCGGCAATCATGTCAAGACTTTGGCAATATAGATGAGGAGTTTGGGATATATGGGAATGTTTCTGGGCAATCATTAACTTACCAACAAATCTGTAATGCATACACTAATTATGAAGTAACTGTTAAACGGTAGTGCTAAACATTGTCACCATGTACTACATATTTGTATTGAAGAGGGGAAAAGGGAGAGGAGGAGAGATGGCAAAGGTGAAAGAGCTAGGGTACTACAAAATCATATCCCAGTTAGTTAGTAAGCTAACATTCCTGTCTGTAAATATCTTATTGTGAAAATATCAGTCTGTACCTTCCTATTCTTAAAATTCCTCAAACACTGAACTCAATTCACATAAGAAGTGCAAAATACTGCCAATTAGTCTCAAAACTAGAAATTGATCCAGAAAAAGTTAATGTTGAAGTCTGACTAATTTTCATTTTTTAGGGAAAATCTCAAGCCAAAAAATATTAATTTATTTCATCAAAAGCTTCATCCACTACTTTAAAATCTTTTTTTTTTTTTTTCTGTTTTTGTTTGTTTGTTTATTTCTGTTCCATCTTACCAGTTGTTTGTTTGTTTGTTTGTTTGTTTTAATTATGATTCCAGCTATGATTCTCTTTCAAAGCACTGTAGAAGAGTCTGGTAGAGTCCTACCTTTCAGATGGGGTGTCCACTTTCACTGCCAGTGGGATTAAAGTAGGATGATAGAGAAAGGGAAGAGAAGAATTATTGATGGTTACATACTGGAAAAAGACTGGGTAAAGAATGTGGAAAAAGAGTTGGTAATCATAGAATGGAATTCATTACCAGCAGCACTATGTAAAATGTCCTTTAAAGTCTAGTGGATGTAGCTTAATGGTACACAGATCTTGCTCTTTAGCAGAAAAAAGATAAGCAAGAAGGCATTGAGGACAGACAAAGAAAGGAAGTGCAAGGAAAAGTGAGAAAGAATGTAACAAGCAAAGATGAAGATGAAAGTTGGTGACTCTGGCAGTGTCAGAGCAGCAAAAACTGGCAGAAAGACCAACAGGTCCAAAACAGCCATTGGTGGGGCACTAACTGGCAAGGATATAGGCATGTGGTTGCCATCAAAATGATGGAAGTGTATCAGTTGACCCATAAATCGGGTCTAAGATCAAAGGAACAGATCAGTTTAAGTGCTACAGTTGAGTGATATCAAACAGAGATGAAGATCTTTCAGCAAAACCAAGACAAGTAGAAGGATAGTGAAGTGAATCAGGGCAGTGGAAAGAGATCATATGGTGGACAGATAAGGAGAAGGCTGGAGAAAAGGTCAAAAAAAAAAAAAAAAAAGATCAAAGGAAGACTGGAAGGATTTAAATATCTCTGAAAATTTCATGCTTGATTTAATGTCTGGAAGCAAGAGCAAGTACTTAACAAATTTGGACTACACAGTTGGCACTCTTTTGTGCTGCCAACTTTTATGATTTTCTTGAATGTTTTATGGTGTGTACCATTGTCATTTTATTTGTTATGTTTTTTCCCACCTGAAAACTGCTGCTTCTGAAGGCATGGAATAAAAGAAGAACCTGAAATGCTATAAAAAATTAAGCAAGTTAATACTGAAAATTAATTTTCAGCCCTTTAAAATGAAAAAAAAATAAATAAAAATAAGGCCTTGAATATATATATTCAGATCATCCTAAAGCTTCAGGAATCAAGAAACAAATTAAAAGTAACAAGTATTTATTTTACTGTGTGAAATCTCACTGTCATTTGCCACCTGATTCAAGGTTTTTGAATCTAATAATCTGAGACTTGCATCAAAAAAAAAAAAAAAAGTTGCATCTGCTTAATTCTTGTATCCTAGGGAAAAGATAGTTGTTAGTATTAGGGATATAATTCCTCTGTCAGTCATGTCAACATAAGAAAATGTCACATAATTCCAGGAGGTAGCCAGACATGTTCAGTAAACACTAAATTAACCCAGCACGAATAATTTCCTGCATTTTTTATTTTATTTATTTTTATGACATACAGTCATAATTTTGCTTTCAGATGGAACATTTATTATTAAACACAAATCCCTTCCTGCTTTTATGAATCTTGTCTCCTCATCACTCATGCATCCAGCCACCCTTCAGAGAATCTTGTCAATTGAAATACAAAGTACATATATTTTCATTATTATTTCCTAATATGCTTATGCTCTTTTCTGCCCATTTGGAAAAGTAGGGTGGTGGTGAAGAAGAGAAGACAGAGCCAAAAGGATTACATAAGTGTAACATGAGATGGTTAGCTAGGGAGATACTGATAATGAATATATCCTCTGTGCTGCAGGGGAAAAAAATAATAATAAAACAAAACAAAACAAAACAAAACAAACAAAACAAAACAAACAAACAAACAAACAAAACAAAACAAAACAAAACCAAAAACAAAACCAAAAAAAAAAAAAAAATTAAACTACCAGCTCTGAGAACATAAATTTCTGGTGAGATCTGACAGGTTGCTGAAGGGTGTCCCCTGGGGATGCACTGAAGTAATTCAATAGGCAACAGAACAAAACATAGGCTTCTAGGGGAAATTACTGGACAAGGCTGAGGAGGGAACACTGTGGTACAAGGTATTCTGATCCCCTCCTCTAGCCATTGGTCCAGGAGGAAATGCTTCTCTCGCTATTATTCCCAGCCAAATTCTTGCTTATAATAGGGATCCACAAGCAGGCAGAATTCACAAGGCACTTCTGGATGAATAAAGGCCACAAGACTTTATGAGCTCTAGACCACATCATGGTCTAGAGCTTCCTCATGAGGGGAGCGAAGGGGCAGGCGCTGAGCTCTGCTCTCTGGGGACAGCAACAGGACCCGAGGGAATGGCATGGAGCTGGGACAGGGGAGGGTCAGGCTGGGTGTTAGGGAAAGGTTCTGCACCCAGAGGGGGGTCAGGCACTGGGACAGGCTCCCGAGGGCAGTGATCACAGCACCGAGCCTGCTGGAGTTCAAGAAGCCTTTGGTCAATGCTCTCACACATGTGGTTTAATATTTAAGTGTTCCCGTGTAGAGCCAGCGACTGGACTCGATCCTTTTGGGTTCCTTCCAACTCCAGATATTCTATGATTCTACAGGATCCACCTGTAATGCCCTGAATCAATGAAGGTGTTCAGTTCAGTTCCCCAGGTACATGTTACTGCACTGGCACAAACTTGCTATGGTTAATGTTTGTATAACAGAAGGAAATGAGACTTTCAAGCTTCCTATTCTGTGCTATCATTTCTTTCAAACAAATGTGACAGCAGCAAGCATTTAGTGCCCTTATCATTAACTTTTATCTTTTAAGGACTACAGACATACCCCAGGAACATTTGACAGCACAACAGATAAATCCAGTCACACCCATTATTCATCAGCACATAAAGCACCTTTCACCTCAATATATTTGGGACAGTAATTGCCTCAGGAAAAAAAAAAATCCTCACACTAATTCAAATCTAACTAAAACATATTTAAGCTCATTTGCAGAGTAATTGAAAGCCCACACAATATTTCTGTTAGTAAATGTGAAGCTGAAGTATTTATGGAAACAATGCATAGCCACACTCATAAATTCACTCCGTATCATGTTAATGCTGAGTTAGTGAGCTACCATAATTCACAGTGGTTTCAAAAAGCTAATCTGTAAATTTGAGATTAATTAAAAAAATATCTAAAGTCACTAGGGTATTCTACTGATAGTCACAACACATTACAGCTACCACATTTCTAAGGTTGGGAAGAGGTAAATGTTATCCATGGAAGGTGTGCTCAAATCTTCAAGTAGAATATGGGACCTGGGACACTCTTCCAGATTTGTATAGACAAATGGCCCCTCCACTTGGCTGAGGTGTCTTGTTTATTTTCTCTGACTAAGTTTTGAACTTGTTTATACAGAATAGGACATTTACAACAGAAAAGGTCATCCTACCATGCCAGCAAAGGTTCCCAGAAGAGAAACAACATTATAAATAATGAATACATTTAGAAGCTCAGACAAAATTCATTTGCAGAAGGGATTCTGCTATTTTCCTGGCAGCACACAGCTGTGCAATTCAGTCACATGCTACCCTTTCTTGAGAGTTACAAGTGGAGCTTTCCACTTATTTACAGGCAGTGAAATCTGTGTAAATGATAATAATGTGGTTGACACCTGCCCATCCCCTTTTTCTGTAAGACTTTGTGTGAGCTGAGATGAAAAGGAGGAGAAGGATTTTCAGTGACTTCTTTCATGCTTACTATGCAGAGCACTTATGCTAGGTTGCAACTCATATGTCCTGCAAAAACTCTGCGTCCTACAGCAGAGAATAATTTTATTTCTGGAGGGTTGTACTGGAATGACAAAAGCACCAGACATTGCTCAAAGTCATGTTCTTGCATGTTTTGTTATTGCCTGGTCAAAGCAAACTCCAGCATGCTGTTTCAGACTGTTCTGTCACCAAATCTTTGTGCCCTGGCAGAGAAGAGAGAGATCTCAGTACCCATAGAATAAGTGTAAAAACTGACATACTGACATATCACTTTATATAAAAAGGTGTTTCAACATCTGTTTAAGATATAGTTTACATGCTATTAAAAAGTCTAATTACATATCACTTAAGAGTTCCCCCCAAAATCCTTTGGGCCCTGCTAATGTTTCAGTGATTGAACTTGTGATTAAATTCAAGATATTGGGAATGGTCATCTCCCAGAATCTGGACCATCCCTCTCATTAAGAAGTTGAAAAATGTGTTTAATTTTCAGTTGAGAGAGTGCAAGAATTATATTTGCTAATTCTCCAAAAACTAGCCAAATAAATATCAGCTCACCAAGATACAGTCGGAGTTTACATATATCCAGAGAAGAACATTGGCACAATATAGAAACATGAAAAGGGGGTTATTTGAAGAGATTTTAATAATCAAAGGCTGCTTTAAAAACAAGCAGAGATTGTGGTGAAATTGAAAGACCGCGGATCCAACCAGCTAGCCTCTCAGCAAACAACAAAAATATATTTTGCAACAGAAAATGGATACGGTAGAATTGCTTCTTCTAAATTAAAAAAAAAAAAAAAAAAAAAAAAGTAATAAAAAGTAATGAAAAAAAAATGAAAGTTTGAACAACGTTTTTGTGACAACCATCAAGATTTTAGTTTCTGAGTTAGAAGAGGGAGAAAGTCTTTTGTGACAAAAATCTCTAAGAAACTTGTACAACAACACACAAGGTAAAAAGATCTAAGATGATTCAGAGTGACTTTTGCAATAACATTAGGGAAAATATGTGTTTTTTTCAATTGTAAAATGAGAATGTGGAGTACAAAAGTTACTGATAGTCAAAAACATTGTAAAAATAAAATAAAATAAAATAAAATAAAATAAAATAAAATAAAATAAAATGCATAACTATATGATGAAAACATTCCTGAAGCAGAGGTTTGACATTGTGTCACTTTGCAGACAACACCAAGTTAGGTGCGTGTGTCAATCTGCTCAAGGGTAGGAAGGCTCTGCAGGAAGATCTGGATAGGCTGGACCGATGGGCAAAGACCAACGGTATGAAGTTCAACAAGGCCAAGTGCCAGGTCCTGCACCTGGGGCACAACAACCCCAAGCAGCGCTACAGGCTGGGAGATGTGTGGATAGAATGCTGCCTGGCAGAGAAGGACCTGGGAGTTTTGGTTGACAGTCGGCTGAATATGAGCCAGCAGTGTGCTCAGGCAGCCAAGAAGGCTAACAGCATCCTGGCTTGCACAAGAAACAGTGTGGCCAGCAGATCCAGGGAAGTGGTTGTCCCCCTGTACTCAGCTCTGGTGAGGCCGCACCTCGAGTACTGTGTTCAGTTTTGGGCCCCTCACTACAAGAAGGACATGGAGGTGCTTGAGCGAGTCCAGAGAAGGGCTACGAAGCTGGTGAAGGGTCTGGAGAACAAGTCTTATGAGGAGCAGCTGAGGGAGCTGGGACTATTTAGCCTGGAGAAGAGGAGGCTCAGGGGCGACCTTATCGCACTCTACAGGTACCTGAAAGGAGGCTGTAGCAAGGTGGCGGTTGGTCTTTTCTCCCACGTGCCTGGTGACAGGATGAGGGGGAATGGGCTGAAGTTGCACCAGGGGAGGTTTAGGTTGGATATTAGGAAAAACGACTTTACAGAAAGGGTTGTTAGGCACTGGAATAGGCTGCCCAGGGAAGTGGTTGAGTCACCATCCCTGGAGGTCTTTAAAAGACGTTTAGATGTAGAGCTTAGGGATATGGTTTAGTGGAAGACTTGTTAGCGTTAGGTCAGAGGTTGGACTTGGTGATCTTGTAGGTCTCTTCCAACCTAGACTATTCTGTGATTCTGTGATTCCTGGGTATTACATGTAAAGCAAAGGAAAAAGAAGGCTAGAAGGACAAGATAAGGTATAGAGACATGAAGACGCTAATTTTAGGAATTGTCTATAAAAGACAAGAATACAGTTACATCCTTTGAGTTTGTGATGCCAAAATTAGATAAAAGCATTTATCTGCAACAAGAGACACCCTGCTTCTTTCAAAACTGAGCCTGGACCAAAACCATACTGTGTGAAGAGTGACAAATACATTTCTGAAATGGCAAGTAAAATCCATCCATCCAGAAAGCAAATTCTCATTTATAATGACCCCAGTAGGACAAAAAGTAGAAGTCAATTACATATTCCGATAGTAGCATGATATTCTGGCCTAGAAATAATTTCTCCATTTAGGGGTCTTAGGTAAGTGTCACAGTACATGAACAAAGTGTACTAAAAAGCATTGTACTGATATTGTTTACATGCTACAAATGAGACACAGAAAACTGAAGGAAGATCAAAGGGGTTATCCAACAGGGCAATGATAGGATCCAAAACCAAATATAGGCAGTACAAAGCCACAGGTTGTGCATCTCAATTGTGAATCCATAGCAAAGAAGTAAGCATAAGCAGTGGTTATTGGATTTTTTTTTTTTCTCCCAGGTAATAGCCATTAACTTCTGCAAATAGATATTTGACCCTCTTCATGTTAATTCTCACTCACAGAAAGTACACAGAGGGTTTTGAATTACTTGGAAAATAATTCAACCCTACTTTTAAGCAAGGTAGTCTATTAAAAGAGAAGGTTACAAATAAAAGAATGCTCAAATTTGGTGTCTCCCTTTTATTTCAGAGGACCAAAACTGATCTGTTTATGCTTGATGGTGTAATGTTAAGAAGAGACTAGAACTTCATCTCATGATTCAGCTTCTCCAACTGCTCAAAGTTTTACAGGGGTCCTGAGATTTAACGATTTATAGATTAAGTTTTGAAGTTTTGCTCAATTTGGTTTTATGATCAACTGAACCCAGACAGCAAGCGGTTGATCAGTAAGTTAATAAGCTTTTGCATAAAAACCAACTAGAACAAATTCTAAGTATGTCATTAGTCTATTTCTATAGCTACACCCAGATCTGAAGTGATTATTACTTTTTCCAGTGAATGATTATTAGTCATCATATCGGAAGGTTTTGGCAGTCACAAATATTTCATTATCCATGAACAAAATTAAAAGTCAAAGAAGCTTCTACATGTTATAGGCATCCTTTTGAATCACTTCAGATAACAGCAAACAGCTTTTGAATAATTTCACTGGAAAAAAAAAAAAAAAAAGTACAAGTGCTCCTTGTACTGTTGAAATTGAAATAAAATAGTGGATTTTTTTGTTTTGTTTTGTTTTGTTTTTAATCTTTGCTCAAAAAACTTTCAAAGTAGCAATGTAATGAAGGGACTGGCAGATTTCTCTGATCTGCAGAGTTTCAAGTGTAAAGCCTGCAAAAGTCTCTCTTCACTCTGTAAAATCTTCTCTGAGCTCTTGAACTGTAAAACTCTGTAATACTCCTGCTGTAACTCCAGATAGCATAAGTAAGTAGGATGTGCAAAAATGACCCTGAGAGCTAAAAAAGGAGAGCATGAAATGAAATGCAAATCAAATACACAATGATAGTAAACCCACAATTTTTGCCCACTTGGAGAATACAGAATCATTTATCACCTCCACTATCAAACATGGGAACACTGTGCTCATCCTGTCAAAATGAGCAGTGGTAGAAATTTGCCAAATTTTCTTATGAGTAAAAAAGATGGATTGAACCTTGATTCAAAACATTAAGCAGCATCAAAACCTCCATGCAACTTCTCCAAAATCATTCCTAAAAAGGAAGAGAAAATAAGTACTCCAAAAACCTAATTACATAGGAATATAAGATTCAAAGCTTCTTGGAGAGCACAGCCAGAACTATGTCTTAGGGTACTTTAGTTCTGTGACTGAGTTTCCATGCATATACTTGTCATGAATGTTAGTATGTGCATTTGACTCATCATTTTTAACAGCTAATGTAATCCTTCAGAGGAAACTGAAACACATTATTCTTTAACAACCAGAAGGGCTGAGAGGGTTACTTACCTCTGCAGTCAAGAAACAACCTACTTCTGTAGCCCTTACAGAAATATATGTATTTTTTTTCCTCAATAAACAGTCACAGCAGAAATATTAGGGTGCGACTCAGAGTGTATGAGCAAGGGAATAAAATAGGCAGGAACATTGTTCTCTTGTGAAGCCCTATGAAGCTGTACTCCACACAGCAGAACTGCTGATTTTAGCTTCACTGCAGTGGGCTGCGTTGAGAGAAGTCCCAAACTTGCCTCTGCACCACTTGATACACAACTACTTGCCTCTGAGTTCTCTTCTCTAAATCACTATTGAGCCCTCTTTCTAGGTTGCACCAAGAAAGTGCTGTGTAACAAGTGATATCTGTGTAACTGCCCTCCGCTTGTGGCAGGATATTAGCAAGTCACAGAGTACGTCTTTTTGCTTAAAGAGAGAACTAGGGCTAAACTTGAGCAGACCCTCGCACTATGACCAGTAAGATGACCTTTCTTACTTTCTTGCTGGGGAAGTTCTCCAGCTTACAGTGTGGTGAGTTGTTTTTTGAAAAGTTTAATTTCATCTCTTATTTCTCTGTTTCACCTAAATGCCAGAAGGAGAAAGAGTCACCAGCAGAAGAAATGAAGCTAAAAACCTGCTGAACAGCAGCTCTGGTTAAACAAGAGGGGAAGATGTGGCCTGTCCCTAGGTGTCTGTGAAAGGAATACCCATGTTTCCACCAAAAGATGTAGCAAAATAAGCAAAATGGCAATGGTCTATCAAGACCTATCTTTTCTCCTCTAAGTCAGCTTGGGAGCAGCCTTTGTTCCCACAGTCCTCACAGCCAGCTGAAACAGAACACAGGCCTGTTTTATTCCTGATACCATCCCCCTCAGTTTGTACAGATGTGAAAAATCATGTGTCCAAACACCACAAAGGTTTTGTATCCATTTTGGGGATTATTTTTGTAAGAGAGATTTATGATGGTGCCCTTTCCTGGAATGTATATATTGTCTTTTCAGGTGTGTATTTTTGCTATCCTTCCATTCAGTGAGAAAGTTATTCCTAGACCTGTCCTGGGAAATACTGGCCCTGCTGTGACACTGACACAAATTTGGTGGTTGGAAAGTGCTACATTCAGGGATGAAATTAAGATAGCTGTGTCATGGCAGTAAACCTATAAGACACTGTCTTGCAAATAACCTGGAGAAGTTACTATCTAATGCATCTCATGGGCAGATTAATATTAATTTATCTCAGACAACAGAAACCACAGAGAAAGACAAAATGACTATAAACAACATGCCAAAGATAGAGTCCGGTCTCAAATTCATGTGGATATATACCTAATGATGGTATAATTCTGACTCACGGTGATTAAACTTCAGTGAAATATTAAAGGATGCTTAATTGGTTTTAGTACCTCAGCAGTATAAAAGAATTTATTCTGTCATGAAAAAAATCATAATTATGCTTCAGAAAATTAGTTGCTTTTTAATGACCATACTGGTGACTTTTTGCAGTGCCATGGAAAAGGGGAATGGATATAAATGTTTTTCTAACCACCAGGGCAGTTTCTCATTCCATAGTGTAAATACACTATGGAACAAGGTGCCACAATGTTCCCCTAGGACTTATCTGCTCTTGTGCACCCTGGGTTTGTCCACAGATATTGGCCACTTTATTCTCTCAAGTGTCCTAGAACATTCACAGACATATTTCTGAATCCACTGTTATATGGATATGTATACATACACATATATTTTTTACCTTTCTCTGGAGTGAATCATTCCACCCTCTCTCTAGCACGAAGACAAATGTGTCTGCTTCTCCTGAGCATATGGTGTAGCCTAAAAAAGGGTTATTTTGTAGGAGTGTGTCTGTATGGATCCATATCACACAGTCCCCAAGGGAGGATTTAGGAGATAGCATTTCTTTTTCTTTCTCAAACTGCTCATGTTCAACATTTTTTTTTTTTTTTGTCTACTTCTTTCCATCATGATCATGATTCCTCGAGAGAGGAAAGCCCACTCCCATTACAGCTGGCCTTTTATGTATTGCTCAGCAAACTTGGATCCTTCCTATTGCCAGAAGCTCATTGCATAAGCTTCAAAAGCAAACATACAAAAAGTTATTTTCCTTTCTGATTTAATTGTCATAGATTTATCTAGATTATTTCCCCATAAGAATGAATTTCATATTGTAGAGTATTTAGTGAAATTATGCCATAATTGTTTGCCTCTGAAGGCTGTAAACACTTGTTTACAGGTTGTACAGCCTACAACCTGTAAACACTTGAAAAGAGAGATTTTCAAAGTCACAAATTTCTATACTGCTCTCAGACTGATGTTTTATCCCACAACAGTCTTCTCAAGATTATAAGGTTTGTCTTCCTCAGGTGCTTATAAACATCTTCAGAGAGACCTGTGTGATGAAAGCAAAGGGTCATTATTTCACAGGACTTCACAACAGTTTTAGGCACATACTTTGAGATCTTATGAATGTTTAAACCAATATTCAAAAGTATCTAGCTAAAAAAAAAAAAAAAAAAAAAAAAAGAGAGAGATAGTTACCATGAATTGAGGGAACACCTGGCTCTGTTCTAGTCAATGAGACAATCCTACACAAATAGATTCAGCTCCTAGGATGCTTCTGTGCATTGGCTAAAACAGATTTCTGGCTTAATAGAGCAATGGATACTGCAGTTGCTCACTCAGAAGTTTACTAAGGCATAACCAGAGAGTATCTATCTAGCAAACAGGGTTGAAACACAAACCCCTTACTGAAGTGGAAGTGGTAACTGTGAGCTTGGTTGTAGCTGCCACCGGGCATGTACCCTTTCTGGATGGGAAGAAAGAAAGAGTACCATGGATGCAGGATGACTCAGATAAAGGTGAATTGGAAGTAGGTAGAACAGCATGGCAATCAAAGATAACACAGCAAAAATACAAATGTATCAGCTCTCTTCATCATGCTATAAATCAGAGCAGAAGCATGGGGATAAGCACAATGGACTTAAGGAGCCTTTTGGTACTGAGATGGTTCACCCAGCCAGCAGCACATGATGACTTAACACTTCCTTCAGTGTATATCAGCAGAAGTGGTTTAGAACTATGCTGATACTCACATAACCCAGCAAAACCTGTTCCACTGGACTGAGTCTGTGGTTACTTCTTAAGAGAAATATGTTAATGACAGTCATTCTGGCATTGCAGTACTTGGGACCTTGACATTGACATATCAATAACACCAGCAGAAGCAGCAGAGATGAAGACACCAATTAATGACTCTAATACCCACTAATCAGACAGCAATAAACCAAAATAGATAGATCTAGTCCATATCCCTTCCACAATGACTAACAGCACAGAAGGCAGACTGAGAGGCGTGGAGATATGCCTACAGTGCTCAAAAGATCTTTGGATGCATTTGTCCAAGGGACTGGTTAGCTAAGAGCATCACTAAACTCACAAAAGTGAGAAGTAGACATTTTCTTAATTTTCCCTTTCAGTTACAGATGAAAGCAAAGGATCATAATTGCTTCTTCTCATTTATTCACAAGCACAAATATTCCATGCAAGTTGGCTCTTCTTGAGACAGAATCCACTGAAAAAAAATCCAGAGGAACAGACTAGAAGAGACTTAATGGATCATAACTTAATTGCTTACACAGTGAATAAATGACATATAGAGAGATTTTGATCCTGACATACGTGTTCCGCACTTGTGGACCTCTTAACATGTCATAGGATATTTCCTACTGGAATCCTAGAACAGGAGTTTCTGAAATGATTGGTACCAGTTGCTTTCATTAGCCTTACTTTCAGAACTGTAAGGGGAGGGTTGGTACTGGAACATATGCACTAACGGAAAGTTTGACAGCCTTCCACTATGTCAGTTAAAAACAGTCTGCTTGATTCTCAAGGAAGGCGAAGCCATGTAATACCTATTTTTTGACAAGGCCTGCAAGATCCATTCAGCTTTTGACTGCTGTGACATAACTGTCAGTTAAAGTAATGACTATTCATACTCACAAAAGTTAAGGCAATTGAAATTTTGGTGTATACAGTTGTAACATTAGTGTACATAGAGACATTCAGTTTTATTGAACCAGCTGACTTTACCAGAATACTTTGACAATTTGGTTACTTTTACATTCTTGGCTTTATAAGTGGCTGTTTTATAAATGTTAAGAACATTATAGGTAGTTGTAATCATCTAGTCTGACCCTCTGGACGTCAGAGTCCAATATAGGCTGTGGAGTTTACTGAGGGATTCTTACAAAGAACCACAGTACAGTGGTTTCATAGACACATAGTCTTAAGGCTTTCTCAGGGGATAACAAGTTGGCAACACCATCTACTTCAGTTCATACCATGAGGTTAAAATGTCACAGCTCATTTCCAATTTGTATATATAGTCTTAGCTTCAACCTGAGAAATGTAAAGAGTGGTTTAGACATCTGCATATAAAGCCAAACCAATAAGCAAAAAACTTTGAGGTAGTATGAGGACAAATTTAGTTTATTTAAAGACAAAAATTTCATTTTTTGCTTTTGGAAGCATGAGAGGATGGTATGGGTTTCTGTACCTGGGGGCGGGAGGCAGGGGTAGCTGAAATTTGTAATATAAAGAATAATGCCATGGGCATTGATGTTCTGTTAATGGCCAAGATGAGTGGCTAAATAGCCTATGGTTCCTCATAAACTGGATCAGTCATAGGCTTAAGAAAGTCCAGTTGGACACAAGCAAACTGCCCAAGGATGCGATAAAAATGAAGATGAGATTCCAGAACTTATCTATGGGGAAAAAAAAAAAAAAAAAAAAAGCTAGACTGGTTGATATTGAAGGGAGAAATGCAAAGACACCACCGTAAAAGGAAGACTAAGACATTCCAAGTGTAAGAGAAAAAAAAAAAAGGTAGTTACAGGTATCTAAAGACATCTCTGGACAGTCCAGAGATAGGTCATTTTTGCTGTATTCAAATATTTGATACATGCCTGTGACTATGAAGTACTTCTGTGTGTTATTATCACTATAAAAAGAGACATAGGAAAAAAAAAAAAATAGAAGCTTTAGCTGAAGGCCACAGGATCACATGAGCACAACATAAAAAGAGTGTCTCTGCAATTTAGCATGTTAGTTACAGTTTCTACAGTAATGCTCAATGCTGACATGCCTCTACTGTCACTTTGATCATCATAAAGTTTGTGGGGTAAGCCATTATTATTCACCCCCAGGGTTTTGTTCATTACATCTTTGATGTTTTCATGATAAAGCATTTTCAAAGCTTTTGTCATGTAGATCAAATAAAGATGACCTTTATCTTTTACTTTTCTCCATTCAAGGGCAAGAGAAGTTCTGTGATATATTGATAATGGCACATGCTGCCCATGGAGGAAGGGATATCCCATTGCTATGAGTGATTAATAGTTGCATTTCACACTCCTCAGGGCCATAACTCACTCAAAGCTTCAACATTTGAGAATGATGGAACATCCCTGAAACTGATAAATCCATAAATCCTTCCAAACCAACAAAAAAATGCTAACTCTCTAGGAGTTTCTTCACAAGTCAGTGTGTAGTTTTCAGATTAATATATGCACATAACACAAGAGTGTGAAAAAGAGATCACCAGTAGGAAAACAAAACAAAACAAAACAAAACAAAAACAGAAGTTATTTAAGGCTGGCTATTGTTTCTTTCTATACTCTGTTCACTTTGCAGGAAGAAAATTTGAGACAGGCAGACATCATTTTTTGTCCACAGTACCTGCGTCTCCTACAGTCTTTTCATTTCCAGTTGTGCAGGGAAGCATCTTCTGAAGCACACGACTTATCCCAAAAACATCTGTAGAGTAATGTCATAAACCAGCCTTCAGAAGGGCTGCCCATGGGAGTAGTGTACCAGTCACATCATTCAGAGTTATATCTGTTGACTTTAGCCACTAAAATACACCTCTACTAAGAATAGTCTTGCTCCAGTCCTGGCCTCACCAGGGGTCAGCCCTGCTGCCCATGGCTGTGTAAGTCCAGCTGGCAAGGAAAGGATGGTCTGAGGGAAGGGAGGGCAGCCCTCTTGGAGTGACCTCCATAATCACCACCTAAACTAGATGCTGAAGCTAGGTGGTATGGAAACCTCTCTTGTAGAGCCAGGCAGTACGTTTGTGTAGGTGGCCAACTGCACTCAGCTTCTTCATGAACAAAATAATAGGTGTGTGAAATTACCAAAATGTCAAATGTAGAAACTCAGTTGCATGCCACAAGGTTTTGCTTTGAAGATTAAGGTAGAGCTTTTCTGGACTTATAACAGAAAAATATGTTGGAGTTCTTAGAAGCTGTGTTCTATTTACACACACACAAATCATAATACAAAATAAAGAAGAAGAAGAAGAAGAAGTTGTTAAAGTCAAGTAGTTTTATTTGTATCTTTTATTCTTAATAAGAAAATTTAATTCACTAGTTCAAGAAACAAAAATTTAGCATTTTCATCTATCAATTTCCAAAAGCAAATCTTAGGTATTTTTTTCTTAACTACTTGTTTTTTAGTGAAAAATCTTTATTTATTTTTACTTATTTATTTATTTATTGGTGGAATACAATATTATACCCTATGTATTTTTTCTTCATGTTGTATAATCTCACTTATAATTTGGGCTGAAAATATTTATAATTTTTTGAGTCATTCTACCTACAGGTACTTAAGATTAGCAATAGGCCTAATAAAGAAAAGCTTGAATATTTCTTTGAACAGTCAGATTCTGCAAAGTTTTGGTGCTTATCCAAATCTGACTGAAGAGCAGTGAGATCTCCTTAGTTTATGAGGATGTAAAATAGGACTGAAACCCACCAAAAAGGCTGTTCTGCTTCCATTCCTGGCCTGCTCTACAGCAAATAAAAGCACCTCATACTGTTGCTGTGCTGGAACACAGAAAATACTGAATTCTTAGACAACTGTGTTGACCAGTTCTTAGAAGTAATATTGCATTTCTTATCTCTGTGTCCTCATGACATGTTGCCTACATTTCTTGATAATCTCAAGAGTAGTTGCCATTCTGTAGGTGATAGACATATATATCAGAACCATCATCCCAAAATGGCTGACAAAACTGTGTCCTAAGTATATATACACCTACCTGTGCTCAGTAAAATAATGGTTAGCATAAAGAGTATCTCAGAATAATGGGGTGAGAAGAGAGATCATAAAGATAGGCAGCCAGTCAGACCTTAAAACACAATCCCAAATGATATATGTAACAGAAACTTTTAAACAAACAAACAAACAAACAAACAAAAAAGCTCTGCATAGAAATGTCAAAAGTCATAGCTTCCATAATTACACAGATCAGTACAAAGTCTTACAAAATCTCCATTTTGGTAATTCTAAACTGAAAACAAAGCTGAAGAAATCTCATTCTGTTCGTGGATTAAACCACAAGTGGGAGAAGAAGACCCAGTCCTGACAAATGGTCTGTTGTGACTTATTAGCTTAGCTCTACTAAATTTTTCCTTTGTAGCCAAAATCCATGGGGGAACAAAATGAAAAGAAATTGGGACTGCCTTAATCAAAGTTACATTTAATTCATATATGGGAAGCAGCAGAAGAGGAAAAAATAAACATTTTTTCACCCCCTCAGATATATCTCTCTGCCTTATTTTATCTTTTAATGTGCTCACATATATCACCCTTTTCATACTTTATCTTCTATCTTCACTCCTAAACATTGCTAAATGTTGTGCAGCTCTGTGCCTTTTTGAGCTGTCACTAGAACAATATGTAAGAGACAGCACTGCCGATAAACACCAATGCATGCATGTCACCTCATAACTTACGCTGGCACTGCAAGGGAAAAAGAAAAAACGTGTGCTCAAAATACAGCCAAATGTGAAAATGTGCGAGGGGTTTATTGTGTCACCTACGCTCAAATCTTAGCTGTGAGGGTGCCGATGGGATGGGACAAGCACAGAACCTCTTGCTTTTGTTAGAGAATAGTTAAAAATATGTCAGATCCCTTGACACGAATTGCAGTGGGAGATTTTCAGCTCCCGTAGCTGTAGCTACATAAGGCAGAGCCATTCGGTTTCTGTCCAGCAGAGGGATTCATTACTCGCACCAAATCACCCTGTCACTGAGGGAGCTTGTGGAAACTGCACAGGTATCTTGCAAGAGTTTCATGTCTCTTGGACCATGTGTTCACAGCTCCTACACAACCTGACATTACATGCATCTTTCAAAACCTTGGTACTCTGAGGGCAAAGCTGGTCAAATACCTCGAGTGAAATACATTTTTAGTGTTAAAATAGGTGTTTCTGCTAGATCCAGGTTTTTCTTGTCTCCTGCCAGGAAAATTAAAATTAAAGCTACAGCTGTGGGGAGCCCCAGTGCTCTTCTTCTCCCTGGCACCTGTGAGGGGTGTTTTGCTTCCAGCTCTTGTTCTTCTCTCCACCACATCCTCCGCCCCTTTGCCATTCCCCCTTCCTTCTTGCACATCCTGACCAGCCCTTTGCCACAGCAGGGGCGGAAAGGAAGGAGAATATTCAGGGAGGCAAGAGCCCTGCAGTCAGGTGATGGAGAGCAAAGTGGATGTGATCCATTTAGGAAATTCTGCTTCCAGGAGGAGAAAAACCCCCTGTGGGCATGACGGATATTGGCGATGAGGTTATTGCTTTCAAAGCTGCAGAGATTGATAGCCACATTTTCACATTTCTGAATTAAATATTTTTAGTTTTTTTTTTTTTTTTTTTTTTTTTTTGTTTGTTTGTTTCTTTGTATGTTTCCCCCATAAGCAAACAAAACAAGTGTTATGGAGAATTTTCAGCCCGATTCTTGACAGAAACAGATGTTGCAATATTGGAATTTCCCATGGGACAGATATTCCAGGGCTTGTTCAATTTTAAACAGGACGAGAAAATAAAACCAAGTTGATATATGGTTTGCTTCTTCATAGCTGTTGCAGAGGCAGGTGTTTAGAGGGTGTGCTAGACAGATGTTGCACACTGCTGCGGTAACTGTGAGCCTAACTAGTGTTTTTTTTTTGTTTGTTTGTTTGTTTGTTTGTTTTTTAAAATAGTTTTTAAATCTGCTCCTTGTTCAACATATTGAACAATCTATTACTTCGTGGTTCTGTCCTGTCATACAGCTAATTAAGGTTCGTTCTGGGTAAACTGAGACACTGGCTTCAAAACTGAAATCACTTAAAGAGGGTTAGAAAAGAGATTTTAACCTTGCATAGGCATACAGTGTTTCACTAACTGATGAACACAAGGCCTGGCAAACATATGAATCCACATTTAATTGGTGAAACGGGACGGCTAGGAAATTGTCAAGAGGTGTCTACCAAAGCTGGAATCTCCTCAGCGCCATGCATCCATAAGGTCACAACTGACAACCTGATTGGGTTCCTAGCAAATGCAAGTTATGGAAAGTTTAATCGCAGCCCTGACATTGTTACTGTGACCAGACACATTAAGGGGTGCCAGAAAGAAGGAAGAAATGTGTCTACAACACTATCCCAAATATACACAATGAAAGCAGTGAGGCAGCAAAAAGTCGTACTAAGATATTGCTCAGTACCATTCTTGATAGTTGAACAACATCTAGTGTGTCTAAATGGACAATAATTAGGAATAGAGATGTATGATCAGGCATCACCACAGGGTTACATGGTTTTTGTCAGCAGGTTGCAAGACTTTGCTGGAAGGGGAAAGGAAGGGAAGGGAACTGGAGAATTATAACCACAAACTAAACCAAACTGCAAAACCAAAACAGTTTACGATTTCACATGTTACAGCAACAGAAACAAGTGCCCTGTGTGCTAACCAGGCCAAGGAGCAACTCTTTTTGCCTGCTTCTCTGTGCTATTCTTTGTATTCTTTGCGTTTTCCAAGAAAGACTGAGTATATAAACACAGCTTTGATTTCATTCACCTCTATCTCAGCACCTCAGGACCTAATCTTTGCCTACATTACAGCCAGCAACAGAACCATATGTACATAATGATAAACAAACCCTGCTGAGGAAAAGGAAAACTTTTGTTTGTTTGTTTTGAACTGTAAAAACAAATTCAACAAGCTTTATACTTAATAGATAAAATACGTCCTTTAAAGATGTTAATATCAAGGTTAAAATCAGTTTTCTGGGGGAGGAAAATTTTATCATAGTTTTTATTTTCTACTTTAAAGCCAAAATATCAACTAAATTTTGCAGGAAGTTTTTTGCCTTTGTGTTACTCCCAGAAGAATGCCACCTTTGTCCTCCAAAGTGCTATTCCTTTTATTCCACTTGGATAACCATCATAGTCATAAACCCCAAGGAAACCAGTTATAAACACCTGTGCTTCCACACAATGAAATATGAGGAAAATTCTAGGAGAAAGCCCAAAAAGGAACCTGCTTAAGAACAAACAAATAAAAGGATTTGCTCTGAAACATACTCCAGCTCTGGCATAATTAGCTAATTAATCCACAGCCAGTATAATTATCTACTATGAGAGAGCCTGGATGGGGAAAACAAAGCAGAAAGGTGAAACAAACAACAATATTGTGTTTCAGTAGTGAAAACAAAACAAAAACAACACTAAAATGCTTCCATTAGGCAGAGTTTGTATAGCACAAGGTCTAACCACCTCTCCATCCCACTCCATCCTGGTGCTGTTCAAAGGCACAATACCAAGCCCTGAAATAGGACTGTGACTGTCCCTTTTGTAGGCACTTTTCATAGGCATGTATCCCACTCCCAGTGTTTATTCCATCCTTCCCCTTGCAAACAGCCTTTCACCTCTTAAGGTATTAGTATCCTGAGAGAAAGAAAATATAATTTAAACTAGTAGACATGCATATAGCCTTGTGTCCAGGACGTGGTCCATCTCCCTAAGCAAATCATACAAGTGCCAAGCATGCTTATGAAGTGCTTTTGCACCTTTATTTTTTATTTTTTTTTTTTTTTTTCTGGCAGATAGATTGATGGATTGTGGCTTTGCTAGTGCTACTGAGGATGCCAGAGGATTGCCTGATACTACCCAGAGGAGATGAGGCTGCCACTGCCCTTTGCTCATCCAGCAGCCCAGTAACAGAAGCCATCTTAGCCACTATAAAGCCTTGGACAGGAGAAGCCAGGGTCTCTTGGAGACTTTTTCCATGGTGGCCATTCCTTCTTCCTCTAGCTCAGAGAGCAGGGCACTGTCATGCTGGTGACCAAAACAGCAACCAGAGGAGAGGCTGCAAGGATCAAGAAGTAGAAGACAGAAGCAGTGGCCCCATCAGCTCCCATTCCTGCTCAGCTCAGGTAAAAAGCTGACCCTCTTTTAATAGTGAAAGGGAAGAGGCACAAACAGAAGGGCTCATTTGAAGCCTATTATCTTCGTTCCTCCTTACTTCTGCCATTGCCAAACCTTGGCAGCAGTGCCTACATACTCCCTATGGTTTACCTAGGCCATGAACTCGTGCCCCCAAGGGAGAGAAGAGCTGGCATTAAGCTAGTGACCCATCCTTGCCATGGAGTAACCAAGCTGACATTCTTCCTCAACATATTCAAATTAGCACGATTCAAGCTCACTTGGACACTGCTGTCTCAACCCTGCTTGCAGTACAACATGGCTCAGATCATAGCAATCACTGTCGTGCATCCTTTTCTTTCTGCAGCAGTCTTCTGGAAAAGAGACACAGACATCCCCCACCCTCACAGCTCTGGCATAAGGACTGATTCGTCAAGCCCAACTCTCTGAGGCAATCTGCCAGATGACAGAACTGCTGGTGGGGTGCCTTGATGCTGTCATCTGCCCATATGTCTATTGGGCAGATACTGCTTGTGCAAACCCCACTCTGAGAAAAATTCAGAGCACGGTTTGGGATGTCAATACATGAACTGATTCCACAATCCAAGATGGTTAAATAAACAAATGGATATATATATATATATACATGTATTAAAAAAAAGGAAATAAAATAAAATAAAAAAAATTTGGGTTGAGCAAACAGCTCATTTATTTGTTTTCTTGTCAAAATTAAGTAAATTATGAGGTAATATATATATTACAAAATTTAAACCTGGGCAAATTCGAAGTGATGCAAGGGGAAGAGAGGGAGAACAGATGGGCGTATTCAGCACAAATTCACACCTTGTGCTGGCTGACTCAAACTGTTCATCACTGCAAATAAACTAATCTGTAAACCAGGAGCAGCTGAGCAAAGGGGGCTTCTGACATGTCCTTACAGTACTGTCTACAGGGTCTTCCCAACCACTCCAAAGCACAGATGTGAGTAAGCTCTTTCCCATCCAAGGGTGCCAGGCTTGGTATGCCTCCCTCTGTCTTGCTCAGCATCCATGTAGCCCACTTTATTGTTGTTAGCACAGAGCTGATCTTGCTTCTACTCTGCAACAAGCTCTGCCAAAGGCTGAAGCTAATTCTGATGTCCTTTCTAGGCAGCATCACTTTGTGTGATTCTTGTCAAATGCTCTGGGACCTAATATAATCATACTGTGGCTCTGAGACTTCATCAGGGCTGTGACAATGGCGCAGATCAGCCAGCTCTCTGGAGTTTTTCTCTGGCTATGAAAATCAGAACATTTCATTTTAAACATAAAAATATCTTGATTGCATGATAGTTTGAAGGTTTCTTTAGATTGCAGCACCAGCCCGTTATCCTCAGCCACGACTGGAGTACCTTTGTGCTTGGCACTGTTACAGATCGTTAAGATTACAGGGTAGATCCCTTACTGCCCTCTTATTAGACTGTGAAACAGGACACGTTTGGGGGAAAAGAGTAATATGACAATGAAATAACCCATATCATATTTTCAAAGACATCCATTACTTCACATTTTCTTTCTTCACCATCAAAAATTTGAGTTACCTTCTTGCTGTGCACTTTTAAGAATGAAAAAGAATAAATGATTCCCTTGTAGTACAAGCCTTCATTGAAAATCTACAAGTAGAACACTCAAAACGTTACTTGGAATATGAACTGAATTTCTGCCTCAAGTCTTAGGATTCTCAGCTTGTCTGAAATCCTTCTCTTTCATCCTTTCCTGACCAAAGCATTACCACAAATATTACTAACTGCAACCACGTCACTTAAAGCTTCAAAATAAGTTTAAATGAGAAACAAATTTTGCATTCACTTTGTACTGGATGTCCTGAACCTGAATGGAGTGAATTTTCTTCACTCTGAGTGCATATATTTTGCTCAGAAAAATTGTCTACTAGAGGGAAATCCAAAAATAACCAGACTTGTAAGAATTAAAGGTAAGGAAGACTTACTATATCATGTACTCAGTCTAGTGTATTCCTATTTTCCTTTTTTTTTTTTTTTTCTGGTGGTGTATCTTATTGAGTTCCAGATTTCTCAAAATATAAGTCTTAAGTCATTTCTCTAAGGACGTAAGCTGAATCATTGTTATCATAAGTTAATTAGTGCATTCATACAAAAAGCTACAGTTTTTCTGAAAATAACCTGGGCATGCAAGCCAAAAGAGTGGTTTGTAAGAGAGAGGGTATAACAGGAAATTCAGAACAAAGAATTAGATAGCTGAGTCTACAGCTAAATCAGTGAGATTAAACTAGGCTGCTCTATAATGCACATGCACAACATTTTATGTCAATATACTCTGAAGATATCTGGTCAGGTAGACTTGGGATGGTATTATACGAAATTCCTCTCACCTCTGCAGGCTATAAGATCCCTGAGGAAAGACACCTCTTATTTAGGTTTGTCTGGTGTCTGCTGCCATAAGTATCTGATCACAGTCCTATAATTAATTATGGGTCATGATACCCAAGAATAAATTAATACCCCTTGGCTAAGAGGCATCCTGTGTGCTGCCTGGCAGATACGATTTAGTGTCTTGATTTGTGTGAAGAATGCTAGGTCTACCCCAAGTATTTTCTTTCTCTTTTTTTTTTTTTTTTTTTTTTTTTTTTTTTTTTTTAATGAAATCTGTACATTTATGTTCATTGTGTTCCTCTTTTCAAAGAAAAAAAAAAATCATTTCTGGAAGTGTAATTTATATCAATTAATGTTTATTATTATTATTATTATTATTAAAAAAGTAAACAGTAAGGCACTAGTCCTATTTTTCTCCTCTTCAAAGACAGACTTTACTGAAACAAAATTTTCAAAGCTGACTTCTTGTTTTCTTGAAAGACTGTCCTGGAGGGTTAGTCTTCCTCTCAGGGAGTACTTAATGAGGACAGGATGGCAAGGCAGCAAGTGCAACCACCCTGCACTTACCAGCCCAAATCCAACCTCTTCCCTGGGGGCAGGCAGAGGGTGGTGGGCAAGATCTTGTCTGCCGCAGTGCTCTCAGTGAGGAGAGCACAAATCTGAAATGTACTTGGTGAAATGTGGTCACATATTATTCTAGGGGTTTCATGTTCTTAGAAAGAAGTATTTCTGAATATGATTCAAGAACATAATGGTGACATCTGGGTCACTTTCTCATTGCCACAGTGGCAGTAAAATTTTTTGTTGTTGTTGTTTTGTTTTGTTTTGCTTGTTTTATTTGTTTGTTTACAGAGTGGCTGTATAGTCCAAGCCCTCCCAGAGCTTCATTTTCATTATCCCTTTGTGATCTTCATGGAAAGCTGAGAACCCCGTGTTGTCATCAGACTCCATTGTTTTCATTAAATCTTTTCTGTTTTGAGGTATAAGATGTGAAAAATAAAGGAAATGTCTGTACTATCTTTAAGAATCCTGGAGAGTGAGGTGAGAGAGCAAGTTTTCAGATACAGATTTAGAAAGGCTAGGAGTAGTTGTTACAGTCTACGATTACTTCTATTTTTTTCAAGATCTCCTAAAAGGACCCAGATACCTATAGCTGTAACCCAAGCTGAGGAACCAATTACAGTGGTGGTTCTCTGGCCCAACCTGGAACTCAGTGGGCCAGCACTGGGAAGGCAGGAGAATTGTGAACCTGCTGCAGGCACCACCCGTAGAAGTTGAACTCACACATCCGATGAAGCATTTTGCATACTTAAGCATGCATTGTGTATCCAAACTATGGAGCAAATGAAGTCTCATTGTTTGCGCTGTTCCTTTAAGGAGAGGAGACCCCTCTGTTGCGCGCTTACATGCTCTACTATTAGAGCTTTGATCTAAGACTGATACAACTGAGGTTCTTTTTCCCAAGTCAAACAGATTTGTAACATATATTTAGCAACTGTAACAACATTAAGAATGCTGTATTTTCCCAAATTGTGAAATTAAGAGGGGAAATTATCATTTGAAATGCAAGGAAGGACTTTATTAGGAATGCATTGAAAGCTAAATCAGCACTACTCCCAGCTGTGTTTCTGAAGAGATGTTGTTTCTTCTACTACCTTACCAAATTACCTTGAGCAAGCTATTTAACATCCTTTTTTCTACTTCTGCCTCTCTAGAAAACAAAGCTAATCCTAAACCACAAGATTTTCAGGTTGAACCAAAGCCCAGAAAAGTTAGTGGTGGTTACTCATTTCTGAGGACTTTGAGTCAAGCCTTCAGTCAAATCTTTAAGTAGTTAATATTTCTAACTATCAGTACTAAATGTTATTACTTTTCATGACTATGAATGACATGGGAGGTTGTTACTGTTAAGCAGTCAGAAGCTGACAACATTTTTTCTGCATAGAGCAGCACATGAACTGCTATAAATCTGTCCTAGATTTAAAATAGCAAAGATAGTGGTAGCTGAGCAGCTGTATGCTGGCTTGTGAATATTCATGAACGTTATGAATCTGAATACATTAAAACTTTTCATTTAGACATCAAAATGTTGACTCACCTGAAGCTTAATCAAAATCTTATTTCAATAGTTCATTTTGGCATCAAATGTGTAGCTTGCTATCACAAAGACGGGTGGGGACAGCTCCTGGCATTTGGGTTCGGAGCAGCTAAGAGGGGGGATGTGGCAGATGTTATGGGCAAGTATTAGCTCATCATGAATTCCCCTCAAGAAAAAATGCTGAGCCTTTGATGAGCTCTAATAAATAATTAGCAGCAGAGATAAAACAAGAGTACTGCTGTCTTATGCTGAAAACGGATTCTGAATTCATTCCTACTCTGTGCAACACCCCTGGCTGTGGCAGGGATACTTCCCAGCAGCACAACAGGGGCTGAGATGAGAATCAGACTCTTTGCCTTTGTTTTCAGCTCCTGAGGCAGAGCTCGGGGCTAGAGCTGTAACATACAAATTCTCCATATACCTCACTAAACGTTACGTGACAGTTGTTAAACTGAAAGAAATGGGAATGTCTCCAAACTGGTGAAGGGTGCTGGCCTGCCAGTCCAGTCCCTGTGGCCTGGAGCCACAAGCTCCTTCTCACATGCCCTCAAATACTTCTAACATACTCATGTGAAGGGATGTATCACCTGCATGGAAAAGTGACCATTTAGTATTTTGCCTTTCTGAGTCAGTTATCAAGCAAGAAAATATCAGTCTGGGTAGTGTTTGCATGATCTGCTTCTGCTCATGACAGACTGAACTGCCTCTAACCAATGGTTTTCTTATCAGTTGCTGTATCAGATGGATGACTGTTTATCACACCAGTCTAGGAAAACTTCAGTGACAATACCAAGCTATACATCTATTTTCCCTTAATTCTTGCTTATTTTTATATTTTCCACTTGCATTATACTGATATATTTATTAATATTTTATATTTTTATTTCCCACTTTGTTGCCTGTAAATATACATATTGGGGGGGGGGGGGGGGGCGCATTTTCACTGCATTTTCTTTTTTGTTTCTCAAAGACTTTTTATATAGCAAGGAAAAAAAAATCAAAACAAATAACAAAAACAAGCAAGTGGAAGGAAGGAAGGAAGGAAGGAAGGAAGGAAGGAAGGAAGGAAGAAAGGGACAAAATTTTGTGCAGGGACAAAATTAGAAAAGCCAAAGCTCAACTGGAGCTCAATCTGGCTACTGCCGTTAAAGATAACAGAAAATGTTTTTATAAATACATCAATACAAAAAGGAGGGCTAAGGAGAATCTCCATCCTTTACTGGATGCGGGGGGAAACTTAGTTACAAGAGATGAGGAAAAGGCGGAGGTGCTTAATGCCTTCTTCGCCTCAGTCTTTAGCGGCAATACCAGTTGTTCTCTGGATACCCAATTCCCTGAACTGGTAGAAGGGGATGGGGAGCAGGATGTGGCCCTCACTATACATGAAGAAATGGTTGGTGACCTGGTACGGCACTTGGAAGTGCACAAGTCGATGGGGCCGGACGGGATCCACCCGAGGGTACTGAGAGAACTGGCAGATGAGCTGACCAAACCGCTTACCATCATTTATCAACAGTCCTGGCTATCGGGGGAGATCCCAGTTGACTGGCGGCTAGCAAACGTGACGCCCATCTACAAGAAGGGCCGGAGGACTGACCCGGGAAACTACAGGCCTGTCAGTTTGACCTCAGTGCCAGGGAAGCTCATGGAGCAGATTATCTTGAGAGTCATCACGCAGCACTTGCGGGGCAAGCAGGTGATCAGGCCCAGTCAGCATGGGTTTATGAAGGGCAGGTCCTGCTTGACGAACCTGATCTCCTTCTATGACAAGGTGACGCGCTGGGTGGACGAGGGAAAGGCTGTGGATGTGGTCTACCTTGACTTCAGCAAGGCTTTTGACACCGTTTCCCACAGCATTCTCCTCAGGAAACTGGCTGCTCTTGGCTTGGACTGGCGCACGCTTCGTTGGGTTAGAAACTGGCAGGATGGCCGGGCCCAAAGAGTCGTGGTAAATGGAGTCAAATCCAGTTGGAGGCCGGTCGCTAGTGGCGTTCCCCAGGGCTCGGTGCTGGGGCCGGTCCTCTTTAATATCTTCATCAATGATCTGGATGAGGGGATCGAGTGCACCCTCAGTAAGTTTGCAGATGACACCAAGTTAGGTGCGTGTGTCGATCTGCTCGAGGGTAGGAAGACTCTGCAGGAGGATCTGGATAGGCTGCACCGATGGGCTGAGGTCAACGGTATGAAGTTCAACAAGGCCAAGTGCCGGGTCCTCCACCTGGGACGCAATAACCCCAAGCAGAGCTACAGGCTGGGAGATGAGTGGTTGGAGAGCTGCCAGGCAGAGAAGGACCTGGGAGTGATGGTTGACAGTCGGCTGAATATGAGCCAGCAGTGTGCTCAGGTGGCCAAGAAGGCCAACAGCATCCTGGCCTGTATAAGAAGCAGTGTGACCAGCAGGGCTAGGGAGGTGATCGTCCCCCTGTACTCGGCTCTGGTGAGGCCGCACCTTGAATACTGTGTTCAGTTTTGGGCCCCTCGCTACAAGAAGGACATCGAGGTGCTTGAGCGAGTTCAGAGAAGAGCGACGAAGCTGGTGAGGGGCCTGGAGAACAAGTCCTACGAGGAGCGGCTGAGGGAGCTGGGATTGTTCAGCCTGGAGAAAAGGAGGCTCAGGGGTGACCTTATCGCTCTCTACAGGTACCTCAAAGGAGGCTGTAGCGAGGTGGCGGTTGGTCTGTTCTCCCACGTGCCTGGTGACAGGACGAGGGGGAATGGGCTTAAGTTGCGCCAGGGGAATTTTAGGTTGGATCTTAGGAAGAACTTCTTTACCGAAAGGGTTGTTAGACATTGGAACGGGCTGCCCAGGGAAGTGGTGGAGTCCCCATCCCTGGAGGTCTTTAAAAGACGTTTAGATGTAGAGCTTAGGGATATGGTTTAGTGGGGACTGTTAGTGTTAGGTCAGAGGTTGGACTCGATGATCTTGAGGTCTCTTCCAACCTAGAAATTCTGTGATTCTGTGATTCTGTGACAAACTGTCACTACTTCTGTCAGCAAGAGAAAATATTAAAATGGTAGATGAAAGTTTTTCAGCAGAGGCGAACAAAACCCCACAGTCCCAGAATATATGCTTCTGTGAAACAGCTTCTTCATTATGTCTGAAGCCTTTCAGGAAGCCTGCACATGCTGAGGACCCTCTACCAATGCACACTGCTGCTGCAAACCCCTCTCAAATGACCTGAAGTACCAAACATCCATGTTAGACTTTCCCCTGCTCTGCTTGTAGGATTTTTGCTTCCCTTTGGGACTGTGACTTCACATTTTTATTTTTACACAGTTGCTATCTCAGCCTGTCAAATATAAATGATTAATACATGATGATTAATGCCTCTGTGTGATGTTCTTTATACCAATAGTTGTTTTATCTGATGTTTAAATATATAAATGCTTTAACCAAATAAAGGCATGTATCCTGGATACAGTGGAACTGCAATAGCTCAGCTCACATGCTGAGGCTGAGAAGTAGTTTTTTTCACCAGCTTTGAGCCTTAGAGGAGAGTTCAATGCCTAGCCAAGTTTGAGAAAATGATAGGAATGATAAAGAGTGAAAGGAATTTACACATAGGTCTTCACCTGTATGAACACCATGTCCAAGTCACAAGAAAAGATATATGTTCAGGACTTTCAGAAGAAGATAAACTTCTGCCTTCTCTAAAATTGACAGAACTATGTATTTTTGACTTTCCAAAGAGCAAAAATAATGTAATCATGCTTTACTATAGCATCAGGTTGTCAAGATTATTTCCTCTAACTAAGCAACAAGGCAGGACTTCCTGTGTTTTCAGTCATTAGCTGGTAGACCTCCACACAGTAGACTTTCATTGCCAGAAATATCAGTGGTTTGGACAGTGGCAACTCCTCTGATACATGATGTGGTTTTCATTGTGGCATTGCTGTTGAAAATAAGCCCCTAACACACCTGAGATATATCTGAAGTTTGCAGCACTTTAGCCGTAAAACATTTCAAATTGACATGCAATGGAATAGAAGAATGGATAGGTATATTTATTCCACTAAGCTGTGAGAAATTCAAATTCTGTTAATTACTTCCTGCCTAAGTGAAAGTATCCATAAGTGCAAATGCTGAAGTTATTCTTTGTTCATAAAATGCAGTTGCACTATCACCTGACTGCCAAACTGCAGCTAATATTTAACTGAGAGGTGATATGATAGTAGTGGTCAGTGGAGTGATCTCAGTTCAGCCAGTCTGTAAAACACTTGCAGTGAAAGATTCTGTGTAAATGTAAATCATTATTCTGTTGTTTAAATAATAATAATATTCTATTGTTTAAATAGGCTGTAGATGTGGAGACATTTATTCATATTGTAATGGTTAAACTGCTTGCAACAAAAAATATATATGGAAAAAATAAGCTTTCAGTTTTTTTTTTTGTTTGTTTGTTTTTTGTTTTTGTTTTTTTTGTTTTTTTCCTCAGTGGTGCATTTATAAGCTAGGGAAAATGTAGTACTATAGTAATTCTCAATTTGTGCAGATGTTTTTATCACTTTTAGTACGAAATACCACAAAATGAAACAGACCTAAATATCTCATAAATCTAATGACTACATCACATTTCAGATACACATTCTTAAGTGGCTGCATCAGTGCTTTAATTCAAAACACAGCCAGCAGGCTCAGAATAACCTGGGAATTTCTACAGAACATTTGCAGACTTATTCATCTTTTGAAATTGTGGTGATTTCATATATTACACCAATGCCCAATGGCCAAAACTGAGATATGGTTCCACATCATGTAGGGTGCACTCCACATAAAATAGACAATCATCTTCACCCCCAAATGCCTTAGATAAATGCAGGTGTTATGGTTATGTAATGCTCCATCTTAATCATTCATGACTATCCCTGTTGCTGCCACAAAATGACTTCAAAGCAGCAGTTATCATTTTAATTTATGTGAGTTACTGTTTCCACAATATTTTCTAAAGTGTTTATCCTTATGAGGCAAGGTAGTGCTGTCATCTCATTTAGAGGCGGGAAACTAAGGGCCAAAGAGACCACTTTCCAAATTTTCATATTTTAGTTCAATTCCATATTCAAAATAAATTAAGTCTACAGGTGCCTGAGTTGTACCGATAATAAGTCTGATGGTCTTAAACTTCTACAATAATTTCAGAAGGAATCCAGATGGAGAAAAATGTATTCTTAACTTTCCCAGAACAGGTAGGATTTCTGTGATAGAGCAAGTGTCCCAGTGTTTGCTCCTGTACACCTGAGTCTTAGGACAGACATTGCTTTGCAGGCCCCTGGTCTTCTCCTATCCCTTTCTCTGTTGGACATTGGTTACTCTTCCTGTATTCACAGTGTTTTTTGTTTTTGTTTTGTTTCCTTGTCTTGGCTAAAAGTGATGGGCACAATACACATTTACTGTCAGTAGTGTCTGTTTAAGGGTGATTTATATTAGAAAAAAAGGATGAAGGATGGAAAAGCTGCTGCATTAAAAACCCACATAACTCTCCAAGCATACCTATACTCACTTGGCTCTGGCCTTTGCAAATTGCACTCTACTCTTCTGGAGGTACAGTTACAAAAATGTTTTCTTCAGTGATTAGATTACAGTGTCAAAGGAAATGGCAGCTCTACCTGTTGTGTTGCAGCACGTGGCTGGCTACTATGTGAACACCTTCCTACTCACTAGTAGGAGAGGCTGGAAGATCACTAAACCATCTGTTGTTTCCACTTCACATCCTCTTAGCAAGTGTCAGTCTTTAAGACTTCTAACAGGAGGTACTGGTATGGGTGGGGAAAATTGGGGAAAAAAAAAAAAAAAAAAAAAGTGCAATTAATCTTACAGTTGATCACAGAATCACAGAATGGCTGAGGTTAGAAGGAACCTCTGAAGGTCATCTGGTCCAACCCCCCTGATCAAGCAGGTTTACTATCAGCAGGCTGTCCAGGACAGGTATCTCCAGGGATGGAGACTCCACAGGCTCTCTGAACAACCTGTGTCAATATTTGGTTACCCTCATAGTAAAAAATGGTTTCCTGATGTTCAGATGCAGCTTCCTCTGCTTCAGTTTGTGTTCATTGCCTCTTGTCCTTTTACTGGACAACACTGAGAAGAGCCTGGCTTTGTCTTTCTTGCACTTCAGATATTTATATACATTAATGATATAACCCCTGAGCTTTCTCTTCTTCAGACTGAATAGCCCCAGCTCTCTCAGCCTGCCCTCAAATGTCAGATGCTCCAGGACATCAGTCATCCTCATGGCCTTTTGCTGGACCCACTCCAATATGTCCATGTGTCTTTTGCCCTGCAGAGCCCAGGCCTGGACCCACCACTTCAGGTGTTGTGTCACCAGTGCTGAGCAGAGGGGAAGGATCACCTCCCTTGACCTGCTGGCAATACTCCTCCTACTGCAGGATGCCATTAGTCTTCTTTGGACAAGGACACACTTCTGGCTCATGGTCAACTAGGTGTCCACCAGGATTCCTGGGACCTTTTCTGCAAAGTTACTTTCTAGCCAGGTAACCCCCAGCATATACTGGTGCATGGGGTCAGTTTTTCCCCACGGGCATGACTTTGGGTTTCCCTTTGTTGAACTTCTTGAGGGTTCTATCAGCCCATATCTGCATCCTGTTGAGGTACTTCTGGATGGCAGCATGACCCTCTGTCATATCACCCATTCATCTCAGTTTTGTGTCATCAGCAAACTTGCTGAGGGTGCACTCTGCCCCACCATTGAGATCATTAGTGAAGATTAATGAGGATTTTATAAGACTGTGCCAAAAGCCTTACTGAAGACAAAGTAGACAGTATCTACCAATCTCGTCTCGTCTGCCAACCTAGTTATTTTTTCATAAAAGGTTATCATCCTGGTCAAGCATGACTTTGTGATTCCATGCTGACTACTCCTAACCACCTTCTCGTCCTTTAAATGGTTCCTAGAATTAGTTGCTCCATCACTTTTCCAGGGACTGAGTTGAGGATGATCAAGCTGTACTTCCCTGGGTCCTTCCTCCTTATGAAGATGAGTGACATACGTGCTTTCTTCCAGTCCTCAGAAATCTTTCCCAAGTACTAATTCAAAGATAATTGGGAATGGCCTTACAATGACATCAAGCCAGCTCTCTCAGCACAATCAGGGCCCATGTATGCCCAGTTTAATGGACTGGAGCAGCATGAACTACAGCTACAGTTATGTGTACCAGCAAAGGGGCTTCATTAGGTGATAGTAGTTTAAAAAATGTACCTGTGGTTCTTAACAACAACAACAAATATTTTTCACTTTAAAAGGGCATGCTTGAATAACCTTCACCAGTAAAAAACAAACAAAAAACAACAACAACAACAACAAAGCCTATTGATATAAATAAAAGACATAGATAACAAGGCTTGCACCTGTTAGCCAAGATGTGGCTTCACCTTCTCCCAAGTATCCTGGGTTTGAGTGGTACAAAGATGAACAAAACTGTTATTATCAGTGTAAGGAAAGTGAAGAGGAAAGAAAAGTTGGAAATATGCAACAAATCAGAAAAGGGAAAAATACAAAACAAGAAAAAAAAAAGAAAAAAGAAAACAAGCTTTGCTTTTCTATCATTCTACCTAGAGAGAGGAATCCTGGTTCAGTTCCAGGTAGAACTAATTAATTATCTTGACAGCAGGATTACTAAAACCAGTGCAAGCACAAGCTAGAGAAAGATAAAGAGCTCACGCATAGATCTGTAAAGCAGTGGTGTTCACCTGTTTGTAACACACAACACCAGCACAGGACGCTCTTGTAGGATCTTTTCCCACATGACCACAGGTCAGGGCACAAGAGAGAAGCTCTAAGTTTCCACTAGCTGCTAAGTGCATGTTTCATAAAAGAAGGAGCATTCCCTTTTGACAGTGATATGGCAAACATAATATATAGCACCCTAGGTTATTTATTTTGTGACAGAGGTTGTCATTGCAAGTTGATATTGACCAAACTGCCTCTTTGAGACCTTTGCACAAGCTATTGCTCCCTTCCCTCTGGTTTCTCCTTCTCACTGGGAAGCCATGTGGAACAGAGAGCTTATTAAGACTTGTATTCATTAGATCAGTATTAGAAACATGCATTCTGCATCCACTGATCCGAAAACAAAACAAAACAAAACAAAACAAAACAAACAAACAAACAAACAAACAAACAAAACCAACAACAACAAAAAACAAACAAACAAAAAAAAAACCTGCTGCTACTTTCAGCAGTGGTCCTGAGACAGCAAATAAAAGGAAAGTCAGATTGGGAAGCAGACAGTGTTCCTTCCATTAATTCCCAATACAATGACACTGGTCTATCAAGAGCTAAACTTCAGATTTTGACACCAGTTCAGCTCACTGAAATCAGTAGACCCAACAGTAAACACTTGAATTTTCATGGGGTCATTACATGCCATTGTGGTCCCGTTTGCATCATTTTGTCTCCTGCAGATGGAAATTCATAGCTGGGATGGAAGCAGAAATGGGACTGGTGACTTCAATAATGATCAAGAATTAGCTTAATACCAACAGGGGGGAAAGAACTGCTGTTTTCATTCTTCCACTATGAGTACAATGTTCATGAAAAATGCTGAGCAGAGAATAAAGCAAACTTTTGTCTTGTGCATACAACAGTTCTTATTAGTAAGGCAGGATTCCTTCAAGCTGAGCACAGCCAGTGGGCCTCAGTCCTGGCACACTGCTGTATCTGAATGTATATTAAGTGCCCATCATTTCAGTAGCTAAGCAGTATCACATCCCATTTAGCACATACACAGCATTTTATAGAGCAGAGCGCTGTAAAAATCCTTTTCCCTTAGGTTTTTCTACACACTCATTGCAGTGACATGCATCTGACCAATTAAAGCAAAACAACTTTAGTTAATTAACTCTAAGGGACTGAGTGGTTCCCTGGCTGCAGGTCATAAGAGCTGTTTTAGATATATATGAGCGACTCTGATTAACTCTTAGATGCTGGACAATTTACTTCATCTTCCTATGTTTTATTTTCCCCTGGTGCAAAATGTAGGGAAATAAAAATTGTTTTCTTTGGTGAAGTGCTTTTGAAAGCTGTGAATGAAAACAGCTACACATCGTCAATGAATCCTTGAAAAGTCCCAATGGGAGTTTTATGGAAGTAGAACTGTCCTCACCGTGTTTCTGGAAAACTGAGCCACAACCGTGTAAAGCAACAGGGCTGAAAACTCACTGAGAAGCAGCTGTGAGGACAGGATAAGAATTAAGAGTTGCCTGACAGTCCCTGGCTCCTCCAGACCAGATTGGCAAGATGGCATCTTTCTTTCATTTTTGCCTATGGCATCTGATTCTCACTTCTGCAGCTACTAGACTATGTGACTTCCCTTCTGCATTGTTTCTGCTGCCCCTTCTGCATTGTTTTGCTGCCCCTTCCTCAGCAAACCAACACATTTCATCATTTCCAACACCTGACAACCTCCACAAACTTATTTTTTTTCAGTTGTGGGGATATTCCTGTTCACTGTGACAAATTGACTATACAGTGTCATATGACTATGTACATTCTTCAGAGTATTTTTTCCAAACTATTGCTGTGCTCAGGATCTTAAATGATGGTTGAGTTCTTGCCAAAAGTTTTGCCTAAAGAAAAACTGGCACTGGCATATTGTCTTTTATTCCATCCCTAATACTCTACCATTACTTATTTTTATCTTAGACTTCCGTTTTCCTTAATTCTACTTAGCTGCAAGTCCCAAGGCTGACAAATCACCTCCATGGTACATTATCCAGAGTAAGGCAGATAATTTCCATCTGCTAATTGATTTGATTATTTCAACATACTTTTATAATTGAGAAATGGAAATTCACAGAACTGAGTTTCCTCATATTTCTTCAGTATTTGAGTAAATATCCTTTAAAAACACTCCTTGGACTTCTTATCAATATTCCTACTTTTGGCAAAGAGTGTGACTAAGTTTGGAGTAGCTAAGTAAGTCACTTTGTGAATTCTGCTCATCATGTGTCTGTTACAAAACTATTTCTTGAACAAAATTTCAGTCATAAAACCTTCACATTCAGTTCTGTAAACATTAGAATTACAATTCATTGTAGGAGAAGGGTTAGTGAAAAACATTATATGAACAGTTACTACTTCTTGGTTTTACATGGTAAACAACAACAACCAAAATGCTATATAATTAAAAAGAAAATAGCAAGGTCTGTGCTGGGTTCTGGAGTCTGAGTACCATGACTTGACAAGTGCCTCACCTCTCACTGCAGGCAGGTTGAGAAAGACAGAGTGGTTTGCAGATCAGCAGACAGTAACCAAAAGCCTACCAAGAAAATCAATGGCTTTGACAGCTTTTAGGGGGGCAAAGTTTCTTCTCAAATTAGTGTCAAAACCCAAACACCAGTATTCCTCTGCCAGATCCAATTTTTCTTCACTGGATTCAGGATGATTGCAAAGGTATAGGAATTTGTTTTTGGTTCTATTTTGCCCTTTGATTCTGACTTCTGCTGGTAGCTCACAGGTATCCAGACAAGCACAATCATTATTTTAAAACAGAAGGAAAAATCAGTAACACTACTTTCCTGTTCTATTAAGCAATTTCCTACCTATTTTTAATCCCCCAATTTAATAAGTTTTCTTTCTTATTCATAGGTTCACTGCAAGAGCAACTTTATATATATATATATATATCATTAAAAGTCAGAGAAGTTGTAGAACTGAAAGAGCTTAATGAACTTTCAGGGCTTGCTTTCAAAATTGTCTCTATCTCTTCTTGCATTTAATATGGTATAAAACATTAAATGTTCCAAAGTTGTAAGCAATTACAGTTGTGTAAAATAGATGTTAGTGAAGTAAGAAACAAGCTCTTTCAAATGGGTAAAAATCTCTTGCTAACAACCCTGATTCTTGAATCACAGAATAATTAGAGCCTGTGTTATGAGTAGACAGAACAAACTTACTCCCACAACGCTTCCTCTCTCAGTAGTATGTTTCAATCCCACCTACAGGAGGCGGAAAGGGAAACTTCTGACTTCCAGACTGTCAAGTTTTGCTTTCTTTGTTAAGCCTTGTAAGGAGGGTACCAACTGTGGTACTATTGCTTTTTTATAAATTGGAAATGTTACTGAAAACAGTTGTTGTTAGAGAATGAATACTACAGAGATTTGTAATGTATGACTCAAAACAGACAGAAAAGTGATGAACATACCAACAGATAAACTGACAGATTGACAAAAGCAGCACGCACTTATCAGACACCACTAAAGTTATTGGTGGCAGTGGCACTGCTACGTCAGCTCAAATTTGAATCAGTGACTTGAGAGTAAAAGATTTCATATTCTGTTTTCCTCCCACTACCATCATCAGAGAACAAAACAGCAATTGCTTTTACCTGTAGATCAGTACTTCATCATCCGAACAATTATACTGCAGCTGATACATTTTTACCCGAGGGGCTGACTTGCTCACTGTCCACTTCACCAAAGCTGAGGTAGTGGTCACCTCTGATACCAGGACAGCCCTTTCTGGTGGGCCTTTTGTTTCCCCTCGGTTAGACTTGCTGGAGCTGGTAATGTCTGAGAGCCTGGATTTTGGCGGGGCTGCTCGGCCTGTGCCGTTGCTGAGGTGAGGGAGCTGAACAATTGAGAGCTCGATCGTTGCGGTGGACTCTCCAGCAGCATTGGCTGCTATACATGTGAAAGTCCCATAATCCTTGGATGTGGTGATGAGAATATCTAAGGTGCCGTTGTCATAGACGGATGTCCTCGAAGAGTTCCCAATGAGGCGGTCATCAGGGGCCACCCAGTGAATGATGGGGGTGGGATCCCCAATGGCTTTGCATTTCAGTGTGGCAGTTTGCCCTTCTAAAACAAGCAACTTGTGAGTATGCTGTGTGATAAGAGGAGGCTCACAGACAAATTCTTCCTCCCGTACATACCAAAAATACCTTCCCTTTAGACCTGGAGGAGAAGCACAAGTTTCCATATCATCATCCCTGTCAAGTCGCCTTAACCACAGCAGCTCACAGTTGCAGTGCAGGGGGTTACCCCCGAAGCTGAGAGATAAAGGTGGAGAAAATGGGGTAACAGCTAATGGAATTACTTGAGATCTGGCAAAGATAGGATCAGGGGGAAGTTTCTGAAGTCTGTTGGATGTTAGATCCAACCTGGCCAATTTCTGAAGATCTGCAAACGTCCCCTCTGTTATATAATCTATCAGGTTATGATCCAAACTGAGCTGGTGCAAGTTTATCATCTTTCTTATAGAGTCCCAGGGAATGCTTCGGAGGTTATTATAGGAAAGATCTAAGTCTTCCAATGTCAGTAAAAAATCCTCAAAGGCTTCATCAGAGATGCTGCTTAGCTGGTTGTTGTTTAAAATCAAGTGCTGAAGGTTAATTAAGCCTCTCAAAATATCCTCTCCAATGTCAGGCAGCCTGTTGCTGTCCAGATGTAAAGACCGAAGGCTCTCCAAGTCAGTGAAAGAGTAGGGCTGTATGTAACTGATCGTGTTTCTGGATAAGGTGAGATCAACAAGCCCAGACATATTTGCAAAATCTTGCCGGCTGATATTAATAATAAAGTTGCCCCCGAGTCGAAGTTCAACAGTCCTTCGATCTATGTCTAGTGGTACAAACAGGAGACCTTTGGAGGGACACAAAGTCCCCAGTGACTCAGACAGGTTCTGACAGACACAATATTTGGGACAAGCGTTGACCATGACAGCCATTCCAAACACCAGGATGCTGCAGAGCAATTTTTCCATGGTAAATCACGCAACAGTACCTGCAAGAAAAGAAAAGAGTTACAAGGAACATCAGCAGTTATGACAGTGTTACCTTTCATCTATGTCTTATCTGATGTCTACTTCCAGAGAGACTCCAGTGCCTCCTCTCAGAAGTAACACTCACAGTGATGAACATTCTGGGATGGGAAGGTTAAGTGTTACGACAACATGTTTCCCCACATAATGCATTTTTTTTCTTTTTCTTTTCTTTTCTTTTCTTTTCTTTTCTTTTCTTTTCTTTTCTTTTCTTTATTTTTTTTTTTTTTTTTTTTTAAAGGCTTTTTAAAAGGCAAGTAGGCTTGGCTCCAAAACTGAATGGAATAGAAATTCTTGGAGTTTATGTCTGGTAACAGATCATTGTAACTGCCTCTTCTCTAGTTACAGCTTTATAATTTTTATTGGGTAGCTGGTAGAGGACAAATCCTGCTGTCAGATTGCATGGCTTACTTAAAATTCTGAAAGATTTCACTTGGAATAGTGCCTGCTTCTTTGAGGGTAGAAGCTGTCTTATAGTAATTACATATTGCTGCATAATAATGTGGAATTAATCTTAGGGCTGAAAGAGCTGATTTTATGGATAAAAATAACTGCATATTTACCCTTCAGTAATGTGGTTGGTAATGACCATGTAATTATCTGACCAGTCCTGGGGCGAGTCAGTTCACTTGCCCACCCTTAATAAAATTCATGATAGGCAGCTTAGGAAGCAGAAATTGCTTGCGTAATCATCACCTGGATTCACCCTGTGCTCAGCCAACCTATAGGAAAAATGACACTGTCTAGCTCCGAAGAGAAGAGATGCAGGGAAAAATGTGTTACCTTGGGAAGCTTACTGATTCTTACATGCTGCAGTCCTTCCTGTTGCAGTGACATCAGAGCTCTTCTTGGTATTCACTGCTGTCCCTTTCATCGCATCCATTTCTCTTTGTAACATTATGTCCCCTCCACCATCACCACCCTGCACCTCCCCCCCCTTTTTTTTTTCAGCTCTCACTTGCTTTTCGAGCTGGAGCTGTAAAATATTTGTCTTTGAAGAATAAACAAAAACTATTTATAGGCTGACTTGGAGGGCCAACCATGTCTGAGGAGCTGCAGCCCTGTTTCAGTATCAGTCACTGCACAATAACACACAAGACACCCTCATGCTTCATCAGTTGCCTCTCCAGTGCTGACCTTCCAAGATGCCAATTCTGGGTCTCCCAAAGGTAAGGCACAAAGGACTGCTGACAATACACATGTACAGCAGATCTCCTTGCCCCTTCAGCTCACTACCACTTCTGCTGAATAACAGCTATCTGCCTGTTATGCTACCTGCTGTGGAAAAGCTAGTGATATGATCCCCATGCAGACATGTGAGGTTTCAATAAAATCATGCTGTTCCTGCATGTTGTAGGTGGTAGACAGTCACTTGTTCCTAAGCTAGTTCTGTAACTTTTGTACACGTGTTGGGATAACATGTAATGTCTCATAATAGCTCCAATAATTCGTACTATGAGGCCACTCAAACTTTAGCTAACATATGACACAAGAAACATATTTCACACACACACAAAAAAAAGTCACATTGCAATGATTGACACTTCAATCCACAGCTGAAATAACAGTTATGCAGATGTTTCACAAAAATTAAAAGAAGTTATGAAGGTTAATAATTAATCCACTGGTAATACACACCAAACACAGAACAAAATCTATCACCTCAGTAAATGTTTTTTGTTTGCTTGTTTTTAACTCTTTAAAACATTCTTTTTTATCCTCCCTATGAAAGAAATGAAAACTTGAGCTTTATGTTTTGGGGCTGTGCACAAGATTGGCCAACTTCTCTCAAGGTTAAGGTAGTTTGGCTTCCCCTGCCTAGAATGTAGAGTGACAAGACTCAGAAGGAAGGAGCTGTAGGAATGCAAGATGTTGTGACTGCTGAACTATGTATGGTAGTTCATGGTTATTGCAAAGTTTTCTTCATGCTGAGCTGTTGGCAATTATATAACATTACTATTCTATACGAGAGGAAAGGATTGAAGCATCTGTGTTTGCTGAACTCTGCAAACAAGATGAAAGCGAGATACTTTTAGAAAGGATGGCTTGAGAAGACTAATCCTACCTTCAATGGTAAATAAAAGGCTACTGAATAAAATGTTTGGAGATTAGCAACTAAGTTATTGATGAAAATCTGCAGCATACTTGGCAAAGTGTTATAAATATCCCTTACATTATTATCAATTG
Organism: Nettapus auritus; assembly: GCA_011076525.1. Classification (NCBI taxonomy): domain Eukaryota; kingdom Metazoa; phylum Chordata; class Aves; order Anseriformes; family Anatidae; genus Nettapus; species Nettapus auritus. The sequence goes on from CM021767.1 coordinate 27,786,212, forward strand.
GTAGTTTACTAACAGGCAATTGGCTTTAGAATATTAATTATAATTGTGTTCTGCAGCTTTAATTTAGTGTATTACCCTACCAGCTGAAATGATAAACAAAAAGCAGTTTAAAAGGGGGAGAAATAGATACAGTTAATTAGTAATAAGCCCTTTCATAGCTTCTCCCTCATCTACATTCCCACCCTCTGAATATCTATTCATAAATGTGAATGCACACTTAGGAGAGCAGTGTCTCCTTTAAGTGTCCCAATTCTCTAACCACATTTTTTCCGGATGCCGTTAAATATCACAGAGCTTTGGGGAGACAGTTGACTCTAAGCATCAGAGTGAAAAGCATTTGTAAAAAAAACTGGGGGGAGGAACAGAATTTAATTACAGAAAATAGGGACTGCGACACCAAGAGAAGAATGTGAAGCAGGAGATCTAAATGGCAAAGTAAACCCTGATGGGGAAACCATCTGTGGATGGATTGAAAGCTCATCATCTGCCTGTGTGTTCTTGCATGCATGCATGAAAAAAATGCAGAGAGCATGATATGTGCTTTTACCAGCAGGAGAACAAATCAGTAACATCTATACCAGGATGAAAATATCATGGCTGCTGTTATTCTGGTTGTTGAATCCATTTGAAAGTATTAATGTAAATATTGTTTGTCTGCAGAGGAAATTTCTAGACTTTGTAATCTATTGCCAGCATCAATACTTCAAGCTTCTGAGCCTGGCACCATAAGTTTCTCAACTACATTGTCCTGAAGTGACAAGTTCATGACACAGCAAATAGTATACAAACCCAATGGGTTACAAAGAGGAGACTGGGGATAACAGAGGACTCCTTTAAGAGGACATCTGGGGCTTTTTTAGGGCAGCTGTTTTTCTCTTTTCCCTCCAGAAAGACAAAATACCTAGGCCACAGATAAGGTAATAATTCAGGAGTCTGCACAATTATAACAGTATCTTCTAAAATCTAGTCTCCCACAATGTCAAGGTAATTGGTAGCTGCCAAGGAGATGGATGTATAATAAAAAATGTTTTGATTTCAATTCTGGTAACTTTCGTATAAGACAGAAAATAAATTGTTAAGTTTAGTGTCTGTTTTTGCTGAGTAGTTTACTCACCTTGTTCCCAAATCTCCTGTGACCTGCAACACTGAGCATTTTACAGGCTGTTGGTGGTAGCCCTGTGAGAAGCTCACCATTCTGATTTACATTTAAAAGGTATGTATCAGCCAGCTAAAGTAGATTTCTCACAGCAAGTCAGTAAATCTGGCAGGGTTTCTGTCTCAGCTCGAGATGAAATATAGTCTCTTCAGTCCTCTTATAACATGGATTGGTATGAATTAATATGTGCAAGAGTCATAAACCTTAGAGTTTTGTATTTAAATTTTCCTCATAAAGATACAACTTCTGTGATTTGGCATCTAATTTCAGGAATGTCTCTGAGGCATTTTTTAATTCTATATTCATTGAGCTTTGCATATAAATTCCAATAATCTTTGCATACCACAGCACCAAGTACAAGGTAACTGTTAGACAAGTAAGATATAGCCGCAGCATACAGGCTGGGGGAAAAAATAAATAAACCGAGAGGTGGCTGGGTAGTGGCTCTCTTTCTATTGTCTCCTAGTGTATGGGGATGCAGTTTCTGGGGACTGTATGGGTGTGTTCTTAAACTTATTTATTTATTTATTTATTTATTCAGGTTTGTAGGTGCTGTTGGAAGAATTGGATTTATATATATACATATATATATATATTTCCCCTAGGAGCTACCCTTTCCTCTTTCTTAACTTTCTTGTATCTCTGTTTTCACTGAATCTCTGTGACTAGAAAACCTACTCCACAGCTGCAAAGCCTGAAGGACTGCAGCAATGGGTGAAGTTTCATGGGTAGTCTCTGAAGCAATTAAATCTACAGCATGTAAAAGGGAATGGAACCATGTCAGGACAAAACGTATTCCTTAATCCTTTCCATTGCTAAAATCCATGTGGGAAAGGTAGGTTCCAGTATGCCCTGATCCACACAGGCAGGTTATGATTCACCTAGTGATGACTATGGCAATAAGGAAAGTAAACCTCTCTGCATCTGAATCCGTCCTCAGAAATGAGTGCATTGAAACATGGGTTCACTGCTAGTTTTTTTGAGCATCTCCAAGACTGTTCAGTTGTGGAAAGTCAGTCACGTATCTAGGCGCTCACAGGCTCAAAATCAGGACTTCTGTGTTCACCTAGGTTTCTGCATTCCTCTGGGGTAATGCTGCTTATCATCAGATGTGCATATGTACAGTGCAACTCAGATTTTAGCTATGCCTTTTTAGGAGCTAGCTTTTTTGAAAAGAATTAGTAGCATTAATGCGTGGTGTGCTTGCTTTCTCCAGCCACTCTACATTTTGTAAGTCATAGAGGGGAAACATTTACAAACACATGCTGTTTCAGGTATTTGTGGCTGTCTTTACTAAGCTTTTCCCTTATTAATTTGACAAATATTGCTTCCACAGTAGCAAAGGAAAAAAGGAACTCTGGATTTTAACTTTTTTTTTTTCCTCTGTACAATTTGTTGTTGAATACTGCAGAAATAGCAAGATTGCAACTAAAATATTTTACTACCCCAGTACCACTACGAAGTTCATTTATGCACTTTACTTTATGTGAGTGCTGTCCTTTCCAAGCTGCTGGGGGTCCATCCTACCTCTTTTGTCCTCCCCAGGGCTGGAAGCAGTCTTTGCTTGGCTGCATTAGGGAAGAGCTATGCTAAAGAGGTGAGTGCCTCCAAATGAAATTAACTCATAGAATGGCTTAAATGTAAGAATATTTCTGTTATTGGTGGATAACAAGTAACTGAATCCAGAACAGAGGTAAGGATAATCCATAAAAAGCTTTCAAGAGGGTGCACTCTATGAAGCTTGATTTAATCCATCCAAAAGTTCCCCAAGGAAATAACTCAGTATTTTCTTAGTCAGGGCTGTCTCACACAGAAAGATATTGGTCTCTTACAGTCTTTTGTTGGCAAAACTTTTGTCTATTTGTGTGCATTCCATATCTTTCCCTGCCTTTGTCATGGCTGTTTGGTTTGTTTGTTTGTTTTAAGCACTACTTTTACCTAATTCCTTTACTATTCTAAAGACTGAAGCAGTGCATTTATCAAAGGCTCAAATAATCGATGTAGCTGGTCAGATGCAGGGACAGGTCAGATGTAATTCAGCTACAATCTGAGCATCCCTGAAACACCAGGCTGTGAGCTTGGCAGAATATACTTTATACCCCAACAAACCTCTATTCACTGCAGAATTTTGGTAAAGGAAGCTCAGACCTCACAGCAGCTTTTCTGCTGAAGTACAGGACTGTAGCATTGATGGTATCTGGCACAGGAACCTTGTACCTCTAATGCAGATAATTTTTTTCATCATTTCAGGTCTTCCAGTTTACTGAGGCATAGTGTTTCTCCCACTGAAATCTGTACTTTCCAAACACCCTAGAAGAACAAATCCGCTTATTATTGTTCCGTCACAGTTGAACTCTGCTGTTAAGTCACCTCTTCACATTTCATGCTACTTAGGCCAAAAAGAAGAACCTTGGACACATCTACAATCGTTTACAATCTGTAATACTTGACAGATGATAACAAAACCAACTGTTATTAAATCAATTTCAGAGTCAGTTAAAAACATCAACACCTTCCCTCCATTTAACATAGTTAAGCTACTAGTGAATACTGCTTAGGTGAGCTCTTGAAAGAAGTAGTACCAATTTCCCTTCTAGAGTCACTTTCAGATATAGACGTCTCCTGGAAAGGGCATTTTGAGCCCTAATGAAAATGTGTATGTGCTCATACATGTGCATACAAGATGAATTAATATTATTATTATTTATAAGTGGTTTTGATCAAGAAGAAACGTAATATATTTTTAGCTTCTCTGCCAAAGATCTGGACCTCTGGCTGCCAAACATTCTGTGTGTTTAACAGTCTTAGTGACACTAGAGCATTTACATCTCCAGTTCCAAGGAAATTAAGCAAGGGAGCTTAAGTCAAGAGGAAACCACGTGCATTCTGTTATATCCTACCTCACTTTCACTAGCATTTTGCTGAAATGAAGACATTCTTGTAAGCCATTTGGTTTTGAGAAATGTGCAAAATTAATCAAGCTTTTGAGATTCATTTTGTGAGAAAATAAGACTTGGTGAACACAGTCTGTGTACTTTTGAGCATCTGTCTGTCTGGCACTTTCCTACAATACATTTGGGACATTTTCATCACTTCAGATAAAATTTGCAGTGCAAAAGCCTCCAAAATATTTACTACTCATGCATTTCAAGAATATAGAGTAAGATTCAAGACAGCAGAGGAGATTTTACTAGCTTTACTGGAGTTCTGCAAAAGAAATATGCATCATGAGGCCAACTCTTTTTGAGCCTTAAAGAATCCACATGGAAGAGAGACATTGTTAATATCCTTTTTGTTGAAAAGTCTTGAATTAAAGTTCAGCCTTTATAGAGAGGAGAGAGTCCATTCTGCTGTTGCAGTGGTCTGAGTTGTATGGGTTCTCTGGTGTCTAATAAGGATCAAGCTCATTTTATGATCTCAATACAATTCAGTTAAAGAGCTGCTCAGTCAGGCATGCATCTTTGGGAAGCCAGAGTTTCCATTGTTTCCACAGAAAAGTGTGTTCCAGACAGCTCAGGGAGGTAAATGCTGGTGAGGATCCAGACTTTGAAAACCATTCAGAGAACCTGGATGCCCTGTTCCAATTCATTTCAATTGGCCCTGAAAGTCCATGTTCCCGAGTTGTTTTTTTTGTTTTTTTTTTTGTTTTGTTTTGTTTTTTTTTTTTTTTTTAATCTAGCACTAAATAGTAACATCATTCTGTAACTACACTGAAGTTATTTATAGTGAAGACTGCTGTTTCTGCAGTCACATTGCACAAATAGGAGCACTATTTAATAATGTAGTTAACAAAATAAGAGAGTTTCTACCCAAAGTTTACAGGCCTACTATTCCATTATATCTAATCTCTAGACATTGCCTGATCTGGCATCACACCACTTGAAACTTGGACTGAAAAGCTTTCATTCTGGGAACATACAGAGAACGGAGTAAAAGCAGTAAAGGCTTAAAATTCCACCTACCAATTAGCCTGTGTCTTGTGCTTCTGAAGACAGAAATTTTTCTTCTAGAATGATGTTTACCTTCAATGCTAAGGTCAGTTTCATTTGTATATGTTCTGAAGCCTGGGGTCCAATTTTTAATCTCTGAATGCTGATTATAATAACTGAATTAACTCAGTCTTATATTGTGAATTCAATAGGCATTCTTGATTTACTTATTCATTAAAAAATACGTTACTTTAGGCAAATACCTACACAAAACACATCATTTAAAAATGAAAATATCACATTTCAGAAACACTAGAAATAAATATTCTGAATTGTTCATTTTATACCTTTCCAAAAGTAGTCTCATGAAAGCAGAACCAGCACAAAAATAGGTTTGGTCAAAATGGACTAATACATATCAGTGGTAAAACTTCTGCCTAAATGGGAAAGTTACTTAGCTCTAGCCAGAACTCTTGAGTGGCCCATTGTAACTTTAGAACCATAGCCAGATCTTTTTGAGAAGTATGATTTTTACCTGTGAAAATAACTGTACTTGCATTATTCAATCTTCAGTGACTATAAATCACAGGCTTTAACTGCCTGATTTGTTGTGACAAAAAAAAAAAAGCTTAGTTACCTGATGGTTTTCAAATATGCACATTTAAATGTGTAGATAGTTATTTGTAAGCATAATAAAAAGAAATAAAATAAACAAATCGAAAAGAAAGTATCTATTTAGAAAATCCACCTGTAACACCACCTAATATATCGTTGTGTATCTGCACATACATGAGCTACTTGCAGTGTCCCTTTTCTTCAAGGGTAAGACACTTTCCCTGAATTGCCTGAACCATCTGATGAGAAGATATGTGTGGGGAGTAAGAGAAGCTCTGATGCAGTGGAGCAGTTAGCTGGTGGCTCCTGGCCAGAGGACAGTATAATAAATTCCCTAGGCATGGAGGTGCATTGCACCAACAGCAGATCAGACTGGTTTCCTAGAGCTTTACAGTGCAGCCACATCTATGGAGGAAAGTGACAATGGGCACAGGATGTGCAGGGTAATAATTTCAAATGAACTAACTAGAAATTGCTTGGTTTGTTTTGTTTTTGTTTTTCCCCCAGACCATTTTCACGTCCATTAATTTTCTTCTGTTCATTTAATGTACCCCAGCATTTACCTTTACCTCCTTCTTTTAATGTGGAGGGCCAGTCTCCATCAGATTAAATCCAAAAATTCATGAGTCAGCTAAGCTGAGCCCCTTTTCTATTTTTAGCCATCCAGTTCATTTCTTTATCTGGTTCTTTAGAGCAATCCTGCATTTTGCTTCATCAGCACAGTAGAGAAGTTATCAGTTATTCTGTCTCTAACTCATTTTGAACACATATGGAAGCTGCAAATGTATGAAGGAGCAACCTTCTCAGAGATACTGCCTATCGTGTGAAACACAGTTGTCCATCAACGGTCACAGTTGCTTTCTGTGTCTAAAAGTCAAGATCTGTTCTTATCATTTGAATCCAAATTCCCTCTACTCTGAGCCATAACAGCAACTCCAAGGGTAGCTCTTTTTCCCCGGCTTATTCTAATTCTTATAAAAAACTTTATATACTCTTATTTCCTTCCACATCAAAGAAAAAGGAGGATAATTAAAATTGGTGGTCTGTCCTTAATCTGAGATTGTTGCTTTTTTTTTTTTTTTTTTTTTTCTTCCCTCTCCCCTAAAGACAAACTCTGTCTAATATCTCCTAGGTAGTATTCTTTATTTGCAATATATACTGCATTTTGCCTTTTATTTATAACGTATACTCAAAGAGTCACTGTTAGGAAAAATCAAGGCATACATACAAAAAGATATTTTTCTGTTGTTTCTCATAAATTTAATTGGGTGCAGAAAATTACATATGAAGATTTAAAGATGCTATGAAATATGGTCAAGACAAATTGAAGGATGTCAGGTAAAGTCCACACTCAAAAGCTAGTGAATTAATTTTTGATGAATGCCACAAGTTAGGATTACTAAGTATGTTAGCAAGAGCATTCAGTAGCAGAAGCCTGCTGATTCAGGGAATACACCACAGTTGTGGCAGTTGTGGTTGGCTCACAGTTTGGTAAGAAACCAGCAGATGTCTGAGAAGGAAACAAGACCCCTGCTGTCCCATTACATGATTCAACATGGCCTGCAAAGCCTCCAGGTTCTTTCTTCAGTCTGGCAATCATTTTATTGTATTTTCTTGCTTTTCACTTTGGATGGAACTAGACTTGTCAGTTAAACCTTCTCTTTTTAGTCTACTTACTGATTCCCATGCAGGAGGATAATTCATTATTCCTTTGGAGGGCTTTACATTCCCATTATCTCTAGCGTGCGAAGGGTAGGTTCTTAAACTTGTAGACTTTAAAGTTGTTGCATCTGCTTCTGTCACTGTATTTCCAAATTGCTGTGTCACTGGACAGGGAAGAGAATGGAGGTCTAGATTTTTGTCAGTAATACTTTGTCTTTCATGTCAGGATCTCATTGCACTTTACAGACGATACCTTTACTTCCTCGTTTTTGCTGATGAGTAAGCAAGAGGCACAATCTGACTCAAACATCTCTCCCAAGATTACTTGCCAAGTCCTTCCTGAAAAACCCAGCTCTACTTCCTTTCAGACCTTCTTGCACAGTGATGTTTCCATGTGTAAGACATGTCACTGTACATTTTGTTAACACAGATCTGGTGTCATGGATAGTGTTGTCCCAATTGCATTGGAAAAATGGGCAGTGGGGCCTACATATCCAGGGAAGAAATTTAAGTGATAAGATTCACTTACGCCTTCTTTCTTCCTTGAAAGATAAAGATAATTCTATTTATTGACTTCTACAATCAGTTGTTTGCAAGGTACCTGGAGACAATGTGTGTGTAAAGGGTGTTAACATGGAAGTCATGTCAGAGAAAGAGAGACTGAAGATAAGAAACAGCTTGTGCAGCCCTTTCACTGGCTAGTCGCTGGTTCATCATCATCCAAGTTTAGCAGTGAATGGAAGCCAGAAGCCATGGATGCCTGTGCAATGCTGAAGTGACTCCAATACCCAGCACCCCCTCTACAAATACCAGTAGCACAGAAGCCTGTGGTAGAAATGTTACCTGCTTTCCTGATATTTTTTCTATTTTGGTGACTTAACCATAGCTAAGAGTCTCAACTTTCACCAGTGACAAGTGAATAAATAGTAGAGTACATTTCTAACTCTCTTGACCAGTGTGAATGGGTATATTGGGAAACAGCACCATGAAAGCAAACAGATGTAAACAAAAAGCATGCCTAGTCTATTACTTAATAAATAAAAATAACAAAAGCATATAATGACATTTCAGTCATGTTGATGAGACCTGGGTGAAGGCTTTGAATGTAAAACCATAGAAAGTACTACTAATTTTCTGTCAAACACTGGCTGGTCTGCAGAGACCTTTTCCTGGGAAAGGCTGGAAGTCTGCCAGCTAGGGCTAAAGGAAGGTGAGTGGAAAGCAAGATAAGAATAGCTGTATTTTTTGCTAGTCTTGCTGTGTTTATTTATGAGGAAACAAAAGCCTTCAATCCCCAGGGCTCTCCACACAGCACCTTTCACTGGCACTAAGGCAACAAAAAAAATATATAAAATAAAATAAAAAAACAAAGTCTCTTAAAATTAAAATGAAGCAAAAGCACGTGACAAAATAAAACATACAAGCCCAAATATTTTAAATATATATTCTGCTTCACTTTGCAGTTTCTGCTTACCAACTACTCACAGAATGACGGTCTTATCAGATAAGAGCGGCCAGCTGCTACACGCTGCATTTAAATTTATATTGCAAACAACAGGCTCCATTACCCAAGGATTTTCTCGTTGCATTCCTAATATTGTCTTTCTGCATGCTTTATTGTTCCTCATTTCCTTACATGGTCTTTGCTTTCCAGTGTGTGCCAACACATCCTGGTATTTATTTCAAACTTTTTTTCCCCCTTACCTTTAAATATCTTTCTTTATGCCTCTAAACACTCAGCTTCTCAGACACCATCTCAAAAGCTGCTGTTTCATGCACTCTTGGCTGTTCCCTTCTCCCTTTCTGCTGCTACCCCTGTTCCTTCATCCCCTAATCATTTGATCACTGCAGTTCTTTGATGTGTGAGTCTTCCAGTTCAGGCCCAATTTAATTATGTTTCTTAGAAGACTGACCTCTCTGGTCCCAATTTGTTCAAGACATTTCCTTCATTGATCTGGGGCCAGATCCCTGTACTGCCTGTTCTAAACTAGATTCCTGGTATTAGAAGCAGCCATGTACGAGCTCTGAAGGTCAGTTTGCATATATCAGAAGTTAATTGCACTGATTTATTTGTGGTGGATACAATACACTCTTCCTTGCCCTGAGGTCTAGACATATTAACAGAAAATCAAGGGGAAACAATTAGAGGGATTTTCACACTACAACAGGAGCACTTGCTTCACCATTCATAAGCATCCTCAAAGAATAGATCACATTTTACAGAAATAACAGTACAACTTAAAGATCTGTATATTTAATTTCTCTTGGGCTATAATGAAAACAAAGTCCAATGCTATGGGAATTTTCTTTCTTAAGTTCTGCTCCTATCATCTACCACTTTGGCAATAACCAGCAAGACGTTTCAATTTTGAAGTGGAAAGGTAAACCTGTGGTTTCAAGAAAGATCGAGAGCCCTGTAGAACATTTGCAAAGCAAAATATGCTGTGTTGATGACACACAGAGTAGATAGAAGATAGCTCTGTTTATAAATTACCCGCCTGACATACATGATAAACGCCCCTATATAAGCAAACATGCAGGAGAACTCTTCAGTAGGTCAGTACAAGCTTCCTATCTTCATCAGAAAATGTCAGGGGAAACTGAAATACAACTTTTTTAACCCAGGAAGAGAAAACTGCAATATTGCAGCCAAGAAAGGGTAAAAATATGTCCATGGTGATTGCTGTTTCCACAGGGTCTGCAGTTAGTGTAGATCCAGGAGGATGCAGAGCTCAGTGACAGCAGCACAGAAATGGCTTGGTGCCATTGAGCTGTGCATGTTCAGAGAGCACGAGGTGTGGCAAAGGTCTCTTTGAATTAGTTTGAGCTAATTAAATACAGCTCTGTGCTTGACAGGATCTGCAGATGCCTCAATCCACTTTGTCCAGTTTTACTCAAGGATGTTATTGAATCTAAGTAGACCAGCATGAACACATTATCCTCGCCTCTTGCCAAAAGCTAACAACTGAATAAGATCAGCACAACCAGCATGCCTGACCCTGACTGAAAAGGGTCAAGGAAACTGAGAACTCTGGATAAAACTGGAGCTGCTTCATGACATGCTTTTGGTGTTCTTTCCCCAAAATGGAAAGTTAAATTGGGATGGTTTATCTGCTACCATGACAGAAGATATACTGGCTTCCTGGACTTTAATGAGAGGGGCTGATATCCAGACGGATTTCGATGTTCTATCTTCTTTCACAATGATCACTCTTAGACGTTGACTTTCATGTTGATGGAAGATTTTTTGCTTGTGTTGAGGTTTTAAAAACAGAAGAAAATTACTTTTACCTCCCTTGTGCTACTTAAGACCACACGGTATGAGAAATCACAAAAATCATATAAAATAAGAGATAAAGACAATTAGAAAACCATAATTCACAAATAAATAAATAAATACAGAATAGCACGTAAATTATTTAGCCTACTGTCCCACAGCTCCCACTGATGTTTAATAATCCATGAAGCACATCACTTACCTTTAGCAAGCAACTCCATAGCCTAACACCTTTCAGTCTCAGAAGTATTTTATAACACCCCAGCCCAACCTAGTCTCCTGATGAAAGTTTTCTCCCCAACACACACCCAACTCATTTTCCCACTTCTTAGGTCATTTGCAATGATGTCTATAAACATGTTTCCCTGTAATGGTGACATGAAAAGTGGAGAAGAAGTGGGGAAGTATCTGTCCTTCAGGGAATGTCCTGCTTTTTCTCCTGAATGATATTTTGCCGCTCAGCCATGTCAGTTGGCTCATGGAGGATGTTACTCATCTGTCCCCTCCTCTTTCCAGACTAAGTCCTGAAGTCTCCATTCACAGATTCTGTGGGAGGTTTGCATGAGTAAAATGTGAGTAAGGATTTCAAGGCATGGGTCTTTGAGTCACAAATTTATTGAAAAAGCCACACACACACACACACACACACACACACAAAAGAGGAAAAAAAAAGGGGCAAAACCCACTGTTGAACATATACCACCACGCTAGCATGGGAGCAATGTACTCAGGTCTGGTGAGGCCGCACTTCAAGTACTGCACTCAGTTTTGGGCCCCTCAGTACAAGAAGGACATCAAGGCCCTGGAGAATGTCCAGAGAAGGACTACGAAGCTGGCGAAGGGCCTGGGACACAAGTCCTATGAGGAGCGGCTGAGGGAACAGAGGTTGTTTACTCTGGAGAAGAGGAGGCTCAGGGAAGACCTTATTGCTCTCTAAAACTACCTGAAAGGAAGGTGTGGGGAGCTGGGGGTCAGCCTCTTCTCACAGGTAACTAGTGATAGGGCTAGAGGGAATGGCCTCAAGTTGCACCAGGGGAGGTTTAGGTTGGAAATTAGGAGACATTTCTTCTAAGAAAGAGTAGCTAGGCATTGGAACAGATTGCCCAGGGAGGTTGTGGAGTCACCGTCCCTGGGATGTTCAAGGAAAGGTTGGACCTGGTGCTTAGGGATAAGGTTTAGTGGGTGACATTAGTGGTAGGGAAATGGTTGGACCATATGATCCTGGAGGTCTTTTCCAACCTTAGTGATTCTATGATTCTATGTCAAACTAACATCTCAGTTTCCTGAATAGAGAGGGATGTGGTGGCAGTTGCTGCCAATGATAATAAGAACGGTGAATGTATTGTCTGTAACAGGTCCTCTGCAGGGTGTTATTACCAGGACATCAAGGGGGTATTTGATACTTATTTGCTCAAAGAATCATCAGACTTGTCTGAGCTGGCTAAAGAGTACTAAATGATCACAACAGGGAATCCTGTCCTGAAGGTTATTCTAGATTTCATACAAATAATCTTTGCTTTCTCTCTTTTCAATAACTTGTTTTCTCTTGGGTCTTGACATGCACTGGAGTATACTCATGTGCTCTTTCTTATTCATCAGTAGTAATGATTGCACTATGGGTGTTCTAGATGCTAAGGAGTCTCTCATTTCCTTTGGTAACAGCAAACAATTTCGAAATTGGAGCAAATAAAAAGGAAACAACATGCAGACAACTGAGCAAAGGGTAAGGCCAAAAATTTAGCTTGTAAGTTCTGTGTGGCTGCTATCCTCCTCTGCTTTATTTTCTCCAACAACTGAATAGGCAAATTATGTTGCCCAATAGGCTGTATGGGACAAATATACTTGTGTACATTATATATATATACATACACATGAGTATATACACATACACATGAAATATACACAGGAAAGGCTGAGAGAGTTGGAAACATTCATCCTGGAAAAGAAAAGGCTCAAGGGGATCTTATACATGTATATAAACACCTAGTTGGGGGAAATAAAGAAGATGAAGCCAGTTTCTTCTCAGTGATATCCAGTGACAGGACAAAAGGAAATGGACACAAACTGAAATACAGGGAATTTCATTTAAATGCATGAAATACTTTTTACCTTAAGAGCAGTTGAACATCTGCACAGACTGCCCAGGGAGGTTGAGAAGTCTCCATGCTGGGAGATGTTCAAAACATGACTGAACATAGTTATGGTCAATCTGTCCTTGCTGACTGTTTTGAGAAGGCACATGATATGAATGGTTTCCAGAGCTGCCTTCCAACCTTAACTATTCTTTGATTCTGCAATGTAAACTAGTTGCATATTTTTATATCACAAATTTAAAAGACATTCCTGATCCTAGTGCATAGCCAGAACAGCTTCTGCTCTTGTGCTGTCTGCAGTATTACCTCTTTCACATACATCTTTAAACATAATGGAGATGAGTAACTAGACTAGTGGATTCTATAATAATGAACTATATTCATAAGGAAATTCATTTCTAGTGAAGATGATCCTATCAAACCCGCATTTATTATAACAAGTACCTCTCTACAGAACATAAACTAACAATTTCCCCCATCCATCACACTTTGTAGCCCTGGCTCAGGTATTAGGCAGAGCCAAGAAGAGTCATCTTTCATGGATCAATATTCTAGACACAAAGGGGAGGTCAGATTGCACTGGTTGATAAACTATGGTAAAGTTATTGCTAGAAATCAATCCTTTTTCAAAATGACTGAGAATGATTACAACCAAACGATGGCCAAGGAAGCAAGGGTCCTAGAGGCCCTCTTTTGAGCTTATTGCCCACTTTGGAAAACAATTTAAATTGTTTTTTTTTCCCAACCTTTTTTTTTTTTTTTTTTTTTTTTTTTTAATTTAGGACAATTGTGGTAGCAAATGAAGTCATCATCTCACTTTTTCCTAAGCCTGTCAAAGGAGTGGGGGTGCAGTGGGGTGAGGAATGGAGATTTGTGCTCACCCCTGGAAGGAGGAAACATGAGACCAATGATAAAATAGACTTTACAAGAAGACAAATGAACAGTAGGCAGTTCAGTCTCTCTGGCTTATCCCAGATTCCCATCTTTCCTGGCTTGATGGTTCAGTGCATTTGGTTCATTGCAGCAGTGCCTTTTACTTGAACATGGAAATTGTCACTGACAAAACCTGAAGAGTAAAGACCTCAAATAGTACATACTAATACCTTTCCAGAAACAACACAAAACAAAACAAAACAATACAATCAAAAAAAAAAAAAAAAAAAAATAAAAATGGAACACAAAATGATAAAATGCGTGGAAATGCAATCTGAAGAGCTCCAAAATTGGAAAAAAAATAAATAAAAAAAAAAAGGCTCCATCTCCAGAGATCTTAATGCATGTCTGGCACAATATAAAGAGCCACAGAATGCAGGGATGACTCAAGCATGTTCAGAAAACAGTGTGAGCCTAGCCAGATATATGGAAATATCTCCCTGAAGTTTCATATCTCACATTTCACCACAGCTGAAGAACAAAGGCAGGCAGTGTAACGCAATAGTTTAGATGAGAGCCACAGGGAAACCTGCAAGCAGAAGGGAACACCCTGTATCAATGATGGAGCTTACAGGAGCTTCCGTAAACTGTGTCACCACTCTCCCCTGCATGAAGCCCTGAGAACAAAACAAGCTTTGTGGCTACCTGTGGAATTGACTATTTCATTGCTGAAGTGACATACAAGCCCAAAGTATTTACAGCATATTATACAAGACTTGCTATTTTTCCTGTAGGCTTTATTTTTTATTTATACACTCATAATAGTAATTGTTAGAAATAATACTACTTTAAGAATGTATTTATTTCATGAGCTTCCTGACACCTGATATTAGGAATCTTAGAATGATGAGGTGTGCATTTTGCATTTCATAACCATGCCTTTGTGATTTTTCCATGGGCCTGTAAATTGGAAGAGAGGCTAGAGATAGGGCTGCTGGCAGTGGCATGTCTACATGCCTGCATCTTCACCTCACCATCACATCCCACCCTGGCTGCTGAAAACTGCAGTAGGAGCACATTGCACATCGTTGGTACATAGTTTTATAAATGTTTTACAGGGTAAAATTTCACAGATGGATCCAGGCATGTTTTAGCAGAACTATTTTTTTTTCCCAGAGGACAGATTGGAATAAAATATATATATATATAATAATTATAACAAAGAAATATATATATATAGCAATGACTAGCTGTCTACAAATAGTTGAAACATTTGACTTAGAGATGAAAAAGAATTGTTTATCAAATTGCAGAGGTATATAAATCATCAAAATTTAGTGTGTATAGAACAGCTGAAGATGAAAAGGAAGGAAGTTGGTGTCATGCACAGGGACTTCTTTTCACAGTTCTGCCACAGTCTACTTTGGAAAGTCTCCTAATATTCTTCTATGCAAGTTCTCTGTACTTATTATGAAAACAAAGAGTTTCACCCTTCATTGTTTCTTTGTCCTGTCAACACATATGAAAGCAGTTTGGGCTGAAAATGTTTCTTTCTATGCATTCACATAGTATGTGCAAAGTATAATCCCAATTGATTTGGGGGCCTTTCAGCACTGCCATAATTAAGTCATTATACTAACACAAAAAGTGCCTTATAAATGTTAAATTTCATATTCTACTTATTATAATTAAATTATGCACCTACTACTATAATGTATAATATATTAACATTTTTTAAATAATAACTTAATTTGAATACCAGCAGCTTCATTAAAGGCAAAGGCTACTATTAAAAAAAAATCAAATTAAAAAAATAAAAAATAAAAAAGCTTCTAGTGGTTTAGGAACTGCAGATTAGTTTCAAAAGGCAACTAAGGCTCCAATTGTCATCAACCACCTTTGGGAATCTCACTTTTGGGGAACTAAGCCATTTATGAAATTTTTGTTTAGCTATGTAAGACA
Source organism: Nettapus auritus (assembly GCA_011076525.1). Taxonomy (NCBI): domain Eukaryota; kingdom Metazoa; phylum Chordata; class Aves; order Anseriformes; family Anatidae; genus Nettapus; species Nettapus auritus. Next base: position 27,801,779 of record CM021767.1, read on the forward strand.
GTTACATCTCTTCTGAAATTTTGATCCAAGGTATCTTGACAGTGAAATGGTCTCCCAGAAAATTAATTTGAATCACATTGCAAAAAGCATTTTAAACAGGCTGGGCAAACACACTCACACCTCATCAGAAGGATAATCCTAGAGTTAACAGTGACCCCATGCTAACAGAAGGACAGCAGACCACTAAGAACTAATAGGTCTTCTTTTGATCTCTCATTTCAGTAAGTCTTTTGTAGTTTTTTTGTTTGTTTGTTTGTTTGTTTTTTGAGATAATGTTTTTTTTTTTTTTTTTTTTTTTCTAATGGCAAAACTAATAGAAGAAACCTTTCTTCAGTGCAGTCTAACGCTCACTCTGTTAATTCTCTGGAGAATAAATCTCCTTTATTAATATACCCTACACTCTCACACACATATCAAATAATATGTCAAAAGATAAGAAAGGAAAGCAAAGAACTTGGGTGACATTTGTTGACATTTCCAACACAGAGGAAACAAACAAGTTACACTGTTGTTGAATGTTAAAAAGGCCGTGGAGAGTGAGTTTCCCCTCATCAATAAAGCCCTCTGGGTATTTTTAACACAGCCTGATACTGTGTTCCCTAGCAGGAGGTATTCCTGCAACACTAGGAGACAGGGATGGCTCCTTGCAGCAATTCGGAGACCTCAATGAAAAGGTCATCAGATCTTTTATTTTAATTTACGTGTTTAAGTGATAAAGGTCACTTTTAGAAGGGAATAATCAAGATACTCATCCTGCATCTTAACAAAACATCAGCTACAAACAGAAAATCAAAATACAAACACTTTCATTTTTATTATTTTTAAGAAGGTTTTTTTTTTTTTTTTTTTTTTTTTTTTTTTTAATTTTTTTCCCTGAAATCATGTTAAGATCCCTTTGGAGGCTGCAAATGAGAAACATCAAAAACCTTAATGTGGCCTGAGGGTGGCTCACTACAAAGCCATGTGCTAATAATACCTTACATTTATAGCTCTTTTCATCCAGAAGTGGATCCCCAAGTAATGCAGATACTGTGTATACAAGAATAATAATTTTGAGCCCCCTTACTGACATGTGGCTGTTCCTGTGGGGAAATATGTGGCCTCAACTCCCAGCCCCAGAAACGCCCCTTATCTTGGGAGCTTGAGGAGCTCCCTCTGTTATGGAAACTGCATGGAAAAACAAAACAAACAAACAAACAGTAGAGCAAAAGGCAAGCAGACAAGCTGGAATTTGCTAGAAAATGGAAGCCGTCAGCCCTACCCTTGCAGAAGGTGCCTTGGGATCACTTGAGATGCTCCACAGAGCCAGGCTGCTGCAGGAGGTGCCTTGTAGCCCTTCAGAAGCTCTGGCTCAGCCCTGGTGCTTGCAGGGCTCCCAGCTGCCAGCCCAGCGCAGCCTCCCACTCCCTGCAAGGCTTCCCATATGCAGAGGAGCAAGTCCCTAACCTGATCTGATCAGTAATCTCAAGACCCGAAGAACCACAGCACAAGCCTCATAATTCACGTGGGAAACCAAAGAAGCTTTTCCTAATACTGAAGAAGCTCGTGCTTCCATTACCTTACCTTTACAGAGCACCAGCTCATCAGGCAGGAAATGCTGATATGATGAAATCTAACAATAAAACACCAGGATTGCTCTGAAAGCATTCTTACCACCTGTTAACTTTTGAGTATACAAGAACTTAATGCTTAGTATTTTACAGGCAAATATCTATTTTGTTGTACATGTTTAACAACAACAACAACAAAAAAAGCTAATGCAGTTCCAGTAAAAGAGAAATTTCTTTTCTCTGTGTGTAATAAGCTGTCCTTATATCTATGTCCAGATTCTGAACTACTCCTTAATGATGTACATCAGCATCACTAAACTGAAAGTTAAAAGAGCAATGCTGAGTTACACCTGATATGTCTACTTCTAGAGCTTTATTACAACAGTAATAAAATAATTATTAATAATTACATCTCACATTATTTAGTGGCAGTAATCATAGAATATCTCAACGCATTTTATGCAATTTGCACAGGGAATTACACCCACTAGCATGTATACACATAGAAGAATCAGATCTGTTATCTTGCCCTTCTATTTTATATTTCCCAGGTCCAGGATCAAATACTGATTTAATGCTGCTCTACCACCTACACTTTCATGCTATAATTTTTCAGGTGTTTCTCTATTCTAGAAATCCTTATGTTTAGGATCACAGAAGCAATGTTCTTTTTTAGCCTTTCTGAAAATAATACTACCACCACTGGTACTGTTTTTATTTCTCTTCTTTCTCATTCATCACTATACTATGGCTCATGCAAGTGTTTGAATTGCTCATTTTTAGGTTTAATAAACACTTCCTACAACCCATAGCTTTATATTTTGGATTCTGGAAAAAAAAAAAAAAAAAAAAAAGGAGAATTTAAACTGCATTAAAAATTGTCAATCATACTTTCGTGTCATTTTTCAGAGTAAGCTGGAATGCTGGCACGCATTCTATAGCTCTAGTGTCATTTACATTTTTAAAAAAGTAGCTTATTTATTGAAGTATACCCTTCCCCTCACTCGTGGATTATGTCTAGTTTTATGAATCCTATGTATGCCAGATTTCACATATGCTCATTCATTTTCTTTCTGTTCTTTCCCACTTTTCAGTCCATTTGCCTCAATATGCATAGATCTCTGCCCTCTGACACAGCGCAGCATAATTCCATCCGAAATTCAGCCTGATACAAGGGCCAAAGAAACTTTCATCTAAGGAAGGTAACCAACTCACAGCTCGGTGATATAGAAAAATAGGGCATGACTGTCACTCACCATTAATGCTATTTACCACCGTTTCTATCACCACACAGCAGAATCCTTTGCAAAGCCTCTCTCTTAGGTGGGGCCAGTTTAAGTCTGTAGCTTTCTGCAAGCACTTGACAAAATGCACCCAAGAGACAAGCCGCTGCCAGATTTGGTTTCTACAGTTACTTTGATCAATTCTATTTGATATGGGCTTTCAAATCCACAATCCACCTAGCATGAAAGTACATCATCTCGGATATGACTTTATAGCTTTTAAAAGAAAGGAGGACATGGTACATGCAGAGGTGTAAGCTGTAACTGAGTCCTCTTAAGCTTGCAGTCACCGTGAGAGCTTTTCTGTTTAATTTCAGGGTCTGGCAGCAGTCTCTAATCCATGCTGCCCCTGTTGGGGGTAGAAGAACAGGAGAAGCACCTTGTTCCCTCCCCAGGAAGACTGGATGTTATCACTGGTTATTAGAACACTAAGACCGACACTGCTCCATGTTATCTCTGTCTGCCAAAAGACGCAGACACCAGCCCTGCAGCAGTGTCTCCCAGTAGCTGCAATCTCCCTCTCGCCCTAGTATCCAGGGCATCAGATGCCTGTCTAAAGTGCATCACCTCCTTAATTTCCTGATTTTGCAAACCATTTTTTCACTGCTTTTGTGAGGGATATGCAGCTGCGTTTCATTTTGTCCTCTTCTGCTATAAGTATTCATTTGGACTGACTGATATATTGCAAACTCTCAGAAGTTAGTATTTGTGTTGTGGTTTCAGTTTACCATACAACATGCAGACTTTTGTTCAAGTCTTTACTATTAGTAGTTCTTTATTTTATGAGCTTTCACCTTTTTTAAGGTTTGGCCAGTTCAGTTTTTGGCACTTTAAATAGAAAATAGGTATTTAAAGTGAAGAACCATGATGCTTTTAGTGAAAGTAACATTTTCCTTATCAGTTTTCAGTAGTTCACTGAAAGTTCACAATGGATTTCCATTCCATTTCATTCCAAGTCAAACTTTTTCTTGTTTTTGTTTAAAAGTTGTGTTTCTCTTTCTCTTTTTTCCCCACTCACTCCATTTTTTTTTTTCAGTACAGAAAACAGAGAGCACCTCTAATGCAGAAGGAAGACAAATTCATATTCAGAATGAAAATATTCTCCTGTCTTTCCCCTTGCTCATTTACTGAAAGCAATTTCATATCTAGAAACAAAGCAATCTGTTTTATTTTTATCCCCAGGTAAACCTTCAGCTGGCTTCAATCTATGTAACTCCATCTAACTCTTGGAACTTGCATAAGAAAGTCAGGTCGAGAGTATGATATTATAAGGTCACTCTCAGTGGTTAGTGGAGTGAAATGGCCTTTTCATCATCCCTCAAACCTGAATTATCATCTAGAGGTGTTTATGTCCAACCTTTTACAACAGATGTAGGCTCAAGTCTCTAGTAAGACAGGATGAATCCAGACCTGAATATTTTGTCCTAGGAAGGGGAAATAAAAGGTAAGAATGAATTTCCCCAGTACATGCATTTTTTAATTTTATTATTACAGCATCAACGCTAATATTGGCTTTCTAACTACCCCACCTTCTATATTAAAAAAAAAATGCAACTCGATGTGCCATTTCTCATTGAAGAAGTGGAAATTGATGGATTTATACAATTGCAAACAACTTTCCTAGAAGTTGCTTTCTGCTTCAGAGAGCTTAGGAAACACAGTGTGCAGCTGCAGGACAGAGTCTTCTAATATAAAAATAGGCTTTCCGGAATTTCCTTATGTGGCTCTCAGAATGTAACTGCTTGACCTTGAGAAAAGAAGCAGGAGATGTGTTTTACTTAAGTATTAACTGATAGGAACTGCCCAGTCAAACCTTCAAGTGTCCATTGAAAAGCAACAGAAATTCAACATAAAAGAAAATTCTGACCTTTATATTTAAGTCTCCTGAAGTTGCTAGGGAAAAGAACTATGGCTCCTTTATAATGTTAGTCAGCAGTAATGTCCATTTCAAATGCAAAGGGATTATCTGTCCCCTACTGGGACATAAAAAAAAAAAAAAAAAAAAAAAAAAAAAGTCAAAATCCTTCATAAATGACTACTCTCCTCAAGAGGATGAGCAAATGTCAGCCAGCTGCCCTGAAGCACAATCTTTATCCATTAGAATGGATTATCAATTAGGTCAGTGTGGGATGAGACACACAGTCTGCTCCAGCAACGAGGCTTTAATCTTTGGGTTAGATTCATTCAAATGGCACTGGAGGTCTCAAATTACCTGTTTCACTGATCTTCAGAAAGCCATATGCCTTATGAAGGGATCTCATTCCAGGGACATACCAGCAAGAAGCACATCAATTTTTCTGTAGCAAATGTTTTGCTTGGCAAAACTTGGAAATCTGAACAGCACTTCAAAAAAGCTTTGGGAATTTTGACTCTATAAATTTCCTGCTCATTTTTGGTATTCTTCACTTCTAGCCACACCAAAGTTTTGAGGTTGCAGATACAGGAGCAGAGACTGCCGGTGACTTCTTTGGTTGAACACGAAGAATACAAAGAATTGACTGTATTTGTTCATAAACAGTAGAAATTTGGATCATGGGGAACCTTTGTCTTGGAAGACTCTATCAAGGTTGCTTTCAGCTGGCAACCTTGCGAGAGAAAATACCACCTCCCTAATTGCCTCTCTACATATTCTGACACTGCATCTGGGCAATCCAAAGAATACTTGTGTTGAAATGAACTGTTCAGGTCCAAATAAGTGGTCTGGTAGCCTGTTAATGTGATGCAGTACAAAAATTCTCTATTCTAAGGTTTGGATTCAGTACATTACCCACAGGATGAGAGAGGCCAGGAGAGCTCTAACGGCAACACTCAACAAGCCACAGGAAATGAAAGAGATTTCATTTTCAGTTTTTCCTCGTGATGCTACTTTTCACAAGATGACTTTTCTCCACTCCCAACAGCATTATAGACACAGTTTTGTGCAGCATACTTAAGTAAAGACATGTCAAAGGTTGATTTCCAGTGCAACCATAAGCCAGAGCTCTTTAAAACACATGCAGAATTTTAGAGAGAACAAGACTGGTGCCTGATTGGTGCTTTATGTTAGACAAAAAAAAAAAAAAAAAAAAAAAAAAAAGATCTCAAAAACAAAACCTTATTCCTTAGTTTGCTTTCAGATATGTCACTCAGCTTGAAAAAAAAGACAGATTGTTTACTGTACAAATGTTGCCCCACACAGCTCAATTTGAGCTGTAAGACCCGGGAGCTCAACATGCTGCTCCCCATTGAGTTTAAGATCTCTAGGACATTCTAAGGGACAGTCCTAGAAATTAAGTCAGGTGAACAGAACCATCATTTGCTATTTAATTTCAATGTAGTGCTGTCAATACCTTATAGAAATGATGGCTGAACTAGTGGATTTATTTTGGAAAAGCTGACAGTTTATGCTATTTTGATGAGACCTTTATACTACAACTTGGCATTAAATCCTTCTTTAAAGTACTTAAGGAAAAAGCAAAGAGGAAAATATCTATGCTCACTCTTCCACCCTTCTTCAGTTTGTTTTCTGTCATTAAAATGGAGCTGCACTTGCAGCAATCAGGTGGAAAAAGACTAGTCATCAAGCTATAATTCTTTTTTTTTTTTTTTTTTTTTTTTTTTCTGAAGCTGAAGTAAGTCCAACTGTTGTTTCTAACTGTGATGGAAAAAAATTACTGCTATATTTCCAAAAAAAAACTTCTCCAATTAATTTGGTGAATACGCAAGTGATGAGCTGGTTGCCTGCTAGAAAACCATAGCTAACCCCAAATCCTGGTAAAACAAGCCAGCTGTATTACAGCTTTTTCCTAGTTGTCTCAGCCAATGTTTCCACTTAAAACTGCAATATTTTCTCAGGATTGATGCACCCTCCACCTTTCTGCAAACATACTATATTATGGTTCAGCATTACTTCTGCTGTGGTATTAACTTCTCTCCTTCACCTTTGCTTCTAGCCACTTCAGACATTGTTACATCACTGTTACAGACCAATGCATCCACCAGTATTTAGAGTCTCAACATTTAACCAGAACTATGTGCAATGCACATGGGACTTTCACTTCCTTCTCTAGATTCTTTCCACATACGGTTTATTGTGTAGCCTGCATCAAAGTGGAATGTAGTTTGGAGGCTTGGGAAATGTGCTATAAGTCTTGGAAAGTGAAGGGAACTCATGTTACCTTTCCCACATACATGATATTTCATATCATTATCTACGAGCCAAAGTAAGATTTATATTTTCTAGAGTTAGCACACAGGCACCTTAAAAATAATCCTACTAAGTAAAACAAAAGAAGACAGAACAAACAAACAAATAAAAGAATTACCATCTTTAAAAAAAAAAAAAAAAAAAAATCAATGCAATAAAAAAATATGGCAGCTATCTACAAGGACTTAAAGAATAAGGGCAAGAGAACTTGTTAATCAGAGGCCCAAGAAGCTGAACAGAATAAGATGAATAAAAAAATCCATTAAAAATCCTAAAATGAAATTAATTGTGGAAATCTTCTCAGGAAAAAGGAAGATATCTGTCATATGTAGCAGATAAAAATAGGCTATCACTGACTAGATAGAAATGGTTCTGCTCTAACAAGGGGTGGAGAAGATGACTGAACACATTTTTCAGCTTCTGAGATTTGGCTGCCCAGGTACTTGATTCGATTTTGGACATGAGGAATCCCATAAAGCAAGTATTCTGTTAAATCTCATGCACAGTCAAGTGGATTAAGGGCTAAAACCATTCTTAACTCCCCATAAATCAGTGTAGGGGGATTTCTGCTATCATATATAATATATATAATATACATAAATTGTGTGTTTGTTGTTGTTGTTATTGTTATTATAGAATAATAGAATAGAATAGAATAGAATAGAATAGAATAGAATAGAATAGAA